>CM067173.1:39293973-39553262 GCA_034093135.1 Erigeron breviscapus | reverse complement strand
AGTGAGAGAGTGTGTGTGTGTGCAGAGTTTTACCTTGTCGTAAAACAAGTATCATGTGAGACCATTTGGTGGGTAGAATGTCACAAAATTAACGAGATGGTTAGCTACTGAAAGAGTTCCATCAACTGGTGAACATGAGAGGTTGATAAGGAAAAAGAAAGAGGCTGTAAGGGCAGTCGCTACTGAAAGCGTCATTCAAAGAAAACAAGTGACTGGTACTGATGCCAGTGCACGAATTGCCCAGAGAGCACTTGGTACTGAAGCCAATGTGCAGACTGAAGAAGAGGCTGCTGGTACTGAAGCCGAGCCCCAGTTTGAATCCTTCCCAGACATCCCTACCACACTGAAGGCAGTTAAAGGGAAAGAAAAGATGGTGTCTGGTGAAGAAGAACAGATTGAAGAAGATGTTGACAATGAGACTTCAAGGAAGTTAAATCAACAGTGTATCATGATAGAAATATTCAAGACTAACCAGAAGAATGAACTGCTGGCCCATCATAGGGATATGGCTACAATGGGTACTCTGGACTCCTATAACGCTGGCAGGTTAGGCGTAAACATTGAAGTTTTCAAAAGGATGAAGGAGGATCCCAGAGTTCAACAATGTCTTGATGCACTGAATGATGTGCATATACGTTCATACTATGCAGAGGAAGAGCAGGTATATGACTCTTTGATTTATGGTGTAACCATTCCAGAGCTTATCAGACAAAGAAAGGAGGAGCTGGTAAGCCTCCAGAAGAAAATAAGAAGGAATGCTGGAGCTCTGGAAGTGGAATACAGAAAGAGGATGACTGGTCTACCCAAACTTACTGCCAAACAACTGAAGGCAATTAAAGATGGTGATCTTGGCACTTTTATTCCTTTGGATACAACTCTGAAGATAAATAAAGAACACCAGTCCACTGAAGGACAACAGAGTGGTGTATCCAGGGATACTGAAGATTTGGTTCAGTTGGCTAAACAAAAGGCAAATTTTGAAGAAATGATGACGTTCAGGGCCAATGCAAGAAGAATTATAAATGCTGAAATCACTCTGGCTGAACAACATCAAGGTATGACTAAGTTTAATGTGAAGTTGACCAGAGAAGGTAACTTCACTGATGAAAGGAAGGATACGTCAGTCCAAGCATTTGGTTGGACTGAACTAAAAGAGATTGGAATGACCTTCAAAGGCAAAACTGATCTCTCTCCAGACGTAAAGGCTTTTATGAAGAGAATTGAAAAGGTCTGGAAGAGAATCAAACAAATGGAAGCTGTGTTGGGTCTAAGACCACCAGTGTCTGTTCCATCATCTCCATCTCCCAAGAGGAAGGCTTCTGAAGATGCACCAGAAAGGATATCTAGAAGAAGGGCCTGAATCTTTGTATCATTGTACTTGTTGTAATTATTGTATTAAGAAAGTTGTAATTATTTTCCTTTTTGGTGAAAGTAATAATAGTTGCAAATTTTTAAATTTTACAAGTAGAATGACCAGATTTAGTCTAAGTTAGAACTTAAAAGATGAAACTGAAAACACTCATGATCTATAAAGTGTTTTCCAGTAACTTAGATTAGACTTAAATCGACCAAGTGTTTTCCAGACATACAAATTTGTATATCTATAAGTCTGAAAAATACTTGCATTATTTCTAAACAAATAGGGGGAATTTGTTAGGTCCAGATTTAGTCCAGACTTACTGGACTGGCTCCAGAAAGTGTAAAATACAACAAGTCTAATAATCACTAGATATGGACTAGTATTACTTGTAAATAAAGATGCAAGATATATAAACAAAGTAATACAAGACTTAAAACAATAAACAAATAAAGTGGACCATTATGTATGTTTCATGGGTATTTTATTTATTGATGTGTAAATAAATACAAGGTTGTTGCGGAATCAAGATAACACAATTAAGTGAGTATCCTAACAACCTATGATTACAATATGATCTATGTTTGTCAAATAACTCTTTGGGATCGAGATACTTAAAGTTGTGAAGTATCCCTGTTTAAGATCGAGAGTATTTGGACAAGTTCACTTAAATGCAAAAGGAATGCTTAAAAGTATTTTGTTCAAGGAATGACTTAGTATTTATAGGCAACAAATTCACCAGTGAATTTGTGCCGTACAAAATATGGTTGGCATACATTTAATGATCCGACAAGAACATTAAATGTATTAGATAAGAATAAGGATAAAGTCACATCAAGTGCACGTGTATCCTTTTATCCAACCACCTTAACACACGTATACTTTTGTTAAAGAACAAGTGGATTGTTCTTTGGAAAGTGTGTTAAAGGTAAAAGTCAATCCTCGATATTAGTGTTCAGACTTGCAGGATCTAGAACACTAACAATCCTCCAGTGTGCAGAAAGAGTTCCATCAACTGGTGAACATGAGAGGTTGATAAGGAAAAAGAAAGAGGCTGTAAGGGCAGTCGCTACTGAAAGCGTCATTCAAAGAAAACAAGTGACTGCTTTTAATCTACATATTCCCCACTACCCTCATAAAAGAGTTTTAGTGTCCTCCCCTTTGGCAATTCGTGCACTGGCATCAGTACCAGTCACTTGTTTTCTTTGAATGACGCTTTCAGTAGCGACTGCCCTTACAGCCTCTTTCTTTTTCCTTATCAACCTCTCATGTTCACCAGTTAATGGAACACAAGTAAATGCTCACTAGTCTTCATTTATTTCTGGACAAATCTTTAGAGGGACTCCAGATTCCAAGTCTGGAGTAGGTCCAGTAGAATATGTTTTCTGGTCAGATCTTCAGTGAGCTCCAGTAGTCGGGTCTGGAGCGAGACCAGCAAAACAAGTTTCGTAACAAACCTAAGTAAGGTTCCAGTAGTCCAGTCTGGAGCCAGTCCAGTAAGTCTGGACTAAATCTGGACCTAACAACTGCAATGGCAATGGCACTCTGAGAATCACAATAGATAGGAATATGATCATATTCAGACCATAATCAGTTAGTTGTGTCTTCATCCATAAAACTTGAGCACAACAACTAGCCGCAGCCACATATTCAGCTTCAGCTGTTGACAGTGATACACAATTCTGTTTCTTGGAAGACCAACTCACAATTTTATCGCCTAAAAATTGTAGAGTACCGGAAGCGCTTTTGCGATCAAGTTTACAACCAGCATGATCTGCATCTGAATATGCAGTTAGATTGAATCCAGTATCCCTTGGATACCAGAGACCTAAATCGGGTGTACCATTCAGATAACGAAAGATTCGTTTCACAGCTTGATAATGTAAATCAGTTGGTGCAGCTTGATATCTAGCACACATACATGTTGCAAACATTATATCTGGGCGAGATGCTGTTAGGTACAACAACGAACCAATCATACTTCGATATCTCTTTTGGTCAAATGGTTTCCCATTTGTATCAGCATTTATGTTTGTTCGAGCTGCCATTGGGGTAGAAATTGAAGAACATGAAGTCATATCAAACTTTTTCAACATGTCATTTATGTATTTACCTTGTGATATAAAAATACCAGTTGGTAATTGTTTTGATTTGAAGACCCAAAAAGTAATTCATTTCCCCAATCATGCTCATTTCAAAATGATTAACCATAAGAGATGAAAAGTTTCGGCAAAATGTTTGACTGGTCGACCCAAAGATAATGTCATCAACATATATTTGAACAAGTAGAACGTGCTTACCTTGTTTGCGAATGAACAAGGTAGGGTCAATTGTACCTTTGGTAAATCCACCTCTTAGTAAGAAAGTAATTAAAGAATCATACCATGCTCGGGGTGCTTGCTTAAGACCATAGAGAGCCTTGTCTAACCTGTAGACATGGTTTGGCCTTTGAGGATCAACAAAACCTTCTGGTTGATCAATGTAAACTTCTTCTTTGAGGTCACCATTCAAGAAAGCAGTCTTCACATCCATTTGAAACACAGTAAAGTTTCGGAATGCGGCATAAGCTAAGAATATTCGAATGGCCTCCATTCTTGCAACTGGAGCAAAAGTTTCGTCGAAGTCAACACCAGGTTGTTGGCAATAACCCTTTGCAACAAGTCGAGCTTTATTCCTTACTACCACTCCATTCTCATCCTTTTTGTTTTTGAATATCCACTTCGTTCCGATTGGATCATCTTTTCTAGGATTTGGAACTAATCTCCATACCTTCAGTCTTTCAAATTGTGCGAGTTCATCTTGCATTGCCTTAACCCACTCTGGATCTCGAAGAGCTTCAGATACTGTTTTGGGTTCGATATTGCTAAGAGAAAGTGCAACAAGACACTCATTTACTGAAGTACGAGTAGTTACTCCTGCTTGTGGATCTCCAATAATTTGTTCAGTAGGATGGTATTTCTGCATACGTGTCCACTTGTGATCATAAGGAAGAAGATCTTGTTGTTGAAGATCAACATCATCATCATTAAAGCTTGAGTTTTGTTGAGAGATAGTATCATAACTTGGTATAATTCTTTCCTCATAAGCTGGATGATCAAAGTCAAGTGGAACATACACACTTGGAGTGTTCGATAGATTGGTTGTCTGATTTAATTGAGAAGGTTGTTCTTGAACATTCACTTGAGAAGTATTATCCTGAGAGGATGGTGGAGGAGTATCAGTAGAAGAGGATTCTTGCTCTGAGGATCTTGATGAAGATTCATGAATATTGGTAGGAACTGGATCGTTGTTATGAAGAGGTTCATTGGTTTGAATTGGTTCAACGATGACTTGAGGTTCTTGATCATGAATCGGTTTTGAATTGTAGAATTCTTCAAAAAGAATATCTAATTCATCACTTGAAGGAGTTGGAAACTTCTTGAATTTAGAAGCTAAGGTAGAATTCCTTGTAGAAGTACTTGTAGCACTTGGATCATTACTTGTTGGTAGCAAACTTTCTTGCTCAAAAATCATGCCTGACATCTCATCAAACCAAACATTCATTGTTTCTTGAATTGTGTTTGTTCGGCGATTGTAGATTCGGTAGGCAATTGATGTTTTGGAATAACCAACAAAATATCCTTCATCACCTTTCTTCTCGAACTTTCCAAGATTCTCCCGATCATTCAAAGTGTAACAAACACACCCAAATATATGAAAGTAGTTGATGTTGGGTTTGCGTTTGTTAACAACCTCATAAGGAGTCTTTTCGAAACGCTGATTGATAATGGACCGATTCTGAGTGTGACAAGCAGTGTCAACAGCTTCAGCCCACATATTGGATGGCAATTTGGAATAAGCAAGCATTGTCCTTGCTGCTTCCACCAGCGATCGATTTCTCCTTTCAACAACACCGTTTTGTTGTGGGGTGCGAACTGCTGAGAATTGATGAGTAATACCTTTGGATTTGCAGAATTCATCAAAAACAGCATTCTTGAACTCAGTTCCGTTATCCGAACGGATGTAACGAACTGGAAGTTGAAGATTTACTTGAGTATTAGTGATGAAATCTATTAACATCTGAGTTGTTTCATCTTTGAATGCAAGGAACTTGACCCAAGTGTATCTTGAATAATCATCAATAATAACCAAGATGTATTTCTTCCCATTCCGGCTTTGTACTTTCATCGGCCCACAAAGATCCATGTGAAGCAAATGAAGAGGTGCTAAAGAATTTGGAGATTTCTTCAGTTTATGAGAAGTTCTCTTAATCTTCCCAACAGCACAAGAAGGACAAACATGCTCACTTTCATACTTATAGTCAGGTAAGCCTTCAACAAGATGCTTGTTGACCAAAGTATTAATGGTTTGGAAATTCAGATGAGAAAGCCTTCTATGCCATAACCAAGAATTCTTTGAAGTAGCCTTTGAAATGAGACAAATATTATCAGTTGGTTGGTTATCATCGAGATTGACGGTAAAAAGATTATCATCACGATCACCACAAAGAATATCAACTCCATCTAGAGTTTGGACTTTGCAAAGAGATTTTCGAAACAGAACTTGAAGATTGTTATCACAGAATTGTCCAACACTGAACAAGTTGTGACTTAATCTTTCAACATAGTGAACTTTCTTGATGATAATTCCATTTCGTTCAATGTCTCCATAGCCTAAGATAGGAGCGAAATTGTTGTTTCCAAAGCGAACTGTTCCCATGAATCGTTCAACAAAATTCTTGAGCAAAGATTTATTTCCAGTCATGTGCTTCAAACACCCGGAATCGAGTATCCAAACACAGATGGTTATTTCTTGCAATCAACGAAATTTAACCGTTTTTAGGTACCCACTTGAAGACGGGTCCTTTATGGTTAGTTAAAATAGGCAGGGTATATAACTTAGGATTCGCATTCAAACATGTTTTCGAATTAACATAAGCATTAACAAGCACATTATCAACAAACACATTTGAATAAAAAGTACGAACATTCACATGAGAATTAAAAGTAACATGTCTACAAGCATCAACATTATCCACACAAGTACGAGAATTAAAATTGTTTACAAGCTCACAAGGTCTTGCCTTGGAATTTTCAACATTATTTGACAAAGAAAAATTGTTTTGATTAACAGAAACACCCTTTCTCCTATTGACAGCCTTTCTCCTCCTTCTTTTCTTCTTTTTCTCAACATCCTTTTGTTTACTAGTGATCTTAGGTACTAATGTCTTAGCAACCCATTTAGTACCACTAGTTAAGCTCTTTCCACCTGTTGAATTGACACTAAGAAGATTAGAACTAGGAGTTTTAGACACTTTCATCTTATTGGACTCTTTTGGAGGTGATGAAACTTCTTGCTTCTTTGGTTTATCATGAGAAAACCATCCATAACTATCCCTATATCTAGTTGAACCATTTGATGTATCCTTAGTTAGCGAAACTGTGCTATACTTAGACACCTTAGGTATAGAACTAGATTGAGAGCTAGATTGAGAAGTTTTAGGGTAGTCTTTCGGAAGTTTCACTTTGGTGTACTTTGTCCTGAGTGGGATTTCAGTTTGTTCCTTTTTGACATGTTTCACAGGGGTAGCAACAAAGGTTTCTAACTTAATGGTCTTTGGTTCAGTCTTGACGAGTTTGGTCTTAACTCGTTTCTTTGAGTAATATGAAGTTGGAGCTTTGGACAATGGTTTTTGAGATTCCATTTTTGTTTCCACTTTGATTTTGGTAGATTCAATCTTTTTCTCAGTTTCTGAATTAAAAACATATTCTCCCTCCATGAATTTATCAAAATCATTCTTTGTGAAATCTTTGGAAAAAGAGAATTTCAATGGAGATTGATTAGTTTCAGATTCATTTGAAAATTTTGAAAAATCAGGAATCTTGGTGTCCAACTGCACATTATGGGTATTCTCAGAAATTTGGTCAACTTGAACTGACACATCTTTGGTTTCACAAGAAATTTGAGTAGAAGTATCAACACCTATACTAGCACTAGGCTTAGGGTGAACAACTAACTCATCAACATTGTTGTATGTGAAAAACCTATAGAAGTACCATATCAAAACTAAACTATGTGCAAGTTCTTCATTAGATAAATCAGATTGCACATAATCATCAGCTAAAGTAGCAGTATTTTGACAAGTACATTCAAGAAAATCAGTCAAGGTCTGGGTAGAGGTATTGGTGGATGAATCACAAGTAGTTTGGGTAGAATTGTCTACTAAAGCACTTTGGTTAGTTTGAGTAGAAACATTCTCACAAACTTTCTTAGTATCAACAACAATACATTTATCCTCTGAATTCGGACTTTGAGACTTGAGGTGATTAATAACTTTTTGTTGAGATTCCACCTTTTGTTGTAAACCTTCTATTTGTTTTTCCAAAAATGTGGTTGGAAAGTACATTTTAGTTGGTTTAGGTGGAGTACCGACAGATTCTTGGTTTTGAAAATTTGATTCAATTTCTTCCAATTTGAAAATTGAAGATTCTTTTGTTTTGTATGAATCATTTATTGCATCATAATTAACCAAAAATTCTTGTTTTGGAATTCTCTCAACTTCATCAGTCTCAAATTCGTCATCCAATGGACGAATAAATTGTTGTATCATACCAAGTCGTAGGAATTTTTCATCATACAAAGGTTTAATTTCCTCTTTGGCTTTTTGTAATGGTGTGATATTCTCAAATCCTAACCCGAGAAGAAGTTCTGTTTTGTCAATTTTTGACTTGTTGAAATAGGCAGTGAAATTCAAGAGAGGATTTTGTTCAACTTTATATAACTTTTCTTGATAGAAAAGTATATTCTTTTTAAATTCCTCAACTTGTTTTTCAAGATTCTCAATCTCAATGCCTTTTAGAAAACAATTATGATTTAAATCAGAAATCTTCCTTTCGAATTCAACATTGTTTGGTTTAGCTTCTTGAAGCTTTTTATTGAGAATATCAACATCCATTTGTCTTGCATTTGCCCGAAGCCATTCATTGGTCTTTTGAATTTCAAGATCTTGATTGGCTTTTTCAAGATCATGAATGGTCTTTTCAAGATTTTGACATTTTTGTAATAACTTAGAATCAGGAGAGACATTCAACTCACATTCTTTAACCAACATCTTATCTTTGTAAGCTTGAAAATCTTGTTTAATAGCATCATGTTCAAAAAGTAATTTTGAATGTTCTTCAAGAAGTTTTGAAAATTCACTTTTAGAAAATGAAATGCTATTTTTCAACTTTTTGTTTTTGTTGGCTAAAGAATTGATATGAGTTGTTAAATCTGATAAAGCTAATCTACATGACTCTTTGTCCTTAATCAAAGAAAAAGTAGAGTCGAGATTTACCTCATCATCTGGGTATTCATCATCAGTGCTTTCTTCTTCAAAGACTTTGTTCTTGGCCAACCTTGCCATATAGCAAACATTAGCAGAGAGATCTTGATCTTCATCATCTGTGAGTAATAGCCATTTGTCATCTTCAGCTAGCAATGCATGTCCTGCTTCAACTTGTTTGGCTAACAGCATCTTCTGCTTGTAATACTCATAGTCCCGCTTTCGAGGTTGTTTGCAATCCACGGCAAAATGTCCAGTAATACCACAATTGTAGCACTTTTTGTCTGATGCCTTACCCTTCTCAACAACTTGTTTCTCATAGATTTCCTTCTTTTCACCATACCTTGATCCATTAGCTTCACCTTGCTCATTACTCTTAGGATGATAGTGTTCCTTCTTGGGAAATGCACTTGTAGAAGAAGTGCGAAGATTGTTGTTTGTTGGCCTCGCTTTGTAAAATTTCCACTTGAAATGCTTAGTTACGCGGCAAGAGCTTGATATAGTTCATCTGAAATACCATCTCTTGTAGCCATCAGATCATCTCCCTCCTCATCAGATGAAGAAACAACTACCATTTGCCTCTTAAGAGCTTCAGAAATCTTCTTCTCAACTATTAATGCCAAAGGATCAGAAGATACAACTTCTGGCATTTTGTTCGATGAAGCTTTGTTTAGGACTTGGTTTTCATTGAGTTTGAAAGATTCATAAAGAGTATGAATGGTGAACTTGGTCAGATTTTGATGTTGCTTGATCTGTGTTCCAAAATCTTCCCATTCTGGACCAAGAGCTTTGATGAATTTGATGTTTAGCTCAATCTCTGTTTTCTTGACATTGTTCTTCCTTAGCTCATTTATGACATTGCAGAATCTGTAGTAGACAGCTTCAAGAGATTCATTAGGCAATTTGGCAAAGTTGTCAAACTCAGTCAAAATATTGGTCAATCTAATCGTCGAAGTCACATCAGCTCCTTCCATCTGTCTAGCCACCTCATCCCATATCTCCTTGGCTGTATCATAAGAATCAACAGAGCCATAGATTTCATCCGGTAGAGCTTTGTATAGGCATGACCTAGCTCTGTTATCTGCAGCTGTACGATCTTTTTGTTCAGCATTCAAAAGATCAGGAGTTAGAATAATTGCATCAGTTGTGGGATGGCGATGAACGGCAAGTCCATTAAGGATGGAATCTTTCATCATATGACCATTTGTTTGACTTTCCACATAGTCCATAAATCTTTTCTTCCATAGTCCATAGGAACCACGGTAGAGAACTGGAGGTCTTGTATCTGAACCCAATGCCAATGCTTCACGCGAAGTCATTTTGAAATTGATTTGATTTGAAAAATTGAATTGTATTAAAAAAAACAGGAAATGGAACGATCTTGAGAAGAACCAGAAATGAAACGATCTTTGAGAAGAACTGGTAATGAAACGATCTTGAGAAGAACAAGAAATGAAACGATCTTGAGAAAATCGTTCTGGGTGAGATCGTCTTGAGTAAGATCGTCTTAGGATTTTAATGAAATTTGGTTAAGTATAGAAATTGAAACGATCTTAAAAATGAAACGGTCTTGAAAATGAAAATGATCTGGAAATGAAATGATCTTGATGTGAAACGGTCTTGAAAAAAAGTGATTTTGGTTTGAAATTATTCAAGGAAATGAGACGATCTTGGTGAAGATCGTCTTGGGTTTCGAAGGTATGAAACGGTCTTGGTGAAGATCGTCTTAGGTTTTAAGAAATGAAACGATCTTGATTGAAGATCGTTTTAGGTTTCTTTCCCAAAAAACTTCTAAGTATTTGAAATGACCCAACCAATCCTTTCGGATTAATTAGCCAGAAACAAACACTACACAACACACTCTTGTTTAAAACGATCTTGTGAGGATCGTCCAACAAGCCACAAATCACTGGAACTAAAACGATCTTAGGAAGATCGTCCTAGTGAAGATCGTCTTGGTCATCTTCTTCATCTCAACAGTTTTCCAGAAAAACTCCATTAACAACTTAAAAAAAACTTCAATATCTTTTGAATTACTGGGAGTTAGATCATGAAATCACTGGAAAACTGTTTGAATTCATGTCTGCAACAAGTTTATGAACAAAATTCAACACGAAACACAACAGCTTCAAATCCCTCAAAATTCGCGCCAAAACTCAAAATTCAATCTCGAGATTTAGATTGAATTGGAACTTGAAACTTGACAGGATTATGTTTTCAACAACCACAAATCTAATGGTGAACAAACAATTGTGATTTTATGTGATTTGAAATGTGAATTTTAGTGAACCAGTAGGTGAAAAATTACGAACAGAATGTTGAAAATAAATTTGATTTTGATGAATTTGTGATTGAATTCAGGTATGGATCGTCATCAAATCGATGTTTTGCTCTGATACCACTTGTTATAACACGATTTTTACAACTGAATTCAATCCATCAATGGCTGTTTGGATAGTGTGTGTTCTTGGTGTTTGTGTGTGTTTTGAGAGAGAATTGTGTGTAACTGTGTGTAAATCTGGTATAAAAGTTATACAGGTATGAAAAAATGTTATCTAAGGTTATGATCTCTAAGGTATGAGAGGGCTATTTATAGTCTAACTACACAATTATGCTAATTGTCACAATTAGTCCCTCAACCTTAGTGATCATTTATCTATGACTTAAAAACAAGAAATTCCTCTAATCTAGATTACAATTTATCACTATTTTTGAATTTCTAACACACATTAATATGAACATTTGTTATCATCTCCACAAACTTGTTATATTGCTCTTTCAGTTTTGCCTTTTTAAACCTCTGCGGAAATGGTATCTTCGGCTTGTAAGGTCTAACTTCTGGAACCACATCCGGTTTTGGTGGAGTGACCGGAGTCTTCACGGTTGAATCTTCCTCCATTTCAATCTCTTCATCAACCTCATCATCATCACTCCCTTTATCCTGCACATCAGAAACAACAACATTAGGCATAGGAGGTGAGTCATAAGACCTACCAGTACGAGTGGTGATGGCTTTGGCTTGCTCATTGCGGACTGGTGGTGGAGTGTATTTCTGACCTTGATTCTGTGGTTGATTATGTCCTTGACTAAACTGAGGTCTAGGATTCTGCTGTGTGTTGCTAGGAAGAGTCCTCGTGGGCCTAGCAAGAGCAGCCATCCTACTTTCGAGATCCTTGAAATTAACTCCCTGATTTTTCATATTGATCTCCACCTTCCCACTTAACTGATCCAACCTCTCACTCAAAGTCTTAGTGTCTTCCCTGATCATTTGAATGCTAGTATTTGTTTCAACCTGATTACTAGCCAACTGCTTCATCATCTCTCTCAACTCGGCATTAGGATCGGCATTAGAAGAAGAAGAACCTGATTCTTGTCCTTGCTGAGTCTGCTGTTGTAGCTGATTCTGATAATTATCTCTTTGCCACCTATTTCCTGAAAAACAAGAATTATTAGATTGAAAAGAAGAGTTATAAGAAGTATTACCTGAAGGCCGGTTCTGGAAACCGGTGTTGCGGTAGAAATTCCCTTGGGGCTGATTTTGAACATAATTCACATCTTCGGGTGCCCGATTTGGACACTCATCAGAATAGTGCATATCACCACAATGATCACACCCATCGGCCACTACCTTTACATCCCTCTCAATTGCTCCAAACCTACTCTCTTGAGCAGCAAACCCCTTTTCCATGCGCTCAGATAGCGCCCTAATCTCTCCAACAACCCCTGGGTCATTGCTAGCTTCAACCTTAGCAACTCTCCCTTGGTTAGTACCTCTCTTCATCTTTTTCTCATTCTTCAAAAACCTTTCATCATCCAAAGTTGAGTATCCTTCGCCATGTCTTCCAAGATTCGATAGCCTTCATTGGGTGTAATGTTATTGAAACTACCTCCGAAAGCGTATCCCAATTCTCGTTTAGACTTTTTATCCAACCCATCAAAGAAAAGCTCCACATATTTCTCCCTAGTCAAATCGTGACCTGGGCAATTTCTCAACATTTCCTTGAAACGAATCCAAGCCTCAACAACATCTTCTCCATCATCTTGTTCAAAAGATCTTATCATGTTCTCCAACCTTCTTTGAGTTCTAAGTGAATAAAACTCACCAATGAAAGCCTCCTTGAGTTGGTTCCAAGTAGTAATAGAATTTTCTGGAAGATCATTGAACCAATCAAGTGCTTCTCCTGTGATTGACATGGGAAATGTTTCAAGTTTCACGGCATTCATTTGGTTTTGCCCATATTGATATAGCCGAGCCAACTTTTCGAACCTATCCAAGTGTTGGTAAGGATCCCATTTCCGTTTACCATCAAATTGATTCTCTTCTATACTTTTTAGATGGTTTCCTTTCAAAGCGAAAGTGTGATCAATGGTTGGAGGTCTAATGGCGGAACCACGTCCCGTTGGGATAGTTCGGACCCTCACGCCATAGAGAGTGTCATTCGGATCCCTTGGTTGTTCGTCCCCCATTTCCTCTTGCTTTACTCCAAAGTTGAAAAACGCGTCCAAAAAGAACCCTTCCTCGTCCGAATCAGGAGTGGGTTTGGCTACAGGTGAAAATGGTGTCGGTATTGGTGTTGTGGGTTCAGCGAAGTTAAACCTACGCCCTCTTGGTCTTCTCGGAGTAGACAAGGGACTATTCAAAGGGAGACCCGAAGAACGCAAGTTCATCAACTAACACAATTACTGCAAATACACAGCTAACACAAACACGTCAAATGCACCTGTGATAAGAAAAGAAAACTAAGCTAATAAACAAGTAACTCTCTCACACATGAGAAAGGATCAAACCACTAAATTAACAACTAAATCGGCACACATTCCCCGGCAGCGGCGCCAAAAACTTGATGTGTGAAATCGAGTTTAAAAATTAAAACAAGGAATACCCTAAAACTGACTACTACACACTTGCGGGCAGTGGACACGTTCGTATATAGTATAGCTAGAAGGTAAGTCCAGGATCGAACACGGGGAATGGTTTTGAAATAGTTGTCAGCTAAAGTGGTTTTGGAATAAGGATGGAACCGTAGCCGAATTGCTACCTCACCTTGATAATATGAAATTAAAGAAATTGAAATGACAAGACAATTGAAAAGTAAAGAAAGTTCAGACGATATGAATAAAGATCACCCACTTTGAATCCACTTGACTTCTGTTATGATTGCACTCGATAAAGTTCAGATTATTTAGAGTTGACAAGATAATCGTGAAAGGATAAAATGCTCGCGTGGTACCACCAACCGCTCACAAATAACCCAAACACCTAAGTTCCTAGTTAAATTACCCAAGCCGGTACCACCAATGCTTAGAAAATCTCCCCAACAATTAGTTTGCTCGGTTATCCAATTACCAATTATGCCTATGTGAATGAAAACGTGGTACCACCAACCGTTTCTAAACACGTTTACCAATTAACTCCTATTATAGATTTGACATTCACCGTCATACCATGAACCGGTGACAAACGACCATAGACAATCGAATTGAAACGATAAACGTATTCACCTAGTACCACTAACAATGAACACATAAACCATCAACATCAAAAGAATAAATCGCAAGGAATTAATTGATAAAGATCACGACACAACGATAATTGAATCAACTCTTGAATTAAAAAATTGCAATCATATCATTCGTCAAGTTTCATCAAAGTGGATGATTAGAAATCTAGCCAATCATACTAAATTGAATTGCAATAAAGAAATTGAAAGAAAACATATTGTACCAATGATTGTTGAATATAAATTGCAAGACAGAAGATTAGATACGATCTAGATGGATGTTCTTGAATCTTCATTGAATCAAATGATGAAATCTGCGATGATCCATCAAAGACTCGTGGTAGAACAACTCCTAGAAAGAAAAACTTGGATATTGGGCAAATAGGGTTTTTTTTCTTTATATACCTCCCCCAAATCTGATGCAAAGAGGCTGTAGCCCTGATCTCCCCGTGTACTCACTGCGCCGCTGTGAGTCTTGTGCACCACCACTGCGGCGCAGTGACAGGCCCCTGGAATTCTGTTCTTTGGTTGACTGCGGCGCAGTGGGGCAACATTCCTCCCACTGCGGCGCAGTTATAATCCACTGGAAATTATTTTGTTTTTGATCGACCAAGGACTGCGGCGCAGTGGGGAAACATTCCTCCCACTGCGGCGCAGTGTAAAACCTCTGGAAAGCCTTGGCTTTGGCACACCTTGACTGCGACACAGTGGGGTGTGAATACTCCCACTGCGGCGCAGCTCAAACTTGCTGGAATCCATGTGGCTTCTTCACTCTAGTGACTGCAGCGCAGTGGGGCATCATCCCTCCCACTGCGGCGCAGTCAAATCTTGCTGAAATCTTTAATTTTCTTTATCAACATCACTCGAACACTCGGATCAACATCTTGGCCTAAAATCGTCAGAAAATGTACCAAATGGACGCACAACCTGCTAAGAACCTGAAAGCACTAACAAACACCATAAACACGCCAAATGCATACAATATCGACTCAAAACACATACGAAAAAGGCCAATAATGAAGTGAGCGATCTATATAAATTGGTCACATCAAAGATCCAAGCTGGGTGACTGCTATGCAAGAAGAGCTTCACCAGTTTGAAAGGAACAAGGTCTGGTATCTGGTTTCTATCCCAGTTGGAAAGAAAGAACCAATTGGAACAAGATGGGTCTTCAGGAACAAGGTAGATGAAGATGGCCACGTAATCAGAAACAAGGCCAGACTGGTAGCACAAGGTTACTGCCAGTCAGATGTCGATTTTGATGAATCATTTGCTCCAGTGGCTAGACTTGAAGCGATCAGAATATTCTTAGCATTCGCTGCTTATCATCAGTTCAAGGTCTACCAGATGGATGTAAAGAGTGCTTTCTTGAATGGAAAGCTTGAAGAAGAAGTTTATGTCAGACAACCACCAGGTTTCGTTGATGAAAAGCATCCACATTGGGTATATCGTCTGGACAAAGCGCTATATGGCCTCAGACAAGCCCCACGTGCCTGGTATGACACTCTGACTAAACATTTGTTGAAAAATGGTTTCAAACGAGGTGCAATTGACAATACCTTATTTATTCTTCATGAAAAAGGTAATCTGTTATTGGTACAAATTTATGTTGATGATATTATTTTTGGGTCTACTGATGAAAACATGTGCAAGAAATTTTCAAATATAATGTCAACTGAATATGAGATGAGTTTGATGGGTGAATTAACATATTTTCTTGGACTCCAGATTAAACAAAACAAAGATGGCATTTTTATTAATCAGGAAAAATATGTTAGAGATCTTTTAAAGAAATATGATATGAACTCTTCACCATCTAAACCAACTCCAATTTATGCACCACTGACACTGGACTCCGATCTAGATGGTAAACCAGTGAACACCACTGTCTATAGAGGCATGGTTGGTTCACTGATGTATTTAACTGCCAGTAGACCAGATATTATGTTTTCAACATGTTTATGTGCCAGATATCAGTCTAATCCAAAGGAATCTCATATGCTTACTGTAAAGTGCATACTGAAGTACCTTAAAGGTGTCCCCAGTCTAGGTCTTTGGTACCCCAAAGGCTCAGGCATGGATCTAATGGGTTATTCAGATTCAGATCATGCAGGTTGTAAGATAGACAGGAAATCCACTACTGGTGGATGTCATTTCCTTGGTGGCAAACTGGTCAGCTGGACCAGTAAGAAGCAAACTTCAGTTTCATTGTCCACTGCTGAAGCTGAATACGTGTCTGCAGCCAGTTGTTGTGCTCAGATACTCTGGATGAAGAACCAGTTGCTTGATTATGGTATTAAGTATTCAAAGACCCCAATCTTTTGTGATAATACCAGTGCCATTGCTATCTCGAACAATCCAGTCATGCACTCCAGAACGAAGCACATTGATCTCAGGTATCACTTCATTCGTGATCATATTATGAAAAACAACATTGAACTCCATTTTATTCCCACTGACAAACAACTCGCTGACATTTTTACCAAACCTCTGGATGTCAAAACTTTTGAATATCTTGTTGGTGAGTTGGGAATGTTAAACCCTTAAATCTGGAACCTTGGTATTGAACGCCAGTGTGTACTACTGAGGATCTTTGATTTAAAGATTTATAAATTTATAACTGCCCAGATATTGAACGCCTTTGTGTACTATCTTTGCATTAATAAATTTCTGGATCAACATTCCAGGGGAAGACTTGAAAGATATTTTTGTTCTTAAAAACGTTTTAAAGTTCAGGGGGAATTTATTAATTTATTTTCTCACTGGACAAATTCTTCAGAAAATATTACTGGTACTTTGTAAATGTGTCCCTCTCACTGGTAACTGAACAGATTGAAGTGCGTGTTTGAGGTGACTTATGTCTCCTTGTAAATGTGTCCCTCTCATTTGTCTGTATTAGTTGACGTGCACGTTTGAGGTTACAAGTCTTTCAAAATGGTTTTCACTGGTACTTTACTGGAGTGTCCCTCCAGTGTACCATCAGTACATGTTCACTGGACTAATCCACCAGTGATACTGGAGTGTCCAGTCAACCTCCAGATGCACTGAAATATGTCATAATATTTTCTACATACTTGGTCATTGTGTGTGCCACGTAAGCAAATCTTTTTGAAGATATTTTAATCCTACGTGGCATGTAAATTTTTTCAACGTAATGACGGTATTTTTACCTTGGGAAGTCAAAAAGAGCAACTTGTTAATGTTTGTGGGCTGTAAACCGTCACACATTTATGTGTGATGTGATGTAATTATGCGGATCTCAGAACCTCGATCAAAATTATATTTGATAATTTCAAATAAACCGTTTGAGTTCCACATTCTCTCTCCTATATATACCCACTTTCAATTTCATTTGCATTTATTTCGAACATATTTACTCCCAAATCTTTCAAATTCCTTCATTTACTTCTTCATTCATTTTCCAATCATCATCATCTCTCATATTTACTCCATTCCATTCAATTCTTCATCAAAATCTTCATCATAACCTATATATATTCAATTTCATCTTCATCTATTCTTAATAAAATGGCACCTAGACAATCAAAATCGCTCAAAAATCTCCTTGCCGCTGAATATGCTCCTTCTGAAAATGTTGATAGGGCACCTCATATCACTCTTGAGGCAAATGCCATAAGAATCAATATGAATAACTGTATGGCCAGACTTTCTCTTTCCAGTGCTCATGATGCCCAATCTGTTATTGAGAGATTAAACACATTTTTTCTCTCTTGCCCATTATATGGTGCGTTGACACTAAATTCAGGAAGGATGTACCACGAGTACCTTTGTGAATTCTGGTACACTGCAAAATATGATAATGAAACTTCATCTATCATTTATACTCTCAAGGGAGGTACCAGATCCCTTGGTTTCACTGCTAGTCTACTAAGGTCTGTTCTACAGTTGAACTATTTTGACCAGAATGAGTTGCCTATTGAACTTCCCACTGGTATAAATACAAGGGAAGTGTGCAGACTGATGGGGCACACAGATATCATGGATGAGCATGGCCAGCTATCCAGGAAAGGAACTATCTACATGAGCAAGCTGTCAGACTCATGGATATACTTTTTCACCCACATTGTTGAATGTCTGGGAGGTAGTTCTGGAGGGTTAGACCAGATAAATCAAACCCATCTCCAGATTGCCTACTGCCTATGGTTTGGTCTTAGAGTGGATTTCGCTCAGATCCTTTTTGATGATCTGGTAGAGCGCCTTAGAGTGAAAGGAAGAAAACCTTTTGTTCTTTATATTCGTTTCCTTTCACTGATGTTTAAAAATGCTCTTGGAGACCAGTATGATTTTGAGACTACTCACTTTTCTGTGAGTGAGTATATGAGGGATCTGGTCAACCTCAGATCTCCACTGCACGAGGTAGATATTCCTCAGTCAATGCTCTCCTTTCAGAGAGAAGAAGCTGAAATGGCTCCAGGTAGTGGTCAAGCTGTTGAAGGACCATCTGGTGACCATGATGTACAGATCATTGAGGCTGTACAACCCATTCGACAAATTGCTCCTGAAGGTCAAGGTACAGAAGTTGTTGAACCTTCCAGACGACCTAAAACTAACAGGCGTCTGATGAGAGCTGGACTTCAGGTGAATCCTGAAAGACATCCTGGTGATGTTATGAATCTGGATGGGTCGCCAAATTTTGAATCTGAAGAGGTTGTTGGGCAGGTAACTGATGAACAAATTGAAAATGTTGCCCAGATTATTGAGCAAGTTGTTGAGGAAGTCGAACAAGAAGTTCAGAAGTTGGTTTCCAGGGTAAGTTCTCTGGAGAGTAGATCCACACTTGACCAGGATGCAGTTGTCAGTACAATAAGTGATGAATGTACAAAGAAGTTCAGAAGTTGGTTTCCAGGGTAAGTTCTCTGGAGAGTAGATCCACACTTGACCAGGATGCAGTTGTCAGTACAATAAGTGATGAATGTACAAAGAAGTTCAGAATCAGTATGCTGAAAGAATTATCTAAAGAGATTTCTGAGACTGTTCTTCGTACCATTTATGATGGGGTGTTACCCCAAGTGGAGAAATTGCTGGATGAAAAGTTGCCAAATCACTTGCCTAAAGTAGTTGCAAATGTTCAAAAGGAAGTGCAGGCACTTAAAAAAGTTGTGTCTGATATAACTCCAGAGGCAGGAAGAACATTTGGTGCACTGGACAGACTTATGCTTGAACAGTTATGGAATGATCTCAAGTCAAGAACTGGTGATCATTCCAAGGGGGAAAAGTCGTCTGGTGACCAAAGACAAGTGACACTGAAGCACTTGGCACAAAGAGCATATGGCACTGAAGCCGGGCTAACTGAAGAAGCTACTGGTACTGAAGCCAGTGAGCCTCAGTTTGAGTCCTTCCCAGATATTCCATCAACTCTGAAGTCAGTTAAGGGAAAACAACAAATGGAATCTGGAGAAGAAGAGCAAACTACTGAAGATGCTGATGATGAAACCTCCAAGAAGTTAGAACAAGAATGCATTATGATAGAGATCTTCAAAAGAAATCAAAAAGATGAACTGCTAGCCCATCAAAGGGAGATGGCATCTATGGGGACTCTGGACTCTTACAATGCTGGCAGGTTAGGCATAAATATTGATGTGTATAAAAAGATGAAGGATGACCCCAGAGTTCATCAATGTTTGAATGCATTGGATGATGTTCATGTACGCTCCTTTTACGCCGTAGAAGAACAGGTTTATGATTCTATAATTTATGGTGTAAGTGTACCTGAACTCATCAGATAAAGAAAGGAGGAACTGGTAAGCCTCCAGAAAAAGATCAGAAAGAATGCTGGTGCTCTGGAGATAGAGTATAGAAAGAAACTGACTGGCCCACCAAAACTGACTGCCAAACAAATCAAAGCGATCAAAGATGCTGATGATGAAACCTCCAAGAAGTTAGAACAAGAATGCATTATGATAGAGATCTTCAAAAGAAATCAAAAAGATGAACTGCTAGCCCATCAAAGGGAGATGGCATCTATGGGGACTCTGGACTCTTACAATGCTGGCAGGTTAGGCATAAATATTGATGTGTATAAAAAGATGAAGGATGACCCCAGAGTTCATCAATGTTTGAATGCATTGGATGATGTTCATGTACGCTCCTTTTACGCCGTAGAAGAACAGGTTTATGATTCTATAATTTATGGTGTAAGTGTACCTGAACTCATCAGATAAAGAAAGGAGGAACTGGTAAGCCTCCAGAAAAAGATCAGAAAGAATGCTGGTGCTCTGGAGATAGAGTATAGAAAGAAACTGACTGGCCCACCAAAACTGACTGCCAAACAAATCAAAGCGATTAAAGATGCTGATGATGAAACCTCCAAGAAGTTAGAACAAGAATGCATTATGATAGAGATCTTCAAAAGAAATCAAAAAGATGAACTGCTAGCCCATCAAAGGGAGATGGCATCTATGGGGACTCTGGACTCTTACAATGCTGGCAGGTTAGGCATAAATATTGATGTGTATAAAAAGATGAAGGATGACCCCAGAGTTCATCAATGTTTGAATGCATTGGATGATGTTCATGTACGCTCCTTTTACGCCGTAGAAGAACAGGTTTATGATTCTATAATTTATGGTGTAAGTGTACCTGAACTCATCAGATAAAGAAAGGAGGAACTGGTAAGCCTCCAGAAAAAGATCAGAAAGAATGCTGGTGCTCTGGAGATAGAGTATAGAAAGAAACTGACTGGCCCACCAAAACTGACTGCCAAACAAATCAAAGCGATCAAAGATGCTGATGATGAAACCTCCAAGAAGTTAGAACAAGAATGCATTATGATAGAGATCTTCAAAAGAAATCAAAAAGATGAACTGCTAGCCCATCAAAGGGAGATGGCATCTATGGGGACTCTGGACTCTTACAATGCTGGCAGGTTAGGCATAAATATTGATGTGTATAAAAAGATGAAGGATGACCCCAGAGTTCATCAATGTTTGAATGCATTGGATGATGTTCATGTACGCTCCTTTTACGCCGTAGAAGAACAGGTTTATGATTCTATAATTTATGGTGTAAGTGTACCTGAACTCATCAGATAAAGAAAGGAGGAACTGGTAAGCCTCCAGAAAAAGATCAGAAAGAATGCTGGTGCTCTGGAGATAGAGTATAGAAAGAAACTGACTGGCCCACCAAAACTGACTGCCAAACAAATCAAAGCGATCAAAGATGCTGATGTAAGCAAATTCATTCCCCTGGACACTTCTCGAAAAATAAATCATCAACAACTCCAATCTGCTGTAGAGCAAAAGAGAATGTCCAAGGAAACTGAAGCATTGATCCAAACAGCCAAGTTGAAAGACAAATACAATGAAATGTTAAATTTCAGGGCTGATGCTAGAAGGATCACTGGTGCTGAGATCAAATTGGCTGAAAATCATGAAGGTATGTCTAAGTTTGAAGTAAAGTTGACCAGGGAGGGTAACTTTACTGATGAAAGGAAAAGTACTTCAGTCCAAGCATTTGGATGGAGTGAACTGAAGGAAATTGCTTTAACGTTCAGGGGGAAGACAAATGTGTCGACTGATGTTAAAGCATTTCTGAAAAGAGTTGAAAAGGTATGGAGAAGAAAGCAACAGATGGAAGTTGCAATGGGCGTAAAATCACCAGAATCAATACCATCTTCTCCATCACCAAAGAGAAAGGATACTGAAGATGCTCCAGGACAGACATCAAAAAGAAGGGCCTAACTCTTATCATTTACTTGTTGTAAATTATTGTTTTATGAAATTGTAAACTATTTATCAGTTGATGTATGTAATAATAGTTGCAATTTTTGATTCATATAAGTAAATGATCAGATTTAGTCTAAGTTAGAACTTAAAAGATGAAACTGAAAACACTCATGATCTATAAAGTGTTTTCCAGTAACTTAGATTTTTTAGACTAAAATCAAACTTGTGTTTTTCAAGCATACAAAGTGTATAGATTTAAGCTTGAAAACGCTTGCATTATTTCTAAACAAATAGGGGGAATTTGTTAGGTACAGATTTACTGGACTCTCTCCAGACTCGACTACTGGAGCCTTACTGAAGATCTGTCCAGAAACATATTCTACTGGACCTACTCCAGACTTGGAATCTGGAGTCCCTCTGAAGATTTGTCCAGAAATAATGGAAGACCAGTGAGCAAATACTTGTATAGAAAATCTGGAGTATTCTCCAGATTAGCTCACTGGACTTCACCCCAGTCCAGATCAACTCTACTGAAGACGTTCTCACTGAAGTCAAAGACTGAAGTCAGAATAAAGAAGACTTACAAATGACGGAGTCCACTGGAAGTCTTACCAGATCTGTACACTGGAGGATTGTCAGTGTTCTGGACCTTACAAGTCTGAATACTGATATCGAGGATTGACTTTTGCCTTTACACACTTTCCAAAGAACAATCCACTTGTTCTTTACCAAAGTTTATGCGTGTAAAGGTGGTTGGATAAAAGGATACAAAGTCATTTGATGTGACTTTACCCTTATTCCTTATCCAATGCATTTAATGTTCTTGTCGGATCATTAAATGCATGCAACCATATTTGTACGGCACAAAATTCACTGGTGAATTTTGTTGCCTATAAATACAAAGTCATTTCCTTGACATAAACACTTTTAAGCATACATTTTGCATTAAAGTGAATTTGTCTAAATACTCTCGATCTTAAACAGGGATACTTCACAACTTTAAGTATCTCGATCCAAAAGAGTTATTTGACAAATATAGATCATTTGTAATTCATAAGTTGTTAGGATACATACTTATTTGTATTATCTTGATTCCGCACAACCTTGTATTTTATTTAACATCATAAATAAAATACACCATTGAAAAATACATAATGTTCCATTTTACTTGTTTATTGCTTTAAGTCTTGTATTACTTTGTTTATATACTCTTGCATTTATTTACAAGTAATACTAGTCCATTCTAGTGCTTATTGGACTTGTTGTATTTTTACACTTTCTAGGTTAACCATCGAATTTAAGGGACTCACAAATGTATTTGAAAAATCCAACTTCCACTATCCCCTTCTACTTCCTTTATCACCCTTGTTGCAATATGTAGTTTGTCTATTTTTTTAATTTACATCCCTACTAAAATTTTTTCGTGAAATAGGGCCAAATTACTCAAGTTTATTGCAAATTCATCCCTTAGTCTAACTCCGTTAATTTTTCTCCGTTAAGATACAAATACAAGAGTAATTGATAATGAAATATGGAAGATTATCTAACTAGTGTTAAAATGTCTAATGAAGTAATAAATTTCTATGAAAATTAAAAAATCATGTTAAAAGTGAAAAGTTTTGAGTTATTTAATGTATTAATTATAAATTTAAGATATTAAAAAGATATTAAGGTGAATAAATAATTGTTAACAAGTACCACTAGTTAGAAAATAATATTATGGGTGCTATAATTTATAAGATAGATTTAACTAACATTTATTTCAAAACATAATAATAATAATAATAATAATAATAAATAATAATAATAATAATAATAATATAAGTGATGTTTTATAAAAAAAATAAAAAATAATAATAATAATAATAATAATAATAATAATAATAATAATAAAATAATAAATAATAATAATAATATAATAATAATATAATAATAATATAATAATAATATAATAATAATAATATAATAATAATATAATAATAATAATAATAATAATATAAAATAATAATATAATAATAATATAATAATAATAATATAATAATATAATATAATAATAATATAATAAGTAATATAATAAAATAATAATATAATAATAATAATAATAAATAATAATAAAAATAATAATATAAGTGAGTTTATAAAAAAAAATAAAAAATAATAAAAAATAATAATAATAATAATAATAATAATAATATAATAATAATATAATAATAATATAATAATAATAATAATAATAATATAATAATAATATAATATAAAATAAAATAATATAATAATAATATAATAATAATAATATAATAATAATATAATAATAATAATAATATAATAATAATATAATAATAATAATATAATAATATAATAATAATAATAATATCTATATATCTATATAATATAATAATAATATAATAATAATATAATAATAATAATATAATAATAATATAATAATAATAATATAATATAAATAATAATAATATAATATAATATAATAATAATAATAATATAATATAATAATAATAATATAATAATAATATAATAATAATAATATAATAATATAATAATAATAATAATATAAGAATTCATTGGAATTCAGTTAAATGAATTGAAATTTAAATATAACAAATGACTAAATTAGCCTTTAATAATAATAATAATAATAAATAATAAAATAATAATAATAACAATATAGATAGAGGAGTAGGAGCCCAGATAGAAGCTGATAGGAGTATGCTTGCTGAATCGAACGCTGATAGAAGCTGCCAGGAGTATGCTTGCTGAATCTGGTCTGTCTACTAGTTTCTGGGCTGAAGCAATTGCTACTGCTTGCCACACCCAGAACCGGTCAGTGTATGTAAAGCGACACAAAAAGACAGCCTACGAAGTCTTAAGAAATAGAAAACCAAATATTGGTTATTTTCACGTTTTTGGATGTCCAGTTTACATCCTGAACGACTCCAGTCAGTTAGGCAAATTCGATGCCAAAGCTGATGAAGGGTATTTCTTGGGCTATTCAGCCATTCGCAAGGCCTTCAGAATCTACAACAAGAGATTGGAGAAGGTCCATGAGTCAATTCATGTCACATTTGATGAATCAAATGCTGCAATCAATAAACAACCAACCCTTGATACTCCCCCAGTAACTCCAATTGTCTTCTGTGAATCTGATCCTATCAGCTACAATAAAGATTCAGAAGACACAGTTTCCAGTCATCCTGATCTGGAACCTGTTCAGAAGAAGAAACCATCCAGTGGTACTCCATTCTATCCTTCTATTATTTTCAAACTACCCTCTGAAATTAATATTGGATCAGATGTACGTACTACTCCCCCAGTATCAGTATCAGTTGAGAGCATACCAGAAATGTGTTCAAATGAAGAATTTCAAACTGAACCAGTACTTCAAGAAATGCCTTTAAATGATGAATTTCATGATGCAAATCGTGATTTAAATGATTCAGATGAAGATGTTGAAATAGTCTGGCAGGATCCTCATGCTGAAACTCAACTGAACTCTTGCACTTATATTGTTGTCAGTAACAATCCTGGTCAGTACTCCAGATGGACAAAAGCTCATCCTATCGATCAGATCATAGGTGACTCCAGTAGAGGAGTTTAGACCAGAAGAGCCTCCAGTGATCAATGCTTATATGTCAGTTTCTTATCACTGAATGAACCAAAGAAGATTGACGAGGCTATGGAAGAACCAAGCTGGGTGACTGCTATGCAAGAAGAGCTTCACCAGTTTGAAAGGAACAAGGTTTGGTACCTGGTCCCTTTCCCAGTTGGAAAGAAAGAACCAATTGGAACAAGATGGGTCTTCAGAAACAAGGTGGATGAAGATGGGCACGTAATCAGAAACAAGGCCATACTGGTAGCACAAGGCTACTGCCAGTTAGATGTCGATTTTGATGAAGCATTTGCTCCAGTGGCTAGACTTGAAGCGATCTGAATATTTTTAGCATTCGCTGCTCATCATCAGTTCAAGGTCTACCAGATGGACGTGAAAAGTGCATTTTTGAATGGAAAACTTGAAGAAGAAGTTTATGTCAGACAACCACCAGGTTTCGTTGATGAAAAGCATCCACATTGGGTATATCGTCTGGACAAAGCGCTGTATGGCCTTAGACAAGCCCCACGTGCCTGGTATGATACTCTGACTAAACATTTATTGAAAAATGGTTTCAAAAGAGGTGCAATTGACAATACCTTATTTATTCTTCATGAAAAAGGTAATCTGTTAATGGTACAAATTTATGTTGATGATATTATTTTTGGCTCTACTGATGATAAAATGTGCAAGAAATTTTCGAAAATAATGTCTACTGAATATGAAATGAGTTTGATGGGTGAATTAACGTATTTTCTTGGACTCCAGATTAAACAGACCAGAGATGGTATTTTTATTAATCAGGAAAAATATGTTAGAGATCTTTTAAAGAAATATGATATGAACTCTTCACCATCTAAACCCACTCCAATTTCTGCACCATTAACACTGGACTCTGATCCAGATGGTAAACCAGTGAACACCACTGTCTATAGAGGCATGGTTGGTTCACTGATGTATTTAACTGCCAGTAGATGTCGATTTTGATGAATCATTTGCTCCAGTGGCTAGACTTGAAGCGATCTGAATATTTTTAGCATTCGCTGCTCATCATCAGTTCAAGGTCTACCAGATGGACGTGAAAAGTGCATTTTTGAATGGAAAACTTGAAGAAGAAGTTTATGTCAGACAACCACCAGGTTTCGTTGATGAAAAGCATCCACATTGGGTATATCGTCTGGACAAAGCGCTGTATGGCCTTAGACAAGCCCCACGTGCCTGGTATGATACTCTGACTAAACATTTATTGAAAAATGGTTTCAAAAGAGGTGCAATTGACAATACCTTATTTATTCTTCATGAAAAAGGTAATCTGTTAATGGTACAAATTTATGTTGATGATATTATTTTTGGCTCTACTGATGATAAAATGTGCAAGAAATTTTCGAAAATAATGTCTACTGAATATGAAATGAGTTTGATGGGTGAATTAACGTATTTTCTTGGACTCCAGATTAAACAGACCAGAGATGGTATTTTTATTAATCAGGAAAAATATGTTAGAGATCTTTTAAAGAAATATGATATGAACTCTTCACCATCTAAACCCACTCCAATTTCTGCACCATTAACACTGGACTCTGATCCAGATGGTAAACCAGTGAACACCACTGTCTATAGAGGCATGGTTGGTTCACTGATGTATTTAACTGCCAGTAGACCAGATATTATGTTTTCAACATGTTTATGTGCCAGATATCAGTCTAATCCAAAAGACTCTCATATGCTTGCTGTAAAGCGCATACTGAAGTACCTTAAGGGTGTCCCCAGTTTGGGTCTTTGGTATCCCAAAGGCTCAGGCATGGATCTAATGGGTTATTCAGATTCAGATCATGCAGGTTGTAAGATAGACAGGAAATCCACTACTGGTGGATGTCATTTCCTTGGTGGCAAACTGGTCAGCTGGACCAGTAAAAAGCAAACTTCAGTTTCATTGTCCACTGCTGAAGCTGAATACGTATCTGCAGCCAGTTGTTGTGCTCAGATACTCTGGATGAAGAACCAGTTGCTTGATTATGGTATTAAGTATTCAAAGACCCCAATCTTTTGTGATAATACCAGTGTTATCTCGAACAATCCAGTCATGCACTCCAAGACGAAGCACATTGATCTCAGGTATCATTTTATCCGTGATCATATTATGAAAAACAACATTGAACTCCATTTTATTCCCACTGACAAACAACTCGCTGAAATTTTTACTAAACCTCTGGATGTCAAAAATTTTGAATATCTTGTTGGTGAGTTGGGAATGTTAAACCCTTAAATCTGGAACCTTGGTATTGAACGCCATTGTGTACTACTGAGGATCCTTGATTTAAAGATTTATAAATTTATGACTGCTCAAGATATTGAACGCCTTAGTGTACTATCTTTGCATTAATAGATTTCTGGATCAACATTCCAGGGGGAAAGACTTTGAAAGATATAATTTTATTCTTAAAAATGTCTTAAGTTCAGGGGGAATTTATTAATTTATTTTCCCACTGGACAAATTTTCCAGAAAATATTACTAGTACCTTGTAAATGTGTCCCTCTCACTGATAATTAGATAGGTTGAAGTGCATGTTTGAGGTGAATTTTGTCTCCTTGTAAATGTGTCCCTCTCATTTGTCTGTATTAGTTGACGTACATGTTTGAGGTTACCAGTCTCTTTCAAATGGGTCACTGGTACTTTACTGGAGTGTCCCTCCAGTGTACCATCAGTGCATGCTTCACTGGCCTAATCCACCAGTGATACTGGAGTGTCCAGTCAACCTCCAGATGCACTGGTATGTCTGTCATAATATTTTTCAATACTTGGTCATTATGTGTGCCACGTGTGCAAAATCTTTTGAAAAGATATTTATCTTGATATTTATCTTATTATCCTACGTGACATGTAAATTTTTCAAAGAAATGATGGTATTTTTACCTTGGGAAGACAAAAAGTGCAACTTAATACTGTTTGTGGGCTGTAAACCGTCACACATTTATGTGTGATGTGATGTAATTAATGCGGATCTCATAATCCGATCAAAATTATATTTGATAATTTCAAATTAACCGTTTGAGTTCCACATTCTCTCTCCTATATATACCCACTTTCAATATCATTTGCATTTACTTTGAACATATTTACTCCCAAATCCTTCAAATTCCTTCATTTAATTCTTTCTTCATTCAATTCACAATCATAAATCACTCTCGTATTTAATTCATCAAATCTTCATCATAAACCCTAAATTCTTCAAATTCATCTTGATATATCTATCATATTCAATGGCACCAAGACAATCCAATTCTCCTAAAAATCTGCTCTCCGCCGAATATGCTCCTGTTCCAAATGTTGTTAAGGCACCCCATATTACTCTTGAGGCAAAGGCCATAAGGATTAATATGAACAATTGGTTGGCTAGACTCACTAGCACCACTCATGCTCCCACCTCTCTCATCGGATGACTGAATGATTTTTTTCTTAGTTGTCCTCTCTATGGTGCTCTCTCACGTAATCCAGGTAAAATGTATCATGATTACCTGTGTGAATTTTGGTACTCTGCTGTGTATGTTGAAAATACTAAAACCATCAACTACACATTGCAACAAGACACCAGATCGTTCACTCTCACTGTCGATTCTCTCAGAGATGTTCTTCAATTAAATTATTTGGCTGAGAATGAGATGGCAATTCCTCTCCCTACTGGTATAAATTTCAGGGATGTGTGCAGATTGATGGGGCACACTGAAATATTGGATGAACATGGCCAGTTGTTAAGAAAAGGCACAATCTACATGAGTAAACTAACAGACTCATGGAGATACTTTTTCACTCATTTGGTTGAGTGTTTAGGTGGCAGTTCTGGAGGATTAGATCAGATCAATCAAATTCAACTCCAGATTGCCTACTGTTTGTGGTTTGGGTACATGGTTGGTTTCGCCCAGATCTTCTTTGATGATCTGGTGGACCGTCTAAAGGTGAAAGGTAGAAAACCACACATTCCTTATATTTGTTTTCTTTCACTGGTATTTTTAAGAGCTTTGGGTGCTGAGTATGATTATGAAACAAATCATTTCTCTATGTGTGAATATCTGGGGGAGTTGAGTTCCCTAAAATCAAGAGCTGGTGAAATAGATATTCCTCTGACCATGCTTACTTTCCAAAATGATGCACCTGATGAGCAAGAAGAGGCTCCAGGTAGAGGTCAGATTGTTGTAGGACCCACTGAAATCGTCGATGTTGAAAATGTGCAACCAGTAAGCCAGGTGGCTCCTGAAGGTCAACAACCAGAAAATGTTGACCTTCCTAGACGACCAAGGTCAAATAGACGCCTTATGAGGGCTGGAGTTCAGGTGAATCCAGAAAGACATCCTGGTGATATTATGAATATTGATGGGTCTCCTATTTTTGAAGAAGAAAACATTGTACAAGATGCTGAGCAGGTTGAAAATGTACAAGTTGTTGAGCAGGTGACTGGTGAGCAAGATGCTCAGATAGACTTGAATGTAGAGGCTGGTGATCAGGCTGGTGATGAAACAGTTGGTGAAACATTTGTCTGGGATGAGGCTGATTCACCCATGTCTGAAGGTAATATCTTCGATACTGACATGAGTTTTCTGGGTGAAGAAGTAGAAAATGTGGTTTCTTCTGTTATTGCTTCAGTCACCCAACCACTTTCTGAAATGCCACCACCACCAGAATCCATTTCTGCACCAGAATCAAATATTCCACCACCAGAATCCGATATGCCACCACCACCTGAATCCATTACTGCACCACCACCACCACCACCTTCAATTCCACAAACAACTCCTTATTTCAATCCTTCCACAATTCAAATTTCACAAAATCAACCACCACCACTTGAAACTCCAATAGACTTATCTGAACACCGTGCGCTGGACTCAACAGTTGTAACTGCTGAAACTTCTTCTGAAGAGGTCTGGGCACAAGTACCTTAGCTTAATGATATGAAATGAGTATGTGGTATCGGCATGAGAGCATTGACTACTTGTGTGACTAACATGTGAGCATTTGAGACTAACTCTCGGGTCAACGTGTCACTTGCTTTATAGAAATGGTGAGACCAAGAAGAGCCGGAATGAACTATAGGGCTGAACCGGAAGAACCTCAACCGGAAGCTCAACCGGAAGTACAAGGAGGTAGGGGCCGTGGTAGAGGTCGTGGTAGAGGCCAAGGAAGGGGTCGTGGTGAAGTTCCTGAACCAAACATGGCTGAAGTGATCGCTCAAACGATCGCCAATATCATGCCAACCATTATTGCTCAAGTCACGGCAAATCTTGGGCAAAACAATGGGCCTCAAAACAACGAAGCCCCAGAAAATGTGAATAATGAAAATGCTCAACCTCATGCCGTAGAGGATGAAGAAGAGGGACCAGTGGGAGTTAATATCGGAATGCCCATGAATAATCAATATGGTGGATACCGTCAAGGATGTATATTTAAAGACTTTAAAAGTTGTGGGGCACCGGAGTTTGATGGAAGAGGTGGTCCCACGGAATGTATAAGGTGGTTTGAGGCGATCGAGGCGGTGATTGAAAGGAGTCATTGCACCTATGATGACCGGATTTCTTATGCATCCGGCATGTTTAGACATGACGCTTTGAGTTGGTGGAACCAAGAGATAACTTTGGGGCGGACTTATAACTTGGAATGGATCGATTTCAAGAACAAAGTGAAGGCGAAGTTTTGTCCTCCCTATGAACTACAAAATTTGACCATTGAATTTGCTAACCTCAACATGGAAGGAGCCGATTACAAGGGCTACGTTAGACGATTTCAAGAGTTGTCTACCCTCATTCCTCACTTGGTGGGTACCGAGCCTCAGGCCATTCAGAAGTTTGTATTGGGCTTGAATCCTCAAGTCCGATCATATGTAAACTCTAACATGCCTACTACTTTGGCCGATGCTGTTAACCAAGCCGGGAGCGTGACTGAAGACTTGTTGAGAGGCGGTGTTTTAAGTAACTCTTCAACAAACAAGAGAAAGGAAGTGGGAGAATCAAGTGGGGTGAAGAAAATGGGAAGGTTTAATCCCAAAGATGCTAATAGGGGTAGAGTGATGGCGGCGACGGGACCGGTGAAGAAAGCTTATGTAGGACCTCATCCGTTATGTGAAAGATGCAACAATCACCACCCCACCAACATTCAATGCAGGGCGTGTTTTAATTGCAACCAAGTTGGGCACATGTCCAAGAATTGTAGAGCACCGAAAGCGGCGCCATTGAATGTAGTACCCCTTCAAACCATTCATCCTCAAGGCAACTTTCCATGGGGTACGTGCTTTAAATGTGGAAGCCCTGATCACTACCGAAATAATTGTCCGCAATGGATTGGACAACAAGTCGAAGTGGCGGTCCATCCGAATCAACTCCAAATTACCGGGCCGAATCAAAACCGTGGCCAACAAGGCCATCAAGTTCATCCTCGTGGCCGAGCTTTTGCGGAAATTGGCAATGAAGACCAAAATGATCCAAACGTTGGTTAAGGTACCTTTCTCTTCACGGTTATGATGTTATGGCATTACTCGATGTCAAAACCGACTGTGACCTCGTTTATCCTAACGTTACTCCTTTGAATTACACTCGTTCGTGTGTTTTGGTACTATATGTTTAAGATTTCGGGTGTTTAACGACTCACTAACCAAATTTGGTCAAATACCCCGTGTGTACATCTTGACTCTAGAAGACGACAAACTCTTCACGTACGTTGTGCTTTATGATATTAAAGTTCTTGACGATTAAGTGAGTACAATTTGAATACCAACGGATAATACGGTTCTTAGTTGTGTAGTAGGGTTACCAATGTAGAAATATTTAACGGTAGGGTTTCTAGGGTTTCATGCAAATTGTCAAACTCGAGCGTCCTTAGAGCTACCGTCTTAAGAATCTGAAAACTAACGTCATCTCTGATAATCTTGAGTCTCCCGAGGTTTCTCCGGGTGACTTACCGGACTTGTCCCATTTCGATAACTTAAATTTCGTATATGCTTAACCTTTCTAACCTCGCACACGTAGCCAAAGCCCTTATAAGCTTGCCACGATCGGATTACAAATGTAAACACACGACTTGAAGAACCCCAAGGAGACAACTCGTTCGTCCTAGCTAATCACTGTAAAAGTCTGTAGCTCATATTGTAAGGTAGCACGTGTCGTTTCGAAATGTATGATAACTTGAGGGATGTGAACAAGCTCGTGGTGAAAGACCGGGAGATAAATTTGAAGGAAAACAAATTATGATGGACTTCACTATGAAGTCACCGAAGACAAGAAATGGGTTGATGTGTGGCGGAGATCGCTAGAGTTGAGGCCTAAGTACCCACATTTGTCTAACGATTAGTGATTTGTTGAATTTCGGGACGAAATTCTTTTGACGGGGGAATAATGTAACATCCGTGAGTTTTGACCGTTTGACTTTACGTGTAATTTGATTAACAATTTAAGTTAGCGAAATATTTGGGGTCGTTTTGTGATTAAATGGCAATGTGGTATGTTAGTCGGGTCGATAATACGTTTTAATCGGGTTTTAAATGTAGAACGATGTGTGTTTTGGCTTAGGAAGAGAAGCGGGTCGACCCGTGGGTGATCCACGACCCACCAGCCCCCTTGACCCATCTCCCTCCCCTTATCTCTTCCTTCACCTCTCATTTCTTTCTCTTCTCTTTTCTCTCTAGCAAAAGCAAGAACTTCACATATCTCTTTCTCTTATTAATTCTTGCATCATTGAGTGTGTTGAATCAAAATCTATACAAGATCATCATCATCTTCATAGTATTAAAAGCTTGAATCTCATAGTGCAAGATTTTTACCCATTTTGACCTAATTTCGGGTTTGAGCTCAAGAAGGAGTTTTGGTAAGTCTAATTCATCCCATTTACTTCTATTTATGTTTGTTTGTGCATTTCTAGTCATCTTGAACATTTACAAGTCCTAAATCGGCTTAAATCTTGTTTTGGGTCAAATTAGGGTTTCAATTAGGGTTTGAAGGTTTTGGTGTGATTTTGATGTTTTGGTCGAATTTGTGGATTGGGTTATGTTTATTTATGGTTAATGGTGTTTATTTATGCTTCAAATTAAGTTACAAGTTCCTACAAATCGATTTGGGTTGGTTTGAGTCGAGTTTCAAAGGGTTTTGGTCTTGTTTCCTGCACATGCTGGTGCTGCTGCTATTTCTGGTCAGAACCAGGCCACTGCGGCGCAATGGCTTAGGCCTAGACCACTGCGGCGCAGTGGCTAGAGCCTGGTCAGTTCGTGGTTAGCCCACTGCGGCGCAGTGAGCTTGGCAATGGCTCACTGCGGCGCAGTGGTTAGTTGCTGGAAATCGTATGCGCGTCAATTTTCAAACGTCAATAACTTTTGATCCGTAAGTCCAATCGAGTCATATGACCTATCGTTGGAATCGTAAGAGAGTCTAGTTTCTTGTAGTAACACTCATTTTGTATGATTCTTAATCCATTTCTAAAAATGTCGAGTCAAAGCGTCTTGTTTCATATACGGTAAAGTTGTAGAAGCGTTCGTGGGTTCGTGACTCGACTTAAACTTACTAAACCAACTTAATTATGATTATAGAGTTAACATTATGATATATGACATGCTTTGATAGGTTGTGTACGCGTGGGGCCCATTACTCGCTATTAATCTTACCGTGACTTGATTTTTAACTGCTTTGCCAATCAAGGTGAGTTCCGTAGTTCCCTACTCGCTTGAGATTCGGGCTGAAAAGTGTAAAATTATGTGATTACTTGTTTATTTGTGTTTGTAAATGATTGTTGGTGTTGTTTGATTTTACTCACGTACAAAATGCCTAGTTGGTGACATTGGATGAAGAATGGATAGTTTTGTTTTAGGGTTTGATGGGTTTGTATGAGATTGTGATACTGTTAAATAAATTAGGATAGTAGTGTATACATAGAGGTCGATTTTACTTTCAAAAGGTTTTAGGTGTGGTGGGAAGGCTGCGGATGACCCTATACATAAGCATCTAGAACTTGATGAAAGTAAAATCCTCCGAAGTGTATATACGCGTTGTTTAGAGTAAATGATGGACTTGGTATTACGTTTGGAATAGACATGATTGCCTTGATATACTTGACTTATGTGATACGCACTTCTTCATACTTTTATCGTTGTATTGATGAATTTATGAATTATTGGTCGTCGATTGAATGATTGATTGAGCGATGGAATAATGGGTTATTGGTTACGTTTAATGGATCTTAGTAAGGGATTGTGATGTATTATTTTTATGGTTATTGTTATTATTATTATTATTATTGCTAGGATAGACGTGCATACATGGAAGTCGGTTATGCCTTCATTGGGTTCTAGATGTGGTGGGAAGGCTGCGGGTGACCCTATATATAAGCATCTAGGATTCGAAGAAAGTAGAATCCTCCTAAGTGTATGTGTGTATAGTTTACTTTAGTTTGATGTTTGATGATTGATGGACTTGTGATGTATGGATGTTGTGTATCTATCCCACTGAAGAGGATATGACTTATGTTGTGTATCTATCCCACTGAAGAGGATATGACTTATGTTGTGTATCTATCCCACTGAAGAGGATATGACTTATGTTGTGTATCTATCCCACTGAAGAGGATATGACTTATGTTGTGTATCTATCCCACTGAAGAGGATATGACTTATGTTGTGTATCTATCCCACTGAAGAGGATATGACTTATGTTGTGTATCTATCCCACTGAAGAGGATATGATACCTGTTTTGAATTGATGTTATGTACGTTAATTGGGTATGACGTTTATTACGCGTTTTATTTGTTGTGTGTAATCTTGTGGTGGACGTTGTTGTGTTTTCTTAGAGGCTCACTGTAAGTCATGTTTTGCCTCTACTCGTATATTTATGATTTCTGTCGATGGTTTCTTATGGACCATTACTGCGAACTCACCAACCTTGTGTTGACTATGCTTAGTACACTTTTCAGGTTATCAGGTTATTCCAGGGCGTGGATTTTGATTGTTAGCTTGCTGTAAACCCGGACTTGGACTTGCATGGATCAAGGATTCATTTGCCTACCTTTTGCATCATGCTTAGGATTGTTAGTCATATTTTGATGTTGTTTTGTAAACCTTGATGGCTAATTGTTTCCCTTATACTTTTGTACTTGCTTTGCTTATGTATGGATTCACTGAATCCTTTATTTGCATTTAGTTCATGTTCTACATAAATCCCACCTTGTGCTATATGATTTCCGTGATATTCTGAGCCTTGGCTTGGGGTGTTACAGTTGTTGCCAGTGCTATTGAAAAAGCCTTTGCTACTGAAAGCATCGTGCAACAAGAACAAGTGACTGGTACTGATGCCAGTGCACAAGAAGCACAAAGGGCACTTGGCACTGAAGCCATTGTGCAGGTTGAAGAGGTTGCTGGTACTGATGCCAGTGAGCCCCAGTTCGAAGCTTTCCCAGATATCATAACTACTCAAAAGTCAGTAAAAAGAAAGCAACATGTGATATCTGGAGAAGAGACTGAGATTGTTGGAAGTTCATCAGAGTTTCCCACTGCTGATGATGACACCTCGAAGAGACTGGAGCAAGAATGTATAATGATAGAAATCTTCAAGAAAAATCAAAGAGATGAATTGCTGGCCCACCAAAGGGAGATGGCAAATATGGGGACTCTGGATTCGTACAATGCTGGCAGGTTGGGCATTCAAATTGATGTGTACAAAAAGATGAAGGATGACCCCAGAGTTCATCAATGTCTGAATGTATTGGATGATGTACACATTCGCTCCAGGTACTCTGAAGAAGAACAAGTTTATGATGCAGTTACTGTTGGAATTCGTCTGCCCAAGACACATATTAAATTGACGTGGCTAGTACGTGATGATCCAAGTCGGGTCATACCCAATAACAAGCTAGACAAACACTTATGGTATTTATTTATAAGATTTGATCTTTAAATAAATATCAATACTTGAAACATTTAGAAAGTGGTTTTCTAAATAATTGCACTTGAGATATGTAAGTAAATTATATGGATGATTTATTTTGAGAGAGATGTCAATATGTCTCTGTGGCCGAAGACAGTAAGTTCCCACTGCGGCGCAGTGGGAGTATGTCAAACCCACTGCGGCGCAGTGGGGGGTTTTGCACCCGAAGGCCAGAGAGTTCCCACTGCGGCGCAGTGGGAGTGTATCAGACCCACTGCGGCGCAGTGGGTTAATGTCCATGTGATGGACTAAGGGGCCGGACCCCCCTCCCCATGTGGTGAGACATGCAATGAGACACTTGTTGTCTTGCATGTCCTTACAAGACATAAGACATACACTCAACATAGAGTACATCACACTTACATGCAAGAGAAATAATTTTTGTAAGAAAAATTCTCTAAGTATTCTCTCAACTTCTCAAGAGCAAAATACTCTCCTTGTTTCTCTTGAGGTTCGGCTACAAGGAAGAAAAGGAGAAAGGGGTTTCAAGGTTGAATCCTAGCATAATTTAGGGTGTTTGTTGGAAGCTTGGGGTATACTAGCTTGAGGCTCTTCTAGGTTGAAGACTTGCCATTTGAAGACATCATCTCCTTCATTCAACCTTCTCATTAGCTTGGAAGAAGGTAGTCTTCTAAACACCCTATGGTTGTTGTTTTGTATGTATGTTATTCATATAGATGGATCCTTATTGTTTGGGTTTTCTTTTAATAGTTAAAATTGGTTTTAACTACATATGTCACATTGAAATGGTTCAATTTTCCGCTGCGTTTTAATATTATAAGGATAATATTACTTTGATAAAAACCCAAAAATCCCAACAATGGTATCAGAGAGCCGGTTATATGGATACATACATCAAAAGTTGAAATTTTGTTTGGACAAAATCCAATATTTTGGTCATTTGGTTATGGCCAAAATAAATACACAAAAAGGAGGTTCCTTTTTCTTGTGTATTTTAGTGTAACAACTTAGCCAAGAGACCTTGTGAATGTTTGTGATGTGTGGATGTGTTTGTTTAATTATTCAATGGTTGTAATAGTTAAATAGGGTATTATTCATTCATTTGGTTATGTAATCTATTTATTTCATTTGGTATGTAATAAGTAGATTAGTTGCATTTTTCATTATAAATGTAATCTCCAAGAAGGCATCAAAAGGTTTGGGGCTAAAAGTTGGAGGCTAATGAGAAGACCCGTAAGTTCTCACTGCGGCGCAGTGGGAGTATGTCAAACCCACTGCGGCGCAGTGGGGATTATGTGGCCGAAGACAGTAAGTTCCCACTGCGGCGCAGTGGGAGTATGTCAAACCCACTGCGGCGCAGTGGGGATAATGCAGCCGAGACCAGTGACTTACCACTGCGGCGCAGTCTGAGTGTATTAGACTCACTGCGGCGCAGTGGGTTATCAAAATGAAGAAAATCATTCAAATCACATCACAAAAGGGTTACTTGAAGCATTTGGATGCAAGATCAAGTGGGAGCTCAACTAACACAATATTTTGTGTTACTTTGTCCCTTAGGTTGAGACCTTTTGGCCCACTTGTTTCGGCTAACAAGTGTGGTCAAAATAGTTGGCTAATGTTGTGCACTTATTATATTTGTGTGGTTGTTTGTTTATTTTGTCATATGGATGCTCAAAACCAACAAACTTGATGACTACATAAAAGATTAAAATTGGTTTTAATATTGACATTAACTTGGTAAATTAAAATGGGTTTTATTAAAAGTTAATGGTCACAATTATAAAAATGGATTTTATAAAAGAACCTTGAAATTTGGATTTCAAGATTCATTATGGCACATAGTTTTTAACTAGAATATAAAAACTCAAACGACCCTTTAAAAACAAGTTAAACGCCATCCTTTTATACGACACTTAATTATTTGGGAACTCTTTGTAGGATAAAGGTCACCTAACTACTTTGAGGGAACTTATAAGTTAAGGTAAATTTATTGTACTTATGGGATAAAGGTCACCTAACCACTAGTATAGATAAATTCACATGTGTGTATAAGTAGGACAACTTGATTTGGAAGCCATGTGATTAGGGTCACCGAAGCATGGTAACCAAAGGCGTTGATGGGATTAAACATGCCAACTTAATATAAGATATTAAACCGGTCCATACCACTAGAAATTGCAAAGTGTTGCAATTGTCAAACGTTGACTACCTTGTTAATTTAGATCATGGGATAAAGGTCACCTAACCATCATTTAAATGTAACGTTGGATTCTAGGTTTTAATTATTAATTGTCTATGAGACATGAAAGGGTATTAACAATTAAAATTTATATTTGATATCGAAAATACTAATAAAGAACTTTGTTAATCTTGTAGATGGCCGCTAACAATGCAATAAACCCCAACCAAAACGTCCATAATTTTTCACTAAGATCCATCCTGAAAAGGATCGTCTAAACCAAAACAACTTTGTGGATTGGTTTCGTAACTTAAGAATTGTTCTTAGGCACGAAAAGAAATCCTATATTTTAGACGATCCTATTCCTGATGAGCCCGAAGAAACTGATGTTGAGGCCTATAATGATTGGGTTAAATATGTCGAGGACTCCGTGCAAGTTAGTTGCATAATGCTTGCGAGTATGACTCCCGAACTCCAAAAGGAGTTCGAGCATCATGGGGCATACGACATGATTACCCAACTAAAGGAAATGTTCCAACAAAAGGCAAGGGCTGAACGCTTCGAAACGGTTCGAGCGCTTCATGCATGTCGCATGGATGATTCACAACCCGTATCAACATATGTTCTTAAAATGAAAGCTACATTGATCGCCTCGAAAGGCTTAATTGTCCCGTCTCAAATGAGTTAGCTACGGATATGATCCTTAACTCATTATCTAAGAGATTTGAGACCTTCGTGTTAAATTATAACATGAATGGATGGGACAAGACCGTTTCCGAGCTTCATGGGATGCTCAAACGGCCGAGGCTAGTATGGGAGGAAAAGTTCAACCCGTTCTCATGATCAATGAAGGCGGAAAGAAAAGGGCTTACTCCGGACCCAAGGCAAATGTTGCTAAGGGAAAGGGTAACTACAAAGGGAATTTTAAAGGCAAAGGAAAGGGGAAAATGGATACCCAAAAGGCGAAGAAGCAAAAGGTTGCTGTCAATGACCCATGCTTTGAGTGTGGGGAGGTAGGACATTGGAAACGTAATTGTCAACCTATCTCAAAGAGTTAAAAGCTAAGAGGGATGCAGGGCAAACCTCAGGTACAATATTTATGATATATATTGAGCTTAATACAGTTTTTTCTTACATATGGGTATTGGATACCGGATGTGGAACTCATATTTGTAATATGTTACAGGGGTTCATAAGAAAAAGGAACATCAAGAAGGGGGACATTAGTCTCTTTATGGGCAATGGTGCATTGGTGCATGTTGAAGCCCAAGGAGACTATCTTTTGAAACTTCCAAATGGTTTGGAATTGTATTGAACAATGTTTTGTATGCACCTAGTTTGACTAGGAGTATTATTTCTGTTTCCCGTCTAAGACATGTTGGATATGATTTTAATTTTGTTAACAATGATATCCATGTTTCTTTGAATGATGTATTTTATTTTAAAGCTATGCCTTTAAATGGTATTTATGAATTGGTTCATGAAAACACCACATATGATAACTCAATGTACCAAGCTACCACCAAGAAACTTAAATTAGATTTAAGTGAAACCTATATTTGGCATTGTCGTCTTGGCCATATAAATAAGAATCGCATACTAACACTTCAAAAGAATGGTCTTTTGAAAACAAAATCGAATGATTCATTTAATGTATGTGAATCTTGTTTACAAGGCAAGATGACTAAAGCACCTTTCAAAGGCACTAATGAAAGGGCAAAAGATTTATTAGGTATCATACATTCGGATGTATGTGGTCCTTTTAAGCCAATGACTAGGAATGGTGAAAGATACTTCATTACATTCACCGATGACTATAGTCGTTACGGTTATGTATACTTATTAAGACATAAGAGTGAAGCTTTTGAAATGTTCAAAATTTTCAAGAATGAAGTAGAAAACCAACTCAGTAAGACAATAAAAATTCTTCGTTCTGATAGAGGAGGTGAGTACCTAAGTGATGCTTTTCAAGATCATCTTAGAAGTTGTGGGATCGTCTCACAACTAACTCCACCTGGAACACCACAACATAATGGTGTGTCTGAAAGGAGGAATCGAACTTTATTAGATATGGTTCGTTCCATGATGAGCAGAAGCTCACTACCTCTATCATTTTGGGGATATGCCATAATCTCTGCTGCCCGAATTTTAAATATGGCTCCCACCAAGAAAGTGGAGAAAACACCCTTTGAAATATGGCATGGAAGAGTTCCATCTTTATCATATTTAAAGGTATGGGGTTGTGAGGCTTATGTAAGACATGATGCCTCAAACAAATTAGAGCCCCGATCCACTAAGTGTATCTTTGTAGGATATCCAAAGATGATTTGGGATATTATTTCTACAATCCTAATGAGCAAAATGTATTTGTTGCTCGAAAGGCTGAGTTCTTGGAAACTAATTCCTTATGGAAGGAACTAGTTCCAGAACAGTGGAACTTGAAGAAGATCAAGAACCACTGACAGATACACACTTGGGTGACACTAGCATTCAACAAAAGGATGTTGAAGATGATCAAAGGGTTGATCAAGACACACAAAACGTTCGTAGATCTGGTAGAGCTACTTATCCACCTGAGAGATATGGATTTCTCGTGGATGAATGCTACATGGTAGTTTCTGATGAACCTACCACCTACCATGATGCTATGTCCAAATCAGATTCGGACAAATGGCTAGAGGCCATGAACGCTGAGATGCAATCCATGTATGACAACCAAGTTTTGGAATTGGTTGTTGAACCTCCTAATTCCAAAGTAGTTGGAAGTAAGTGGGTGTTCAAATTGAAACACGATATGCATGGAAACTTGAGTACTTATAAAGCTAGACTTGTAGCAAAAGGTTTCACTCAAACTCGAGGGGTCGATTATGATGAAACTTTTTCGCCTGTGGCAATGCTAAAGTCTATTAGGATATTATTTGCCATAGCCGCACATTATGACTATGAGATATGGCAAATGGATGTCAAAACCGCTTTTCTAAATGGATATCTTGAGGAAGATGTCTATATGGATCAGCCTGAAGGTTTTGTCGATCCAAAACATCCTAATAAAGTATGCAAGTTAAAGAAATCAATCTATGGATTGAAACAAGCATCAAGAAGCTGGAATCGTCGTTTTGATGAAGAAGTCAAGAAATTTGGCTTCATCAAAACGCTGATGAAGCTTGTGTGTATAAGAAGGCTAGTGGGAGCATCATTACTTTTCTAGTATTATATGTCGATGACATTCTACTATTTGGAAATGACATTCCAACCTTGGAAGGTGTAAAAGCCTGGCTTGGAAGTTGCTTTTCCATTAAGGATCTTGGTGAAGCCGCCTATATTTTGGGAATAAGGATCTATAGGGATAGATCAAGGCGCTTAATAGGTTTGAATCAAAGTGCATACATAGACAAGATCTTGAAAAGGTTCAAGATGGAAAACTCCAAAAAGGGTTTGGTGCCTATTCAAAGAGGAACTATATTGAGTACTTCTCAATCTCCCAGCTCAAAAGTTGAGCAAGAAAGAATGAGTGGAATCCCATATGCATCTGCTATAGGATCCATCATGTATGCTATGATATGCACGAGACCGGACGTGTCATGCGCTTTAAGCATGACAAGTAGATACCAGCAAAATCCAGGAGATAGTCATTGGATGGCTGTCAAATATATATTGAAATATCTTAGAAACACTAAAGATATGTTCTTAATATATGGATCTGGTGAGGAGGAACTCGTTGTAAAGGGTTACACGGATGCGAGTTTCCAAACTGATCGAGATGATTCTCGATCACAATCGGGGTATATCTTCATTCTAAATGGAGGAGCTGTTTCTTGGAAAAGCTCAAAGCAAGATGTGGTTGCATTGTCCACTACAGAATCGGAATACATCGCCGCTTCTTTGGCAGCACAAGAAGCTGCATGGTTGAAGAAATTCATTGCCGATCTAGGGGTTGTTCCTTCCATTCAAGGACCCCTAGAAATTCTTTGTGATAACGAGGGTGCGATTGCACAAATCAAGGAACCTCGTGCACATCAAAAGACTAGGCACATTGAGCGGAGATTCAACTACATAAGGGATGAAGTTGAAAAAGGAAAGATATGTATTCACAAAGTTCACACTGATCAAAATGTTGCGGACCCACTCACGAAGCTCCTTGAAAGGCCTAAGCATGAGAGTCATACTTGTGCCATGGGACTTCGATATTCTAGTGATTGGATTTGATCTATCTTATGTATTTGGATATCGGAACACTTGTAGTTATTAACACATTTATATGAATATTGGTATTTTGCATTTAAATTGTGTTATGTTCCATTTTTGCATGTTTAAATCCATGAATAAGTTAATTATTCTAAATGTCCGTAGTCGGTCATATTTGTGGGAACAAATATGAATGTAAGATTATTATGAACTTGGATTGGTAGATATTCAAAAGGTTTTGAATATAGAGCAAAGTGTTGCTACCAAGGTTCATAGATATTTGTGGGATACAAATATTGGACTGACCTGCAATCAAGCATTACTACATGGAATCTCTGTGATTGATCATAAGTAATCTTGAGTTAAAAGGCGAATATCATTGTGTCCTCAGACCTGAGATACATATTGGGTCTTGATATTCACTGAATATTATACTTTGACTTAGTTCTTCGCTGTTCTGAAACATGGCAGTACATAAGACTAAGCTCAGGTATGGTATAAGGTGATTGTGAGAGACGTATGTAGTCGAGATGGAATTTGTCCCTCTTATTCGTTGAGAGTAAGATGTCTAAGGCCTGCTACAAAGTTAAATCAATAGAGAATGATCACTCTATGTCTCTAGGATTTAACATGACATCTGTGACAAAAGGATAAATGATCGATTCACCTAAATCATTTCAAGTAAGGACTTGAAGAGGATGATGTTATTGAATGGCACTTAGTCATACGTATTAGGGGTAGCAAACCGTTGTTAGGCGGTATTTGCTGCTTGCGTCAATCTTCTATGAATCTTGTGCAAGTGGGAGATTGTTGGAATTCGTCTGCCCAAGACACATATTAAATTGACGTGGCTAGTACGTGATGATCCAAGTCGGGTCATACCCAATAACAAGCTAGACAAACACTTATGGTATTTATTTATAAGATTTGATCTTTAAATAAATATCAATACTTGAAACATTTAGAAAGTGGTTTTCTAAATAATTGCACTTGAGATATGTAAGTAAATTATATGGATGATTTATTTTGAGAGAGATGTCAATATGTCTCTGTGGCCGAAGACAGTAAGTTCCCACTGCGGCGCAGTGGGAGTATGTCAAACCCACTGCGGCGCAGTGGGGGGTTTTGCACCCGAAGGCCAGAGAGTTCCCACTGCGGCGCAGTGGGAGTGTATCAGACCCACTGCGGCGCAGTGGGAGTGTATCAGACCCACTGCGGCGCAGTGGGTTAATGTCCATGTGATGGACTAAGGGGCCGGACCCCCCTCCCCATGTGGTGAGACATGCAATGAGACACTTGTTGTCTTGCATGTCCTTACAAGACATAAGACATACACTCAACATAGAGTACATCACACTTACATGCAAGAGAAATAATTTTTGTAAGAAAAATTCTCTAAGTATTCTCTCAACTTCTCAAGAGCAAAATACTCTCCTTGTTTCTCTTGAGGTTCGGCTACAAGGAAGAAAAGGAGAAAGGGGTTTCAAGGTTGAATCCTAGCATAATTTAGGGTGTTTGTTGGAAGCTTGGGGTATACTAGCTTGAGGCTCTTCTAGGTTGAAGACTTGCCATTTGAAGACATCATCTCCTTCATTCAACCTTCTCATTAGCTTAGAAGAAGGTAGTCTTCTAAACACCCTATGGTTGTTGTTTTGTATGTATGTTATTCATATAGATGGATCCTTATTGTTTGGGTTTTCTTTTAATAGTTAAAATTGGTTTTAACTACATATGTCACATTGAAATGGTTCAATTTTCCGCTGCGTTTTAATATTATAAGGATAATATTACTTTGATAAAAACCCAAAAATCCCAACAGTTACGTATGGTGTCAGTGTAGTGGAACTGATCAGACAAAGAACGGAGGAACTGGTGAACCTCCAGAGAAAAATTAGAAAGAATGCTGGTGCTCTGGAGATAGAGTACAGGAAGAAGATTAAAGGCTTGCCTAAATGCACTGCCAAACAGCTCAAAGCAATTAAAGATGCAGATCTGAGCACATTCATTCCTCTGGATACTTCACTCAAAATTAATCGTGAACAACTCCAGTCTGCCATGGAACAGCAGAGAGTATCCAAGGAAACTGAATATATGATCCAGATGGCTAAGCAAAGAGCCAAATATGAAGAAATGTTGAAATTCAGGGCTGATACCAGAAGGATCATTGGTGCAGAGATCAAACTTGCTGATAATTATGAAGGCATGACCAGGTTTAATATAAAGTTGACCAGAGAGGGTAACTTTACTGATGAAAGGAAGAGTGCATCAGTCCAAGCTTTTGGATGGACTGAACTGAAGGAGATAGGATTAACTTTCAAAGGAAAAACTGATTTGTCTCCTGATGTTAAGGCATTTATGAAGAGGATTGAAAAGGTGTGGAAAAGAATACAACAGATGGAAGTTGTTCTGGGTATGAGACCACCTGTTTCAGTACCATCCTCTCCATCACCAAAGAGAAAGGCTTCTGAAGATGCTCCTGGACAGACGTTGAAAAGAAGGGCCTAACTCTTGTATCATTTGCTTGTAATTTGTATTTAAATTCACAAAATTGTAACTTATTTTCTGTTGATGGCTGTAAATATAGTTGCATATTTTGATTCACAAAGTAAATGATCAGATTTAGTCTAAGTTAGAATTAAAAGATGAAACTGGAACACTGATGATCTATAAAGTGTTTCCCAGTAACAATAAATTTTTAGACTAAGTCAAAACAAGTGTTTTTCAAGCATACAAAGTTGTATAGATGTAAGCTTGAAAAACCTTGCATTATTTCTAAACAAATAGGGGGAATTTGTTAGGTCCAGATTTACTGGACTCGCTCCAGACTCGACTACTGGAGCTTAACTGAAGATCTGTCCAAAAATGATAATTACTGGACCTACTCCAGACTTGGAATCTGGAGTCCCTCTGAAGATTTGTTCAGAAATAATGGAAGACCAGTGAGCAAATACTTGTATAGGAAATCTGGAGTATTCCAGATTAGCTCACTGGACTTCACCCCAGTCCAGATCTATTTTACTGAAGACATTCTCACTGAAGTCAAAGACTGAAGTTAGAATAAAGAAGACTGACAAATGGCGGAGTCCACTGGAAGTCTTACCAGATCTACGACTGGAGGATTGTCAGTGTTCTAGACCTTACAAGTCTGAACACTGATATCGAGGAATTGACTTTTTGCATTTACACACTTTCCAAAGAACATTCCACTTGTTCTTTACCAAAGTGCTTACTTGTGTAAAGGTGGTTGGTTAAAAGGATTATTGTCATATTGATGTGACTTTATCCTTGTACCTTAACCAATGCATTTAATGATCTTGTCGGTTCATTAAATGCATGCAACCATATTTGTACGGCACAAATTCACCGGTGAATTTGTTTGCCTATAAATACAAAGTCATTTCTTCGTTAAAATTACTTTTAGCATTAAAGGTGAATTTGTCTAAATACTCTCGATCTTAAACAGGGATACTTCACAACTTTAAGTATCTCGATCCAAAGAGTTTATTTGGCAAATATAGATCATTTGTAATTCGTAGGTTGTTAGGATACTTACATACTTGTATTATCTTGATTCCGCACAACCTTGTATTTTATTTAACATCATAAATAAAATACACTTGAAAAATTACATTGTGTTCCACCTTTAATTTATTGCTTTTAGTCTTGTATTACTTTGTTTATATTCTTGCATTTATATTCAAGTAATACTAGTCCATTCTAGTGCTTATTAGACTTGTTGTATTTTACACTTCTGAGTTAACCATCGAGTTTGGGACTTTACATAAAAACTTTTTATTCAACCTATTTAACATTTTGGTTCGTATCACTTAACACATCTTAAATCAATCATAAATATTTCAAATGAGACTTGGATCATTTTTCATTGCTTAAAGTGTTGATTATTCCAAATAACACTGCGATCATCCTTCAACACTATTGATCATAGATATAATCTAAAATTCTAAAGCTTAATGACATCCAATTTCTGCATACATCTAATTTAGACAGAATTTCTTATACAACCTCAACCTTAATACTAGCTCGAACCAATTACAAATACTTCACTAAAGACCTTAACTCCTCAAACTAACCATTCAGAGTTATAATACTAGCAACCTAAGTCATGCATTAGAATAGGCCCAAGAAGGCTCATCTTTCAGCCACTCTCTATTCTTATTCTCATGTGCAGACCTTTTTAACAAAGCTTGGTTGAACATCACACTTGATGAGAAGGTAATGTAAAATGCAAAGAAGATTAAAGATAGGTGGAGAAGATTTGAGAAAAATGAGGGCATATGAGTCTTTAAGCTACCAAAAAAAGCTGTTAGTGATTTTTCTTTGCATCGATAGATATTCTTCCATGTCAATGTATTTGAAAAATCCAACTTCCACTATGTAACATCCGTGAATTTTAACCCGTTGACTTTACGTGTAATATGACTAACAATTTATGTTAATGAAGTATTCAGGTCGTTTTGGTGACTAAATGATAATGTGGAAGTTATTTGGGTCGTTTTATGAATTAAATGACAATGTGGTTTATTCGGGTCGGTAATATGTTTTGATCGGTGTTTAAATGTGTAACGATTGTAATTTGGCTTGAGAAGAAAAACGAGTCGGCCCGTGGGTAGTCCACGACCCACCAGCCACCATTGACCCATTTCTCTCCTTATCTCTTCCCCCCTCCTTTCATTTCTTATCTATCTCCCTTTCTCATTTTCTCTCTAAGTAAAAAGGCAAAGGAACACATTTCATTTCTTCATCTCTCTATCATCGACTTGGTGTTTGGAACAGATATAACACTAGAATCATCTTCATCTATACCACATTATCGTCTATACGAAGAATCAAAGGTTGAAGTTCTTGCATTCTTACCCATTTTGCCATAATCGGGTTCTAGCTCGGGAAAGGAGTTTTGGTAAGTCTAATTCATCCCATTTACTCCTATTTATGTTAGTTTACTCGTTTCTAGTCATCTCGTACATTTACAAGTTTTAAATCGACTTAAAATGAAGTTTGGGTCAATTAGGGTTTAATTAGGGTTTGATCTATTTGGAGAATTCGAGGATGTTATGGATGGAAATGCGGGTTTGGGCAAGTGCATTTAGGTGTTGGAAGGTCATATGTATCATCAAAACGAGTCCTATAACCTTTGATATCGATTTAGGGTTTTGGGTTATTGATTTAGGGTTTTAGTTCCTCATTTTCTGCATTTTTAGCTCCTGATCGTGTTGCTGCCCAGTAAGGGGTGCAAGGTACGCCCTCCCTGGCCGTACCTTACGCTGGGTGTGTTTTCTATGGGCGTAGGCTACGCTCATTTGGGGGGTATCTTACGCTCCGATTTTCCTTTACGCCAAAAAGCTGCTGCGTACGCTGGACCTTACGCTAGAATTGAACTTTGGAGAGGGCCGTAGGTTATGCCCTTAAGGCCGTACCTTACGCTAGCACAATTTGAAGGGGCGTACCTTACGCCCATAAGGCCGTAGGTTACGCCCATTGTGCCCTGATTTGCTGATTTGACCTAATTCGACTTTCTGCACTTTTGTAACGCATCGAGCTTCGATCTATTTCACTCCTTAACTTAATTAACATTGATTAAGAGTTTTAGAAGTCACTTAACGTCGAGAATCACTTTGTAAACCTAATTAGGGTTTGTCAAGTACTTGTTAACTCGTATATGTGTTTATGTGTGTTGATGTGAATATATGTTATCGATATTTAGATATTGGACGAGAAGAGATCATTGAACGACAGTAAGTTGACTTTGTATCTCACTTAACCTTTCTTAACCAATCAAGGTGAGTTTCGTAGCTCCCTACTCGTTTGAAATTCGGGCTGAAAAGTGTAGGTTTGACGTGTTTACTTGCATTTGTTGATTGATTGATTGATTGTTTTGATTGTTGGATTGATGTGACGGTTCATTTCGTTTGGTTGACTTGGTTTATGTTTTGGTTAAGTATTTCATTAATATTAGGATAGACGTACATACATGGAAGTCGGTTATGCCTTCAATGGGTTTTAGATGTGGTGGGAAGGCTGCGGAGTGACCCTATATATAAGCATCTGGGACTCAAAGAAAGTAGAATCCTCTTAAGTGTATGTACGTATAGAATTGGTGTTAATATTGATTGTTGGCTCATGTTTGTCGAATATTGATTGTTGGTTCATGTTCATCGTATTGTGATTGTTGAGTTATGATTGATGCATTTTCGATTGATTGTAAGCCTGCATACATTGTTGATAATCCCTCGGTTGAGGATTGCATACATCCAAGTGTATAGATGTATACACTTATCTGATGGATGTTGAGTTTATGATCCCGAGTATATAGACATATATATCTTGATGTTTTTGATATGCAGCCTGTGTCATTGCTATGACAGGCGGGTATCGTTGCATATGTGACTTGAGTTCACACATTGGGCATACATGTTGGCAATTTATGCATTTAGCACATTCATTGATATTTTCATCTTTTGTGCTCATTTATTACACGCTTATTCGTTGTGTAATCTTGTTGTTGGACATTATTGTGATACTTAGAGGCTCATTGTAAGTTTTGTTTCGCCTCTATTTGTATATTGTTGATATTGTTGATGGTTCCTTTTGGACCATTACTGCGAACTCACCAACCTTGTGTTGACTATGCTTAGTTCACTTTTCAGGTAATCAGGTTCTTCCCGATCGTGGAGTTTAGTTGCTTGCTTGCTGTCAAACCCTGGATTTTGGACTATATGGATCAAGGATTCATTGGCCTTCTCTTTTTGCATTATACTTAGGATTGAATTACCATCCTCTGAATGTTCTTTTGTTATCTTTGATGGCTATTTGCTCCTTTATGTATTTTGGCACTTGTTTAGTATTGTTTGGATTCACTGAATCTTAATTTGCATTTAGTTCCTGTTCTATTGTAATTCCACCTTGTGCTATATGATTTCCGTGATATTTCGAGCCTCGGCTTGGGGTGTTACAGAATGGTGGCCCATGCGTGGTCGTAGAGAATTAGGCGGTTTGACCTAGACTACGGCTTAAGTTAAAACTCTTCATATAGCATGCATGGTTAGGAAATTCGTGTGCAATGTGAATTATGTGAATCCCCGTGTGAGTTCGTAGTTAAGACCACTTGTATGATTACTTGGATTCAATGTGTGGAATGCGGAATGTGGCTAATATGGCTTGTTGTTGTTATTAGTTTGATTTAATTTGATGATTTAGAGCAAAATGAAGTTATGTTATTAACTTAGTATAATATTGTGGCAACCCTAAAAGAACCCGATCAACTCTTTTATGGTTACCCAACATTATAACAAGCTAGTGACATCATGGATTGCGCATGTGTGACTTAGAGTATAATAAGGAATCGATATGCTTAATGGAAGTTGATTAGGTGGAGGGTTAGCCGTTGGTACACCCTGTATACATACCCGGTTGATAACTAGAGAGCATATCGAATTCGAATTATACTTTGAATCATTCGTGTTAGTTGTTTAAATTGCATGATGTATTGAGCATGATTTCTTGAATTAACGATAAGCTATTGTAGTGAATTTGACATGATGACTTGATATGTGACAATCCAATAGAATTCTAGCACTCTTGCCTTAGTGTAATGATATGAATTGAGTATGTTGTATCGGTATGAGAGCATTGACTACTTGTGTGACTAACATGTGAGCAGTTGAGACTAACTCTCAGGTCAACCTGTCGCTTGTTTTATAGTAATGGTGAGACCAAGGAGAGCCAGAACTAATTATAGGGCGGAACCGGAAGAACCACAATCGGAAGCTCAACCGGAGGTTCAAGGTGGTAGAGGTAGGGGCCGTGGTAGAGGTCTTGGAAGGGGTCGCGGTGAAGCTCCCGCGCCAAATTTGGCTGAGGTGATCGCTCAAACGGTCACCAATATTATGCCAACTATCATTGCTCAAGTCACTGCAAGTCTTGGGGGAAACAATGCGGCTCCGAACAACGGGCCTCAAAATAATGAAGCCCCAGTCAATGCTAACAATGCTAATGCTCAACCTCAAGCTGCAGAGAACGAAGAAGAGGAACCAGTGGAAATCAACAACCAGATGCCCATGTATAACCAACAGGGAAGGTACCGACAGGGTTGTATCTTCAAGGATTTTAAAAGCTGTGGGGCACCAAAGTTTGATGGGAAGGGTGGTCCCACTGAATGTATGAGGTGGTTCGAGAAGATTGAAGCAGTGATCGAAAGAAGTCATTGCACCTATGATGACCGGATCTCTTACGCATCCGGCATGTTTAAAGATGATGCCCTCAGTTGGTGGAATCAGGAAATAGCATTGGGTCGAACTTATAACCTGAAATGGGCTGATTTCAAGGAGAAGGTGAAGGCGAAATTTTTCCCTCCCTACGAGCTACAGAACTTGACTATTGAGTTCGTACACCTCAAGATGGAAGGAGCCGACTACAAAGGCTATTTTAGGCGATTTCAGGAATTGTCTACCCTCATCCCTCACTTTGTGGATTCGGAGAGAAGGGCCGCTGAGAAGTTTGTGTTGGGCTTGAATCCTCAAGTCCGATCCTATGTAAACTCCCACATGTTTACTACTTTGGCCGATGTTGTTAACCGGGTTGGGAGTGTGACAGAAGATTTGTTGAGGAATGGGGTTTTGAGGAAATCCTCAACATATAAGCGAAAAGAAGTGGGATAGTCGAGCGGTGTAAAGAAGATAGGAAGGTTTGACCCCAAAAGTGCTAATAGGGGTAGAGTGATGGCGGTAGTGGAACCGGCCAAGAAAGCTTATACTGGACCCCATCCTTTCTGTGGGAGATGCAACAAACATCACCCCGCCAATGCCCAATGCAAGGCATGCTTTAATTGTAACCAGGTGGGGCACCTCTCCAGAGAATGTAGGGCTCCAAGAGCGGGCCAAATGAATGTGGCTCCTGTTCAGGCCGTTCCTCCCCAAGGTAATCAATGAAGAGGCGAGTGCTTCGAATGTGGTAGCCGTACTCACTACTGCAACAACTGTCCTCGATGGGTGGGACAACAGGTTCAAGTGGCAGTTCATCCCAACCAACTTCAAATGGTTGGACCTAATCAGAATCGGGGGCAACAAGGTCAGCAAGTACCACCCCGCGGTCGAGCCTTTGCGGCCAATGCAAACGAAGCCCGCAATGATCCCAACGTAGTAGCAGGTACCTTTCTTCTTAATGGTCACTATGCAACAGCTTTGTTTGATTCTGGAGCCGATTATAGCCTTGTGTCTACTAGTTTTGTTCCTTTGATTGACGTGCTTCCGTGTGCTCTAAGTTATGTGCTTGATATTAAAATGGTAAATGGTGCTCTAACTAAACTTAGTCAAATACTTCGTGATTGTGTCTTGACTTTAGAAGACGTCGATTTCTTCATTGACCTCATGCCTCTTGACATTGGTAGTTTTGACATTATAGTGGGTATGGATTGGTTAACGGCGGTAAATGCGACGATTGATTGTGGTGAGAGAGTTGTTAAGATACCTTTGACTAACGGTAGAATTCTTAGGTTCAAGGCGAAATCTCCGATTCCTCTAATCCTAAAGTCTTTAGTGCTACCATCACCAAGGTAGAATTGAAGACTTTGTTGTTTATTGTGATGCATCAGGATAAGGTTTGGGTTGTGTTCTTATGCAAAGGGGCAAGGTCATTGCATATGCCTCTCATCAGTTGAAGGTGCATGAGAAGAACTACCCGACGCATGATTTGGAATTGGGAGCGGTTGTGTTTGCTTTGAAGTGTTGGAGACATTATCTCTACGGCACCAAATGTGTGGTTTATACCGATCATAATAGTCTTCAGCACATCTTTAACCAAAGCGAGTTGAATATGAGGCAAAGGCGTTGGCTAGAACTGTTTAGTGATTATGACTGTGACATCCGTTATCATCCGGGCAAGGCAAATGTAGTAGCCGATGCCTTAAGTAGAAAGGAAAGAGTGAAGCCGAGACGGGCTAGAGCTATGAGTCTTACGGTGGGGCCAAATATTCATGACAGGATCATTGAAGCCCAAGTTCAAGCTACCCTACCGGGAAACTTTGGAAACGAGAACTTAGACGGCATGGAAACTCCAAGAAAAGGGTTTCATTCGTCCTAGAAAATCTCCTTGGGGTGCTCCTGTTCTATTCGTCAAAAAGAAAGGTGGGTCCTTCAGGATGTGTATCGATTATCGGGAATTAAACTAGCTTACAGTGAAGAACCGGTATCCCCTCCCTAGAATCGACGACTTGTTTGATCAACTGCAAGGTGCTAAGCACTTCTCAAAGATCGATCTTCGCTCAGGTTATCATCAACTCCGGGTACATGAAGATGATATCCCTAAAACGGCTTTTTGCACCAGGTATGGTCATTTTGAATTCACAGTAATGCCTTTCGGGTTGACTAATGCACCGGCGGTGTTCATGGACTTGATGAACCGGGTGTGTCAACCGTACTTAGACAAGCCGGTCATTGTATTCATTGATGACATACTTGTATACTCGAAGACGAAGGAGGAACATGTTGAGCACTTACGAGAGGTGCTTGAATTACTAAGGAAGGAGAAGTTATATGCTAAATTCTCCAAGTGTGAATTTTGGTTGGAAGAGGTCTACTTCCTTGGTCACGTAGTGAGCAAGGATGGCATTCATGTGGACCCAAGCAAGATTGAAGCGGTCAAGGATTGGAGAAGACCCGAAACACCATCCGAGATCCGTCAATTCCTCGGGTTGGCGGGCTACTATAGGAGATTCGTCGAAAACTTCTCCCATATTGCACAACCATTGACTCTCTTGACTCAAAAGGAAAGAAGCTTCGAATGGGGCGAGAGACAAGAAAACGCCTTCCAAACTCTTAAGGATATGCTATGCGACGCTCCTATTTTGACACTACCAGATGGGATTGAAGACTTTGTTGTTTATTGTGATGCATCAGGATAAGGTTTGGGTTGTGTTCTTATGCAAAGGGGCAAGGTCATTGCATATGCCTCTCATCAGTTGAAGGTGCATGAGAAGAACTACCCGACGCATGATTTGGAATTGGGAGCGGTTGTGTTTGCTTTGAAGTGTTGGAGACATTATCTCTACGGCACCAAATGTGTGGTTTATACCGATCATAATAGTCTTCAGCACATCTTTAACCAAAGCGAGTTGAATATGAGGCAAAGGCGTTGGCTAGAACTGTTTAGTGATTATGACTGTGACATCCGTTATCATCCGGGCAAGGCAAATGTAGTAGCCGATGCCTTAAGTAGAAAGGAAAGAGTGAAGCCGAGACGGGCTAGAGCTATGAGTCTTACGGTGGGGCCAAATATTCATGACAGGATCATTGAAGCCCAAGTTCAAGCTACCCTACCGGGAAACTTTGGAAACGAGAACTTAGACGGCATGGAACAACAGTTCGAAAGAAAGAATGATAACGGGCTATACTTAGTAGAAAGACTTTGGGTTCCCATTCTCGGTAACCTAAGAACACTCCTTATGGATGAAGCTCATCGATCGCCTTATTCGGTCCATCCCGGATCGGATAAGATGTACTTTGATTTGAAAGACTTATATTGGTGGCCGGGCATGAAGCGTGATGTGGCTAAGTATGTGAGTGAGTGTCTTACTTGCTTACAAGTGAAAGCCGATCACAAGAAGCCACCCGGATTATTGGTGCAACCAGTGATGCCCGAATGGAAGTGGGAAAATATTGCAATGGATTTCATTACCAAGCTACCGAAGATAAGAACTGGACGCGACATGATTTGGGTGATAGTAGATCGGTTAACGAAGTTGGCTCACTTCTTGGCCATTCGTGAAACCGATAAGCCTGACGCTTTGGCTCGTTTGTACATCAAGGAAGTAATATCTAAGCATGGAGCGCCGGTTTCTATCATTTCGGATAGAGATAGCCGTTTCAAATCAAACTTCAGGGAAGCTTTTCAAAAATCAATGGGTACTCGTATTGACATGAGCACGGCATTTCACCCCCAAACGGATGGGCAAACCGAGAGGACGATTCAGACACTTGAAGATATGTTAAGGGCTTGTGCAATCGACTTTGGTGGAAGTTGGGAAGATCATTTGCCACTCGTCGAGTTCTCATACAACAATAGTTACCATGCTACTATCCAAATGGCGCCCTTTAGAGCATTATATGGTAGAATATGTCGTTCTCTTCTAGCATGGGCGGAAATTGGGGAGAGTCAACTTATCGGGTCGGAAATTGTGGTTGAAACGACTAAGGTAATATCTCAAATTAAGGAAAAGTTGCAATTGGCCCGTGAACGCCAAAAGAAGTATGCCGATGTGAGGCGGAGACCATTAGAGTTTGAAGTGGGTGATTTTGTACTTTTGAAAGTATCACCGTGGAAAGGCGTCATCCGATTCGTAAAGCGAGGCAAGCTCGGGCCAAGGTATATTGGTCCTTTCAAGATTCTGGAACGGGTTGGAAAAGTTGCTTATGGATTGGAATTACCGCAAGAGCTTAGCGGCGTACATGATGTGTTTCACATTTGCAACTTACGCAAGTGTTTGGCGGACCCTACGCATCATGTGCCCATGGACGAGATTAGAGTGGATCCGAAGCTTAAATTTGTTGAAGAGCCGGTAGAGATCATGGATCGTCAAGTCAAGAAGCTCAAGAAGAAGCGCTACACGATTGTGAAGGTTAGATGGAACGCTAGACGTGGAGCCGAGTACACTTGGGAGCGAGAGGATCACATGAAAACTAAGTATCCGCATTTATTTAGTAATTAGGGTTTTGTTGAATTTCGGGACGAAATTCTTTTAACGGGAGGATAATGTAACATCCGTGAATTTTGACCCGTTGACTTTACGTGTAATATGACTAACAATTTATGTTAATGAAGTATTCGGGTCGTTTTGGTGACTAAATGATAATGTGGAAGTTATTTGGGTCGTTTTATGAATTAAATGACAATGTGGTTTATTCGGGTCGGTAATATGTTTTGATCAGTGTTTAAATGTGTAACGATTGTAATTTGGCTTGAGAAGAGAAACGGGTCGGCCCGTGGGTAGTCCACGACCCACCAGCCACCATTGACCCATTTCTCTCCTTATCCTTCCTCCCCTCCTTTCATTTCTTATCTATCTCCCTTTCTTATTTTCTCTCTAAGTAAAAAGGCAAAGGAACCCATTTCATTTCTTCATCTCTCTATCATCGACTTGGTGTTTGGAACAGATATAACACTAGAATCATCGTCATCTATACCACATTATCGTCTATACGAAGAATCAAGGTTGAAGTTCTTGCATTTTTACCCATTTTGCCATAATCGGGTTCTAGCTCGGAAAAGGAGTTTTGGTAAGTCTAATTCATCCCATTTACTCCTATTTATGTTAGTTTACTCGTTTCTAGTCATCTCGTACATTTACAAGTTCTAAATCGACTTAAAATGAAGTTTGGGTCAATTAGGGTTTGATCGATTTGGAGAATTCGAGGATGTTATGGATGGAAATGCGGGTTTGGACAAGTGCACTTAGTAGTTGGAAGGTCATATGTATCATCAAAACGAGTCCTATAACCTTTGATATCGATTTAGGGTTTTGGGTTATTGATTTAGGGTTTTAGTTCTTCATTTTCTGCATTTTTAGCTCCTGATCGTGTTGCTGCCCAGTAAGGGGCGTAAGGTACGCCCTCCCTGGCCGTACCTTACGCTGGGTGTGTTTTCTATGGGCGTAGGTTACGCCCATTGTGCCCTGATTTGCTGATTTGACCTAATTCGACTTTCTGGACTTTTGTAACGCATCGAGCTTCGATCTATTTCACTCCTTAACTTAATTAACATTGATTAAGAGTTTTAGAAGTCACTTAACGTCGAGAATCACTTTGTAAACCTAATTAGGGTTTGTCGAGTACTTGTTAACTCGTATATGTGTTTATGTGTGTTGATGTGAATATATGTTATCGATATTTAGGTATTGGACGAGAAGCGATCATTGAACGACAGTAACTTGACTTTGTATCTCACTTAGCCTTTCTTAACCAATCAAGGTGAGTTTCGTAGCTCCCTACTCGTTTGAGATTCGGGCTGAAAAGTGTAGGTTTGACGTGTTTACTTGCATTTGTTGATTGATTGATTGATTGTTTTGATTGTTGGATTGATGTGACGGTTCATTTCGTTTGGTTGACTTGGTTTATGTTTTGGTTAAGTATTTCATTAATATTAGGATAGACATACATACATGGAAGTCGGTTATGCCTTCACTGGGTTTTAGATGTGGTAGGAAGGCTGCGGGTGACCCTATATATAAGCATCTGGGACTCAAAGAAAGTAGAATCCTCTTAAGTGTATGTACGTATAGAATTGGTGTTAATATTGATTGTTGGCTCATGTTTGTCGAATATTGATTGTTGGCTCATGTTTGTCGAATATTGATTGTTGGTTCATGTTTATCGTATTGTGATTGTTGAGTTATGATTGATGCATTTTCGATTGATTGTAAGCATGCATACATTGTTGATAATCCCTCGGTTGAGGATTGCATACATCCAAGTGTATAGATGTATACACTTATCTGATGGATGTTGAGTTCATGATCCTGAAGATGTAATCATACGAATTCGTTTTGTATTGTAATCATATGACTTAATGTTCTTATGAACTTAAAGTTCGTAAGGCATATATGTACAGTTCTTACGAACTTAAAGTTCGTAAGGCATATATGTACGAATTTCTCAGCCTTTTAGAATTATTGCATCGGACAACAATTTGTGCACTTTATGTGCTCCAACAGCTCCGATTTTCCTTTACGCCAAAAAGCTGCTGCGTACGCTGGACCTTACGCTAGAATTGAACTTTGGAGAGGGCCGTAGGTTACGCCCTTAAGGCCGTACCTTACGCTAGCACAATTTGAAGGGGCGTACCTTACGCCCATAGGGCCGTAGGTTACGCCCATTGTGCCCTGATTTGCTGATTTGACCTAATTCGACTTTCTGGACTTTTGTAACGCATCGAGCTTCGATCTATTTCACTCCTTAACTTAATTAACATTGATTAAGAGTTTTAGAAGTCACTTAACGTCGAGAATCACTTTGTAAACCTAATTAGGGTTTGTCGAGTACTTGTTAACTCGTATATGTGTTTATGTGTGTTGATGTGAATATATGTTATCGATATTTAGGTATTGGACGAGAAGCGATCATTGAACGACAGTAACTTGACTTTGTATCTCACTTAGCCTTTCTTAACCAATCAAGGTGAGTTTCGTAGCTCCCTACTCGTTTGAGATTCGGACTGAAAAGTGTAGGTTTGACGTGTTTACTTGCATTTGTTGATTGATTGATTGATTGATTGTTTTGATTGTTGGATTGATGTGACGGTTCATTTCGTTTGGTTGACTTGGTTTATGTTTTGGTTAAGTATTTCATTAATATTAGGATAGACGTACATACATGGAAGTCGGTTATGCCTTCACTGGGTTTTAGATGTGGTAGGAAGGCTGCGGGTGACCCTATATATAAGCATCTGGGACTCAAAGAAAGTAGAATCCTCTTAAGTGTATGTACGTATAGAATTGGTGTTAATATTGATTGTTGGCTCATGTTTGTCGAATATTGATTGTTGGTTCATGTTCATCGTATTGTGATTGTTGAGTTATGATTGATGCATTTTCGATTGATTGTAAGCATGCATACATTGTTGATAATCCCTCGGTTGAGGATTGCATACATCCAAGTGTATAGATGTATATACTTATCTGATGGATGTTGAGTTCATGATCCCGAGTATATAGACATATATATCTCGATGTTTTTGAGATGCAGCCTGTGTCATTGCTATGACAGGCGGGTATCGTTGCATATGTGACTTGAGTTCACACATTGGGCATACATGTTGGCATTTTATGCATTTAGCACATTCATTGATATTTTCATCTTTTGTGCTCATTTATTACACGTTTATTCATTGTGTAATCTTGTTGTTGGACATTATTGTGATACTTAGAGGCTCACTGTAAGTCTTGTTTCGCCTCTATTTGTATATTGTTGATATTGTTGATGGTTCCTTTTGGACCATTACTGCGAACTCACCAACCTTGTGTTGACTATGCTTAGTTCACTTTTCAGGTAATCAGGTTCTTCCCGATCGTGGAGTTTAGTTGCTTGCTTGCTGTCAAACCCTGGATTTTGGACTATATGGATCAAGGATTCATTGGCCTTCTCTTTTTGCATTATACTTAGGATTGAATTGCCATCCTCTGAATGTTCTTTTGTTATCTTTGATGGCTATTTGCTCCTTATGTATTTTGGCACTTGTTTAGTATTGTTTGGATTCACTGAATCTTAATTTGCATTTAGTTCCTGTTCTATTGTAATTCCACCTTGTGCTATATGATTTCCGTGATATTTCGAGCCTCGGCTTGGGGTGTTACAGAAATCCTTCAAAATCTGGTTAATGACAAAGTTGAGGATGATCCAATAGCTTTAAAAAAAATAGTGTAAACGACAACAACTTTTCACAACTTTTTGTTGCAATACGAAAAACAATGTCACAACTCTTGAGTACAATGAGAAGATTTAAAGATAAACTCAATATAGAGTTGAAGTTCAATAAAAAAAACAAGTGGCTTTTTACTAAGCAATCATAAATTTGGAAGATCCTACAAATTATTAATTTATAGTTTCGTTGGGACCAATATAAATACACTGTGATTTCAAAAAAGTTATTATCTTATTATTTTATTGATTGGGATCCAATTTTGTACTGGTCCCAAGTTGGGACCGGACAAATTATTAGTTTTATCGAGGTTATTAATTTATCGAGTATCAATTTATAGAGGTTCGACTGTATATATAAAACATAAAACAATAAGAGAAAATTTCATTACACCACTCTGTGGTTTGCCATTTTATCAATTTTCGCCCCCGTGCTTTTTTTTTTATTATTACATCACCCTGTGATGACTTTTTGCTTCATTAGACACCCTTCCCTCTAACGTCCATTTATTGCCATCCGTTAACCCCCTCATGTGCAGGGTATTTTAGTCTTTTTACCTCTTAACACTCTTTTCATCTTCTCCTTTTATTTTCCAGATCTAGCACCTTCTTTTAATATAAATGCGCACACACATATAGTCACATCTACATCTCCATCTCCATCAATTCTTATTCTATACAAACTATATATATCCATATCTATATCTATTTTCCCAAATCAATTTGGGAAAATACCCCAAATCTATTTTCCCAAATCAATTGGATCCAGATTTATAAATACTCCATATCTATATCTATATCTAATTCGTTGCCATGGCCACCCGCTAGTGTCTGGCAGCCTCTCCAGAAGCGGCAGCCAGCGGTGGTTGATTGGCGGCAGGCGGCGACTGTAAAAAATTAGGGTTTTCACTCGATTTTGATGGGGAAATCGATGTTGTGCGATCTGAATTGAATGAATCTGCTACAAACAAAGAAGAAGATGATGATCTGAGGTTGTAATTGGATCGATTGATGCTAGATGCGGTCGAATTAAGGCCGCTCCTTTTTGGATCAAAACCATCGAATTCAACATCAAATTTTCCGAATTTTTCCCAGCCTTTCCTCAATCTTTTGGTGATTTTCTAGGCATGTTTAGGATCGGTTTTGATAGGAAAACATGAATTGATTATCATATTGTTGATTTCTGTTTTCCCTCAGATAAGCTATTAAAGACAAAATTGCATTGGAAATGAAGACTTGAAGTATAATTAAGTCGGCAACCACTTGGAGTTTTGTAAGTCACTGAAAGGCAAATGCTCATGGTTTTTAATATCATTATAATGAAAAAAGCTTTTCAAAAGGTTTATGGATTGGAACAGATAGATTTTTTGATTAGATAAAGTTAGCGGAAATATGATTAGGCAAAACTAGGTATTTTTTTGTGATGATTTGGTTGTTAGTTTTGGGAAAGAGAAATAAGAAGATTTTTATGTATTGATTTGGTTGTTAGATCTTGGAAAGATAACTAAGAAGAAGAAGACAATGTTTAGAGGAAAACTGACCAGATATGCCCTCATGTGCAATGCACATGATCGGGTTAACGGAGACTAACAAACATCCGTTAAAGTGAGGGGTATGTAATGAAACAAAAAGTCACCACAGGGTGATGTAATAATAAAAAAAAAGCACGGGGTGAAAATTAATAAAATGACAAACCACAGGGTGGTGTAATGAAATTTTCTCAAACAATAATAACATTGTAGAGGTTAAGCTAATTAAAATGCTTGAAGACCAACAACAGAGAGAATAGTCATTTCAGTGAATTACAAAATCTTTCATAATCACTTATCATATTCATGTCTTTCGCCAACAATAACCATACACATTTTTAGACTTTGCAAGTCCTATATAAGTAGTTATGCTTCTCCAAAGCCATGTGATGTGGTTGAACTTTTATGTAATTAGTAATTACTAAGAAACACAAACTTGAAGGTACCAAGAGGTAAATTTATTTTATCTATTTTAAACATTTGTGGGATATGAAAGAAGGCCATTAGGTTGATTATCATAAAGTGATGTGATATATGTTAACAAACTCACACCCATTATTATTAGTACATATATAAAAAGTATGAACATCAACCCGACTTCTCATCATGTTTCTTTTGAAATATGACATGTATGATATATATGTCTTTTAAGAGTGAAACATCAAGCATTTAATTATAAAAAATGTTTCCATACGTCAGTTGTCGTCTTTTATTTGACTTAAAACTAAACAGAACATAGTACCTTGTGAAAAGATTGCCATCCTTCAACACTCGATATCTAAATATATCTAGTCACTTATCATCAATCTTCAACACCAGGTAGGCTATAGTTGGTTAGAATGGAAAATCTATGACTGACTACCCTTCTTAACGGAAGCTCTTAAGTTATCTGGTTGTTGAACGATTAGCGACTAGTAGAGTCTTCCAAAAAAACTAGTTTTAGTAGTATAATTTGCAGTTTAAAAGCTTATCGTTGAAGAAAAATAAGTGAAAGAATAATTTTTTTGATTTAATTATGCTTATAACTTGGAATCTAATCATGTATACTCACAAATCTTTAAGTTAAACATACAATGAAACAAATAATTAAAATTTGAATTGAAGTTTGTCTGGCATTATGTTTTGTTGGGATTGACAATGTGAAAGCTTAAACCTAAGATCCATTTAAGGTTGCTATAAATCAAGTGTTTGATAGATTTTGTCACCCAAAGAAGGATTGCTTTGATCATTTCATGTTTATTTAGAAAAGTGAACATCTTTCCTTTGCTTTGCTTTAGACAAGACTTTTGACAATTTTTGTTTCATGAAGGCTTATACTCCACTGCTTTCCTTCCTTTTGGTTTCATACGTTTCAGACTTTGAAGCAGTATTAATTGATTTAAACCATCATGTTTGGTGTCTAATTAAAAGTAAGTTGTCTTGTCGAGGGTTTCGCACGATGTGCTTAACTAGCCTGAATGAATAGATGGGTTTTAAAAGAAACATTATACACATGAGTACATGACTAGAAAAACTTCTTATTTCTTACAACCACATGGTCTTTTATGTATCTGCAAGAGCAAATGGGTTCACATTAGGGTACATATAAACAATGCACACTAAAAACCCATCAAGATTCATTAGGTTCTTATAAATAAGTTGTCGTTGGCTTATCGTAGGTCTTTTCTTTTTCATCTGCTATAGAATACAATACGAATATTCTTTAAAACCTTGAAAAGGCCTTCTAACTACGGATAAAGATCAATTACATCAATAAATAATTAAATATGATCAAATCCGTTTGTGTTTGTATATTAAAATTAAAATAGAACGAGGTTAAATTAAAATTACTATTGCATCTCTATGTCTATTGCCGGAGTTTACAAACCAAACAAGGCTTTGCTACATATGACCAAAATAAAACACATGTATTCATAACTCTTACCACATAGTTTATAGTTCACAGATATAAGTTAGAAGTCCCAAAGAAAGGGATATCAAGATTTCATCACATCTGTCGGCTCAGAGAGTCCCTGATGTGTTTGTTGGGCCTTGCGGTTCACCATCTAATGGGGTGTCTGGTTCTTCAGGAACACACGGGCGCCAAATGGTGTCCTTGCCAATATCCATCAGTGCGATTCCCTTTAAAGTCAAAGCGTGCCTGATCTGATCACCTAACTTGAAATCTTTACTCTTCCTGGCCGATGAGCATTCGTCTATTCGTTTCAATATATCTTCTTCAGTTAATCCAGCCCTCTTTAATGCTTTCTCTTTTAACTGATTCAGAACCTGTGCCATATAACAAAAACTATTTTTTCAATATTTTAAAAACAAAAACAAAAGAAACTATGTTCAATATGCATCTTAAAGTACATTAATATATCAAAAGATTAAATTCTCCAACTACCTCAGTATATCTTGAAGTGGATAAAAGTCCTAACACATCCAAAACGACTTTTATTTCTTTCTCCAACTCAATGAGTGACTGAACGTAAGCCAGCTTTTGAAGCTTCTTCTGCAAATCAATATAGAATAGTTAGAACTTATGCACAAGGTGTTGATAATTACCTTTCTAAAATAAAAGTAAATGTTTAAGTTTATACACACGTCAGCACCTGGAAATTTAAACCGATTTACTCAATCTTTTCAAACCAGACCGGACGTCGAAACGGAGAAGCAGGCAGTTCAAGGTTCAACTGGTCGGACCGTACCAGAAAAACCAGACCTTTATCTTTTTATACTTATAATTCGTTTGAAGAAATATACAAGAACTTTAGTTGCAATACATAACATAAACCAAAGTTGGAAGAGCTACTAATTGAAATAATTAAAAAGGACAACTTTTGTATCAGTCTTCTTCACCACGTTGCTTCCATTGTAATAAGGGTTATGTTTCTATTTGAGTTTGTTGAAAGCCCAAGATATATTATTTTCATTAAGAGGCAATTAGAATAATTATTTTGTATAGATCCAACTATAGAGATGTTATGAGAATGGTTTTCGAGACTATTTGTTCTTTCCTATGACATTACATTAATTAGATACATTTTAAATAGTTGCAAAATAAGCACCACCTCTCTCTCGGGAGAGTTGGTTAGCATGTAGCCTCTCAACATTAGGTTGCAAGTTCAGTTTTTGTAGCCTACAAAGATTTTAAACATTTTATCAAAAGCACACTTAAAGTGGCTTGTGTGACATATTTGAACCGTTTATATGTCAGCTTAAACCATTTGAGATCAAAGGTAACCCAATCTGACCCATTTACATATAAATGGGTTGAACATGGTATCTTTATGAAAATGTACTTTGCTTTTAACGTGTGGTCCGTCTTATATATATGCTTGTTCAGGCTGCTAAGCCAGGGGAGGTTAGTTGGGACAGTCCTTGGGGTCCCGGAAGACCAGGATGGCACATCGAGTGCAGTGCTATGAGCGCAACCTATTTAACTGAAAAGTTTGATATCCATGGTGGTGGGATGGATCTGATATTTCCACACCATGGAAATGAAATTGCCCGTATAAATATTAATCATATATCGAAGAATCCCACCTGATATATATAAAAGACAGACTCTGAGGAAATCTCAATTTGAGCAATTGAGTAATTGTCAGGAGACCGATAATGTGTCCCCATCAAAAAATGCCTCAAGGCAAGAGGATGGTAGACCTTGGTGACCTGGAAAAGTTTAGGAGAAATCAGTACCATGTAAAACCTAAGTAAGATATGAAATCAAGTTTACCTCGCGAATAGTGAAGAAGTTTCCAACTGACTTGGACGTCTTCTCATCATTAGCTGTGACGAATCCATTGTGCATCTAGTAATTGATGCTGCTATTGCATGCCCAAATAGCAGCATCAATTACTGGATGCATAATGTATTCGTCACAGCTAATGATGAGAAGATGTCGTCACTATTCGCGAGGTAAACTTGATTTCATATCTTACTTAGGTTTTACATGGTACTAATTTCTCCTAAACTTTTCCAGGTCACCAAGGTCTACCATCCCCTTGCCTTGAGGCATTTTTTGATGGGGACACATTATCGGTCTCCTGACAATTACTCAATTGCTCAAATTGAGATTTCCTCAGAGTCTGTTGGGATTCTTCGATATATGATTAATATTTATATGGGCAATTTCATTTTCATGGTGTGGAAATATCAGATCCATCCCACCACCATGGATATCAAACTTTTCAGTTAAATAGGTTGCGCTCATAGCACTGCACTCGATGTGCCATCCTGGTCTTCCGGGACCCCAAGGACTGTCCCAACTAACCTCCCCTGGCTTAGCAGCCTGAACAAGCATATATATAAGACGGACCACACGTTAAAAGCAAAGTACATTTTCATAAAGATACCATGTTCAACCCATTAAGCTGTCAAATAAACGGGTCAAATATGTCACACAAGCCACTTTAAGTGTGCTTTTGATAAAATGTTTAAAATCTTTGTAGGCTACAAAAACTGAACTTGCAACCTAATGTTGAGAGGCTACATGCTAACCAACTCTCCCGAGAGAGAGGTGGTGCTTATTTTGCAACTATTTAAAATGTATCTAATTAATGTAATGTCATGGGAAAGAACAAATAGTCTCGAAAACCATTCTCATAACATCTCTATAGTTGGATCTATACAAAATAATTATTCTAATTGCCTCTTAATGAAAATAATATATCTTGGGCTTTCAACAAACTCAAATAGAAACATAACCCTTATTACAATGGAAGCAACGTGGTGAAGAAGACTGATACAAAAGTTGTCCTTTTTAATTATTTCAATTAGTAGCTCTTCCAACTTTGGTTTATGTTATGTATTGCAACTAAAGTTCTTGTATATTTCTTCAAACGTTTTTCTGGTGCGGTCCGACCAGTTGAACCTTGAACTTCCTGCTTCTCCGTTTCGACGTCCGGTCTGGTTTGAAAAGATTGAGTAAATCGGTTTAAATTTCCAGGTGCTGACGTGTGTATAAACTTAAACATTTACTTTTATTTTAGAAAGGTAATTATCAACACCTTGTGCATAAGTTCTAACTATTCTATAATGATTTGCATAAGAAGCTTCAAAAGCTGGCTTACGTTCAGTCACTCATTGAGTTGGAGAAAGAAATAAAAGTCGTTTTGGATGTGTTAGGACTTTTATCCACTTCAAGATATACTGAGGTAGTTGGAGAATTTAATCTTTTGATATATTAATGTACTTTAAGATGCATATTGAACATAGTTTCTTTTGTTTTTGTTTTTAAAATATTGAAAAAATAGTTTTTGTTATATGGCACAGGTTCTGAATCAGTTAAAAGAGAAAGCATTAAAGAGGGCTGGATTAACTGAAGAAGATATATTGAAACGAATAGACGAATGCTCATCGGCCAGGAAGAGTAAAGATTTCAAGTTAGGTGATCAGGCACACTTTGACTTTAAAGAGAATCGCACTAATGGATGTTAGCAAGGACACCATTTGGCGCCCGTGTGTTCCTGAAGAACCAGACACCCCATTAGATGGTGAACCGCAAGGCCCAACAAACACATCAGGGACTCTCTGAGCCGACAGATGTGATGAAATCTTGATATCCCTTTCTTTGGGACTTCTAACTTATATCTGTGAACTATAAACTATGTGGTAAGAGTTATGAATACATGTGTTTTATTTTGGTCATATGTAGCAAAGCCTTGTTTGGTTTGTAAACTCCGGCAATAGACATAGAGATGCAATAGTAATTTTAATTTAACCTCGTTCTATTTTAATTTTAATATACAAACACAAACGGATTTGATCATATTTAATTATTTATTGATGTAATTGATCTTTATCCGTAGTTAGAAGGCCTTTTCAAGGTTTTAAAGAATAGTCGTATTGTATTCTATAGCAGATGAAAAAGAAAAGACCTATAATAAGCCAATGACAGCTTATATTTATAAGAACCTAATGAATCTTGATGGGTTTTTAGTGTGCATTATTTATATGTACTCTAATGTGAACCCATTTGCTTGAAATCTTTATGGTTCGAGTAACATTAAGATCAATTTAACTTCTTATTACGCATCAAATGCAAACTTAAGTTGTACAACTTGTTATATTACTCTTTATGGTTCGAGTAACATTAAGATCAATTTAACTTCTTATTACGCATCAAATGCAAACTTAAGTTGTACAACTTGTTATATTACTCTTTATGGTTCGAGTAACATTAAGATCAATTTAACTCATGCTTGCTTTGATTTATTGCATTGTGACATTTGGGGTAAATACCGTACGCCATCCTTTACGGGTGCAAGCTATTTTTTAACAATAGTTGACGATTTCAGTCGGGCAACTTGGGTATTTCTCCTCAAACACAAACATGAAGCAAGCACCTGCCTTGAGTTTTTTTCACAAAATGGTGCAAACACAATTTGAGAAAAATATCAAAAGAATAAGATGTGACAACGGTGGAGAGTTTACATCAAATCATATGGTCAACTTTTATGCGAAACAAGGAATTGTGCTTGAAACAACCTGCCCACATACGCCACAACAAAATGGCGTGGTGGAACGGAAACATAGGCACTTGTTGGAAACGGCACGAGCATTAAAATTTGAGGCAAACTTACCCACGAGATTTTGGGGTGAATGCATTCTAACGGCTACATATGTGATAAATCGTTTGCCGTCGGCAGTTATTGAAAACAAGACGCCGTACGAAATATTGTACGGCCATAAACCCGATTACGAGTATATGAGAGTTTTTGGTTGTCTTGCTTACTACAAAAGCACAGAGACAAAGGGAGATAAATTCGTGATGAAGGGGAGACCGGGAGTTTTTCTAGGCTATCCACCTGGAACAAGAGGATACAAGATTTTGGATCTACAAAATAATAAAATTGTTACTTCAAGAGATGTGAAGTTTATAGAAGAGATTTTCCCTTAAGCAAATGAGAAAATTGAAAAAGAAGAAATATTTGTTTTACCCAACAAATGGGTTGATGGCTATGTAAGAGAGGCCCAATATAAGATTTCTCAACTGTACTTCCCTTAACACACTATATTTCTTATGATAAGTTCACTAAGTCCCACAAAGCATTCCTAGCTGCCATTACATCAAGTAGCGAGCCAAAGCATTTTAATCAAGTTGCTCAAGATCCAAAATGGATAGACGCCATGAAGAAAGAAATCCAAGCCCTTGAGAGCAACAAGACTTGGACTTTAGTAGAGTTACCGGAAGGGAAATGGGCAATCGACTCCAAGTGGGTGTACAAAATCAAATATAAACCGAATGGAGACATCGAAAGGTACAAGGCTCGCCTTGTTGCCAAAGGTTTCACACAAATGGAAGGGGTAGACTTTCATGAAACCTTTGCACCAGTCGCAAAACTCGTGACCGTTCGAACTCTCCTAACTGTTGCTGTGAAAAGGGAGTGGTATATATACCAACTTGATGTAGACAATGCTTTCTTGCATGGGGAGTTACAAAGAAGTTTACATGAAGGTACCTCAAGGTTCAGAAAACCAAACGATAGTAGAGTGTGCAAACTAAAGAAATCACTTTATGGGCTCAAACAAGCATCAAGGAATTGGTATAAAAAATTCACAAATTCGCTTATTGAGATCGTTTTCAAGCAAACAGGGGCTGACCATTCATTGTTTATATTCAAGAGAGAAGATGTTTTTGTTGCTGCGCTCATCTATGTTGACGACGTTATTATCATGGGAAATGACTGGAGCAAAATTCAGGAAACGAAAAACTTTCTTAACAAGCAATTTAGCATCAAAGATCTGGGCCCTTTGAAGTTTTTCCTTGGGATAGAAGTTGCTAGAACGAAGGATGGAACGGTCCTAAGTCAACGAAAATACACGCTAGATATTTTGGAAGAAATGGGAATGTTGGGTTGTCGACCAAGTCCATTTCCAATGGAGCAGAATTTAAAACTTGGCAAGTGTGATGACGAGACACGAGTTGATGCCAACCTGTATCGACGGCTAGTTGGTAAACTTCTTTACTTGCAAGCAACAAGACCTGACATCACGTGCGCCGTCAACATTCTAAGTCAATTTGTAAGTGAGCCGAGAAAAAGTCATATGGAAGCTGCTAATCGTGTTCTACGATACCTTAAAACAACACCAGGTCAAGGTATTTTAATTCCAAAAGGGGGAGGAACAAATCTCACCGCTTATTGCGACTCGGATTGGCTTGGCTGTCCCTTCACAAGGCGGTCACGAACTGGTTATCTACTTCTTTTAGGTGGTGCTCCCATTTCATGAAAATCAAAGAAGCAGTCTGTTGTTTCACGATCATCCGCCGAAGCAGAGTATAGAGCAATGGCAAATGTGGTTAGTGAGGTGTTGTGGATGAGGTGGCTCCTTAGCTTTCTTGGACTCACTCCCATCGGCCCAACACCCTTGTTTTTTTATAATCAAGCTGCTCGCCATATAGCAAACAATCTAGTATTTCACGAACGAACCAAGCATGTAGAAATGGACTGTCACTTCGTTAGAGAACGCGTTGAGTCCAAAGAAATACAACCGATGCAAATTGGCAGTAAAAGACAGATTGCCGATGTGCTCACGAAGCCTTTGGTTACTCATCAGTTACGCACGTTACTTGACAAGTTGGGCATTCAAGACCTCCATGCTCCAACTTGAAGGGGAGTAAAGATATGCTTTATTTTCTTACCATATATATAGATAGGTCCTTTTTATAGTTCTGCCTAGTTCTTGTTTTTTTTTATTATCGCATCGTCTTTTCACTTTCAGTTTGTAATGAATATAAAAACCCATTCTATCATCTCTACTGAAATATACAGATTGATCCTTTGGCATAATGCATAGTTTTATTAGGTTTAGCCGTTTAGATGTTATATAACATACCTAATGGTAAGCATTCAGTCTGGGAAATAAACGAGCGGGTGACACATGTATAAAATATTAAAATTCGATGAACCTGACCACTGACATGCATCACCCTCCTTCTTTCCGACCTTCTTTAACCATAAAATTTCATTAATCAAACCTACCCAAATATATTCCCTTTCTTTTCACCACAGTCAACAAGGCAAACAGTAAACACATTATCATTTTCACGAAACTAAATACATTAATACATGTATATCCACATCACGCCATTAAATTACAAAGTAATCAATCAATTCAAACCAAATCTGTCAACAATTGCATAATTTTTACACTTTTATATCTCAAATATATAGAAAGAGATATACATAGACACATGGATGCAAATTTGTATATCGATGCAAACACATTTCCAAAACAACATGCATAAACTAAAATTTGTGATTTGCTAGAATTTAATACACTAAACACTTCAATTATGATAATGATAATAACATCTAAAATGCGTAATTGTATAAACACCGATTCCATGTTTTACACCGAAACCGTTATAAATACTAAACCACAAAAAATCATAACAAATCAATAAACTTAATCACATTATTTTGAATAATTAAATAGTTAGCAACATAACATATATAGATACAGGTACAGTGTATGTAAGTTGAACAAACATCTTAGCAAATCAGTAGACTTAATCACATAATTCAATTCAATCAAATTAAGCAGTATAAGATAGATATATATATATATATACATACATATAGATACAGATAGAGTGTGTGTATGTATATATACCGAAAAAGGACATCAAAGGCGATGTAAGCACGAGCGTGACCGATATGAGAGAAGTCATAAGAAGTAACGCCACAGATGTACATAGAGACATTTCCGGGAACAATTGGAGTGAATTTTTCCTTTTGTTTGGTCATTGTATTGTATATATATAACTCTTTTTCAGCCATATCGATTGAATTGAGTTTTTGGGAGAAGAACCCTAATTTGTTTATATTATTTAGGCGAAAAAGAGAAGAAACCCCAAAAAATCTTTTTCTTGTAGTGAATGCGTAGAGTTTACGGTAAAAAGTTTTTTAAGATAGTCTGGGTGGCTGCTTGGGTTGCGTCACTTTACTTTTATAAGCCCGTGACTTATTTCCATAGTTTTTAGGGTTTATTTATTAATTTATTAATGAGTTATTGTAGTCAGAGGTGCAAGAAAAAACCGATTAACCGAACCGAACCGATTTGTAACCGGTAACCGAAACCGGTTAGTAACCGGAATAGTAAAAACTGATTATAGGTTACCAGAAACCGTCGGTTACTAACCGATTACTCTTTTCAAAACCAAAACCGATTATTAACCGGTTAACCTATAACCGGTTAATTATTCCAAATAATAACCGGTTAATCACATATTATATACATATTATATATATATATATATAATATCAATATATATATATATATATATCAATATCAATCATATTATATACATACACTGATATATAACCGGAAAGATCGCACCATCAGATGATTTCGTAAGCTTTCAATATATCTATACTATATATAGATTAATGTTTCTTTCATCAGATCCAACATCAATTTTGGTGGTTTTTGAGATTTGGGATGATGAATTTTGTTTTGTGTTTAGAAAATGATGTTTATTTGGAATATGGGTTCGTCGCTCAGACTTGTCGGAAATGATTGTTTTCCCCATTGTTCACCACTTTCTCAATATTATAATGGGCGGTTAAAAAAACCCGAATAGGTTAACCGATATCGGTTAACCGGTTATTATTCAATCGAAATCGATTATTAAAATTAATAACCGAAATCGTTATTAACCGGTACAAGTTAACCATAATCGGTTATTACTGTTTCAAAAAATAACCGAAATCGATTATTAAAATTAATAACCGAAATCGGTTAACCGGTTATTACTGTTTCAAAAAATAACCGAAATCGATTATTAAAATTAATAACCGAAATCGGTTAACCGCTTCTTGCACCTCTAATTGTAGTGAAATTGTGAAATATAATCACAACTAGAAAAATTACCCGCGCTTCGCTGCGGTTTTGTCATGTTTGGTTTTGTTGTAGAACGAATTATATAACATTTGTTTTGAATACATTTTATCGAATATAAACGTTAAGCATTTTTGGATTCCAACTATTTTTAAAAATATATATTTTAAACAAAATATCAATATCAATATCAATATATGTATTACATATATATGTGTGTGTATTTTTATATTTATGTTGAGTCGTGGTTGTCTTTGTGATAGTAACTCATGTGGTATCTAATTTTACACAAAAATAAAAGTAAAAAAAGAAAAAATCAATTGATGAATTCAGGTGATAATTCGATAATTTGCACTAAATTATCTTCTGAGTGTCAAAAATAATATGTATTTTATTTTACCGAAAAATAATATGTATTTTATACATCAAGATAATAAAAAGAATACGTAAAACAAAAAGTATTTTTCTTATTGAATATTTTATCATATATATATATATATAATATTGAGAGAAAACTTATTATTACATAACTAATTTTACCAACTTTTAGAGGGGGGTACATAACTAATTTTACCAACTTTTACATTTCTAATTAATTTTTTACATATCCTAATTTTATATATATTTGTAAATTTATATTAATATATATTTTAATATAAACATAATTTAAACCATATATATTGCTTAATACAAATATACATAGAAATAAGAGTATAGAAATCTTACAATAAGAGGAGTATGCACAGCAGAAATGGAGAGTATACACAGCGGATATTATTATTATTATATATATATATATTTTTTTTTATTTTGGAGCGGATATATTATGAAGAACAAGGAAAATATTAAAGGATTAAGAGTTTATCTAAGGAGAATAGGAGAGTAATTTAGTAAGCCATAAAAATTGAGAGAAAACTTATTATTATTATGAATTCTCGGGTGTGTTTTACAAATGAAATGAGATGCCGTTTTATAGGCAAACTAAAGTAACTAAATAAAATATCTAATCTAAATGAACGGCTAAAAATAAAAGTTACAAAGAAAAAAGACAAGTTAGTGGATACATCATTATTTTCCACTATATACAAGATAACAAAAAAGAAAAAGTTAGTGGAAGCAAAAGTCTTCCATTATTTTTTGTCCATCAACTTTATGTCTTTTTCTTGAATCATCTTTTGTTTTTGTCGTCCATGTCTTTATCTTGAATTATTTGTGTAATATGTCATGGATGACATATGTCTTCTAGAAACTTTATCTCTTAGAAGTCTCGATGAGTGCTGTCTATGGATTGTGGTGATCCGGGATCCGAATCCATTCTATGTGATATTTTTGAATTTTCTTCATTGCGTATGTGTTGTAACTGTAAAGAGTCTCCTTCTCCAACGAAAGGGAGAAGCATGTTCCAGTTTTTGTGTGCCCAGATTTGTAAATAATGTCCTTCGGCTAATAGTGTGAAACTATACCACATTGTGACTGGCACTTCTGGTGTTTTTTGATAGTTTTCTATGATTATTTTAGGGTCTTGTTGTTCTATGAAATTTGTGAAATTAATGCATCGTGTAGATGCAAGACCTTTTAGATAGCTTTGACCCCAGGGTGTATGACTAATAAAGATTCTTTTTCTAGCAGGTCTGTATGTGTAATCATCTGCATATGGGAAGGATGATATTATTTTGCAACCTATCGATCCTTGTTGATAGTTGTGTGTAGAAATATTTCCTGCTACCATGATGAATTTTTCACCCAATCTGTCTAATAATCTTTCTGTTTTTGGGTTGAGGCGAAACTCTAAGTAATCAATCATACCATTATGATAGAATTGAAGTACTTCTTCATCTGTCATGTCTGTCTTCATTAAGTTGATTTGTAAGAGTAATGGTCCTGGACCATCTTCGTCTTCTCTTTGTACTACTCTTGTATCTGTTTGTGGATCTTCTTTGAAGGCCATGTTGCACAATTTTTGTTGTAATTCAAGTAGTTGTATAGGAAATTCTGTACATATTTTTTGTGAAATAATGTTTTCTAATTCTGGAATATGAGCAATGACAGGTTCTAAACAGTGCCTCCACGGAGTGTCAAGCATTCTTGCTTTGAACATATCATAATTCCTGTTTATGTATATGTTTTCTTTTTTCTCGAGTTGTTGTGTAAGATGTATATTTTTTGCCTCGAGTAATTGCATTTTTTGCTTTAATAAGCAAGATTCTATTTTGTCTTGTATAGAATTTGTATCTTTTCCTTGCTTTTCCAGTTGTTGTTGCAATTGAGCAATCAATTCTTCTTGAGCTTTTATAATTTGCTCAGGATTTGTTTTTGCCATGTCTAAAAATGTTTTAACCTCTTCAGGTTCTATATAAAAATTGTTTACTCCAAATTGTTCTCTTGCTGTTTTCAAAGCTTCAGCAAAGCATGTATAACCTTTAAAAATTGGATTAGGACATTGGATATATTTAGCAACAGTTTCCCATTTATTAAATATTCCAATTTTCAGTCCTCTAAAAATAATATAATGTGTAAATTTTGGTTTTTGAATATGTTTTTCAGGGTTTTGTAAACTTTGTTCTTGAAAATAAATGCTTAAAGCATTTAAAACTTGTAGTTTGAAATTTGAAGCTTGTGGCAAGGTTTGAATATGCCATAAATTGTCTAACAAACACTGTTGTTTTTCTGTCAATTTAGTACCCATAGGGGCTCTAAACTTTGTTTTTAGATCATTACACTTTTCCAAAGCATAATCTCCAAATTTTATAATAGTTTTTTGTATATGATGTGATGTCAAAGCAGCTCCTTGTGTAAAATGTTTATTTTTTGGTAATCGAACCTGCTGCGGTCTTTGATTGTATACTTGTGCATTGTATAATTGTGTAGTATTTTCAAAGTCTTGTGTATCTTGATAATGTAATCCTGCCATTATAGCTTGACTCATTATCCTTTCTGTTTTTTCTTCTTCAGATGATATACTCATTGATGAAGATTGTTGTGTAAACTGTAATGGTTGTATAAGCTTTCCTTTATCCTTTCGCCTTTCCATCTGCATAAAATAGCTTGTTAATGTTTCTTGATAGCATATCTGCTATCCCATTATTATGTCCTTTAATATGTTCGAACTGTATAATATAACCATTTCCTTGTATAGTATTTTGTAAATTAACCCATCTTGTTCTATTTACTTTTTTACTTTGTTCGTTTTTAATAAACTTTACTATAGCTTCACAGTCTGTTCGAACTGTAAATTCTTTTTGTAAAAAGATTTTGAATTTTTCTAATGCATAAATTAATGCTTGTATTTCGAAATCTATGCTTGTCCAGTTGTTTTTATTTTGAAAATTTCCACTGGCATAAGCACATATTTTTTCTTCATTTTTAGGACTATATTTATTTGGTTTAGAAAGAAGAACAGCTCCCCATCCTTCTTTACATCCATCTGTTTCAATAATAATATAATCAGTAAGAAGTGGTAATTCTAATGGTTTAATATTTTTCACCGATTCTTTAATTTGTTTAACAATTTTAATATCTTCTGTATTAAAATGTCTTTGTCCATTTTTTGTAGTTTTACTGTATAAAGGTCCAACTAATTTTGACAAATTTGGAATAAATTTTCTTGCATAATTTACCAATCCAAGAAATGCTTGAATTTGTTTTAAATTTTCAAATTTTTCTGGAAAATCTAAAATTTTTGTTGAAATATGTTTTTGTAATTCTATTTTTCCATCTCCAATTTCTAGTCCAAGAAAAGAAATTATTTTTCTTTTAAATAACTCCATTTTTCTTTTAGAGACTACTATACCATTGTCTTTAATTTCTTTAAATACCTGTTGCAAGTGTCTTTCGTGTTCCTGCAAATCTTTGCTAGCTATTAGTATATCATCAATATATACTAAGCAAAAATTATATTTGAGAAATATATTGTCCATAAATCTTTGAAATATTGAAGGAGCGTTCTTTAATCCAAAGCTAAGAACATTCCATTCAAATTGTCCTTCTGAACATGTAAAGGCTGTCCATTGTTTAAATCTTTCTTCTAATTTTAATTGATTATATCCTGATTTTAAATCAAATTTTGAAAATATCTTTTTCTTTTGTATTAAATTTAGTAAACTATCTTTATTTGGAAGATTATATCCATCATCTATTGTATTATCATTTAATCGTTTATAATTGTATACTATTCTAGCTTTTCCTCTTTTTATTTCACTATGATTTCTTACTATAAATGCTGCTGATCTATGAGGACTTTTTTTTTTTTTTTTTTTTTTTTTTTTTTTTTTTTTTTTTTTTTTTTTTTTTTTTTTTTTTTTTTTTTTTTTTTTTTTTTTTTTTTTTTTTTTTTTTTTTTTTTTTTTTTTTTTTTTTTTTTTTTTTTTTTTTTTTTTTTTTTTTTTTTTTTTTTTTTTTTTTTTTTTTTTTTTTTTTTTTTTTTTTTTTTTTTTTTTTTTTTTTTTTTTTTTTTTTTTTTTTTTTTTTTTTTTTTTTTTTTTTTTTTTTTTTTTTTTTTTTTTTTTTTTTTTTTTTTTTTTTTTTTTTTTTTTTTTTTTTTTTTTTTTTTTTTTTTTTTTTTTTTTTTTTTTTTTTTTTTTTTTTTTTTTTTTTTTTTTTTTTTTTTTTTTTTTTTTTTTTTTTTTTTTTTTTTTTTTTTTTTTTTTTTTTTTTTTTTTTTTTTTTTTTTTTTTTTTTTTTTTTTTTTTTTTTTTTTTTTTTTTTTTTTTTTTTTTTTTTTTTTTTTTTTTTTTTTTTTTTTTTTTTTTTTTTTTTTTTTTTTTTTTTTTTTTTTTTTTTTTTTTTTTTTTTTTTTTTTTTTTTTTTTTTTTTTTTTTTTTTTTTTTTTTTTTTTTTTTTTTTTTTTTTTTTTTTTTTTTTTTTTTTTTTTTTTTTTTTTTTTTTTTTTTTTTTTTTTTTTTTTTTTTTTTTTTTTTTTTTTTTTTTTTTTTTTTTTTTTTTTTTTTTTTTTTTTTTTTTTTTTTTTTTTTTTTTTTTTTTTTTTTTTTTTTTTTTTTTTTTTTTTTTTTTTTTTTTTTTTTTTTTTTTTTTTTTTTTTTTTTTTTTTTTTTTTTTTTTTTTTTTTTTTTTTTTTTTTTTTTTTTTTTTTTTTTTTTTTTTTTTTTTTTTTTTTTTTTTTTTTTTTTTTTTTTTTTTTTTTTTTTTTTTTTTTTTTTTTTTTTTTTTTTTTTTTTTTTTTTTTTTTTTTTTTTTTTTTTTTTTTTTTTTTTTTTTTTTTTTTTTTTTTTTTTTTTTTTTTTTTTTTTTTTTTTTTTTTTTTTTTTTTTTTTTTTTTTTTTTTTTTTTTTTTTTTTTTTTTTTTTTTTTTTTTTTTTTTTTTTTTTTTTTTTTTTTTTTTTTTTTTTTTTTTTTTTTTTTTTTTTTTTTTTTTTTTTTTTTTTTTTTTTTTTTTTTTTTTTTTTTTTTTTTTTTTTTTTTTTTTTTTTTTTTTTTTTTTTTTTTTTTTTTTTTTTTTTTTTTTTTTTTTTTTTTTTTTTTTTTTTTTTTTTTTTTTTTTTTTTTTTTTTTTTTTTTTTTTTTTTTTTTTTTTTTTTTTTTTTTTTTTTTTTTTTTTTTTTTTTTTTTTTTTTTTTTTTTTTTTTTTTTTTTTTTTTTTTTTTTTTTTTTTTTTTTTTTTTTTTTTTTTTTTTTTTTTTTTTTTTTTTTTTTTTTTTTTTTTTTTTTTTTTTTTTTTTTTTTTTTTTTTTTTTTTTTTTTTTTTTTTTTTTTTTTTTTTTTATTTGTTTTCTGTTTTTTCAATTTTTCACTTTTTTTTTTTTTTTTTTTTTTTTTTTTATATCTATATCATATAGTTTTTTAATACATATATAACAAATTTCATTAAAACATATATTACACTGTGATCTTTTTTCTATACTAGGATAATATCCACATATACAACATTTAATGTGATTATTACCTTTTTTGTGCATCCAATCATGTGTACATTCTTCTATGTTCATATATGTATATGTTACTTTGGCTATTGGTTTTTCATCTTCACTGTATATACTATAAATTGATTCATTATCGGATTCATCCGTTTTTATAGTTTCAATTTCATAATCATTTAATTGTTCTATTAAGTTTGCTTTTTCTGTATTATTATTTTTATTAGGACATTTATTTGCTAAATGTGTTTCATCTCCACAAATAAAACATTTACATTTTCTTGTTTGTGGTTTCTTAACATATTTGTTTTTATTATAATTTGGTTTATAATTTTTATTATATGTTGTACTTTTTCTTATGTTTTTCTTTTTATCATAGAATCCATAAGCTTGTGGTGTATATATAGCTGTTTTACAAAATGCGTATGCATTTCTTTTTAACTGTTCTTGTAAAGCTACTTCTTTACATTTTTCTTCTAATATACTAAATGTATAAGTTATTCTTGGGCCAATTCCAAGATTTATTTTTTCTCCATAATTTTGTTTCCATGCTTCATGTATACTTTTACCTAAATCTCCAGGTAGTTTAATAAAATATTTATCACATAAATTATCATCCATAGCTTTTCCTGTTTGTGATAGTAATCTTGTAAAATCTAATGTAAATTCATTAATGTATTTCATGTTAGCAATGCTTAATTGTTCCAAATTTCTAATAGCTGTATCTTGTATTAAACTATTATTTTTTGCTGGGTCTACTCCTAAAATAAGAGTTCTAATTTGTGATGTAAAATTATATGGGTTATCTCCTAATGCCTTTAAATTATTTATTTCTGTAGCATCTTGTATTTTTTTACTTTGCCAAATACCTAGGGCTATTGGTCCTAGTGTAGTTTCCAAATATGAAAACATGTCCATATTATCTCTTTTAGTTGTTTCCCACATTCGAACTACATTTTGTTCCCATGTTAAGATTTCATCACCCCATAATTGTGGTTTTTGTTGTTCTAATAGTAACATATTTCCACTGTATACTTGTCCTATAGGCAATCTACCTCCTCGTCCTCGTAAGGTTGATTCTTGTTGATATTCTATAGATGGTTGTGCCCATGGTTCTCTTCCTAGAGTTTCATGTGTTGTACCACTACTACCAGTACTACTAAATTCTATTCGTTGTCTAACATTTCTTCGTGTCATGTCTTGATCCATAAAAACTTGTTCTTGTTTATAAAAGTCTGATAACATAGTTTTTCTTTGTATAATAATTTCTATTTTTTTTGTTTCTTTTGTTTTTTTTTTTTGTTTTTTTTTTTTTTTTTTTTTTTTTTTTTTTTTTTTTTTTTTTTTTTTTTTTTTTTTTTTTTTTTTTTTTTTTTTTTTTTTTTTTTTTTTTTTTTTTTTTTTTTTTTTTTTTTTTTTTTTTTTTTTTTTTTTTTTTTTTTTTTTTTTTTTTTTTTTTTTTTTTTTTTTTTTTTTTTTTTTTTTTTTTTTTTTTTTTTTTTTTTTTTTTTTTTTTTTTTTTTTTTTTTTTTTTTTTTTTTTTTTTTTTTTTTTTTTTTTTTTTTTTTTTTTTTTTTTTTTTTTTTTTTTTTTTTTTTTTTTTTTTTTTTTTTTTTTTTTTTTTTTTTTTTTTTTTTTTTTTTTTTTTTTTTTTTTTTTTTTTTTTTTTTTTTTTTTTTTTTTTTTTTTTTTTTTTTTTTTTTTTTTTTTTTTTTTTTTTTTTTTTTTTTTTTTTTTTTTTTTTTTTTTTTTTTTTTTTTTTTTTTTTTTTTTTTTTTTTTTTTTTTTTTTTTTTTTTTTTTTTTTTTTTTTTTTTTTTTTTTTTTTTTTTTTTTTTTTTTTTTTTTTTTTTTTTTTTTTTTTTTTTTTTTTTTTTTTTTTTTTTTTTTTTTTTTTTTTTTTTTTTTTTTTTTTTTTTTTTTTTTTTTTTTTTTTTTTTTTTTTTTTTTTTTTTTTTTTTTTTTTTTTTTTTTTTTTTTTTTTTTTTTTTTTTTTTTTTTTTTTTTTTTTTTTTTTTTTTTTTTTTTTTTTTTTTTTTTTTTTTTTTTTTTTTTTTTTTTTTTTTTTTTTTTTTTTTTTTTTTTTTTTTTTTTTTTTTTTTTTTTTTTTTTTTTTTTTTTTTTTTTTTTTTTTTTTTTTTTTTTTTTTTTTTTTTTTTTTTTTTTTTTTTTTTTTTTTTTTTTTTTTTTTTTTTTTTTTTTTTTTTTTTTTTTTTTTTTTTTTTTTTTTTTTTTTTTTTTTTTTTTTTTTTTTTTTTTTTTTTTTTTTTTTTTTTTTTTTTTTTTTTTTTTTTTTTTTTTTTTTTTTTTTTTTTTTTTTTTTTTTTTTTTTTTTTTTTTTTTTTTTTTTTTTTTTTTTTTTTTTTTTTTTTTTTTTTTTTTTTTTTTTTTTTTTTTTTTTTTTTTTTTTTTTTTTTTTTTTTTTTTTTTTTTTTTTTTTTTTTTTTTTTTTTTTTTTTTTTTTTTTTTTTTTTTTTTTTTTTTTTTTTTTTTTTTTTTTTTTTTTTTTTTTTTTTTTTTTTTTTTTTTTTTTTTTTTTTTTTTTTTTTTTTTTTTTTTTTTTTTTTTTTTTTTTTTTTTTTTTTTTTTTTTTTTTTTTTTTTTTTTTTTTTTTTTTTTTTTTTTTTTTTTTTTTTTTTTTTTTTTTTTTTTTTTTTTTTTTTTTTTTTTTTTTTTTTTTTTTTTTTTTTTTTTTTTTTTTTTTTTTTTTTTTTTTTTTTTTTTTTTTTTTTTTTTTTTTTTTTTTTTTTTTTTTTTTTTTTTTTTTTTTTTTTTTTTTTTTTTTTTTTTTTTTTTTTTTTTTTTTTTTTTTTTTTTTTTTTTTTTTTTTTTTTTTTTTTTTTTTTTTTTTTTTTTTTTTTTTTTTTTTTTTTTTTTTTTTTTTTTTTTTTTTTTTTTTTTTTTTTTTTTTTTTTTTTTTTTTTTTTTTTTTTTTTTTTTTTTTTTTTTTTTTTTTTTTTTTTTTTTTTTTTTTTTTTTTTTTTTTTTTTTTTTTTTTTTTTTTTTTTTTTTTTTTTTTTTTTTTTTTTTTTTTTTTTTTTTTTTTTTTTTTTTTTTTTTTTTTTTTTTTTTTTTTTTTTTTTTTTTTTTTTTTTTTTTTTTTTTTTTTTTTTTTTTTTTTTTTTTTTTTTTTTTTTTTTTTTTTTTTTTTTTTTTTTTTTTTTTTTTTTTTTTTTTTTTTTTTTTTTTTTTTTTTTTTTTTTTTTTTTTTTTTTTTTTTTTTTTTTTTTTTTTTTTTTTTTTTTACTATATATTGTATTATATATATATATATATATATCTCATTGGGTTCTCTCTCTTCTCTCTCCAACCTCCCCCTCTCCCTCTCCCCTTAACGGTAACAAATTTCTAGATCTAAGATCTGAATTTGTGATCCGTAGAGTGGGATTGAGATTGAGATTGAGAGTTTGAGATTGAGATTATCCCCATCCGGTTAAGGCTTCCACTACGGTGGATCTAACCATATTTTTCCCTTTTGGGCCGGAGGTCCCTTCCACTTCGGTGGATTTGGAAGCATTTTTCACTTTTGGGCCGGAGGTCCCTTCCACTTCGGTGGATCTGGAAGCAGCCTCCCTACCGTTGAGTAGGGATAAGGTCTGTCTACATCTTAGTAGGGATAAGGTCTGTCTACATCTTACCTCCCCATAGCCCGGCTTATGTCGGGATTGGGTACCTGTTGTTGTTGTTGTTGTAAAGTTGTAAGAGGGAGAATCAATGCTGGGGATTAAATAGGGATTAAAATAATTTACGGCTCATTATGATTTTACTTCTTTTATTGTGTGGTAATTAGGTTAATCGGACTGTCAATGGATTGTTGAGTTTCCCTCTTGAGTTTCCTCAGTTCATATATTTGGTTATTAATGTTGATTAATTCATATGGGGGTTATACAATTCTAATGGGTTTCAATCTTCTCATTCTTACCCTATATATATAGGGCTAAACATTGGTGGGCAGCAATATATCTATCCTTATCATATATATACTCTATATAAATAAATATAAATAATAAGTCGATATATATATCTACTATCCGAATTCCATGGGAAAGCCATCTGATGCTTCTGCCAGCAAATCCAAAGAATCTGATCCTATATTCATTGATGAGCTTCATGAAGGAACTGATGGGCTACTTACTGTGTTGGTGTGTCGAAAATGGGATGTGCTTAGCATCAATAAGAAGTACATGAGTACAGACTACATCATGTCTGACAAGAAGGTAGGTAACCATAAATTATGCCTTTTAACATATGTTATGAACCGTTTGTTACTGCCAAATAATTATTCTGTTTGCAGGGAAGCGTTATTCACTGTTATGCAAAAAGCTTTATCGCACATCGCTTCCAGAAGATTCTTGAGGAAGGCTGTTTGTATTCAATTAAGGGTTTCGCTGTTGTTCCCAATTCCGAAAAGTATAGGATTTTGAAGGACGCTGATTACATGATTGAGTTGCAGGCGACTGTTGTGCGAAAGGCGACTGATGAAATTGAAAAGTTCAATCGATACCCTTTTCAGCTGGCTTCTTTTGAGCAACTCACCCCGACCGATAACAAGCACTTTGTTGGTATGTTTTCCTATATTTACGCTTATATTAGTGTGTTTTTTCTTAAGATTTGTTATGATAGTCAGGTTATCTTATACATGAGTATATATGGTCTTAAATTTGTCACTTTGTTGGTCCTATATGGGTCTTAAAAAGATGTAATTTTGCAACATGTCACACTTTAATAACTTTAATTTATGCAAAAAAGGCTCTTAGTGTAAAGAATTGCCCATCGTGATGACTGATGCCATACAACATTTTATGTTTCTGTCGGGTGTGGTTCCTTTTCAAAGAGATAATCGGTTTTGAAATGGATTTATAAGATGTTAATGCTATAATTGAAAACTCAAATAACAATGAGAGAACTTAAAGCAATTGCAATGTAGATTTTGTTTAACAAGTCAGCCATACCAATACAATATGATTAAAGTGTAATTCACTAAGTTCAGTAATTAACTTAGTTCATTATATGGGTAAACAAAAGAGGTTTTTACTGTTGAGGCTGCTAGGGAATGATCAGACTATTTGACTCAGATTTACATGGCCTAAACGGGGTATCCTTATGAACTTTTGGTGGTTAACTTGGTTTATTCAACCTTATGCGATAATGGTTACATGTCAGGGATAACCACTCATAATCAATGTTGTTTGTTTGTGGTTATGTATCCTGGGTTAAGTGTGCTCTTAAAAAGATGTAATTTTGCAACATGTTTAAAAGGATGTAATCATAATGATAGTGTTTGTTTGTGGTTATGTATCCTGGGTTAAGTGTGCTCTTAAAAAGATGTAATTTTGCAACATGTTTAAAAGGATGTAATCATAATGAAGTTTAACAACTTTAATTTATGCCCCTGAGGTTTTATTTATTTGACAATTCTTGAATATGTATTTAATCTTTGATTTAGTGAGTTATATTTTTATGTTAGTATGTTTGTATGTGTAGATGTTATTGGTTATGTGACGATTGTTGGTGCCCCATCGACGAAATCCACGGGTAAGAAGACAGTGGAGTTCAACCTGACTAATGAACGGTGTGTACACATTTCTTTACTATTTAATTTCTACCCACCATGTATGATTCCGATTATATTGTGTACTTTATTTTATTCCTCAGGGGCTATCAGCTGAGAGTTACACTTTGGGAGGATTTGGGCGATGAAATGGTTAAACGGAAGAACAAACACCCTGGTCCTTATACCATCCTTTTGACTGGCATGATTGCCAAGGAATATTTAGGTAGTTGTAGTGTAGTGTATATGGTGCTTCGTTTGACTGTAATAGGATTGCTCATCATCACTTGATTGTTATGTGTTAGGTAATCTCTGCCTCTCAAGCTCATCTGCAACCTTGCTGGTTGATAACGATGAAATCCCTGCAATAAAGACATTCAAAGATGCAATAAGGTGTGCAGACTCATTAATTTAGTATTTTAGAAAACCCTATCCTGCCATTGTTACTACATTTGACCTTCAACTACTTTTTTGTAGTGTTGTTGACGGTATTGATACCGGGCTACCAGTGCTGCAAGTTCGCCCTACCCTAGACACCCTAAAGCAGCTGCTGGAATGGGGTAGAGAGAAACGTAAACGCAAGGTGACTACTTTGTATATATATGAAGGTTTCCCGATTCAATTTCTGCTTAATATGTTATTGACCGTTGAATGTTTTTACTACATATTGCCGCTTTCCGAAACACAGTCATGATTACCAATATCCGGACAAAGAATAGTTGGTTTAACTATACCTGCACACTGGGTAAATGCAGAAAGGGTGTCACCCCTAACCAAAAGGGATCATTTTGGTGTGAGTCATGTAGCACCGAGGTCAGCTACCCACGTCCAAGGTAAATTTATTGTTAAATGTGTTTTTAGTCAGGTATATGCTGCTACAACATAAGGTTTTTGACATATTGTTAATTTGATCCTCTGTCTAAACGTAACAGGTTTAGAATCCAGGCTGACGTTACCGACGGAACTGCTGATGTTGTCGTTGTGCTATTTGATGAGACAGTTGAGAAGTTAGTAGGGCGTTCGACCCAGTCACTCTTAGCTGATGCTGAACAGGTATGCAACTAAGAATAGTATGGTTACATACAAGTTTGTTTCCCGCTGTAATTTAAATGTTTTTTTGCTTGGCTCATTTCAGGATGACTCTGATGCCTCCTGTGTTGCAACAACTTATTGGAACGTCTCATAATTTTGAAATCAAAAGTCACACATATTATCAAGTTACCGATTATGAGAGTTTTAACTGTTCTCAAGTTGTTGTTCCTGAGTTGTCTAAACCAGAAGTCAACAAGGAGGATAAGACATCAGCTTCATTTGATAATGAATCACTGGGACCCTCATTTGCAACCTCAGATGTAACTGAAAACCCGCTTGAAATCAGGTAATAACAATAAGCTGCTTTTTTAACCCTAAATATGATGTTCAGAAAAAATTTAACCCTAAATATGATGTTTGAGAGATTTTTGAATGAGAGAGAAAGTGGGGAACCCTTAATAATGAAACACGACACATTAATAGAAACAGGACCAAGACTAGAAGGTAGTATGTATCAACCTTCTATATGTTGCTGTATTCATATTTGTCATATCAATTTTTGCATATTTGTAACGTCTTTATTTATTCCCTGTATATAGTGTAACATGATCTAATAGTATGTAAAAATTCAGTGACGTTGCCGAGGCTGGAGCTGTGATTATGAATGAGGATAAAGGGGTTGGAGATAATGTTGCAACTGATGTGGTTCGTGGGAAAAAGAGGTACATAAGTTTTAAATAAATCTACATATTTCTATTCCATGTTTGCTGATATGTAGGACCATAATTTTGAAAGGCAATTTGAAGAAACAAATGCTGTCGGAGGTGGCAAGAAAGCTGTCAAATGAGAGGATGTTACCTAAGAGGCTAAGATGAAGTGTTGGTGGTTCTACTATTACTATGTTGGCTGCTATATTAGGAATTTGCTTTGTTTTTGCTACTTTTGGAACCTTTCTACTATTACTATGTTGGCTGCTGTATTAGGAATTTGCTTTGTTTTTGCTACTTTTGGAACCTTTTAAGTTTGAATTGAAATCTAGCACGTTAGTGCATACCTTTGCAGCCATTATGAAATAAATTTATCATTTCTCTACGTGTTTTGGTTTCATATTATGCATTTGCACCTCAGTTACCATAAAAAACCTGTTTGGTACCCCATATTCATTATCAGGAAAGCTATAATGCATATCGGTAGTTGAAAAAAGTTAATGAATATATATACTGAAGCATGAATTTGATTGCTATGTATTGTTTTAGAGGTAAAGCGTCATGTTTGTCTAATGCATTTGCTGATGTTTGTTATTATTAGTAGTTACAGTTGTCAATTTTGACTCATTCATACTAATGGGCTGCTTCTTTTATAGTTGACTCTAATGAGTCAAACGTATGAATTAGAAGTGGCCAAAAGAATATATCTATTGTTATGCAGATTCTTTATTCTTTAGAAATAGGCACAATATATATGTGAGTGAATCTGACCCATCCAAGTACCTGACTCATCATTGTTGTTACAACCTTATATAAGGAAGAGAATGGTAAGGTTATAAATTTATCATTTTTGTTAGTTTTGAATTGAGGTGGCAATGTGGTTGGGTTGGCCAACTTGGGCAAAGGGTCAAATAGATGCACCTTGCAACTGGTTAGTTTTTGGTCAGGCTCAAGCAGCCCAAAACCAACACATATATTTCTATCAAGTTCTAATGAGTTGTTGTTTATGCATAGTACACTTAGAGAACCTTATATAAGGAAGAGAATGGTAAGGTTATAAATTTATCATTTTTGTTAGTTTTGAATTGAGGTGGCAATGTGGTTGGGTTGGCCAACTTGGGCAAAGGGTCAAATAGATGCACCTTGCAACTGGTTAGTTTTTGGTCAGGCTCAAGCAGCCCAAAACCAACACATATATTTCTATCAAGTTCTAATGAGTTGTTGTTTATGCATAGTACACTTAGAGAACCTTATATAAGGAAGAGAATGGTAAGGTTATAAATTTATCATTTTTGTTAGTTTTGAATTGAGGTGGCAATGTGGTTGGGTTGGCCAACTTGGGCAAAGGGTCAAATAGATGCACCTTGCAACTGGTTAGTTTTTGGTCAGGCTCAAGCAGCCCAAAACCAACACATATATTTCTATCAAGTTCTAATGAGTTGTTGTTTATGCATAGTACACTTAGAGAACCTTATATAAGGAAGAGAATGGTAAGGTTATAAATTTATCATTTTTGTTAGTTTTGAATTGAGGTGGCAATGTGGTTGGGTTGGCCAACTTGGGCAAAGGGTCAAATAGATGCACCTTGCAACTGGTTAGTTTTTGGTCAGGCTCAAGCAGCCCAAAACCAACACATATATTTCTATCAAGTTCTAATGAGTTGTTGTTTATGCATAGTACACTTAGAGAACCTTATATAAGGAAGAGAATGGTAAGGTTATAAATTTATCATTTTTGTTAGTTTTGAATTGAGGTGGCAATGTGGTTGGGTTGGCCAACTTGGGCAAAGGGTCAAATAGATGCACCTTGCAACTGGTTAGTTTTTGGTCAGGCTCAAGCAGCCCAAAACCAACACATATATTTCTATCAAGTTCTAATGAGTTGTTGTTTATACATAGTACACTTAGAGAACTTAGCAATATGAAATTATTTGGTTCCGAAAGTTGCATGCCTTTTCCAGTAGGCTGTTTGGCTCACAAGCCTGACACCACCTTTTGCCAATTCTCATTATAAGTTAATTCATTGACTATGCAATCATCAACCACACCACACACAGGAATATACAATAGCAGCAATGATTAACAAAGGGCAAGGGCGTTAAATGGGTCGCACTATCTTAGCATTAGTTGTTGTCGTTAGTAATGCTTTTGCTGTAATCCGTGAAGTGTAAATTTGTTGCTTACGTCTGTGGTCCATGAGATCACTTTACTCTGTTATCCTATTATGTGTTATGCAAATTTTAAATGTATATTTCCCGTTCTAATTATGAAATGCATTCCAAATATCCAAGAACACTGTTTTATCAACCTTCTCTTAATTTAGCAAATATAAATGTATCCTTTTTGGTCCCTTTCAATGGAGGTAGTAAGGTGGACGGGTTGGGCAAAACCTGGGCAAATTTGTTACTTATGTCTGTGGTCCATGAGATAGCTTTACTCAGTTTTCCTATTATATGTTATGCAATTTTTAAATGTATGCTTCCCGTTCTTATTATGAATTGCATTATAATTATCCTAGAATACCGTTTTATCAATCTATCTTAATTTAGCAACTATAATTTTATCATTTTTGTTACCTTTTGATGGAGGTAGCAAGTTGGACGGGTGTCAAATCGGATGACATGCCACGGTGATAAGCCAGTCTCTTTGAACAACTTTGGCCAGTTGTGTATCATGAGCAGCTGTGTGGTATCATCAGGGAGCTTATCGTCAACAGCTAGATGTAGCGGCACACCATATATGAACGTCCGGTAGCGAAGCACTGCAATCTTATATTGGTGAAGTTGATGAGCGTGAACAAAACGTCTTGGGATTGTCTGTATAAATAGTCACGTGGATATATAGTGTTAGACATTTTAATATAATTTGGAAAATTTGTGGAAGAAATGGGAAGTTACCATCACGTGGTTTTTTAGTGAACGACTTTCAAATTGTTTCAAGAAAAACGGACGATTGTTGTCGTGTATGCGATGAATGTTGCAAGTGTGTTCCATATTAATTTCCATGGATACGCCATCGGTGTTAAAAATTTTCATATCGTACTCGTATATTCCATCAACCATGATTCCCTTGTAGGTAAACATGAGTGTGTGTCCATGTTCTACGTCGGCGTCGTTACATAATTTCTTCCAAGTTTCTCCTATAAAGCCCCTTGCTTTTCCTTTGTTGTTTTCTTCCGTGTAGTCGTAGAAAACATCAGCTTTTGTTTTCTCAGGACCCATGTTTATCCAGACCGATAAATTTTCCAGATCCGATTTGCGAGAATTAAGTTGAGATAGAAATTCCAGCGGTAGATCCTGTGGTATATGTAAAGTATGTATTGTCGTAGTTTGAAATTTGATTTAATTTTAAATATATGTAAAGGAATAGAAGATAGTAGACCTGTCTATGGCTGGTTTTTCCGGTTGCTAATATTATGCAACTATGGACGCGGTTCGGAGTTGTAACATAATTTGGAATGTGGAGGCCTTCGGAAGAGAATGATGTTATTTTGAATGTTCGTTGCTCCTTGAATTCCAGAGAGAGTGTGCTGCTGTCTTTATTGGCCAAAGTGGTAACAAAGTTTTTCCAGCCGGGTCCATACATTTTCAAAAGACTGTGGTCGGTTTGTTCAGTTGACACTTCATAGCTTCGATTAATGTCATCCATAAGTGTGATTGTTGGCAACACATTTGGTAACTTTGTGGAGAAAGCCTTTGGAATAACCTGCGGATGAAATACAATGTACTAATAATAATATTGTAATGAATGTCAATTGAATATGTTTTTTATTAGACGTCGATTTTATAAAAAAGTTATATGGTTTGGGCTTACCAGGGCCTCCTCAAGGTTCCTGATCTTAGTAATATCAAGTAATAGTTGGAAAGACATCTGCATGCGATTACCAAAAATGGTGTTAGTCACAGGCGGGCGTAATAGTTTAGTTTAATATTTTATGAATAAAGTTACTAACAATGTACGAAAGAGTGTTGTGATAGTGAGTGTAAGTTAGATTTGCGATGTGCGATTTATCTATTTAGTGGTGCTTTTATAGTGTGTGGATTGACATTAATTAGTTCATTCAACATTAAATTATGTAGACCTGTGTTTAATATTATTATGTAATGGTTGTATGTTTTTAGTAATATTAATATGTAACGTCTTTATGTTTAATGGAAATTTATTTTAAGAAATAAGAATAAAATTGTATGTTTGTAACGTCTTTATGTTTAATGGAAATTTATTTTAAGAAATAAGAATAAAATTGTATGTTATTCGAATCTAAATTTCTATAACTATGTTTGGTAACGTCTTTATGTTTAATGTTTGATTTTTAATATTTTTTTAATCAAACAATCAATGTTTGGTAATATTTACGTAAACTATAGATTTAATGTATAATTAAATTATATTTTACATTTGTATGTAATGTGTTTAAAGGTTATGCTTTAAAAATAAAGTACAACCAAAAAACCTCTTTAGTAATTATTCAAGACATATTGTATGGCAACACGTAACTAACGAATATGTAAAATTATTTTATTATAGTGAAGATCATATGAACGTATGAATGACAAAATATATTAAACCGGTAAAGTTTTTTATCGTAGCGAGTCTAAATGGGTAAAAGAACCATTTATAGCCCTGACAAAATATATTAAACCCTTTGAGTCGTAGCAACTCAAACGGTTGGTCTCTTTGAGTCATGGTTTGGGTAATATGTGAAAATGGGTTATGGTCACAGTGGGTTATGAAAAAAAATATATTTTGGAGATAAGATTTATTTTTTAGTTCATATGAGTTGAAAATCAATTATAGTTTATTTTATGGCGGCCCGAACTATGCGTCACTACAAGACGGCGCAAGTACCATAAGTTTGCGTTTTACATGAAATATAATGTAAGTTAAAAAATCGAATACTATAACCAATTTGTTTGTGAACATATAACTGAAACTTTGTTGTTCCTCCTACGATAAACAGCATACCCATTTTCATCGATTGTGGTTTCCTGATAAAATGGCTTGGGAAAATGTTTCATGCATTTCCCCATGTCCATACATGACGCCTCTCTAGCGTCTGGTCCGCAAGGTCCGTGTAGCATGTAATCTGTAACTGTTTTATATCCTTTTGGATCATTAGATTCCAAAGGGATTTCAGCAGAAATTATGTCATTTATATCTGCCGGGGTTTTGCATCTCGCCATTTCATCAAGCCAGATTAGAATATAAGCATGCGGAAGACCACGTTTTTGAAATTCAATTGTGTAAACACCTGCATAAACGTTAAAACCAGCATACTTAGTTCTTGATTCCAATTTTCACCAGCTTATTATATTCAACGAATAAAACAGTTGCAGGTTGATTACCTGCCAAGGCCTTGCCAAATATATCGTTCTTCATGATATCATGCATCATGTTGTTGAGTTTCATTTTGAAAACGCGGGCCACATTTTCTGCACGATCATGAGACTTCTGACCCGGAATCAATGATAAACATATGACCAACCTCTGGCCATTTTGGATTTGCTGTAAAAGTGATGAACAGATCCGGATTTCCAAATTTCCTACATAGAGCCATGGCATCTTGGTAGTTTTGAACCATATACCTGGGACTTCCTGTATAAAAGTTGCGGGTAACACTATTCTTTGACCAAGTGCCTTAGGGTTGGTGTCCCCGCGTGTCACAGCGTCGCATATATTGTGATACAGTTCAACCCGAAGTTCATTCTGATGAGTCCTCACCCATCGAAGTCGCTGTTCTTCAACTGCAGTATAAGCATCTACCAAGTATTGTTGAAAGAGGCGGCCGCCTCTTAGCAAAGTTGTTCCTTCATTTGGTCGATAATGAATTCTATAACAGTAGAACTCTCTCATTGTTAGGCAGTTCCTCTTGGTTTTCCTTCTACCAGTGTTTGAAAAATATGGAATCTCCTCATGATATCCAGATTCACCATAAGGAAAAAGCAAGGGATATTGACATTCATTACAATATTATTATTAGTACATTGTATTTCATCCGCAGGTTATTCCAAAGGCTTTCTCCACAAAGTTACCAAATGTGTTGCCAACAATCACACTTATGGATGACATTAATCGAAGCTATGAAGTGTCAACTGAACAAACCGACCACAGTCTTTTGAAAATGTATGGACCCGGCTGGAAAAACTTTGTTACCACTTTGGCCAATAAAGACAGCAGCACACTCTCTCTGGAATTCAAGGAGCAACGAACATTCAAAATAACATCATTCTCTTCCGAAGGCCTCCACATTCCAAATTATGTTACAACTCCGAACCGCGTCCATAGTTGCATAATATTAGCAACCGGAAAAACCAGCCATAGACAGGTCTACTATCTTCTATTCCTTTACATATATTTAAAATTAAATCAAATTTCAAACTACGACAATACATACTTTACATATACCACAGGATCTACCGCTGGAATTTCTATCTCAACTTAATTCTCGCAAATCGGATCTGGAAAATTTATCGGTCTGGATAAACATAGGTCCTGAGAAAACAAAAGCTGATGTTTTCTACAACTACACGGAAGAAAACAACAAAGGAAAAGCAAGGGGCTTTATAGGAGAAACTTGGAAGAAATTATGTAACGACGCCGACGTAGAACATGGACACACACTCATGTTTACCTACAAGGGAATCATGGTTGATGGAATATACGAGTACGATATGAAAATTTTTAACACCGATGGCGTATCCATGGAAATTAATATGGAACACACTTGCAACATTCATCGCATACACGACAACAATCGTCCGTTTTTCTTGAAACAATTTGAAAGTCGTTCACTAAAAAACCACGTGATGGTAACTTCCCATTTCTTCCACAAATTTTCCAAATTATATTAAAATGTCTAACACTATATATCCACGTGACTATTTATACAGACAATCCCAAGACGTTTTGTTCACGCTCATCAACTTCACCAATATAAGATTGCAGTGCTTCGCTACCGGACGTTCATATATGGTGTGCCGCTACATCTAGCTGTTGACGATAAGCTCCCTGATGATACCACACAGCTGCTCATGATACACAACTGGCCAAAGTTGTTCAAAGAGACTGGCTTATCACCGTAGCGTGTCATCCGATTTGAAATTCACCCTTACAAATCCATTGCCAAGGATGTGTGAAAATAATTATTATGAAATATGATTTTGGATCTGAACAAGGATCTAACCTCAAAATAAGAAGAACAAATATTATTATTATTATTATGATTATATATATTCGTTCAATTACAGAAATATTATCAAATATCAAGATGATATTTGATTAAGTATTAAAAACCCTAATTGGGAAAAAACCGATTATAGAGAGAAAAATATATCGACTATATTTGATAGAATGAATGAATAAATCATTGTATACACAATTTGTGTATATATATAATGTATCTTCATAAGTTGCAAAGCACCCCCTTGAACATAACACCGCCTTAGAGCTTTAGTCCTCAGCTTGAATCTTCTAACACTTCTGGTCCTTTTAACACGAATATATTCAAGAGTAGTCCCTGCAGTTTACTAATCACATAATAAGAATTTATATAAAAAACATTACATGTTTTAACATATAAACTGGAAGCTATCTTTAATACACCCCCTCAGTTTGTAGGTTTAAACATGTCTAAGAGATTGAGTTTTTTAACCAACTTATCATGTTGATCAAAAGATAAACCTTTAGTAAATATATCAGCAGTCTGTTCTGCAGAATCAATTTTGATTGGCTTAATTAAACCATTTAAAATTTTTTCCCTAATAAAATGTAAATCCAATTCAAAATGCTTTGTCCTTTCATGAAATACTGGATTTGAACTAATCTGTATAGCAGCTTTGTTATCACAAAACAAAGAAATTGGTTTTCTAACTTGTATTTTCAATTCTGAAAGTAAATTAGAAACCCACATAACTTCACAAGTCAAAGAAGCAAGAGCCCTATACTCTGCTTCTGCAGAGGATCTTGACACCACAGACTGCTTTTTACTCTTCCAGGAAATAAGTGAATCTCCCATATACACAGCATAACCAGTTACACTTTTCATTGTTGACTTGCATTTAGCCCAGTCAGAATCAGTGTAACCAGTTATATTCATATGAGAGCCCTTAGAGATATATACACCAGTTCCTGGACTACCTTTAACATACCTTAACAGTCTAAAAGCAAGTTTCAAATGAGAGTTATAGGGAGAATGCATAAACTGACTTAAGCACTGTACAACATAAGATATATCAGGCCTGGTGTGTGTGAGATAAATAAGCTTGTCAAGCAGCTTTTGATAATCTGTCACATTCTCAACAAGTTTATCATCATCATTCAAAGGAAAACCAGAAATAACCAATTTTGACTCAATGGGAGTCTTACAAGGTTTACAAGCAAGCATACCATATTCAGAAAGCAACTCAAGAGCATACTTTCTTTGTGAAAGACAAATGCCTTTCTCAGACTTCAAAACCTCAATACCCAAAAAATATTTGAGTTCACCAAGATCCTTAATAAGAAACTTAGTTCTTAAAAAATCTTTCACTTTGTTGATTTCAGAAATATTGTTTCCAGTTAAAACAATATCATCAACATATACTAATAGAACAATGAACACATCATTCTCAGTTTTAATAAACAAAGAATAATCACTTTTACTTTGTTTAAAACCATTTTGAATTAAGGTTGAACAAAGTTTTTCATTCCATTTTCTTGGAGCTTGTTTAAGCCCATACAATGACTTTTTCAATTTACAAACTCTATGATCATTTTCTGGAAAATATCCAGGAGGTAAAGTCATATAGACTTCTTCTTTAAGATTACCATATAGAAAAGCATTATTAACATCTAATTGAAAAAGAGGCCAGTCATTTGAAAGAGCAATACCAATTAAGACTCTAACAGTTACAATCTTAACCACAGGTGAGAATGTCTCCTCATAATCTACACCCTCTCTTTGATTATACCCTTTAGCTACCAACCTAGCTTTAAACCTTTCAACCTCACCAGTGGATCTGTACTTAACCTTATATACCCACTTGCAACCTATTGGTTCTCTGCCAGGTGGCAACTCAGTAATATCCCAAGTATTATTCCTACTAAGAGCATCCATTTCCTCATTCATGGCTGCAGTCCAATGAGAATTGGTACAGGCTTCATGATAAGTTTTTGGTTCACTTATTTTATTAATACTTGTGGAAAAACAGAAATTATCTTTACTTAACTGAGAGTAATTGACATGTCTTTCAATACCATATTTGACCTTACCATCAAGAACATAATCTCCAAGCTTAGGATGCATTCCAACTTTTCTATCAGACCTTCTTACATTAAGATCACTTTGATTATTACCCTCAGGAATTGCAACATGTGCAATGTTTTCATCATTTTCTGCCATGCCAACATCTTCATCAGATTCAACATGGAAATCACCAAGTGAACTTACATCACTGGCATTCTCCTCATTGTTTTCACTAGATGAAGATGGGCTTGCAGGATGAGATATAGCCTCTTCATCATCATTGGGTAGTGTGTTTGTTGGATTTAAAGTATAAGGTGAATCAAAAAACTTTATAAGATCATTATTTGTAGGTGGAGGATCAATAAGAACAGATTTTTCAGAATTCTTATTCATCTTAAATGGAAAAATATTTTCATAAAACTTTATATCTCTTGAAAAATATAATGTTTTGCTTTCTAAACTATAAACTTTATAACCTTTTTTCACATTTGAGTATCCAACAAAGACACATTTATCACTTCTTTTAGAAAATTTATCATTATTATTCAAATTAGTAGAAAAGCAGAGGCATCCAAAGCATCTAAGATGATCAATGTTTGGAGAATTTCCAAACACCAACTCATAAGGAGATTTTCCCTTAAGAACAGAAGAAGGTAACCTATTAATCAAGTAAGTAGCAGTAAGCACACACTCAGTCCACAAGTTGAGATTATCATTATTATTCAAATTAGTAGAAAAGCAGAGGCATCCAAAGCATCTAAGATGATCAATGTTTGGAGAATTTCCAAACACCAACTCATAAGGAGATTTTCCCTTAAGAACAGAAGAAGGTAACCTATTAATCAAGTAAGTAGCAGTAAGCACACACTCAGTCCACAAGTTGAGAGGAATCCCCCCCTGAAACAGAAGACATCTAGCCACATTCAAAAGATGTCTGTGTTTCCTCTCAGCAATGCCATTCTGCTGAGGGGTATAAGCAATAGTGGTCTGATGAATAATACCAAATTTATTACAAAAGAAATCCATATTTGAATTAACAAACTCAGAACCATTATGTTAAAAACAAACTTGAGCTTAATTGATGCTTTAATGGTGGAAATATGTTAGTGTGTGTAAAGTGTGTTTGTGTGTGAAATGGAGGTTGAAGATGATAGGGAGGAGAGAGAAAGTAATTTAGAGAGAAGGATGTATGGAATTATGATTAAGGCTTTTTCAAATTGATTAAGGAAGGAGTATTTATACTTATGATCTAATTATAACTAATACTCCTTCCACTATTGAATATTTACAATTAAACACCATATTTATATTTCTAACAATCTCCCCCTTGTGTTGAATTGTAAATGTTGCATCGTCTTCGGTCTTTAAATAAACATGATGAGCCCATTTGTTGAAAATCTTCAATGTTGAATGGACTTTGAAGCTTTCTCATTGTCTTCAACGTCTTGTATCAACCTTGACTTTGAATCTTCTCAACAAACAAATATATTTGACGATGACTTATTAAATCTTGATCTTCTCTTGCAACTTTGAATACTTCGGAAGCATCTTTGAAATCTTTGTAGCTTTTGAGCTTTCACAACTTGAACTTTTGAATGTTCATTTCAACTTGATGTTGCTTTGAGAAGTAACTTGAATTTTGAGTAGCATGCGGAAGCTTGGTTTTGACTTTGAATTCCTTGAATCCTTTTGGTATTGCGGAAGCTTGATTTAACTTTGAATTCTTTTGGCTTTGTGGAAACTTGGTTTTGACTTTGAAATCTCTTGGCATTTCGGAAGCTTGGTTTTGGAATGCGGAAATTTCATTTCTTGGTCTAACTTGTCTCTGAATCAACAATCATCTTGGAACACTCAATTCTTTGATCAATAAACATTTGCTCCCCCTCAATCAAACAACTATCTCGGAGCAAATTATTCAATAACAAATCTTTAATCTCTTGCTCCCCCTCGAACAAACAATCATTTCGGAGCATATTTAACAAATCATGAGTTTACTCTTGCTCCCCCTCAAATGAACAATCTCTTCAAATAAAGAACAAACTTAACTATCCAACTTAATTTTCTTTGTAGCATCAACAAACGACAATCTCTATTCAATCTCAAACTTTTCTAATCATCAAACGATGGTCAATTTTCCTACAAATCTTTCAATTATCGACCATGTACTTCATCTTGAATATACTCGATCTCGAATCAATCCTTTAACTTTCTCAAAACAATCTTTCAACTTAGCACGATAATTATTCACTCTCTTCACCTAAACTAACGATCCTTTGAACAACCAAACACTATGAATTATCCTCAATCAATATCTATCAATCAAATTCTACCTATATCCTTGAATTCTATCTATCAATCATTTAATCATTTCTCCCCCTTATGATGAATATGTGGAACGTGTTCATCATACAATAATGATTGATAGCATACACGGTAGATGAAAACAAACAACAAGCATGCAAATTAACCCAACCCAATTCCCAATTCCCAATGAACCTATTGGTGAACTAGAATGTGAGGTTGCGTTGTTGGAAAAAGATTTTTATAAGGTGTTTGTGTTCTTTGTGTTTGTGTGAAGAGAAATGAAAACCGGATAATAATGATCCGTTGACACAACCAAAAATCGAAAGGATTAATGGTGTGGCCTAAAAATACGATTACTATTTTTAGGACTTCCCATTATCATCGAGAAATGCACAAAGCTTATCTCTAAATGGTTCGGTCTATGGCTTTTCAACCGATAGTTTGCTTTAAAGAATGTAATTCATGGTCAGTGTCACAAAGGCGTTCAATAACCATGTCTTACTATCCTCAAAGACTTTTGGGAAAATAAATCCGAGGTCACATAGACTTCTCGTTAACTCAACAAATTCATAAAATGAAAATGTGAGACCTACGTTCAACATTGGAAATGATGTTAGCATTGGTAGGATTTCCATTCGATCATCGTGGAATATCAAAAATATGATATCACTACGAATGTTCCGGCAATATCACAAAGATATGCAATGTCACAAAGACATATAAAGACTCTATGTGTCCTAGTCAAATGAAAGATATATCAAGTACGCTCTAGACTCAATAGTGATCAAATGAAGTCGGGGACCGGAGCAGAGTGTCTCCCTGTTTCAATATCAACATCTTCCAAATGAAGAGTCGATAAAATGTGAAAATCTCCGTGAGAATAAAACAAGTATTTGTTAAGAAACACTTGAGTGGTTAGGAAAAGATGTGCATTGCTTCACTGGGTCCATGAAGTCTTCTTCAATATCGAGAAATCAACAAATGAAATCCGATAGGAACGTGTTGACCCGGCTTTTTAAGAATTTTAGGGAGGGCTTTCATTTCTTTTAGCCCTTTCTCACATCATCATTTCACCGTAACCTCTCACTTTTCGACTACTCCCTCATGTCCTATTTGCACAAACATCATCACCATGCTCATAAACCCTCACAATCTAGAATAGAGAATTGAACTCCGGGGTTAGATCTCATCGGCGATGATAAGATCATGGAGTTTTTATGAGTGGCCTAAACTCTCATGTGCAAATCTAACACCGAACTTCTTTGAATTTGATCGAAAATGGATTGAAAATCTTCCAAAGTGTTTTAAGATGAAAAATGAGTTTAAACACTTGGAAGTTTTGGTTTTATAAACAAACTCCCCCTAAATATATGCATGATATAAACAAAGTTTTTGCATATAAAGGGTGAGTAAAAGTTTGAAAGTTGCTCACAAATATTACAAATGAGACTACAAAGGCAGTACACAAAGGCGTTCGATGCCTTGCATCTCATCCAAAACATTGTGAGAAACTTAAAGACAAAGTAAATAAACAAAAAGATGAAAAGAGAAAATCTTTTTGGATTTTTCAAAATAAGAAAATGAAAATCTTTTTGGATTTTTCTAAAAATGAAGAAATTACGAAAACGGTTTTAGAACGGGTTATACACTGAAGTGTGCATAAGCCACTATTCATCAAATCACTTAGAAATCACTTTTGGAACCCATTTGAAATTGGGTCCAATGGTTTTTGAATTCTTGAATGTCCAAATGTAAGTCACATCGATTTGATGAATAGAGGTTGCATTCCACGGAGAACTAAAACCCGGTGGTTTAGTTGAAAAGAGTTTTCGTGGAAGCAATGGTGAAAAATCATTTGATTTCTTTGAAAACTTGTCAATCTTGGGAGATTGATTTGGGAAATGATTTTTCGAAGCAAAATCATTCACTTTTTGCACAACTGCTTTCACAGGTTTTGGTGCAAGATCAAAAAGTTCCGAAAAATAATATGTGAATGATTTTGACTCAGTTGACTGATCTTTTAAAATCGGTTTCCATTTAGATTTAGTCAACTGAGATTTTGCTTGCGAAATATGAGATGATTTATCCTCAAAGGATAGAAAAGACACAAAAGTAGTTGTTCCATCAAAAATAGGTTTCTTAGAGTACTTCTTACCCTTTTGCAAGGAGTAATTAGTAAACTGAGACACCTTTCTTTCAAAAGGTTTTGAAGATTTACCCGTGTAAACCCTCTTTAGAACATCAACTTTAGGTTTTGATGAAATAGATTTTGGAAAACTTTTGGACATCTCAGTCTTGTCACAAACACACTCAACATCAGTCTGAGTTGAGGTCTCAACGGTCTTAACAACATCACATTCCCTTGGTACAGAATAATCCACAACTTCACATACAGGACAATCAGGTTCAGTGCAACCTTCAACAACTTCTTTAGGTAGGTCAAGAGAGACAGAACAATGATTTTGACGTCGAAAAGATTTGGTTTGTGTTTGCAATTCAGTCTCAAGGTCGGAAATTTTCTTGGTCAAAGATGTTTCGTTTGACTGAAGTTGCAAACACTTGTCGTCAAGATACTTGATTTGAGCACAAAAGCTTGTTCTGTCTTCTTCAACTTTGCTCTCAAAAATGGTGGATTTGTTTCGCAACTCATGGTTAAGCTCAGAAATCTTTTGTTGCAAAACAAGTTCTTTTGATTGATTGTCTAAAACACTGTTGTGGAGCTCTTTGGAAGAATTGTCCAACTCATTTGTTAATTTGAAAATCTTTGATTGCAAATGATCAATTTCTTTTTGAAAACTTTCCATGTTGGACAAAATGAGATCATTTGCAGATTTGAGCTCTTTGTTCTCTGACATGAGTTGGTCAATTTCAAGTTGAAAACTTTTGTGTTGTTCCATGAGTTTTTGACTCGTCTCATACATGAATCGTTTTTCTTGAAAACGAATGACAGCACATGGAACATGTGGTTTATTGATATACTTAGGATCAAAATTACATGTTCAACGACCATCTTTATGATCACTTCTTTCATCCCATGTGGGTTCTTGAATGAACATGGTCGTCAACTTATCTGGCACATTGAACTTTATTGACTCAAAATTTTCTGAAGTCTGATACGAGTAAATCATCGATTTCAAGACATTAATATCAGACACAAAACACGTACGCTCATGACAAAGAGTTTTGAATCTCTTGAAAACATCCTCAAATTCTTGATACACTCGAACAACACAAGCATGCTTATTTCCTTGAAAACATGAACACTTTTGATTTTCATGAAGATGATATGACTCAATGCTTGGTTTATACTTGAAAGTGTCAGTTGACATTTTGACTCAGAAAAATGATGACAACTCAAGACAAGTACCAAAAAAAAAAAATTTAGCCCAAAAATTTAGAATTTTAAGCCCACCAAACACTTATGAGAATTCTTGATCTAAACACTCTTTAGCCCAACTACAAGAAATCAGCCCAAGAGAAATTGGGAGCCCAACAATAAGTCCAAAAAAAAATTTAGACCAAATATAGTCTAAGACCAACAAGACTAACTAGCCCAAAACATCTTGAGCCCAAAACAAATAGAAATTGTAAGCAAAAAAAAATGACTAGATATAGATGACCCAAAAAAAAATTGTAATACCAAAAAAAAATTTACGGACAAAAACACACAACAAAAATGTAAGCCCAAAAAAAAAAACACTTATGAGCCCAAATGATAAAAGCTTTGGCCCAAAGACTTTTTAGTCCAAACTAAACACACTCTTAAGCCCAACTAACTGATAAAGCCCAAATTGACAAATCAAACATAATCAGCCCAAAACAAATAGAAATTGTAAGCAAAAAAAAATGACTAGATATAGATGACCCAAAAAAAAATTGTAATACCAAAAAAAAATTTACGGACAAAAACACACAACAAAAAACTATCACTCAAAAATTAACGTGAACAACTCACACATTACTAGTCCAACTAATCAACAATTAAACTTTTAACTAAAAAAAAACGGAATGAAAACACAATTAAACTAATGTATATAAAAAAAATTTGAGTTAAAGAATATGACCACTCAATCTTTGACATGCGTTTTTTGAGACACAAAATTTCAACATATACTCATAAAAAAAATATCACGTGAAGGAAACGTAATAGACTATGACAACTATGCTCACTGACACACGATTGTTATTGCTTTTTCACTACACAACTTTAATCTTTGAAAATATGCTTTTACAAGCACGCGTAGAAGAAAAAAAAACAATTAACAGAAATATCTAGACACTTTGCAGACCAATCAGTACACTGTTGCCAGCTCACAAGCCACAATTGTATTTCAAAAACGCGTGTACTTAAGTACACTGAAACACGATATCAACTCAAAGGACACGTGTGACACTTGTCCCTGCCACACTTTTTGACCAAAAATTCACGTTTCCTATAGAAACACTCACAAATATCTTTCTCTCACACGATTCCTTTTCACTTATGATACAACACAAGAACTATAAACACAAAAATATTTAGACTCTCTCTGCTCACTTTCTTATACTTTATGCCAAACCAAAAGAAGTAAAAAAAATTTCTTGTACTACCAACACCCACAAACAGAAACAGCAAGTCTGAAAATAAGAAACCCAAACAACATGCTCAAGATTTCAAGACTTGAAGATCAAGAAAAATTCGATTTGCCTTGGATGCCGAGCATTTATCTCGGCAAATGGGGTGTTCAAAACAACGTTCTTCACAAATTTCACACAATGGATGGGTAAGAGATAAAAATGATTTGGAAAAGACTTGAAAAATGTTTTTGAAATTTTGGTCTATTTGCCGAGATATAAGCTCGGCAAATGGGGTATTCGATTGGAAAAATTGTTAAGTGTTTGAAAAGGTCGATTTGCAGAGAAGATTGATCGGTAAATGGTGATTTGGAAAAGTTTGGTTAACTGTTTTTGTATGGTTTGCGAGCAATTAGCTCGGCATATGGTTGATTTGGCAAAGAAGTTGGTCGGTCAAGTCGGCAAACACGAGTTCTTGATGACTTGGTCGAGTTGATTGATTTGCAGAGCAACGAGCTCGGCAAATGACTTAGATGTTCTGGTCTGAGATAAGCTCGGCAAACACGAGTTCTTGATGACTTGGTCGAGTTGATTGATTTGCAGAGCAACGAGCTCGGCAAATGGCTATTCTGGTAAGTCGGTCACTTCGGCAAATAGGAGATTTAGGAGGTCAGTTAACTCGGCAAATGCGAGTTTGATGAATGGTGACTGGTGATTTGTTTGGTTTGGCCGAGAATTAACTCGGCAAACACGAGTTTTGGTGACTTGGTCGAGTTGATTGATTTGCAGAGCAACGAGCTCGGCAAATGGCTATTCTGGTAAGTCGGTCACTTCGGCAAATAGGAGATTTAGGAGGTCAGTTAGCTCGGCAAACACGAAGATACATGTTTGGGTGAACGGTTTGGAATTTAGCTCGGCAACTGGTAGATTTGGAGGTCGATTGTTCGGCAAATGCGGGTTAGATGGTTCTGGTCGTGAGATAAGCTCGGCAAACACGAGATTCAATGGATGAATCGATGAACTCTGCAAATGATCGATTCACGACCTCGGCAAACAACAGGTTAGCGGCTGGAAATTCAACAATCTCACCGGAAAACTTCAAATCACAATATCTCCTTCATTCTTTCGAATTACACCACGAAATTTGTACCAAAATACTCACAAACACCGTCCGCACAAACCCTCACTCAAAGATTTCAATTTTGAAGATCGACGGAAAATGTGTCAGTTCGCCAGAAAACTTAACCGTCACCAAAAATCAACCAATCGAGAAATTGAAAAGATCAACGTGTTCAGAATGATCTTGCGAACAAAACCTCGTGATTTTCAGATTCAATCGATCAACAATGAAGACGAATTTGAGGAGAGAAGTTGAAGATGAAAAGTTGTTATTTCTTTTTCTGGTTTTTTTTTTTTTTTCTATTAATAAAATGTAAAATTGTCGATGTAAACTATGTAATGCAACACGTGATTTGTTGCTACAGTAGCAGACAACAAAGAAAAATCAAACTTTTGACTTTTTAAGATTTTCAAAAGTAAATCAATTACGTAAACAATGAACAGAAACTTTGAATTTTGACAGAAAATTCGATTAAAACCACAAATTGAACTTGAATTCCATTAACTCAATAAGAATCCACCTCGAAAATCTATTTGATTTCACAAATTCACAGCAGAATCTCAAGATGAAAAGTAACAGAAAGCTAAACACGAAATTAAGCTCAAATCTCGAAATTTTAGAACAAAATCAGTGACGAATATGATCGCGGATCGCTCGGATTCACCGATTCTGCTCTGATACCAATTGTTAGAAACAAACTTGAGCTTAATTGAAGGTTTAATGGAGGTTTTAGGTTAGTGTGTGTAAAGTGTGTTTGTGTGTGAAATGGAGGTTGAAGATGATAGGGAGGAGAGAGAAAGTAATTTAGAGAGAAGGATGTATGGAATTATGATTAAGGCTTTTTCAAATTGATTAAGGAAGGAGTATTTATACTTATGATCTAATTATAACTAATACTCCTTCCACTATTGAATATTTACAATTAAACACCATATTTATATTTCTAACACATTATCACTTCTAAAATTTTTTATTTTCTTTGAAAACTGATTAAGAAGATAATGATAAAAGATTTCAATATATTTGAACACTTCATCTTTACCTTTTAAAAGATAAACCCAAACTGCCCTTGAATAATCATCAACCACTGTTAAAAAAAATCTAAACCCTTCTTTACTTTTTACCCTATAAGGACCCCACACATCCAAATGTATCAATTCACCCACAGAAGTAGAAACATGAGTACTTATAGGAAAAGGATTTCTAGTTTGTTTAGAAAAGTGACAAATATCACAAGGTGAAGAAGAACCATCACCTTTGATATCAATTCTTCCTTTTAAAATCTTTAGAACTTGGTCAGAAGGGTGACCAAGCCTATTATGCCAAAGAGAATTTGAAAAACCAGCTAAAACATTATTACACTGTACAAAACTTCCAGGCTTTTTGAAGTCAAGAAAATACAAACCTCCATATTGACTACCAGTCCCCAGAGTTTTCTTCAATTGTAAGTCCTGAATATAACACTTAGATTCATCAAAACCTACAAAGACTTTACTGTCTCTTGCAAGTTTATGTACTGACAAAAGGTTGACACTATACTCAGGCACATATAACACATCATACAAAGTCAAAGAATCACTTAGTTTAAGATTTCCAACTTTCTTAATATAAGCAGTGGTACCATTAGGATGATCAATTTGAAGTTTAAGATCAGATATATCAACAACATTTTCCATATTATCCAAACTTGTAACCATATGTTGATTAGCCCCAGAGTCAATTATCCAACCCTTGTCAGTCTTATAGATTCTAAAGAAAGTTTTTGTATTGGAACAGAAGAATGTACCTGCCATATTGGCTTGTACATTCTCAGGTGGCTTAGAATTCAAGAGATTAAGCAGTTGCTGAATTTGATCTTGAGTGAAGGGTAAAACATTAGTACCAACAGAAGTATCATTTGAAGAAACACTATTATAAGTAACAGTTTTATTTTGCAAATTACTAGAAGCCCATTTCTTCTTAATGTAATCAGGGTATCCAACAATTTTAAAACATTTATCAATAGTATGACCAGTTAAACCACACTTAGGATTGGTACAAACAAGACTACTATTCTTAGCATGTAAAGGTTTTTTAAACACAGAATTCACATTTTGAGTTTTAGCATTAAAAGTAGCAGTTTGAGGTTTAGAAGTACTAGCAGAAGAATGAAAAACAGAATCTTTATGAGATTCTTCCCTAGACACAACAGAGAATGCAACTTTAACATCAGGTAAAGGATCTCTAGTAAGTAAAGTACTCCTAACAGACTGATAAGAATCATCAAGACCCATAAGAAATTGCATCAACTTAATAAGATCATTATGAGTTTTAAAAGATTTTTGAGCATCACAAGTACATGCAGGCAGTTTAGTAATAGCATCAAACTGTTTCCAATAAGCATTTAGTTTATGATAATAATCAGACAAAGGAGCACCATTTTGTTTCAAACAATTAATCTGTTGATACAAGTTAAAAGTTTCAGAACCATTAATCTTATCATATGTCTCTTTTAATTCTTTCCAAACTTCAGTAGCATTAGTAGAGAAAATCTGTCCTAGATACAATTCCTCAGAAATAGAACCTAAGATCCATGAAAGTACCACAGAATTACACATATCCCATTGTCTAGCTAAATTAGCATCAGAAGTAGACCTTTCACATGAACCATCAATAAATCCAATTTTATTTTTAGCTTGCAGAGCAATATTCATAGCACAACTCCATACAGAATAATTTTCAGTTCCTTTCAATTTATGTGACACAAAAGAAGTAATACTAGAATCAGTAGGATGCAAGAACAACTCATCACCAAACACAATAGTAGCAGGAGTGCTACCACTCCCTAAATCACCACCTCCAGTCATTATAATCACCAAAAAACTCAATTAAGCATCAAGAACACTTAATAACAAAGTCTATCCAGGATTCCTGAACACTTAAGTGTCAGGTCAAGGACCAATGAAATTAAGGTAAATATGCTACCAGTAATCAAGCTCTGGCAATAAACTGATGGCAGAGATCAACCAAATAAACAATTTAAAGAGATGTCCTGATTTTACCAAAATCAGGTAGGATAAGATGTAACCTAATGAGCAGCGGAATTTGTAGTAGACGAATTAGGGCTCAGAAACCCTAATCAAGGAAACACAATCATCAATTCGTAGATCTGAAGCAGAATCCCCAAAAATAATCCAAAAACCCCAAAAACGTAACCCTAATTTTTTTAATTGAACTCTAAATCAAATTAATCAAAAGTATAATCGATTTTAGATCGAAACACACTCGAGATTAACTAGATCTCAGAGAACCTGGCTCTGTTACCATGAGAAAATAATTATTATGAAATATGATTTTGGATCTGAACAAGGATCTAACCTCAAAACAAGAAGAACAAATATTATTATTATTATTATGATTATATATATCGTTCAATTACAGAAATATTATCAAATATCAAGATGATATTTGATTAAGTATTAAAAACCCTAATTGGGAAAAAACCGATTATAGAGAGAAAAATATATCGACTATATTTGATAGAATGAATGAATAAATCATTGTATACACAATTTGTGTATATATATAATGTATCTTCATAAGTTGCAAAGCACCCCCTTGAACATAACACCGCCTTAGAGCTTTAGTCCTCAGCTTGAATCTTCTAACACTTCTGGTCCTTTTAACACGAATATATTCAAGAGTAGTCCCTGCAGTTTACTAATCACATAATAAGAATTTATATAAAAAACATTACATGTTTTAACATATAAACTGGAAGCTATCTTTAATAGGATGTCATTTATTTTGATATTTGCTAAATCTATATCCACTTTTGGTTTTCAATCCTGCTTTTCGCATCTTATGTCCCTCTATATGAAAGTTATATAATAAAGTATTGTTGCTCATATTTATTTGCTTTCATTCTCTGCTCCATTCAATAGATTCATACCACACTTATAAACGTATTAACTAAATTTCATAACAATGCAAAACAAGCATATCAAAATCATACTATAACCACCTTTTAATACTACGTTTCGGTTTCAACATATACCTCTTTACATATTCATTCTAAAATACATAAAAGATTAAAATAAAAATTATGACATCATTAAACACATAAATTATTATTATTCCCAAAAAAAAACATCCTCAAATAACAAAACCACTACCAACTTTTATATACATCAAAAAAATAATAATACATTAACTAATCATTTGCATGAAAAAACGATTTTCCCATCTACTTTATAACTATAAATTTTATTACATATAAAACAAACCCACTATAAAATGTGTGCAACCAACGAGTCTCAAAGTTGACGTGCGAAGCACGGGCTTTGGAACCCTCGTATTTAATAATAATTTGATATATCTATATAATATTAAGTAATGAAATACTTAAAAGAATCATGTAAAAACTAAAAACTAAAACATATGCATAGATTGCAAAAATGACACGTAAGTGGTAAGTGTCAAACACTCTCCTCTTTCACAAAAATCAAACTCCATTATCTTTCTTTACATATGATACTCTTTTTATTTTTACTCATTATGTACTCCGCACTACATTTTCGTAGATCTCAGGCAAATGTTGGAAGACGTTGTTCCAACAATTACTTTTTTCCGATAAAAGTAAGGTGCAAATAATTAGTCGAATTGTTTTTATGTCGCTGACATTTGATATGTAATTTCGGTTCGACTGTTCTATCATTAATATTGAGTTTATATTTTGTGTTTGAAGTGGTAGCAAGAAGAAAGATATATTGGAGAAGAAAACTTTATAACTCCTGTTCATGTGGGCGGTGACAACGCAAAATTCAAACAGCTAAAAGATATATATTTCATGTAGGCAATTGAAGCCGACGGCTGCTAGCATTTGGTCGGAAGACGGTTGAGATGGTTGAATCCGGCGGTTTATGAGCGGCATTCGATTCCGACAATCACCAAATGGAAAACATATCTGTTGGATGGCGTGGTTTTTTTTTAAGCCAAGTAAACGACCTCTGTTTTTTTTTTTTGTTTTTTTTCTGCCTTTAGGGGGGGTGGGGGGGGGGGGGGGGGGGGTGTTTTCTGCCTTTAGGACAACGGTGGAGATGGTTAAAGGCAGCGGTTTATGGGCGATGTTTGCCTCCTGCAATCGTCTACAAGAAACCAAAGCCGGTGGGTGTCATGGTGGGGAATTTTTTCGTTTTTGTTTTAGTTGAATTTATGTTTGGGCAGAACTGTTTAGTGAGTTACACACTTACACGGCTGAAGTGGGCCATTTGTTCTGTTTTTGTATCTTTTGTATATGGGCAATGTTAACTATTTACTGTGCTGCCATGGTGAACAGTTTTAAACGGCAATTTTTATATCCAAAACGACATGACGACTTTTCATGATTGAGCGGTATGTAAATTACAAGATGCAGAAAATTAAAATTGTATATATTATGAATATATAATAATAATAATAGTCTATATCTATATCTATCTATAATACATTATAAAGCATTTCCACCTTTTTTTTATAATAAAAGATGATTTAAACTACCTAATATACTCCTCTTTTTTATTCATTAATTTAAACATCTCGATCTAATATACATATAATACCCTTAAATCTCAACCACTCATTTTTCTCTCTCTCATGAAATCTCAACCACTAATTTTTTCCTTTCTCATCCATAAATCATTTTATTCATTTAATTCATTCAAAATCTTTTATCTCAAAAACCGTACATCGATATATTATAAAAATTATATGGGTGTTCTTAAAATTTCATGCTCTTTCATTATATATGTCATTCGATATACTTTCGACGAATTTTTAAATCCGAGGGCGGAGCCCGTACGGATAAGGCATTTGGCTATCACACTCTATGACTTATCACCTCCTATGACCTATCACCCCACCATCTCACCGCCGCATCGCGCGTGTATACGTCTCGTACTACTTAATAAAGCAAATGTCCATTTTTTTTTCTTTAAACTTTTAAGCTTTTGAATTACCACATATGCCCTTACTCTAATAACTTTCACTCTCCATTAATCCATTGAATGTCCTTAAATACCCTTATCCCCTAACCTAGCGTTATCTCACACACAATAAAAAACACAAAACATCCTCTACAATCTTCACCATCACACACTCACTCATACAACCATCCTCTTCACTCTCTCGCGCGACAGATCATATAACTATCGCTTTTAAGAGATGTCGCCGCAACGCGCGGGTACCCTTCTATAATAATAATACAAGTTACAAGAGGTTTATATATAGGATATGAAAAAAATAATAGTTTTTATATATACAACACACAGACAATATAGATAATAATTTATAAATTTTGAAATGAATAATAGGTGCTTTTATTGAAAATGTTGTTTATGTATCAAACACTATGTGTATTAAATCTTTAGTTTCATGAGAGATGATATTTTTATATTTTAATATAATAATATTAAATATTATCTCTCAAAAGGGTTATATAAAAATAGTTGCACATTTACACCTAATTTAATCAATGTATTTGATTTATATGTGTGTATCTATCTATATCTATAACTACTTATAAAGCATTTTGGATTTCTATTTTCAGAATGTCTTAAAAATTTAGACTTTAGAATGTCCATATTACCCCTCTTACATATTTATACCATTTATCATTTATTCTTTTATATACTTATACTATCACCCTTTACATCAGTTATATTTACATCAATCACCCGTTACGCAAATGAACACGCTATTTAATCTAGAGATCGCAGACGCCGTTTTTGATCTTTGTAACGAAGAAGAATCAAACGATGACGAGTCAGGTTCACGTGTTCCTAGACCCATAAGGGTTTTATCACGAGATCATGCCGGATCCGCGACACGTTTATGGAATGATTACTTTTCCGATGCACCAACTTTTCCGGCCGATTTTTTCCGAAGAAGATTTCGAATTTGCAAGCAGATGTTTATCCGTATATGCCAAGCTATACACAGCTTTAGCGCCATCGAACCCCTACCCAAACATTTTCAGTTTTTTCAAAAAAATCAAACCGATTGCACTGGTAGGCGTGGTTTCAACGTTTTCCAAAAATGTACTTCCGTCATACGTCAATTGGCGTATGGTGCTAATCCCGACCAACTAGATGAGTACTTACATATGGGTCGTGCGACTTCAGTTGATTGTTTAAATAACTTTTGTAAGTGTGTTTATTATTTATATCACACTGAGTACTTGAGAAAGCCGACAAGTGAAGATGTCCAACGTTTGGTAAGTAAGCATGAACAGATACATGGTTTTCCTGGTATGCTTGATAGTGTTGATTGTATGCATTGGGGTTGGAGAAACTGTCCGGTGGCTTGGCAAGGGCAGTACACACGAGGCGACAAAGGACATCCAACGATCATGCTTGAAGCAGTTGCTTCGTATGATTTGTGGATTTGGCATGCTTACTTTGGCCCCGCAGGTTCGAACAACGACATCAACGTCCTTAATGAATCAGATTTGTTCAAAGATCTGCTCCAAGATAGGGCTCCTGCACTCCAATATACTATTAACGGTGAAGAGTTTACCAAGGGATATTATCTAGCTGACGGTATTTATCCTGAATGGGCGACACTAGTCAAGTCTTTTAAATGCCCGATGGATCCAAAGACTGGTAAGTTCAAGCGCTATCAAGAGGCTGCAAGAAAGGATGTCGAACGAGCTTTTGGGGTGCTTCAAGGTCGTTGGCCAATCCTTAAACATAATGCCCGCCCGTTTTGGGTGAACAAAATAAAACGTATTATGTATGCTTGTGTCATTCTACACAACATGATTGTTCAAGACAACGGTAGCGCAATTTCCGACCTTGAGGAAAATTATTTGTCCGATCCAACTAATGTGCCAACACGTACGTGGTGTGACAACTCGTAATTTGTTAGCAACGGGTTAGTCCTAATCTCGATCATTATTATAATTTCGTCTAATTTAGAGAATTATAGACGTGGAAATTATTAGTTAATTGAACATTTGATATAGTTCAATTAGACGTATCCTGATGACGTAGACTATTAGCTAGTTAGACGAATGCCGAATCTGAAAATAACTTTAAATAAAGATTTAAATGTTATGTATTGAACACAGTCTATTTACTGTCTAAACTTAATATTTTTAAAGTATAGTTTGATGAAGTTTTATTGGCCTGTCTTAATTAAAATGAGACGAGGGAAAATACCTTTACTTTACATTTTAACCTTTTGGTCAAACGGTATTTATTCATAAGCATTTTACCAAATTAAGGGATACGAAAATGTTTAATTAAGGCCACATGGGCTGAAAATATGTTTTGAGGCTGGAAATTAAACACCACATCCTTCCCTCCTCCTTCTCTTGTGTCGACCCCAAACCCACACCACACACAAAACACATACAAGATCACAAAACACACTCTCTCAATCTCTCTACATCTCCTAAATTGATTTTTGGCAAAGAAAGGATTTAAGGAAAAGAGTATAAACTATAATATTGGAGTATTAACATCATCACCATCTTCATCTTCTTCATCAAATTTAATACAAGAAATTCAAGAATTTGGTAAGTTTTCACTTTTTAAATTAAACTTTGATTCAATGAATGAGCTTGTTATAGTTTGGTTATTTAGATTGTTAGACTATGAATATGAAATGGATTTTGGTTTAGTTGGATAAATGAAACTTGATTTGAATTAGGTTTAGGTTTTGGGAATCAAAAAGAGTTGGATTTATGAAATGGTTAGTAAAATGAGATGTTTTCAGGTCTTTGAACATGTTAACACTTATTGGAAATGAAAGAAATCGGTTTGGAGTCGATTTGGTTTGGAAATTTTGGTCAAAAACTGCATTTTGTACGCCCAGTGCCTGTTTACAACCCTAATGCTGCTGAAGTAATGCCAGTTGCTGATGCAACTGATAGGTCAGAATATGCACTCCGACAGATGTCTAGGATGAACAATTCTCTCATCCGTACTAGGGAAGTTATTGAGATTCAAGCTCAAGCCTTGGCTGGAGCTTATCAGCAAGCTTCTGAGGCTATGACTGTTGCTATGAAAGGGAAGGAGACCCTTGGGATGTTGATCTGGATATTGTTGGTTTTAGAAGTCTTGGTTGTGGCGTTGTTAGTCGTAGTTCTTTTCAAGATGTAATCTGTAGTAGAAACGTATTGTAAGCCTTAGAACTTATAACAACTCATACTTTTGTATTTGAGTTGTAGTCTATTTTGGTGGATGTATTTCCCACGTGTTTTGGATCGTATGACTCTGACTGTGTAATGTATCATTGTGGATGTTGTTCCCACATGATTTTAAATTGTGGATGTAGTTCCCACAAGATTTTGAAATGTACAAGTCAGATTATGTAAAATTTTGGGTATTAATGAAATACGATCGTCTTTTGGCTTACATACTTGTTCAGGCTACGTCTCTTGCTCATTTCAATACTAGAAATATAGTGTTCTATATTTCTTGTCTTGTTTAGTTCATGAGTTCAAGTAAATCGATAAATTGTGACTGGTGTTGGTATCCTCTTATATCTTGAAAAGCTACATTCTGTGTTGTTCTTATGAGAAAACCTCTAAATGACATTTTTGTTCATGTCTTGGACTTATGGCCCAAGACGCGAAGTAAGGTCCAGAAGAGGGCTGCTCCAAAGAGAGCTACTCGATCAACTCCTTTAAATCCTGAAACTGAACAGGAAGAACCTGTGATCCAGACGGGACCAGAAGCTGCTGCTGTTAATGTGAACACTGGTCCTGGATCTGCCCCAAATACTGGCGGGGAAAACGATATGACTGCGTTTATTACGCAACAATTAGTGGCTACTATGCCCAATTTAGTTGCATAGATTGCAGCAAGAATGAATGCTAATAATAATCATCATGATGATAATAGTAACACGGTCGACCCTACTGGTGAACAAGTTGCTCCTCGAGCTCAACTTCGAGTGGGTGACTACAAGACTTTCACTTATTGCAAGCCGAAAGAATTTCATGGTACCGAGGGTCCAGTAGGTCTAATCAATTGGTTAGAAAGTATAGAGGCGGTGCTTCATATCAGCCGTTGTGCTGAAGAACACAAAGTGGAATATGCTTCCACTCCATTTCAAAAGCACGCTCTGTCATGGTGGAACGAGCAGGTGAGGACCCGAGGTCGAGGCCAAGCTAACAGGATACTTTGGTTTGATTTTAAAAGAATGTTGATGGAGAAGTACTGTCCTAGGGAGGAAGTACAGAAAATGGAAGGCGAATTTTGGAACCATAATATGGTTGGACTGGACAACGAGAAATACACAACTCGTTTTCATGAGCTGACAAGACTAGTTCCTCGTATGGTGGATACGAAGGAGAAGTTAGTGGAAAGATACTGTTATGGATTGTCATCAGACATCCGAAGGTTGGTAGCCGCTTTTAATCCCCTGACTCTTCAAGCGGCAGTTAGTGCAACCAATCGGATGGTGATTGATTTGAAAAGAACCGTTGGTTCTTCTATTGGAACTGGGGTGATCAAGAGAAGGAATGATCATGCCTCTGGTAGTGGATTTGGAAACGGTGGGAATGGCAAGAGGTTTAAGGCTGCCAGAAACTTTGCAGTGGTCCCACAAGACATCAAAAGGTACCCCGGTGCAGACACAAGATGTAACAGATGTGGCACTCGTCACATGGGGAATTGTCCTACTTGCTACCGTTGTAAGAAGATAGGACATCAGGCAAAGTCCTGTAGAGAGAAAGTACCAAATCAATGCTCTGAGTGTGGAAGCGAGAATCATATGCGACCCGCGTGTCCACGACTAAATCAAGCCCCGAACAACAATGCTATAGTTCCAGTAAGGAACAATGCGGGGAAGCAATCAAGCTGGAAACCAGGGGAGAAATCATGGAGGCCAAGGTAGAGGCCGAGTATTTGCTTTGGATGTTGCTGATGCACGACGTGATCCCAACGTTGTGATAGGTACATTCATACTCAATAATCATTATGTATTTTTGTTATTCGACTCTGGTGCTGATAAAAGTTTCATATCCTTAGAATTTAAGTCTCGATTTGGTATAGTTTCTATCCCCATGAAAGACACTTATATTGTTGAATATGTAAACGGTCAAAAGTATATTGCTAGAGATCACTTGGTAGATTGCAGTTTGGTATTGGCCGGTAAGACTTTTAAAATTGACCTAATTCCTATAGAACTAAGTAGTTTTGATGTGATCGTTGGTATGGATTGGTTATCTAGGGTTAGAGCTGAAATAAGTTGTTATGAAAAGATTGTTAGAATACCCCTCCAGAATGACGAAACCCTAGTAGTGCAAGGAGACAAGTCAGAAAAGAAGTTGATTTTAGTGTCGGCGATAAAAGCAAATACGTATTTACAAAAAGAACACCCAACTTTATTAGCATTAGTAGTAGAAACGAAACCAAAGGGTAAAGACATGCAAGATATTCCAGTAGTTAGAGATTTTTCGGAGGTGTTTCCTGAAGATTTGACGGGACTTCCACATCACAGACCAGTTGAGTTTGGAATAGATTTGGTCCCTGGAGCTGCACCAATGGCCAAGGCACCCTATCGCCTTGCGCCGTCAGAAATGCAAGAAATGTCCGAACAACTTCAAGAGTTGTTAGCAAAAGGATTAATTCGTCCTAGTTCATCTCCGTGGGGAGCTCCAATCCTATTTGTCAAGAAGAAAGATAGCTCTATGCGCATGTGTATTGATTACAGAGAATTGAACAAGTTGACTGTCAAGAACATGTACCCTTTACCTCGTATTGACGACTTGTTTGACCAACTAGAAGGTGCATCGCACTTTTCTAAGATTGATCTCAGATCTGGGTATCATCAACTCAGAGTTAGAGAGACGGACATTCCTAAAACAGCCTTCAGAACTCGTTATGGACATTATGAGTTTTTGGTTATGACGTTTGGTTTAACCCATGCACCTGCCGTGTTTATGGATTTTATGAATTGAGAATGTCGACCGTATCTTGACAAGTTTGTCATTGTATTCATTGATGACATACTGATTTACTCGAGAAGTAATGATGAACATGAAGGTCATCTGAGAACCATTCTACAATTACTCAAGGATCAAAAGTTGTAGGCGAAATTCTCAAAATGCGAATTCTGGATTAGAGAAATACATTTCTTGGGTCATGTAGTGAATATGGATGGGATCCATGTAGATCCATCTAAGGTAGAAGCAATAAAGAAGTGGGAAGCCCCTATGATTCCCACAGAAATCCGCTAATTTCTTGGATTGGCTGGATATTATAGGATATTAATCGAGAACTTCTCAAAGGTTTCTCAACCTTTGATGTTGCTAACTCAAAAGACCAAGGAATTTATTTGGCAGGATGTCCAAGAGAAGGCATTCCAGACGTTGAAGGATAAGCTATGTAATGCTCCTATTTTAGCATTACCAAATGGCGTTGAAAATTTCGTGGTATACTGTGACGCATCACATCAGGGCATGGGATGTGTACTTATGCAAGAAGGTAAGGTCATTGCTTACGCTTCTAAACAGCTTAAAATCCACGAGAAGAATTATACAACCCACGATCTCGAACTCGGAGCGGTTGTTTTTGCCTTAAAGATTTGGAGGCATTATTTGTATGGTACAAAGTGTACGGTATTCACAGATCACAAAAGTCTTCAGCATATATTCGATAAGAAAATGCTGAATATGCGACAAATACGATGGGTAGAATTACTCAGCGATTATGATTGTGAAGTCAAATATCATCCCGGTAAAGCAAATGTGGTCGCTGACGCACTGAGTAGAAAGGATAGAATTTCACTATCTATAATAACAAGAGCAAGTTCTTATCTTGGCTCATCATTAAGGGATAGTGTGTTGGATGATCAGAACAAAGCCCTACAGCCAGGGCGTATCGAGAAAGAAGCATTGTGGAATGCTGAAAGGTTATTTGAATTGGGTGGCGATGGGATCCGACATGTCAAGGACAAGGTGTGGATTCCAAAGTATAATGGACTTAGAGAACTCTTGATGAATGAGAGTCATCGATCAAAGTATTCGATCCATCCTGGTGCTAACAAAATGTACCACGGATTAAAGGATTTTTATTGGTGGCCTGGTATGAAAAGAGATATCGCCATGTATGTTTCTAAATGTTTAAATTGTTCGATGGTTAAGGCGGAGCACCAAAAGCCTTCTGGGCTGCTCCAGCAACCCCAAATTCCTGATTGGAAATGAGAACAGATTACTATGGACTTCATTACAAAGTTACCTCGAACCTTGAAAGGTTACGATACTATTTGGGTCATTGTTGACCGATTGACGAAGTCTGCACACTTCATTCCAATACGGGAGAATTTGAAAATAAATAAATTGTCTCAAGTATACATTGAGAAGATTGTGTCACTTCATGGTGTTCCTATGTCTATTATCTCTGATCGTGATGGTCATTTCTGTAACATTTGCCATTTTGGTCCATTAATAAACATGGCAAACTTTTATGGATATATATGTAAAACGTTGCTTTTTCGATCGTTTCTTTCTCGAATGAACTTAAGACTTCCTAGAACCTAATATCTAGTGTTTTAACACTATGATATGGCCATAATCTTCCAATAAACTACTTCATTAAAACTTAAATACTTCTTAGAAACATATCCTAAAATCTGGTTTAAAAACTCAAAAGAACGAACCCGAACCGACTAGTAAACAATCCCGAAACAACTAGTGACGTTTAGGAAACTTCTAGGAAGTTGTCAAATGTGAAAAGAACAACATACCCTTCAAAATACACGGCCATAAGCTTTTCTTGCCCATGGTATTACAAAACCATCAACTTTACCCATGGTTTTACTAAATATCTTTCAAAACATTTTACTATAATACTAGACTTAAGTTATCACAAATACTTACACCTTAAACTTCATTCTCTCTCAATTTAGCATTCTATAAGTCAAAAATCATCTTCCCCCTTCTTGTTATAAGTTTCAAAGAACACTTAGATTGTTCTAGTATAAGCAAAGTCGCTTTGATCTCAAAGTGCGCCGAAAATCGTCAAGAGAAGTTGTTATCAACAAATCTCTCTAAAGATCTTCAAAAGTTCTAGTTATAATACTCAATTTGGGTTGGGAATAATCTTCAATTATTAAGTAAACAAGTCCAAGCCATGAAAGAATTTCATTTGAATCAGAAGCCGTGTTCTTCGTACGTCGAAAGTTTGATCTTAGAGTTCATAAACTCTCCTTTCTTGTAAGTGTTTTTATAAAACCTTACTATACTTTACTTTATGATTATATGACTATATGTTATGTATTGAAATGCTTGTCAACTTACTTTTATACTCAATTGATACATACCTACATTTAAATACAGTAAATATCCTATTAATACTATTCATCATTTGTGAATTATTTCGTATTGTCGACTTTCTGGTTTTTGGATAGAAAATATCCTTGATAAGCTTTAAAAGAAAGCACTTCATGATCGCAGGTCTTTTGTTATATAGATGGGGGAGATAATGGGTTGTAGCTGGACTAGGTTTGGATTAAACGATTTAAAGTTCCTGCCCCCGTTGTTACCGCCCTACTAGATCCCTCCGTATAATTATCCGGGCATGAAGTGTAATTGTTTCACCTCCACCATTCATGGTATCTCTTCCATTGTAATCAATACATTTTGTATTGATTATAATACATACTATTTAAAGTATCTCTTCGTTACTAAATTAATACATTCTTCGTATTAATCTTACTATTTAAAGTACATATATCTTACGGATACGTATTATATATGGAAAATTACATTTTTACCCTACAGTTTCAAAGTTGTCATTTTCCGTCCTTATAAGTTTGACATTTGACAATTTAGTCCCTCAAGTTTCAAGAATGACAATTTAGTCCCTCAAGTTTCAAAAATGACAAATTAGTCCTTTAAATTTTTATAACATAAATGAGGTTTCATTTACAAAATACATTAAAGGATTCTTAAAGATAAATTCAAATATCTATAAAAGCTCACAAAGTAAACACGTTGACAAGCGTATTAATAAATCCTTATAGTTGTATATCTATATTTGGAATTTAGCACGAATATAATCAATTCACATTGAAATTAGGGAATACGTAACGTGGCCAGTTGACTCACTCGTCATCGTTGACTACATCAATCTCTTCTACTTTGCTGTTGAACTATCAAGAATAAGGTGAGTTTTCGTAGTTCCCTACTCAATTGAGATTCGGGCTGAAAAGTGTACTTTTATATGTGTATTTATATATATGTACTTATATATATGTATATATATATATAGATAATGTATTTATATATATGTACTTATATATATATATGTATATATATATATATAGATAACTGCTTATGTGAATGTTTATGGGAATTGATCTCAGTACCTTGATTTGGTTATTGTGTTTGTTGTAATTGTTGATAATGATGTTGTTGATGATGTTGATATTGATGTGCGCACCCCGTTTTGGAGGGAACCTTGTGCGATATTTGATGATGTGCACACCCCGTTTTGGAGGGAACCTTGTGTGATATATGTTGATAATGATTGGTTGAATTGATATCATTGGTACTTGTTGGCATATTTGTTTAATTATTGTATTTGAAGAAATGATTGTTGTGTGAACATATGCCTAACACAAAGAGCTTACAGTAAGTATTGTTATTGCTCTATGATATTGTACAAGTACTTGATATATTATCAAAATTGATGTTGTTATTTGACACCTATGAACTCACCAACCTTGTGTTGACACTTGCTAGTACACTTTTCAGGTAATCAGGGTAATTTCAGAAATCAGGAATAATTGGATGCTAGAGATAAGGCGACTTAGTATTCATGTGGTCTCTGACCCATATGCCCCCTTGTTTGGGGATGAACTTATGAAATTATGTAAAATATTGTTGTGTGAATTGCATGTAAACCTTATGAGGTTACCTTGGTTTGAACTATTGTATGTTGATATGTTTGACAATAAACCATTTAGTGTTGCTCTATGTAATTTCCATACTCATATGTGCTATTTCTCGACATCCCATGATTCCGCCATTGTTGGGGTGTTACAGTTTCACCTCACAAGCATGGAGATATTTTCAAGACGCTTTAGGCACTCAGTTGAATTTAAGTACGACTTACCATCCACAATCGGACGGGCAAAGTGAGCGTACCATTCAGACTTTGGAGGACATGCTTCGGGCATGTGTTATTGATTTCAAAGGTAGTTGGGATACCTTTTTGCCTTTAGCTGAATTTTCGTATAATAACAGCTATCACACAAGCATTAAGTGTGCGCCTTTTGAGGCTTTGTATGGACGAAAATGTAGATCGCCTGTTTGTTGGCTTGATGCTAGTGAGCGTCGTTTGTACAAGTATGGACTGGTTCAGAAGACTACTGACCAGATTGTTGAAATTAGGGCACGGCTGAAGGCGGCTTAGGATCGCCAGAAGAGCTATGCCGATCGTATAAGGAAACCACTTGAGTTTAAAGTGGGAGATAAAGTTATGTTGAAAGTGTCACCTTGGAAAGGCACTGCACGTTTTGGCGTGAGAGGAAAACTTAGTCCTCGTTATATCGGACCATTTGAAATCGTTCAAAGGATTGGTTCCGTAGCTTATAAGCTCAATTTACCCCAAGAGCTAGAACATGTTCATCACACATTTCATGTATCGAATCTTAAGAAATGTCTGACTGATGAAACATTGGTTGTACCTGTGGGAGAGTTGCAAGTGACTGAAACACTTCAATTCGTTGAGGAACCTATTGAAATTTTAGATCAACACCTCAAGCAAACTAGACAAAGTCGCATCAGGTTGGTTAAAGTTTGATGGAATTCGAAACACGGACCCGATGTTACTTGGGAACGTGAAGATTATATGAAGGATAAGTATCCTCATTTTTTTACTGGGCAAGACTTGATTTCGGGTTGAAATCCTTAGAAGTCGAGGATGCTGTGACAACTCGTAATTTATTAGCAACGGGTTAGTCCTAATTTAGATCATTATTATAATTTCGTCTAATTTAGAGAATTATAGACGTGGAAATTATTAGATAATTGAACATTTGATATAGTTCAATTAGACGTATCCTGATGACGTAGACTATTAGCTATTTAGACGAATGCCGAATCTTAAAATAACTTTAAATAAAGATTTAAATGTTATGTATTGAACACAGTCTATTTACTGTCTAAACTTAATATTTTTAAAGTATAGTTTGATGAAGTTTTATTGGCCTGTCTTAATTAAAATGAGACGAGGGAAAACATCTTTACTTTACATTTTAACCTTTTGGTCAAACGGTATTTATTCGTAAGCATTTTACCAAATTAAGGGACACGAAAATGTCTAATTAAGGCCACATGGGCCGAAAATATGTTTTGAGGCTAGAAATTAAACACCACATCCTTCCCTCCTCCTTCTCTTGTGTCGACCCCAAACCCACACCACACACAAAACACATACAAGATCACAAAACACACTCTCTCAATCTCTCTACCTCTCCTAAATTGATTTTTGGCAAAGAAAGGATTTAAGGAAAAGAGTATAAACTATAATATTGGAGTATTAACATCATCACCATCTTCATCTTCTTCATCAAATTTAATACAAGAAATTCAAGAATTTGGTAAGTTTTCACTTTTCAAATTAAACTTTGATTCTGATTGATTCAATGAATGGGTTTGTTATAGTTTGGTTAATTAGATTGTTAGACTATGAATATGAAATGGATTTTGGTTTAGTTGGATAAATGAAACTTGATTTGAATTAGGTTTAGGTTTTGGGAATCAAAAAGAGTTGGATTTATGAAATGGTTAGTAAAATGAGATGTTTTCAGGTCTTTGAACATGTTAACACTTATTGGAAATGAAAGAAATCGGTTTGGAGTTGATTTGGTTTGGAAATTTTGGTCAAAAACTGCATTTTTTGTGCCCAGGTCTGCAATTCGCGCCGCGACCCTCCAGGTCTCGCGCCGTGAAGTGTTACAGAAAGTTTGCGCGCGACCTTTCAGGATTCGCGACGCGAATCAGTTAATTTTGGCCTTCGCGCCGCGAATGGTCTACCTCGCGCCGCGATTGGTTTGGCTGTTAGAAAATGTCAAAAGACGTTATATTGAACGTTTAAGCTTGGTGAATATCGAATGGTACTTTAGGTTACTTTATAATGACTATGTCATTGATATTACCAACTAAAGTTAAATGAAATGAAACTATAAAACACTTTCTCGGTTAAGGCATTTTACGGTCTATAGCTAAGTAGTTCTACATAGGATACTTGTCGTTGTGAGCCTTGATCCTCACTATTGGTAATCGTATCATAGGTTTTGGATAACGTGGAGAATTGACAGTTGATCTTCTCGAGCTACATTTGTACCTTTTAGCATTTAGATCGCTAACGTGAGTTTATGACGCCCTTTTCCTTTTACTTTGGGCCTGAAAAGCATGTGTTGTTGTATACACGATTTGTTAAATAAATGATTGTTTGTTTGTATGCCATCTGATTTGGCTGCTTAGATCATTTGACTTAAATTTGCCATGTTAGCGGCTGTCGAAAATGTGTATACGTGTTTATGAAATGTTTGAATGAAATGAATTGAATGGCCGTGTGATGGCTGGTTAAATTGTTCTTTGTGTTTGATGAACTAAAATGTTTCCCTATTGGTTGAATTGTCGGATCTAGATATACCGACTGTCTTGGTTATGGTTCGCGCCCCATTGTCGAAGGGAAATCCTGTGCGAGGCATATGCTGTCATCAGATCTAGATATACTGATTGACGTGATATAAGAGTTGCCAGATCTAGATATACTGACAGTCTTGTATTAATGGTCGGATTTAGATATACCGACTGTTTTGTTAAAAAGTGTTGTCAGATTTAGATATACTGACTGTCTGGTCTTTTATAACTATATGTCATTTGTGTGCTCACAATGACGATTAAACATTGGTCAAACACACTGTAAACTCACCAACTATTTCGATAGTTGATCCTCTCAAATTTCATACTTTTCAGGGAACCAACAGTAAGTATTGGAAGCGTATATGGCATTTTAGAAGCCATATTTTGAACTTTGGTCGTACAATTAGCGTCAGACATCTGAGGACTATCATATTAATAGTTCTAATTGTACTAGTTTATCCAAATGTTATTATTGTATTAGTGGGCCCAGTTCCAATTGAGGATAGTTCGTATTCGTGTATTGGGGTCCACATCTGAACGATTATACTTGTAATAAACTCGTATTTGGATTAATGGATGTAATCTCTATTTACCTTCTGATTAGTACGCAATTATTTGTTAACCCTATATTTCTGCTACAACGGGGTGTGACACGTGGGATGAAAGGGTTGCAACGCAAATGCGGGTCTTCGCGGAGTTACGTGATAAAAGGACGCACCATCGACTTCGCAATGCCCTAGTGGAACATGTTTGGAACCTCCCGGAAAATTACCGTCAACGTTGATGATGTTTTATTAATATTTTATTATGTCTAGTTTCGTGATATTTTTATTTTCTAATGCCCTAGGATCGTAACTTTTTAAATAAATGTTGTAATGTGTTATTAATAATAAAAGTATTTTATTTGAATGGTGTTTTTTTGGTATAAAAAAATATAAAAGAAATGATGATGTGGCGAAGAAGTTCTGAAGAAGCTGTCCTTATAGACAGTGAGAGTCCTGAGGAGAGTCCTGGGTTATGTGATGCTGATGTGGCAGGGAAGAAGCTCCAAGAAGCTGGCCCTTATAAGCACCGGCCTTACTACACACCATCTCATCTCATGTTGTTTCTCTCCTAATTTTACACGTACATACATCAAACTCATATCTAACCTATATCTATCTATTTATCCCCTATATATCTATATACCCCACACACACATATATAGATTCATTCACTCATTTATCTATATATATCTATATTGATATATATAGACAAAACTTAATGTGTATATATGCGTATATATATATATATATATAAATTTATTATATATATTTATGTATAATATGGCAGAATTTGATCACTATCAAGATAATAAGCCCACAAACAACAACGCAAGACTAAAACTATTTGGTTTCAATGTGTAAATCCGTGATTTTGAACCGCTTGACTATGCATGTAATTTGCCTATCTATTTAAATAAATGAAAACTTTGGACATAGTTGTGTATATTTATCTATATATTGGGCCAATTATAGTGTAATAATGAATTTCAGGTGTCATATTTGGATTTCTAGAATTAAACCCATATTATGAGGCCATGATATTGGCCCATACGTGTTATGAAGGTTATATTATAGTTGATGTTTAAGTGACTGTGGTAACACGAAGAATGTAAATACAAAGCATTAGTATAATGTACGGTTTCAACAGTGTCGGTGGCTATCCAATAATTCCATTAATGAGACAAAATCCGACATAACTTTATGTAAAAGAGAAATACGCGTGATATCTCTTGTTGTTTATTGATCATGAACCTAATCCCTTAGTGGATAACTACCCTATATATATATATATATCTACCTATTTATTTATGTCTAAATCTAAATATAACTTTAAATATGCTAAAAATGATAAATTAACGTTGCTGTAATATTTTGACTATAACTTCTTCGTACGTCCGTTTTTGACGAGTAAGCTGTCTACGGAAAGAGGAGAGAAATATCTACAACTATAAATATGATTTTAATCATTGATCCCACTCATAATGATCAGATAAGCCGCAAATTTAGTGGGAGACAAGTACCAAAAATAACTAGTGTAGTTAGTAACCTAAACCTACAATTTAAAATAAGTTGAACTACTTCATTAAACTAAAGTAGGCTATCCTATCCCTTATATATCTTTATAAACAACACACACAACAAAGAAAATGCAGATCATAATCATTAATAAGTCATAAGTGACTTTGAGAAAGAAAATACCAAAACAACTTAAAACCCGTTCGACGTCCGTTGTATTGATGACTTGATGGTCACACTTATGATATGCATTATGACATTTATATGCATACGACATATATTTTGATATTGACATCATACGTACATACTCATTACATGCAGTTAATACATTTCTTGACATTGACATGCATTTAGTACATTTATTGACATTGACACACATTTGGTGCACTTCTTGTTATGGATATCTCTTGTGCATATTTATTATACTATCTTGTATAGTTACTTGTACGATTACTTGTATATGACGAGGTTTCGCTATGAGCAAACCTATATTACGTGTTATGGTTGTTTAAGGGCTACATGTAAGTTATTACTTGCCTTTATCTTGTTCATGTTGCGATTATTTGACGATGGTTCCTTGTGATCCATTACTACAAACTCACCAACCTAGTGTTGACCTTGTTTAGTACACTTTTCAGGTAATCAGGTGAATCAAGGTCATGACGCTTGATAGATTGCTAGCTTTTGACTCAGGCTTGGACTTATATGGATCCAGGATTCATTCGCCCTTTTATGATTTCATGTTCTTTATGCATTTTGTACCTTGAATGTTTTATGTTGGATTCACCGAATCCCTTTTATGTCATATAGTTCATGTTCTATGCTAAATCCATGCATAAGCTATATCTTTTCAGTAACATTCTAAGCCTAGCTCGGGGTGTTACAGAATGGTGGCCCATGCGTGGTCGTAGAGAATTAGGCGGTTTGACCTAGACTACGACTTAAGTTAAAACTCTTCATATAGCATGCATGGTTAGGAATGTTGTGTGAAATGTGAATTATGTGAACCCTAGAAAGTGTACATTGTGAGTTCGTAGTTAAGACCAAATATGTGATGACTTGAGTACAATGTGATTAATGTGTACATTGATTAAACTTGATTGTGGTATAGATGGATTATTGTTATCGATTGATGATAGTTTGATGATTTAGGGCAAAATGAAGTTATGGCATTAACTTAGTATAATATTTTTGCAACCCTAAAAGAGCCCGATCAACTATTTTATGGTTACCCGGTATTATAACAAGTTAATGACATCACGGATTGCACACGCTTGGTTTAGGGTATAATAAGGAACCGATATGCTTAATGGAAGTTGATTGGGTGGAGGGTTAGCCGCTGGTACACCCTGTAAACAAACCCGGTCAATAACTAGAGGGCATATCGGATTCGGATTATACTTTAAACCATTCGTGTTAGTTGCTTGATTGTATGAGGTGTTGAACATGAGTATTTGTAGTGATGATAAATGATTGTAGTGAACTTGGCATGATGACATGATAAGTAATAATCCCCCTTTAGAACTCTAGCAGTTCTACCTTAGCACAATGATAACAAATGTGTATGCTATATCGACATGAGAGTATTGACTACTTATGTGACAAATATGCGAGCATTTTTGAGACTAACTTTCGGGTCAACGTATTACTTGCTTTATAGAAATGGTGAGACCAAGGAGAGCCGGAACTAACTATAGGGCTAACTCTCGAGAGCCTCAATAGGAAGCTCAACCGAAAGCCCAACCAGAAGTTCAACCGGTCCAAACTTAGCAGAGGTGATCGCTCAAACGATCACCAATATCATGCCAACCATTGTTACCCAAGTCATGGTAACTCTTGGTGGAAACAATGGGGCACCACCTAATGTGCCTCAAAATGTTGAAGTCCCGATGAATGTGAATGATGAGGGTGCTCAGCCTCATGTTGTGATAGGAGGATAGGAGGAACCGGTGGGAGCGGATAATTATATTCCTATGTATTACCAACATGGAGTGTACCGCCAGGGCTGTCAATTCAAGGATTTCAAGAATTGTGGGGCACCAGAATTCGATGATATGGGTGGTCCCACAGACTGTATAAGATGGTTTGAAAAGATTGAAGCGGTGATTGAAAGAAGTCATTGCACACATGATGACCAGATTCCTTACGCATCTGGTATGTTTAAAGATGATGCTTTAAGTTGGTGGAACAAAGAGGTGGGCTTCAGCCGGACCCGTAATTTGTTATGGGCTAATTTTAAGAACATGGTGAAGGAGAAGTTTTGCCCCCCTTATGAACTCCAAAATTTAACCATCGAATTTGTCCATCTTAAAATGGACGGGCTATATTAGACGATTCCAAGATTTGTCTACCCCTATTCCTCATCTAGTGGATCCCGAGCCCTGGGCCATTGACAAATTTGTGTTGGGCTTGACTCCACAAGTCCGATCTCTTATAAACCCAGTCATGCCTACTTCTTTGGCCGAGGCTATTAACCGTGCCGGTAGTGTTACCGAGGATCTTTTGAGGAGTGGAGTGTTGAGCAAGTCATCATCATCAAAAAGAAAAGAAGTGGCGGAGTCTAGTAGAGAAAATAAGAGGGGAATGTTTGATCCCAAGAAGGCAAATCGGGGAAGAATTATGGCAGCGGTGGAGCCGGTGAGGAAGCCTTATTTGGGACCTCAGCCTTTTTGTAATAAGTGTAACAAGCACCATCCTACGAACAACCAATGTGGGGCTTGTTTTATTTGAAATTGACTCGGGCATATGGCAAAGGATTGTAGGGCGCCCAGAGCGGCCCCAATGAATGTGGCTCCTCTTCAAGCTGTTCCTCCATGAGGAAATTTTCCAAAGGGTACTTGTTATGAATGTGGAAGCCCTAATCACTACCGCAACAATTGTCCTCAATGGGTTGGTGTAACACCCCAACTAAGGCGGAACGATGAGATGTACAGAAAGTCGAGTATTCAAAACAAAGGATAATAGATAACATTCACCATAGCTTTATTTGATAAAAATAATTTTACAATGCACAAGCATGTGAACCAATTCCCAAGTACAATACGTCTACCATACTTGGATATTGTGTCCACGAAACAAATGACAAATACATGAGGTGATATACTACAATGATCAAGGCGGATTCCATTGCCCATCACAAGGTTTGATCTTTGACTCCCAAGTGCAATGCAAATAATCATGATGCATATAATTTCTCAAAGCTTACGCTAATTCCTGAAAAGCATGAAGAAAAAGTGTCAACTACGAAAACGTAGTTGGTGAGTGCATAGGTTTGCATGTAAATCTCGTTACATATCCATTTCAAATAGTTGAGAAATCCATGGTAAATTATAAAGTTCTCATTTGTCACATTTATCGTGAGAGAAAATATATCAATCGTTTAATCATTCATCATACCAAAACCATTTGGTCATCAATACTTCAATATTGCCAACTTCAACAACTTTCAAGATTCCATATAAGGTCCAATACCCAAACCGTATGTTCAAAATATAATTTCCATCCATAATAATAATAATTTCCATTCTGCCAAAGGCATAATTCGATGAGTATATGCTTGAGCCACTACTAAGACCATTTTCATGTCCCAATCAACATAATATTTCATTTCATAGCACAAGCTGTCAATCAAGTGCTTTAATCACAATTGGGGTCGTGCCATGGAGACGACCATTTAAATTTAAAGTAGATTAGAGCACCGCTCGGGTCGGACTGGCAATGAAAGTGGCCACAAAGGCAACCAACATTCCACCGTTACCTATTTAGTGGGTGATTGGACGACTCCTAGTTGCGCAACCCTATAACTACAGGCCTCCCCTTTCGGAGTTAATAGTAGTGTACCGAAGTGATACAGTTTGACAGAACTCAAGCTCATCGTATAACTTATAACACATTGAACATACAATATATCCCATTTCATAATCATTCTTTCAAGAATCATTTCATAAGAGAAAGTCATTTTAATTAATCATGCTTTTCACCCCGCAAGTAAAACAAATAAAAGAGTTTGAAAGGGGGCTATGACTCACCTTGATATGCCGCATATTATATTCACTTATCCAAAATGGGTACTTCCCATCTATCGCTTCCTTGATCATATATCCGTCATATTCCTCAATCACATTTCAAGCCAAAACTATCCCTACGATAGGACTAATATACGTAAGTTCCCATCTTAAGCCCTCACTAAGAAATGCCACTTTCATTATATTGTCATAAATTTTGGGATCCAAGTATATTGTTAATATTCGCATCTTTTTGGTTGTAGAGAGTGTTGGTGTAAAAGGGCACTTTCATTATACATGTAGTTATAAGTTGTTAGAATTTCGGTAACTTGCCTTTGATTATCATGGTTCCCATTGTACGCTTTGCTTAATCATGTCATTTGGCATTAGAAACTTTATAATATTGGTATTCATGAATATTTTCTGATTTATAATCATTTATTCAATTTAATATTATTTATTTAATTGTTTATTCATTTTATCGATCTAGTAATTAAATAATTCCTTAAAAATACTTTTAAGTATCATAGTTGCCTTTGTAACTTATGAATAATTATAGTTGAGTTATATTCTGATTATTATGCTTTTTAACTTAGAGTATTGTGATATATATATTTATTTATGTAATTTTTTTATTAATTTAAAAATAGTTATTAGCTAGTGATTTTCACTTACTTAATTATTTCTACTTTCATCATTGGTTGTGATTATTTAGCCAATTTCATGATTTATATAATTTATTTATTTATTTATTTACCTTTTTAATTATCATTTAAATTTAATAATTAATAGAAATTCTTAGAAATCACCACATAACTTTTTGGCTAAAAAAACCCCAGGCCTTTTAGGCAACTTTTATCATGGGAAAAATCATATCAATTCAACCTCTCTTGTGTCCCGCTCATTTTGAGGATTCTAAGCTTATAGATCGTTTATCGAAATAGTGATTTTAGCCTCATTTTTCAAGCAATTCAAATGCGTCAAAATGGATTTTCATCCTTATTTCATTATTTACAGAATGTTTATTATATTTTGGTGTCTTAAGTTGTGATAGTGGTGGTGGTGTGATATGTGCAAATTAAAGCGTTCGGTTAGTGCTTATATGAACCGAATTAGTGATTTGTAGGCTTGTCCTTGCCATTTAATAACCAAGTTAAGTTTTATAACTTTTATTTGACATATTCTCAGTAGGTTTATAATAGTTTTTGTTACGAGATTGTTGGAGTTGATTAAAGTTGCAATCTAGTGACTTTTAGCTTATTTTGTTGTGAAGAACTTTTACTTGGAATTTTCTGTTTTAACACTTATTTTCATTAAATGTTGAGTAGTCATTCTTGGTTAAGTTGAATTATTTGGACATTGGTGATTTTTATAAAGAGACATATATGTGTCCTATATTTATGTGAATTTTTACTAAATTTTTAGACATTGTTTACTACCTCTAAAAATTACAAAACCAAAGTTGGTCAGAATGTTTGCTGCTATGCGACCCGAAATATTTTATAAAACATTTCAATGATGAACATTTAAGAAAAATCTCCCAATTTTATTCTACATTAGGGACACTTTGAACTCAGTTCACTCCAAGTTTAAACTTCTGAAACCTATTAGTTAAGAAATTAAAAATCATCGAAGTTGACTCAACATTAAGACAAAAATCCAGTTTTGACCACTTTTGGTAGAAAAATCATATCTTTAGTTTGGTTCAGTATTTTCGAGTGGTTCCAGTTGGTGGTTAAACTTAACTCGTTCATCTACAACTTTTATTTTGAAAGTTTTGCTTCAATCGGCACTCACATGTTCAGTTTATCCGTTCAAAGACAGAAGAATGATTCTGTCAGAAAGTGTTTTGGTTAACACAACCCACCAATGGTGTTGGTTGTTTGATTTAGCCTCTAAATTACTACTTGTTGATGCATGTTGATGTGACAACAGCAACTTAGATTTGATTAGTCTTTTAGATTAAGACATTATGTTATTTTATGTCTTATTTATATATGTGTAATTGATAGATTATGGACTTCATGGTTTGGTAATGATCGATTACATGTTTTGGTGTTATATATATGTTTATATATGATGTTTGTTATGTGTGTTATACAAGTACAAACAGAATATACATTAGGTTCCTTGTACATGAAATACTTGGAAAATAACTAGGCATAGATGCTGATGGAAATTAGTACTAACGAAGATAATCTTCGTTAGGAACAAACGAAGATAATCTTCGTTATATGGGATGGGCTGCTAAGTTCGTAAGAACAAAGCCCAGCAGGCCCAATATCGATCAGAAACATATATATATGAATGGAAACCCTAAATTGAGGAGTTCCGTTCAACTTACACATCTCCAGCGACTAAGTTCGTTTCTAACATTTAGAAAACGAAGATAGAAAACGAATTTATCTTATTTTCGTTTTGAATCTTCATCAAACGAATATAGCTTACGAACTTAAGCTATCTTCGTTCAGGAACAAACGAAGATAATCTTCGTTAGGAACAAACGAAGATAATCTTCGTTAGGAACTAACGAAGATAATCTTCGTTATGGGCTGGACTGCTAAGTTCGTAAGAACAAAGCCCGAAGATAATCTTCGTAGGAACAAACGAAGATGATCTTCGTTAGGAACAAACGAAGATGATCTTCGTTAGGAACAAACGAAGATGATCTTCGTTAGGAACAAACGAAGATGATCTTCGTTAGGAACAAACGAAGATGATCTTCGTTAGGAACAAACGAAGATGATCTTCGTTAGGAACAAACGAAGATAATCTTCGTTAGCAAACGATGAAAATTCGAACAGAAGGCTAAGTTCGTTTTCCTTTAGCAAAACGAAGATAGAAAACGAATTTATCTTATTTTCGTTTTGAATCTTCATCAAACGAATATAGCTTACGAACTTAGCAAAACGAAGATAGAAAACGAATTTATCTTATTTTCGTTTTGAATCTTCATCAAACGAATATAGCTTACGAACTTAAGCTATCTTCGTTCAGAACCTCACCTTACGAAGTTAAGCTATCTTCGTTCAGAACCTCACCTTACGAACTTAGCAAAACGAAGATAGAAAACGAATTTATCTTATTTTCGTTTTGAATCTTCATCAAACGAATATAGCTTACGAACTTAAGCTATCTTCGTTCAGAACCTCAACGAAGCTATCTTCGTTAGGAACAAACGAAGATGATCTTCGTTAGGAACAAACGAAGATATCTTCGTTAGGAACAAACGAAGATGATCTTCGTTAGGAACAAACGAAGATGATCTTCGTTAGGAACAAACGAAGATGATCTTCGTTAGGAACAAACGAAGATGATCTTCGTTAGGAACAAACGAAGATAATCTTCGTTAGGAACAACGAAGAAATTCGAACAGAAGGCTAAGTTCGTTTTCCTTTAGCAAAACGAAGATAGAAAACGAATTTATCTAATTTTCGTTTTGAATCTTCATCAAACGAATATAGCTTACGAACTTAAGCTATCTTCGTTCAGAACCTCACCTTACGAACTTAAGCTATCTTCGTTCAGAACCTCATCTTACGAAGTTAAGCTATCTTCGTTCAGAACCTCACCTTACGAACTTAAGCTATCTTCGTTTCAACCCTATTTTCGTTTTGAATCTTCATCAAACGAATATAGCTTACGAACTTAAGCTATCTTCGTTCAGAACCTCACCTTACGAACTTAAGCTATCTTCGTTCAACCTCACCTTACGAACTTAGCACTATCTTCGTTAGAACAAACGAAGATAATCTTCGTTAGGAACTAACGAAGATAATCTTCGTTATGGAGTAACAAACGAAGATAATCTTCGTTAGGAACTAAACGAAGATAATCTTCGTTAGGAACAAACGAAGATAATCTTCGTTAGGAACTAAACGAAGATAATCTTCGTTAGGAACTAACGAAGATAATCTTCGTTAGGAACTAACGAAGATAATCTTCGTTAGAGTAACAAACGAAGATAATCTTCGTTAGGAACTAAACGAAGATAATCTTCGTTATGGAACAAACGAAGATAATCTTCGTTAGGAACAAACGAAGATAATCTTCGTTAGGAACAAACGAAGATAATCTTCGTTAGGAACAAACGAAGATAATCTTCGTTAGGAACAAACGAAGATAATCTTCGTTAGGAACAAACGAAGATAATCTTCGTTAGGAACAAACGAAGATAATCTTCGTTAGGAACAAACGAAGATAATCTTCGTTAGGAACAAACGAAGATAATCTTCGTTAGGAACAAACGAAGATAATCTTCGTTAGGAACAAACTAAGCATAGATGTTGATGGTATTTAGTACAAACGAAGATAATCTTCGTTAGGAACTAAACGAAGATAATCTTCGTTATGGTATTTAGTACAAACGAAGATAATCTTCGTTAGGAACTAATAACGAAGATAATCTTCGTTGATGGTATTTAGTACAAACGAAGATAATCTTCGTTAGGAACTAAACGAAGATAATCTTCGTTGATGGTATTTAGTACAAACGAAGATAATCTTCGTTAGGAACTAAACGAAGATAATCTTGTTGGAACTAACGAAGATAATCTTCGTTAGGAACAAACGAAGATAATCTTCGTTAGGAACAAACGAAGATAATCTTCGTTAGGAACAAACGAAGATAATCTTCGTTAGGAACAAACGAAGATAATCTTCGTTAGGAACAAACGAAGATAATCTTCGTTAGGAACAAACGAAGATAATCTTCGTTAGGAACAAACGAAGATAATCTTCGTTAGGAACAAACGAAGATAATCTTCGTTAGGAACAAACGAAGATAATCTTCGTTAGGAACAAACGAAGATAATCTTCGTTAGGAACAAACGAAGATAATCTTCGTTAGGAACAAACGAAGATAATCTTCGTTAGGAACAAACGAAGATAATCTTCGTTAGGAACAAACGAAGATAATCTTCGTTAGGAACAAACGAAGATAATCTTCGTTAGGAACAAACGAAGATAATCTTCGTTAGGAACAAACGAAGATAATCTTCGTTAGGAACAAACGAAGATAATCTTCGTTAGGAACAAACGAAGATAATCTTCGTTAGGAACAACTAAGAATGAACAAATTAAGAAATTAGAATCTGCTGTCAATGCTGCTCATGATGAAAGAGATAAGTTAATTAAAAAGGGTCTAACTGTAAATGATAAAGAAAAATTCTTCAAGGAAAAGATTAGATCTTTAGAGTCTGACATTAGAGCTATGAAAGATAAAGTCAATCAGTCTGTGGCCGTAGAAAGAGTAGGTAGTGAAGCTTACTCCTTGTTAGCTAGAAAGTGTGCTACCATTGAAAAGGAACTTGCTGATGCTAGGATAGAAATCTTGGAATTAAATGCTAAATCTGATTCTGCTAGACATGCTGAGCTTTTAATGCATATGACAAAGTTTGAGGATTCTTCCTCTAAGAGTCTTGACACTGCTAAGATCTCTTATAAAGACGTGCCTCCTCCTTTCAATAATAACTATACTTCTGTTGAACCTAATATTCCTGAAATCCTACTTCAACCTAGTGTTGTAGATGGTAATCCAAAAGACTCAATTCCTGAGGCAAAGATGCCTGAGGGATCAAAAGAGTCTAAAGACGTTTCTTCTCAACCTAACAAGGAAGAGAAATTGAAAGGTGTTGTCCTAAATCAGTCTACTCCTAATGGTCAGAAAGACAGTATTGTACACTTTACACTTCATAAGAGTAATAGGGTCTATACTGAGTTAGAATTCCCATTAGAATCTATTGACCCTAAGAGGATTGATAAAGTCTGGGATGTTGCTATTGAAGCTCACTGTGAAGGTGATCCACTATTGAAGCAAAATAGAATTAAAATGCTCAAGAAACAATTTGACTGCTTCAATGCTACAAAGAATGAACAAATTAAGAAATTAGAATCTGCTGTCAATGCTGCTCATGATGAAAGAGATAAGTTAATTAAAAAGGGTCTAACTGTAAATGATAAAGAAAAATTCTTCAAGGAAAAGATTAGATCTTTAGAGTCTGACATTAGAGCTATGAAAGATAAAGTCAATCAGTCTGTGGCCGTAGAAAGAGTAGGTAGTGAAGCTTACTCCTTGTTAGCTAGAAAGTGTGCTACCATTGAAAAGGAACTTGCTGATGCTAGGATAGAAATCTTGGAATTAAATGCTAAATCTGATTCTGCTAGACATGCTGAGCTTTTAATGCATATGACAAAGTTTGAGGATTCTTCCTCTAAGAGTCTTGACACTGCTAAGATCTCTTATAAAGACGTGCCTCCTCCTTTCAATAATAACTATACTTCTGTTGAACCTAATATTCCTGAAATCCTACTTCAACCTAGTGTTGTAGATGGTAATCCAAAAGACTCAATTCCTGAGGCAAAGATGCCTGAGGGATCAAAAGAGTCTAAAGACGTTTCTTCTCAACCTAACAAGGAAGAGAAATTGAAAGGTGTTGTCCTAAATCAGTCTACTCCTAATGGTCAGAAAGACAGTATTGTACACTTTACACTTCATAAGAGTAATAGGGTCTATACTGAGTTAGAATTCCCATTAGAATCTATTGACCCTAAGAGGATTGATAAAGTCTGGGATGTTGCTATTGAAGCTCACTGTGAAGGTGATCCACTATTGAAGCAAAATAGAATTAAAATGCTCAAGAAACAATTTGACTGCTTCAATGCTACAAAGAATGAACAAATTAAGAAATTAGAATCTGCTGTCAATGCTGCTCATGATGAAAGAGATAAGTTAATTAAAAAGGGTCTAACTGTAAATGATAAAGAAAAATTCTTCAAGGAAAAGATTAGATCTTTAGAGTCTGACATTAGAGCTATGAAAGATAAAGTCAATCAGTCTGTGGCCGTAGAAAGAGTAGGTAGTGAAGCTTACTCCTTGTTAGCTAGAAAGTGTGCTACCATTGAAAAGGAACTTGCTGATGCTAGGATAGAAATCTTGGAATTAAATGCTAAATCTGATTCTGCTAGACATGCTGAGCTTTTAATGCATATGACAAAGTTTGAGGATTCTTCCTCTAAGAGTCTTGACACTGCTAAGATCTCTTATAAAGACGTGCCTCCTCCTTTCAATAATAACTATACTTCTGTTGAACCTAATATTCCTGAAATCCTACTTCAACCTAGTGTTGTAGATGGTACTCCAAAAGACTCAATTCCTGAGGCAAAGATGCCTGAGGGATCAAAAGAGTCTAAAGAAGTTTCTTCTCAACCTAACAAGGAAGAGAAATTGAAAGGTGTTGTCCTAAATCAGTCTACTCCTAATGGTCAGAAAGACAGTATTGTACACTTTACACTTCATAAGAGTAATAGGGTCTATACTGAGTTAGAATTCCCATTAGAATCTATTGACCCTAAGAGGATTGATAAAGTCTGGGATGTAGCTATTGAGGATATGAAGAAATTAAGTCAGCTGCGTCTCACTCCGTTACCTAAGCAGTCTAGGATTAGAAAATCTGAAGACGAATTAGCCATTAATGAAGAAGCAACTAAGGCTTTAAAGCACATCTTAATGCCTGCACTTAAGAAATCTCCAAGTAAAGGTAAACATGAGAAAGATGGTGCTAGAAAGTCTAAAATATCACCAACTAAACGAGACCCTGAAAAAGAAGATCAAAGAAAAACAAGTAAGTCAGTGGACACTAGTGCTAACAATGAATCTGTAGGTACCGATAAAAAGGTAGATACAAACAAAAAGTTCAAGGTCCTCTCCTGCTTTGCTTGTCATGAAAAGGGTCATGTTTATAGTGTATGTCCAAATAGACCTCGAAGATCAGGTTCTCCTTCAAAGGTTTCCACCTCGGAAGGAAAAAGGGGGTTGGGTAATGATAAACAGGTTGATGAGGCTAAAGTTCAATCTTCTCCAAAACCGTTTACTATACCTCAACGACGTGAATCTCCACTGAAAGGTTCATCAGGAAATGTTCATGAGAATTCAAATCGTTTTCAAACACCTCCACGACCTGCTCGTTCTGCTCCTAGAAATCAAAATTCATATTATGACCAAATTCATTCAAGTGTTCGACCTTCTTATGGCCCTCATTCTCCTAGACCTTCTCCGACGAGAGGTCAGAAGTCTCCTCCAGTGAGAAGACGAGACGAGAATCATGTCCTACCCACGGCTTCGAGCAATGGATATTGGACTGAACTGATTCTCAGGGATGAGAAGGGTCGACCCAAACCTAAGAAGGTTTGGGTCCCCAATGAAAACTAATTTTTCTCATTTTATGTGCAGGGAGTTCCTAGGAAACCAATTCATTTATGGTACCTTGACAGTGGATGCTCCAGGCACATGACAGGGGACAGGAAGCTCTTGTCCAATTATACTGGTATAAATGGGTCGTACGTTAGTTTTGCTGGATCCAAGGGCGGCAACATCACCGGTCAAGGAGATGTCGTCAATGGACAACTTACTCTAGAAAGAGTAAACTATGTGGAACAACTTACTCATAATCTAATGAGTGTCTCACAGATCTGTGACAAGGGCAACAATGTTCATTTCACAGAAAAGGAGGCATTCATCTTGAAGCCGGGTTTCGTTATTCCAGCAGAATGGAGTAGCTGAAAGGAAAAACAGGACATTGATAGAAACAGCTAGGACGATGCTTGCTGATTCAGGGCTTCCTGTTACTTTCTGGGGGGAGGCAGTGAATACAGCTTGTCACATTTTAAATCGGGTTTTAACAGTTAAACGGTTTAAGAAAACTTGTTATGAACTTTTGCACAACACAAAGCCCAATTTGCAAAATGTTGAGCCGTTTGGTGTTCCTTGTACTTTTCTTAAAGTTCTTCCTCAGGGAAAATTTGATCCTAAATCTGAGGAGGGTTTCTTTTTAGGTTATATACCTAGTACACCAATTCGGCGTGTGTACAATCAGAAAACTGGCAAAGTTAATTTTGGTACAAATGTGGTAATTGTCAGTCATAAACCTGCTGTACACATTGGTCCTGCTAATGACTTCGATTATGATGGTGTCTTCACCTCTTTTCGTGGTCCTGTTTCTTTTACAGGTGTTCCGACTGTGGAGGATGTAGTTACTCTTCATGATCCACTTGATGGTGGGCCGGTTCCTGTTTCTTCTCCGGTTTCCTCACCATTCATTGAGCCTGCTTCCAAATCTGGAGAATCAAGTGGGACCAAAGAAGCAGATTCTACCTTAGAGACTGCTCCTAAAGATCCTAATGATCCTTTACATATACCTCTACCTGACACTCCCTTCTATGATACTGACGACACGGAAGGTGAAAATCAGGAGGAGCCTAAAACTCCAGAGCAACATGTGCAGACTAACTTGGGAAATGATCTTACAGTCGATACGGTTCCTCAAACAAGAGTCAACAAGGATCATCCAGTAGAGCAAATCATTGGTGATGCTTCTGCCTCTGTTCGCACGAGAAATCAGAATAGGAAAAATTTGTCAAGTATGTTTGCTGAAATTAAGGATACTGGGGCAATTACTTGGTACTTGTACTTTTGCTTCATCTCTCAGGTTGAGCCTAAAAATGTTGGAATGGCTCTTAAAGATCCGTCATGGGTTGAGGCGATGCAAGAAGAATTGGCTCAGTTTAGGAAGCTTGATGTATGGAAGTTAGTTGACTTACCTCAGGGTGAATCTCCTTTATCAACGCGATGGGTTTTTCGTTGTAAAAAGGATGACAAAGGTGTAGTCACTCGCAATAAGGCTCGGTTGGTGGTTAGAGGTTTTGAGCAACAAGAAGGCTTCGATTACGATGAGACATTTGCACCAGTAGCTAGACTTGAAGCTATTCGATTATTTCTGGCATATGCTAGTTATAAAGGTATAAAGGTGTATCAACTTGACGTAAAGAGTGCCTTTTTGTATGGGGAAATAAGAGAAGAAGTGTATGTAGATCAACCTCCCGGGTTTGAGGATCCAGACTTCCCTAATAGAGTATATCGTCTTGATAAGGCTCTATATGGTTTACATCAGGCTCCTCGATCATGGTATGAAAAACTGACATTGATAGAAACAGCTAGGACGATGCTTGCTGATTCAGGGCTTCCTGTTACTTTCTGGGGGGAGGCAGTGAATACAGCTTGTCACATTTTAAATCGGGTTTTAACAGTTAAACGGTTTAAGAAAACTTGTTATGAACTTTTGCACAACACAAAGCCCAATTTGCAAAATGTTGAGCCGTTTGGTGTTCCTTGTACTTTTCTTAAAGTTCTTCCTCAGGGAAAATTTGATCCTAAATCTGAGGAGGGTTTCTTTTTAGGTTATATACCTAGTACACCAATTCGGCGTGTGTACAATCAGAAAACTGGCAAAGTTAATTTTGGTACAAATGTGGTAATTGTCAGTCATAAACCTGCTGTACACATTGGTCCTGCTAATGACTTCGATTATGATGGTGTCTTCACCTCTTTTCGTGGTCCTGTTTCTTTTACAGGTGTTCCGACTGTGGAGGATGTAGTTACTCTTCATGATCCACTTGATGGTGGGCCGGTTCCTGTTTCTTTTACAGGTGTTCCGACTGTGGAGGATGTAGTTACTCTTCATGATCCACTTGATGGTGGGCCGGTTCCTGTTTCTTTTACAGGTGTTCCGACTGTGGAGGATGTAGTTACTCTTCATGATCCACTTGATGGTGGGCCGGTTCCTGTTTCTTTTACAGGTGTTCCGACTGTGGAGGATGTAGTTACTCTTCATGATCCACTTGATGGTGGGCCGGTTCCTGTTTCTTTTACAGGTGTTCCGACTGTGGAGGATGTAGTTACTCTTCATGATCCACTTGATGGTGGGCCGGTTCCTGTTTCTTCTCCGGTTTCCTCACCATTCATTGAGCCTGCTTCCAAATCTGGAGAATCAAGTGGGACCAAAGAAGCAGATTCTACCTTAGAGACTGCTCCTAAAGATCCTAATGATCCTTTACATATACCTCTACCTGACACTCCCTTCTATGATACTGACGACACGGAAGGTGAAAATCAGGAGGAGCCTAAAACTCCAGAGCAACATGTGCAGACTAACTTGGGAAATGATCTTACAGTCGATACGGTTCCTCAAACAAGAGTCAACAAGGATCATCCAGTAGAGCAAATCATTGGTGATGCTTCTGCCTCTGTTCGCACGAGAAATCAGAATAGGAAAAATTTGTCAAGTATGTTTGCTGAAATTAAGGATACTGGGGCAATTACTTGGTACTTGTACTTTTGCTTCATCTCTCAGGTTGAGCCTAAAAATGTTGGAATGGCTCTTAAAGATCCGTCATGGGTTGAGGCGATGCAAGAAGAATTGGCTCAGTTTAGGAAGCTTGATGTATGGAAGTTAGTTGACTTACCTCAGGGTGAATCTCCTTTATCAACGCGATGGGTTTTTCGTTGTAAAAAGGATGACAAAGGTGTAGTCACTCGCAATAAGGCTCGGTTGGTGGTTAGAGGTTTTGAGCAACAAGAAGGCTTCGATTACGATGAGACATTTGCACCAGTAGCTAGACTTGAAGCTATTCGATTATTTCTGGCATATGCTAGTTATAAAGGTATAAAGGTGTATCAACTTGACGTAAAGAGTGCCTTTTTGTATGGGGAAATAAGAGAAGAAGTGTATGTAGATCAACCTCCCGGGTTTGAGGATCCAGACTTCCCTAATAGAGTATATCGTCTTGATAAGGCTCTATATGGTTTACATCAGGCTCCTCGATCATGGTATGAAAAACTGTCTACTCATCTGAATGAAAATGGTTTTACTAGAGGTTCTATTGACAGCACGTTGTTTATCAAATGGAAAGGGAAGGACTACTTGCTTGTACAGGTTTACGTCGATGATATTATTTTTGGTTCATCTGATGAGAATATGTGCAAGGAATTTGAGCATAGCATGAAGGCTAAGTTCGAAATGAGTGCTATGGGGGAATTAACTTTCTTCCTTGGACTACAGGTGGATCAACTGAAGGATGGGTTCTTTATTCATCAGACCAAGTATGTTCAAGATCTTCTTACTAGGTTTCGAATGACCGATGCTAAAGATGCTATTACTCCCATTCAGACTAATCATGGGCTGTGTCCTGATAAGACTAATGATCCAGACGTCGATGCAACTCAATATCGGGCTATCATTGGTTCCTTGATGTATCTGACGGCTTCACGTCCAGACATTACCTTTGCTGTTTGTATGTGTGCTAGATATCAGGCTAATCCGAAAGAGTCACATTTGAAAGCTGCGAAAAGGATTCTTCGTTATGTGAAGGCCAAGCCTCGTCTAGGGCTTTGGTATCCCATGCATGGTTCCTTTGAATTCAAAGCTTATACTGATTCGGATTATGGTGGCTGCAGTTCGGATAGGAAATCAACGTCAGGTGGATGTCAGCTTTTAGGGGGGAGAATTATATCGTGGCAGTGCAAGAAGCAGACATCTGTTGCACAGTCTACCTGTGAAGCAGAGTACATAGCTGCTGGTCAATGCTGTTCTCAGGTACTTTGGATACAGCAACAATTGCGCGACTATGGTATGGATATCTCAGACTCTCCTATTTGTATCGATAATAAGTCTGCCATAGATATTACTAAGAATCCGAAAAACTTTAAAGTCACCAAGCACATAGATATAAAGCATCACTTTTTACGTGATTGTTTTGAGAAAAAGCTTATTCATTTAGAAAAGGTTATTACTGATGATAACCTTGCTGATCTATACACTAAAGCTTTTGATAGACCTCGTCATGAGTTGTTATATCAACTCAATGGTATGAAGAATGCCGAGTAGTTTCTCTCAAAGAACTTAAATTTTCTTTTCGAGTCTTAGTAGTTTAAGTCGTATATAGATAGTGTCATAAAAAAAAAAAAAAATAAAAAATAAAAAAAAAAAAAAAAAAATAAAAAAAAAAAAAAAAAAAAAAAAAAAAAAAAAAAAAAAAAAAAAAAAAAAAAAAAAAAAAAAAAAAAAAAAAAAAAAAAAAAAAAAAAAAAAAAAAAAAAAAAAAAAAAAAAAAAAAAAAAAAAAAAAAAAAAAAAAAAAAAAAAAAAAAAAAAAAAAAAAAAAAAAAAAAAAAAAAAAAAAAAAAAAAAAAAAAAAAAAAAAAAAAAAAAAAAAAAAAAAAAAAAAAAAAAAAAAAAAAAAAAAAAAAAAAAAAAAAAAAAAAAAAAAAAAAAAAAAAAAAAAAAAAAAAAAAAAAAAAAAAAAAAAAAAAAAAAAAAAAAAAAAAAAAAAAAAAAAAAAAAAAAAAAAAAAAAAAAAAAAAAAAAAAAAAAAAAAAAAAAAAAAAAAAAAAAAAAAAAAAAAAAAAAAAAAAAAAAAAAAAAAAAAAAAAAAAAAAAAAAAAAAAAAAAAAAAAAAAAAAAAAAAAAAAAAAAAAAAAAAAAAAAAAAAAAAAAAAAAAAAAAAAAAAAAAAAAAAAAAAAAAAAAAAAAAAAAAAAAAAAAAAAAAAAAAAAAAAAAAAAAAAAAAAAAAAAAAAAAAAAAAAAAAAAAAAAAAAAAAAAAAAAAAAAAAAAAAAAAAAAAAAAAAAAAAAAAAAAAAAAAAAAAAAAAAAAAAAAAAAAAAAAAAAAAAAAAAAAAAAAAAAAAAAAAAAAAAAAAAAAAAAAAAAAAAAAAAAAAAAAAAAAAAAAAAAAAAAAAAAAAAAAAAAAAAAAAAAAAAAAAAAAAAAAAAAAAAAAAAAAAAAAAAAAAAAAAAAAAAAAAAAAAAAAAAAAAAAAAAAAAAAAAAAAAAAAAAAAAAAAAAAAAAAAAAAAAAAAAAAAAAAAAAAAAAAAAAAAAAAAAAAAAAAAAAAAAAAAAAAAAAAAAAAAAAAAAAAAAAAAAAAAAAAAAAAAAAAAAAAAAAAAAAAAAAAAAAAAAAAAAAAAAAAAAAAAAAAAAAAAAAAAAAAAAAAAAAAAAAAAAAAAAAAAAAAAAAAAAAAAAAAAAAAAAAAAAAAAAAAAAAAAAAAAAAAAAAAAAAAAAAAAAAAAAAAAAAAAAAAAAAAAAAAAAAAAAAAAAAAAAAAAAAAAAAAAAAAAAAAAAAAAAAAAAAAAAAAAAAAAAAAAAAAAAAAAAAAAAAAAAAAAAAAAAAAAAAAAAAAAAAAAAAAAAAAAAAAAAAAAAAAAAAAAAAAAAAAAAAAAAAAAAAAAAAAAAAAAAAAAAAAAAAAAAAAAAAAAAAAAAAAAAAAAAAAAAAAAAAAAAAAAAAAAAAAAAAAAAAAAAAAAAAAAAAAAAAAAAAAAAAAAAAAAAAAAAAAAAAAAAAAAAAAAAAAAAAAAAAAAAAAAAAAAAAAAAAAAAAAAAAAAAAAAAAAAAAAAAAAAAAAAAAAAAACAAGATATGCAAATATCAAAAAAATAAAAATATGAAGCTAATGTGGCCTTTGAGATTCGAACAAGTAAGTCCTTGGGGTGTCTTTGTATACCTAGCCTACCTAAAGCTTCCAACTTGGGATAGGTTGTCAGAAAGTTCGCTACACGGGTCTCATCGAAAGTCACGGGTTTTCATAAGTGCTTTAAAAAATAATGTCACAAATATGCAAGTACTTGGCATTATGCAATGTTGAGTATATTTCCGTACGTGAGTCAAGTTAAGTCGCTTTACGCGTGAGGAATCACCGACCTGTCACCGCTGACTTGATTCTTAAAGACTTTCTCACTTTACTCACCAAATGTCTTAATCTTAGTGCTTGTTTCGATTGTGAGAGTGTATCTGAATATGGGGCACATAAGTTCGCAAACTAAAATTGTGGCATGAGTAACTTACTAGGTTACATGGTGACTGTCCTTGGCTCAAGTAATACGAAAGTGCCACAAACCAAAAAGGAGACTGGAAGTACCGAGTGTTTAAGAGGACAAACATATTGGTAATCGTTTTTGGATCACTGTTCATAACATAATAATAAGAGAATTCATTTCTCAAATTTTGGGCTTATGTAAATGCTAATCTGATCTGATCAGTAGTAACCAAGTAACATGTGAATAATGAATAAATTAAGTTAACTAGTGTTTAGATTAGTTTATTATTTTTTATTCTGTAATTTTTATTCTGATTTATTTTCCATTTTATTGAGTCAAAATAGTATTTTCATAAGTTCTTATTGCACGAGAGATCCTACTTAAATTCTGATGAGTATATGTTTTGCTGAATTCATTCATGTGAATTCTTGATGAGGTTATGTGATTTGTACAAAAGAAGATTTTCTGATATGGACATTAATTTGTTTAAGTTTAGAAAATGATCTTTTAAGTGTTATGTGAAAAGTCAAAGTTATTTGAAATCTCACAAGTTTAAGTTGTTACTAGTTACGAATTCAATTAATAACTTGGTGACATTTTAGGGTTTGACAATGGAATGACCTCCCTTGATCTTTTGTTAGAATCTTTGTTATTTCGTATCTGTTAACCCTAATTTTGTGTGTTTTTAGCTTGAATTTTCTGCATTATTATGCTTTTGCTCTTAATGCGTTAATGAGTTTTTAGTAAGTGTGTAGTGTTCAGGTTAAGAAGATAAAGTTGGAGTGCTGATTTTTGCAAATACAGTGTTATTCATACGGATGATATTGTGGAGACAACATATTTGGTGTGAAGTGACAATATTGTGATGCAGATATGAGCACGTGAAGAAAGAATACATGAACTTGCTTTTGGAGTATTTATTTACTTTACAATTCATGTATTTAGTGAAAATAATCAGATTTGATACTTGTTTCTTTTGATTTTCGTACCTTGACTTATGACATGATTTCGGAAACTTTACAAAGTTCTTCATTGGATTTTTGGACTATTCATTGTTTGTTTGTTTTGTAGACGGCTTCTAATATGGGACTTAAGTGTTTCAAGATGGTTTGCCGTCAAGCATCTCAATGATTAGAGAAATGTTCTCCGTATCATGGTCATGATTGGTAACGCTGTTAATATGACAATTGATTATTTTCAGGTTTGTTGATGGTTGGTTTTACACTTTGGGGTTTTTATTCAAGATTATAATGTTTGTCAAATACTTACATTATGATGATGATTTTGGTTGATGGAACTTCTTGGTACAAGGCATGAACAAGTTGCTTTTAACGAGTTTTTGCTATGTACAGGATTAGGTAAACAGTCACGTCGTGGAAAATTTCGTGATGGAAAATCTGGAAATTTCCTGAGCTTGAAATGATTTCTCACGAACTTAGCTGTATCTGGAAATTTCCTGAGCTTGAAATGATTTCTCACGAACTTAGCTGTATCTGGAAATTTCCTAGCTTGAAATGATTTCTCACGAACTTAGCTGTATCTGGAAATTTCCTGAGCTTGAAATGATTTCTCACGAACTTACTGTATCTGGAAATTTCCTGAGCTTGAAATGATTTCTCACGAACTTACTGTATCTGGAAATTTCCTGAGCTTGAAATGATTTCTCACGAACTTAGCTGTATCTGGAAATTTCCTGAGCTTGAAATGATTTCTCACGAACTTACTGTATCTGGAAATTTCCTAGCTTGAAATGATTTCTCACGAACTTAGCTGTATCTGGAAATTTCCTGAGCTTGAAATGATTTCTCACGAACTTACTGTATCTGGAAATTTCCTGAGCTTGAAATGATTTCTCACGAACTTACTGTATCTGGAAATTTCCTGAGCTTGAAATGATTTCTCACGAACTTAGCTGTATCTGGAAATTTCCTGAGCTTGAAATGATTTCTCACGAACTTACTGTATCTGGAAATTTCCTAGCTTGAAATGATTTCTCACGAACTTAGCTGTATCTGGAAATTTCCTGAGCTTGAAATGATTTCTCACGAACTTACTGTATCTGGAAATTTCCTGAGCTTGAAATGATTTCTCACGAACTTACTGTATCTGGAAATTTCCTGAGCTTGAAATGATTTCTCACGAACTTAGCTGTATCTGGAAATTTCCTGAGCTTGAAATGATTTCTCACGAACTTACTGTATCTGGAAATTTCCTAGCTTGAAATGATTTCTCACGAACTTAGCTGTATCTGGAAATTTCCTGAGCTTGAAATGATTTCTCACGAACTTACTGTATCTGGAAATTTCCTGAGCTTGAAATGATTTCTCACGAACTTACTGTATCTGGAAATTTCCTGAGCTTGAAATGATTTCTCACGAACTTAGCTGTATCTGGAAATTTCCTGAGCTTGAAATGATTTCTCACGAACTTACTGTATCTGGAAATTTCCTAGCTTGAAATGATTTCTCACGAACTTAGCTGTATCTGGAAATTTCCTGAGCTTGAAATGATTTCTCACGAACTTACTGTATCTGGAAATTTCCTGAGCTTGAAATGATTTCTCACGAACTTACTGTATCTGGAAATTTCCTGAGCTTGAAATGATTTCTCACGAACTTAGCTGTATCTGGAAATTTCCTGAGCTTGAAATGATTTCTCACGAACTTACTGTATCTGGAAATTTCCTAGCTTGAAATGATTTCTCACGAACTTAGCTGTATCTGGAAATTTCCTGAGCTTGAAATGATTTCTCACGAACTTAACTGTATCTGGAAATTTTGCTTACGCCTTGTTGGTATGTCTGAGCAATCGTAAGGCTGGATTTGATCAGCTTTCTGCTCAGATTTCTTCGCAGATGGTTGCCTTGGTCTATAATCGACCTTATCCTTTTTCAGCATACTTCTATCAAGAATTTATTGATCAAATCAATGCCAAAGCGAAAAAGAGATTTCTTTTATATCCTCGCTTTGTTATGGCAATCGTTAGACATTTTTGTCCGAACTTGGTATTTGATCAAGGTCCTCGCTATATACCACATGCTTGGCCTTTACGTCTATTTGCTGATCTAGAAGCCAACACTCGAAACGTGGCTGGTCTTAATGATCCACCACTTTTTGGTCATTTGATTGATCCAAACTATCGATCCCGTCTTGAGGATGATATGTTAGTGGATGATGTTGACGATTCTGATCATGATGATGAAGAGGGTTCTGATGATGATTCCGGTGGTGATTCTGATTCTGATGATTCTGATCATGGGAATGATGATGGTGTGGAAGCTGGTTCTGATGGTTCTCATTCTGATTCTGATTCTGATCTGATCATGGGAATGATTCTGATTCTGATTCTGATTCTGATTCTGATTCTGATTCTGATTCTGATTCTGATTCTGATTCTGATTCTGATTCTGATTCTGATTCTGATTCTGATTCTGATTCTGATTCTGATTCTGATTCTGATTCTGATTCTGATTCTGATTCTGATTCTGATTCTGATTCTGATTCTGATTCTGATTCTGATTCTGATTCTGATTCTGATTCTGATTCTGATTCTGATTCTGATTCTGATTCTGATTCTGATTCTGATTCTGATTCTGATTCTGATTCTGATTCTGATTCTGATTCTGATTCTGATTCTGATTCTGATTCTGATTCTGATTCTGATTCTGATTCTGATTCTGATTCTGATTCTGATTCTGATTCTGATTCTGATTCTGATTCTGATTCTGATTCTGATTCTGATTCTGATTCTGATTCTGATTCTGATTCTGATTCTGATTCTGATTCTGATTCTGATTCTGATTCTGATTCTGATTCTGATTCTGATTCTGATTCTGATTCTGATTCTGATTCTGATTCTGATTCTGATTCTGATTCTGATTCTGATTCTGATTCTGATTCTGATTCTGATTCTGATTCTGATTCTGATTCTGATTCTGATTCTGATTCTGATTCTGATTCTGATTCTGATTCTGATTCTGATTCTGATTCTGATTCTGATTCTGATTCTGATTCTGATTCTGATTCTGATTCTGATTCTGATTCTGATTCTGATTCTGATTCTGATTCTGATTCTGATTCTGATTCTGATTCTGATTCTGATTCTGATTCTGATTCTGATTCTGATTCTGATTCTGATTCTGATTCTGATTCTGATTCTGATTCTGATTCTGATTCTGATTCTGATTCTGATTCTGATTCTGATTCTGATTCTGATTCTGATTCTGATTCTGATTCTGATTCTGATTCTGATTCTGATTCTGATTCTGATTCTGATTCTGATTCTGATTCTGATTCTGATTCTGATTCTGATTCTGATTCTGATTCTGATTCTGATTCTGATTCTGATTCTGATTCTGATTCTGATTCTGATTCTGATTCTGATTCTGATTCTGATTCTGATTCTGATTCTGATTCTGATTCTGATTCTGATTCTGATTCTGATTCTGATTCTGATTCTGATTCTGATTCTGATTCTGATTCTGATTCTGATTCTGATTCTGATTCTGATTCTGATTCTGATTCTGATTCTGATTCTGATTCTGATTCTGATTCTGATTCTGATTCTGATTCTGATTCTGATTCTGATTCTGATTCTGATTCTGATTCTGATTCTGATTCTGATTCTGATTCTGATTCTGATTCTGATTCTGATTCTGATTCTGATTCTGATTCTGATTCTGATTCTGATTCTGATTCTGATTCTGATTCTGATTCTGATTCTGATTCTGATTCTGATTCTGATTCTGATTCTGATTCTGATTCTGATTCTGATTCTGATTCTGATTCTGATTCTGATTCTGATTCTGATTCTGATTCTGATTCTGATTCTGATTCTGATTCTGATTCTGATTCTGATTCTGATTCTGATTCTGATTCTGATTCTGATTCTGATTCTGATTCTGATTCTGATTCTGATTCTGATTCTGATTCTGATTCTGATTCTGATTCTGATTCTGATTCTGATTCTGATTCTGATTCTGATTCTGATTCTGATTCTGATTCTGATTCTGATTCTGATTCTGATTCTGATTCTGATTCTGATTCTGATTCTGATTCTGATCTCTATTATTATTATTATTCTGATTATTTGATCAGATGATACAGATGATGCAGAATTATTCTTTGATGGTGATGAACTTGAGGAAGGTGAGTTTGTTCCTGAACCGGATCTAAACATATTCAAGAAACCTTATGGGTTTGATGATGTTTGGGACTCAATTCCTGAAGATCCATCTATAGAAGAAAGAAAAGTGTTAGAGTTAAAGAGAAAAGAAGTTAAGGAAAGAATGCTTCAAGCTTCAATTAGTAGCACCGCTAAAGTTTTAAACTTTGTGGTATATGCTAAGGTTGATGATGCATTGATTCCTTTCCACTGGGAAATTAACTTGACAAGACCTTTTGATCCAAATGATTATCCAGTTCCTCTCAGAGAAGATGATCCACTGCAAGAGATTGATCGACTTGTGCCTGGGCAAAGAATTAATGAATATATATTCACATGGGATACTATGAAACCCATTATGTATTGGACTCACATCTCAGATAAAGATGCTGCAAAATATAAGACGATAATCTGGAGTTGGTTCTATGATGAAAAATTGAAGCTGTTCGTTCTTAAAAGACCAGAAGGTTGTCAGTATTTAGCGTGGCGTGAGAGACACTTCAGAAGTTTGTGTGAAGAAGATTTACATGAACTCGGAAATAACTGGATTATCAATCCAAGTGGTTATGGTCTTGCTGATGTAGTTGGTAAGAATCTTCATGAAGATTTCAAGTTGAGATTGAATATGAAAGATGCAGAGAAACCAAAGTTTCATATTGAACCAAGACGGAAGAAGAAGGTGGTTAAGCCAGATAAAAGCGTTGAGTATATTCAACATGATATCAAGTGTATGATCAAAGTCCCTGCCAAGAAGTGGGCACAAGATGTCTTGGATAAGATGGATAATTGGGAGATTGATCGGAATTCTGGTGAAGCCAAGATGTATGCAGACTCGAAGAAGAAGATGTTATTGAGAAGGATGTATGATCCAATGCAGTTGGTTAACTTCTCAAGAAATGATCAGAGAAAATTATACGATACTGAATGTTCATTTTTACCATTTTGGAAGAATGAAGAAGGTCGATATCGTAAGATTCTCCAAGTCTGCTTACACGAAAATATCCATGCAAATAGCAAACGATTGTTATTTGATGGATGATAAAGATTTTTTTGAAGACTGAAGAAATCGAAGATGCTGCTGTCAAGGGGGAGTTTGTTGATGCATGTTGATGTGACAACAGCAACTTAGATTTGATTAGTCTTTTAGATTAAGACATTATGTTATTTTATGTCTTATTTATATATGTGTAATTGATAGATTATGGACTTCATGTTTTGGTAATGATCGATTACATGTTTTGGTGTTATATATATGTTTATATATGATGTTTGTTATGTGTGTTATACAAGTACAAACAGAATATACGTTAGGTTCCTTGTACATGAAATACTTGGAAAATAACTAGGCATAGATGCTGATGGAAATTAGTACTAACGAAGATAATCTTCGTTAGGAACAAACGAAGATAATCTTCGTTATATGGGCTAGTGTTATATGTATAATTTGAGCTTAAGTGTGTGTTTTAGTGTGTGTTAATGGCGGTTGGAAGAGAGAGAAAGTAGAGAGAGAGTAGAGAGAGAGAGTCAGGGAAAGTTTAGATTGTATTATGGGTGAAAAGGTTACAAATTACATTATGGAGGGGGTTTATATACATAAGAGCAATTTACACTATGCCCCCTTCCATATTAACATGTTTACATTCTAAGTATAAAACAATATAAAGTATACAAATCACCTACTACATTTATATTTCTAACACATATTGATTCTTATTGTATTTGCCTCAAGAGTGATATAAGGTGCCCTTCTAACATCTTCGGAAGGATTATATACAGTGGCAAGCAGATTTTTAGGAGCTCTTGATTGTCTAGGTGCCATTTATAAAGAATAGATGAAGATGAAATTGAATATATATAGGTTATGATGAAGATTTGATGAAGGAATGAACAGAAATGGAATAAATAAGAGAGATAAAGATGATTGGAAATTGAATGAAGGAAGTAAATGAAGGAATTTGAAAGATTTGGGAGTAAATATGTTCGAAGTAAATGCAATTGAAATTGAAAGTGGGTATTTATAGGAGAGAGAATGTGGAACTCAAACAGTTTATTTGAAATTATCAAATATAATTTTGATCGATGTTCTGAGATCCGCATTAATTACATCACATCACACATAAATGTGTGATGGTTTACCGCCCACAAACATTAACAAGTTGCTCTTTTTGAGTTCCCAAGGTAAAAATACCATCATTTCGTTGAAAAATTTACATGCCACGTAGGATAAAATATCTTCAAAAGGATTTGCTTACGTGGCACACACAATGACCAAGTATTTAGAAAATATTATGACATATTTCAGTGCATCTGGAAGTTGACTGGACACTCCAGTATCACTGGTGGATTAGTCCAGTGAACATATACTGATGGTACACTGGAGGGACACTCCAGTAAAGTACCAGTGAAAACCATTTTGAAAGACTAGTAACCTCAAACGTACACGTCAACTAATACAGACAAATGAGAGGGACACATTTACAAGGAGACATAAGTCAACTCAAACATGCACTTCAATTTGTCCAGTTACCAGTGAGAGGGACACATTTACAAAGCACCAGTAATATTTTCTGAAGAATTTGTCCAGTGAGAAAATAAATTAATAAATTCTCCCTGAACTTAAACATTTTTAAGAACAAAAATATCTTTCAAGTCTTTCCCCCTGGAATGTTGATCCAGAAATAAATTTATGAATCTTTAAATCAAAGATCCTTAGTAGTACACAATGGCGTTCAATACCAAGGTTCCAGATTTAAGGGTTTAACATTCCCAACTCACCAACAAGATATTCAAAAGTTTTGACATCCAGAGGTTTGGTAAAAATGTCAGCGAGTTGTTTGTCAGTGGGAATAAAATGGAGTTCAATGTTGTTTTTCATAATATGATCACGAATGAAGTGATACCTGAGATCAATGTACTTCGTTCTGGAGTGCATGACTGGATTGTTTGAGATAGCAATGGCACTGGTATTATCACAAAAGATTGGGGTCTTTGAATATTTAATACCATAATCAAGCAACTGGTTCTTCATCCATAGTATCTGAGCACAGCAACTGGCTGCAGACACGTATTCAGCTTCAGCAGTGGACAATGAAACTGAAGTTTGCTTCTTACTGGTCCAGCTGACCAGTTTGCCACCAAGGAAATGACATCCACCCGTAGTGGATTTTCTGTCTATCTTACAACCTGCATGATCTGAATCTGAATAACCCATTAGATCCATGCCTGAGCCGTTGGGATACCAAAGACCCAAACTGGGAACACCCTTAAGGTACTTCAGTATGCGCTTTACAGCAAGCATATGAGATTCCTTTGGATTAGACTGATATCTGGCACATAAACATGTTGAAAACATAATACCTGGTCTACTGGCAGTTAAATACATCAGTGAACCAACCATGCCTCTATAGACAGTGGTGTTCACTGGTTTTCCATCTGGATCAGAGTCCAAGTGTCAGTGGTGCAGAAATTGGAGTTAGTTTAGATGGTGAAGAGTTCATATCATATTTCTTTAAAAGATCTCTAACATATTTTTCCTGATTAATAAAAATGCCATCTTTGTTTTGTTTAATCTGGAGTCCAAGAAAATATGTTAATTCACCCATCAAACTCATTTCATATTCAGTTGACATTATTTTAGAAATTTCTTGCACATGTTTTCATCAGTAGACCCAAAAATAATATCATCAACATAAATTTGTACCATTAACAGATTACCTTTTTCATGAAGAATAAATAAGGTATTGTCAATTGCACCTCGTTTGAAACCATTTTTCAACAATGTTTAGTCAGAGTGTCATACCAGGCACGTGGGGCTTGTCTGAGGCCATAAAGCGCTTTGTCCAGACGATATACCCAATGTGGATGCTTTTCATCAACAAAACCTGGTGGTTGTCTGACATAAACTTCTTCTTCAAGCTTTCCATTCAAGAAAGCACTCTTTACATCCATCTGGTAGACCTTGAATTGATGATAAGCAGGAAATGCTAAGAAAATTCTGATCACTTCAAGTTTAGCCACTGAAGCAAACGATTCATCAAAATCGACATCTGACTGGCAGTAGCCTTGAGCTACCAGTCTGGCCTTGTTTCTGATTACGTGGCCATCTTCATCGACCTTGTTCCTGAAGACCTATCTACTTCCAATTGGTTCTTTCTTTCCAACTGGGAAAGGAACCAGATACCAGACCTTGTTCCTTTCAAACTGGTGAAGCTCTTCTTGCATAGCAGTCACCCAGCTTGGATCTTCCATAGCCTCGTCAATCTTCTTTGGTTCCATCAAAGATAGAAAACTAACGTATAAGCATTGATTACTGGAGGCTCTTCTGGTCTGAACTTCTCTACTGGAGTCACCTATGATCTGATTAATAGGATGAGCTTTTGTCCATCTAGAGTACTGACCAGGATTGTTACTGATAACAATATCAGTGCAAGAGTTCAGTTGAGTTTCCTCTGGAATTGCTTCTGGAGAAGGATCTTGCCAGACTACTTCAGTATCTTCATCTGAGTCATTTAAATCACGATTTGCATCATGAAATTCTTCATTTGAAGGCATTTCCTGAAGTACTGGTTCAGTTTGGATTTCTTCATAAAAGACATTTCTGGTACGTTCTCAACTGATACTGATACTGGAGAAGTAGTACGCACATCTGAACCAATATTAATTTCAGAGAGTAGTTTGAAAATAATAGAAGGATAGAATGGAGTACTACTGGAGAGTTTCTTTTTCTGAACAGGTTCCAGATCAGGATGACTGGAAACTGTGTGTTTTGAATCTTCTTTATTGTAGTTGATAGGATCAGATTCGCAAAAGACAATTGGAGTTACTAGGGGAGTGTCAAGGGCTGGCTTCTTGTTGATTGCAGCATTTGATTCATCAAATGTTACATGAATTGACTCATGGACCTTCTCCAGTCTCTTGTTGTAGACTCTGAAGGCCTTGCGAATGGCTGAATAGCCTAAGAAATATCCTTCATCAGCTTTGGCATCAAATTTGCCTAACTGACTGGAGTCGTTTAGGATGTAAACTGGACATCCAAAAACATGAAAGTAACCAATATTTGGTTTTCTATTTCTTAAGACTTCATAGGCTGTCTTTTTGTGTCTTTTGATGTACACTGATCGATTCTGGGTATGGCAAGCAGTTGCAATTGCTTCCGCCCAGAAACTGGTAGACAGACCAGATTCAGCAAGCATACTCCTGGTAGCTTCTATCAGCGTTCGATTCTTCCTTTCCACCACTCCATTCTGTTCTGGAGAGCGGACTAATGAGAAGTTCTGGGAGATGCCAGTGTCAGTATAGAATGACTCCAGAGTTGCATTCTGGAATTCTGTTCCATTGCCACTTCTTAACTGACACACCTTTTGACTGTACTTGAGCTCAATTTGCTTGATAAGACTGATGATTTCAGCAGCAGCTTCACTTTTTTTTTTTTTTTTTTTTTTTTTTTTTTTTTTTTTTTTTTTTTTTTTTTTTTTTTTTTTTTTTTTTTTTTTTTTTTTTTTTTTTTTTTTTTTTTTTTTTTTTTTTTTTTTTTTTTTTTTTTTTTTTTTTTTTTTTTTTTTTTTTTTTTTTTTTTTTTTTTTTTTTTTTTTTTTTTTTTTTTTTTTTTTTTTTTTTTTTTTTTTTTTTTTTTTTTTTTTTTTTTTTTTTTTTTTTTTTTTTTTTTTTTTTTTTTTTTTTTTTTTTTTTTTTTTTTTTTTTTTTTTTTTTTTTTTTTTTTTTTTTTTTTTTTTTTTTTTTTTTTTTTTTTTTTTTTTTTTTTTTTTTTTTTTTTTTTTTTTTTTTTTTTTTTTTTTTTTTTTTTTTTTTTTTTTTTTTTTTTTTTTTTTTTTTTTTTTTTTTTTTTTTTTTTTTTTTTTTTTTTTTTTTTTTTTTTTTTTTTTTTTTTTTTTGTTTTCTGGACAACTTATTAATATTTTTGAAATTTAAATGGGATAACCTTTTGTGCCATAACCAGTTTGTGTCTTCATCAGCTTGAGTATAGAAACACTGCTCTGAAGGAGAGCTTTCCATATCCATCACATACACATTCCCTTTTCTGGGAGCAATCAACACTACCTTCCAGTCCTTGTTGAATACGATACCCTGAGCAATATTGAATAGAACTTGATAGCCATCATCACATAGTTGGCTTACACTGATCAGGTTATATTTCAAACCATTCAAAAATGCAACTCGTCTGAACTTGACTTGTCCATTGTTCAGAACACCGTATCCCTCAGTCTTTCCACAACCATCATTTCCAAAAGTGATGGAGGGTCCATCAGAAATGGTGAACTCCTCCAGCAGGGTCTTACATCCGGTCATCGTCCTGCCAGCAGCACTGTCAAGATACCAGATATATTTCTTTCGATCGCCCTGCACATACACCAGATATTCATCAGTTAGATTTGGGAACCCATCGAATGATGGGTTCACTGGACCCTCCCTTATAGGTCCTTGGGGCAATCTGGTTCAGTTCACTTTCTTCAACAGTGGTCTTAGTTGAAAAGACCACTAGGGTTGATAGTTTTGAAACCCTTTTCTTTTTCTCAACTGGAGAAACAGATTTGACTTTCTTTGAAAAAGGTTTTGTATTTTGTCTAGGGCCAGATGAAGTACACTCAATAAAGTTTAATCTTGCATTAAAACTTTGTAATTGACGAGTCAGTATTTGAATCTGGCTCTCTAGCCTGGACAAAACATTTTCTTCAGATGATACCTTAGCCTTTCCAGTTCTAGACTTAGGTAGGGGATTGGTCTGAGGCAAAGGTTTATTCCGATTAAGCTTTTGAACTGGAGCAGTCATCTGGAATGCTCCAGTCTTAACCTCTGGGGATTGAACTGGGAAAATATTGGCCTTGGGAGTTATAGGCTCATCATAAACAGTGGTGGGCCTGAACCCCTCTGGTAATCGATCGATTACTGGTATTAATGATGCTACATGAGTATTTCCATCTAAATATGCACGTTTTTGAGTGGGAAATTGATTTACTCCAGCATCATATGGCTTTTTGGTCTCTAGCCATGATTTAATTACCATTTTTCTTTCTCTAAAATGATCTCAAGATCTTGTTTTTCTTGAATCAATTGTTCAGTTACCAGAACCTGGGCTTGAAATGCCAGTTCAATGTCTTGAAGTTCTTTTAATTTTGATTTTAAAGCAATTATTTCAGAAGAATCTGTTTCTAGACCATTTACACAATCAGATCTAACAGTTTCTACAAAAATCAAATCAGAATTAAGAGCTTCAGCAATGTCCAGTTTTAATTCTTGGTCAGTTGCATTATCATAATCACTAACCTTCTTAATAACAATGTTCACCCATCGTCCAGATGTGACATCTTCCTTCACCAGGAGCTCTTCGTCTGCCAGAGCCATGTAACAACAATCTCTTTCTTCTTCTTCATCGGCAGATAATTCATCAGAAGGAACCCACTTCTCTTCAGTTGTTGCGATCATGCACTTATTATTATTTTCAATTTGTTGTGCCATGAGAGCAATCTGAGCCTTAAGCTTTTTATATTTCAATTTATAGCTATCATCAGGCTTATTATTTGAAGAGAATGGACCAGGCTTCGATACAAACTGGTTGGACCTGCAATCTTTCATGAAATGACCCTTTTTGCCACACTTAAAGCATGTCAAATTGGTCTTATCAGTTGAAGAACTGGATGCAAATTGTCCAGATGGCCTATTTGCTCTTGCTTTGAAACGGTTAAACGTTTTAGCAATCATTGCAATGAGGTCATCATCTTCAGCTTCATCACAACAGTCTGGAGTGATTTGACTGGACTCTCCAGAATCCATAAGTTCAGACACCATCTTCTTCATAGAAAATACATTCTCAGAAGATATCAGTGCTGTACCTTGTGGTTCAGTATGACTGACCACATTAGGATTATTGGAGGCATGGTTAAAGGCATCTTGTTCTGCCACCACTCTCTGAGCTTGATTTTCTTCAGTGTACCTGAAAACTCCATAAAGAGTTGAGAGAGTGTGTGTGTGCAGAGTTTTTCCTTGTCGTAAGACTAGGATCATGTGAGACCATTTGGTGGGTAGAATATCACAAAATTTCTCCAGAAGTATATCCTTGTCCTTCTTAACCCCAAGACCTCTCAACTGGTTTATGATACTCATAAATCTGGTGTAAGTACCAGTGAGAGACTCGTTAGGCTGAGCAAAAAATGACTCATACCTCTTGTTTAAGGAGACTTTTCTGGTGACAATGGTGTCATCTCTTCCTTCATGCTGGTTTAGTAGTTCATCCCACATGGTTTTAGCACTAGGAAAAAGAACTAGTGTGGGAATGAGGGTTTCTGGAACAGCCCCGAGGATCATGTTTTTGAGAAGGGTGTCTAGATTCACCAATCTCCTCTCCTCTTCAGACCAATGTTCCTCCCTCTTTTCCCTTCCTCTTCTAGATCCAGAAGGATCAAGAAGGGGATTGAGAGGTGATGTAGGGACATAAGGACCTTCGTTTAAAATTTTCATCATGTTCCTCTCAATACCAGTGACATGCAAAACTATCCTAGCCTTCCACGTACCAAACTCATCACTGTTTCCACTGAATTTAGGAACAAGATTGTTTGAATAGTGCACATGCACGTGTGGAGAAGCAGGAGTAGGAGGAGGTGGTGGATTAGTGTTATTGACAATAGGTGGTTCATTTTGATCATTAATATTGACATTAGGATCGGGACCAAGATTAAAACGTCCTTGTGTATTTTCTTGGTTAGCCATCGAGAAATAGATCTAGGCAATGTTTAGCCTTCTGCTCTGATACCAAATGTGAGTCCCTTAAATACGAGATGGTTAACCTAGAAAGTGTAAATACAATAAGTCTAATAATCACTAGAAATGGACTAGTATTACTTAATTATAAATGCAAGTATATAAATAAAGTAATACAAGACTTAAAGCAATAAACAAATAAAGTGGAACATAATATATTTTTCAATGGTGTATTTTATTTATGATGTTAAATAAATACAAGGTTGTGCGGAATCAAGATAATACAAATAAGTATGTATCCTAACAACCTATGAATTACAAATGATCTATATTTGTCAAATAACTCTTTTGGATCGAGATACTTAAAGTCGTGAAGTATCCCAGTTTAAGATCGAGAGTATTTAGACAAATTCACTTTAATGCAAAAGGTATGCTAAAAAGTAATTTTCTCAAGGAATGACTTTGTATTTATAGGCAACAAAATTCACCAGTGAATTTTGTGCCGTACAAATATGGTTGCATGCATTTAATGATCCGACAAGAACATTAAATGCATTGGATAAGGAATAAGGATAAAGTTACATCAAATGACTATCTATCCTTTTATCCAACCACCTTAACACACGTATACTTTGGTAAAGAACAAGTGGATTGTTCTTTAGAAAGTGTGTAAAGGCAAAGGTCAATCCTTAATATCAGTGTTCAGACTTGTAAGGTCTAGAATACTGACAATCCTCCAGTATACAGATCTGGTAAGACTTCCAGTGGACTCCGCCATTTGTAAGTCTTCTTTATTCTGACTTCAGTCTTTGACTTCAGTGAGAATGTCTTCAGTAGAGTAGATCTGGACTTGGGTGAAGTCCAGTGAGCTAATCTGGAGAATACTCCAGATTTCCTATACAAGTATTTGCTCACTAGTCTTCCATTATTTCTGGACAAATCTTCAGAGGACTCCAGATTCCAAGTCTGGAGTAGGTCCAGTAGAACACGTTTCTGGACAGATCTTCAGTAAGGCTCCAGTAGTCGAGTCTGGAGAGAGTCCAGTAAATCTGGACCTAACAAGATCTAGTAAAAAGGATGAAGATTATACCTTCTTAAACTTGGTTTTGATGAAGAAAAGATGGCAGAAAAATCGTGGCCCTTGGAGCTCCAAATAACCCTTAATCTATGCTTAAAACAACCCTTAATCCTACCTTAGATTAACCTTTGCTTCAACTAATTTAAACCCTTATTATTATTACTAGTTTAGATGGATTTTTGCTCCGCTTTTCCTTGCTTATTTGAGCCGTGACCAAGAAGGAGAAAAAGAGAAGAGAAAGGTTTTTCTTGAAAGAGTAAATGTGTGTATGTGAAGTGTGTGTGAAGATTGAGAGTTACAAGAAAGATTAAGTGAAAAGTAAATTTTGAAATGGATGTGTGTGTGTGTGCATAGGGGGAGGGGGCCGGCCTCATGGGGGGTATTTGAAGGGGTTTCTATCTTCTTCTTTTTTTATAAAATTTTATATGTAAGTATGTATATGTATATATTTTAAGTGGGTATTTGTTTTATAGGTGTAATATAGGTTTATTTGTAATGTAAATGCATTGTTTGTCCTAGTACATGTATATGTGTATGTCGTGTGAGTGTATGTGGGTATATGCATACTTTGTGTTTTTAATTTGTTACATAAACCCATTAGTCATAATCTTGTATTTATTTTAGACATATAAACATACACTTATTATTATTTAAACACTTTTAGGCACATATTAGTTTATAAATATATTTTGAGATAGAAATTTTTATTCTCATGTCATGTTTACTTAAATTGGCTTGGTGATCAATTTGTTGGACATTCATAAGAATTTTGATGGATATCTCAACTTGCGAGGCTTACTTTATTATTTATAACTTGATTAATCATCAATAAAATTTTTGTTCAATAGAATTTTATTAAGTTAAACTTAGAACTAAACAATAGCTTTAGATTGCTAATTTAGGGGCATTATCTACTAGCTTCTAGAATAACTATGGCTTGCAGGATCATAGACAACATAACTAGCACATATATATAATATTAAAAGGAGGGTTGTTACATCACACGCTCACAACCTATCATAGTCGATCAAAACATTAACACTTATACACATATACATTTATATAGATATATTTTACTTTCCTTTTAATTACTTTTATTCCTTCATAAATGTTATAAAAGAGATCTTGGCTTTGGACGACTCATGACGTACGACTACGACACTTTAAAAGTCAAGGAACGATTCACTAGCACAACCAACTCGATCCAAGAAAGTGGGAAGTCAAGCTAGAAGGAAATCTGAAAGACCGAACAGCCAGGAGGCCGTAACTTACGGCCAAGAGGACCATAGGTTACGGTGTAACAAGTTCAACTAGCGTAAGGTACGCCTAGCCAAGGCGTAAGGTACGGCCAGCCAAGTTAGCTAAGCGTAAGCTACGCTGATTTGGACGTAAGGTACGCCCACCTGGATCTCGCAGTTTTGGCGTCTTGATCAGCGTTGGCAGAGGGTTTCGGGCGTAAGGTCAAAATCATAGCGTAACCTACGGCCATTACCCCGTAAGCTACGCCCCCTTGACTTGAAGGCCAGCGTAACCTACGCCTAGGAGGGCGTAAGTTACGCCCATATCTGGGCTGGTCGAGCAGCAGCAGCAAATCACCAAGAACATGACCCAAAACTCATCAAAACCCTAATCCGTTAAGTTTAACCCAAAGGCTCACTTTGACACACAATTATGTTTACACAAACACATTTTAACATGGATTAACACTTGAGTTCGTTCCTTCACATCAAAGTCTTACCCAAAATTACACTTTAAAACTTGACCCAAATGAGGAAATTCTTGCACTTTAAAACTCCAATCTTTTGATATGTTATTGCTATTATGGTGATGATGAGAAACCCTAACAAAATCTTACTTGAAACATTCAATTTTGTGCATTTAATTTAGAGAGATAGAGATGTAAGATGGTTGGTGATTTTTGTAATGAATGAGGGAGAGAAGTGTAAGAGATTTAGTGGAGGATAAGGTTGGGTTTTAGTTGGGTGGGTCTTGGACATGGGTTTGGGATATGGGTATGGCTTGACCTATGAGTAACCCATCACTACAATGTTGCATGTATTTTAGCCTAGCATTGGCATTTAAGCACAACGATAACCCAACCCCGACTAGTTCACGATCAATATTAGTCAAATGATCATATACACATAAGTTTTCTTCGAACACAACTTAAATAATAGCCAAACTCGTTCATATAATGGGTTAACGATTATCATTAAATCAATTGTACATATAATTAACGGGTCAAGAAAAGTCAAATTTCACGAATGTTACATCATTCCCCCGTTAAAGGAATTTCGTCCCGTTTGGATACTAGCATGGTAGCTATTATTATAAGAGAATTCAACTAGCGGTAAATGTACATCCCAATTGCCACCAAAATTGATGGCACATGCTCGTAACATATCTTCAAGCGTTTGAATCGTCCTTTCGCTTTGACCATCGGTTTGAGGGTGGAACGCCGTACTCATGTTAAGTTGAGTACCCATGGCTTTTTGGAGCGCCTTCCAAAACCTTGAAGTAAATCGGGCATCCCGATCGCTTAAGATGGAAACCGGCACTCCGTGTTTGGATACCACTTCTTTGATGTACAACCGTGCCCTGGTGTTAAAATCATCATCTTCCCGGATGGCTAAGAAGTGAGCCGACTTAGTCAACCGGTCAATTATCACCCAAATAGTGTCCCGACCTCCCCTCGTTCTAGGTAACTTCGTGATGAAGCCCATGGCAATATCTTCCCGTTTCCATTTCGGTGTCGCCGGTTGAACCAGCAACCCGGGCGGTTTCTTGTGGTCGGCTTTTACCTGCAGACATGTGATGCATTTACTAACGTATCTAGCAATGTCTTTCTTCATTCCCGACCACCAATACAAGTCTCTCAAGCCAAAATACATCTTGTCGGAACCCGGATGTACCGAGTAGGCCGACTTATGAGCTTCATTCATCAATTTCAATCGCCACCCGCCAAGAACGGGGATCCACAATCGTTCAACGAAATACAAGCCGTCATCATTCTTTCTATCAAATTGTTCTTCTAAACCGTGCAATGCTTCATTGATGAAATTCTCCGGCCTAGTTGCCAATCTCTGTGCTTCAATGATGGAGTCATGAACACTTCTTATCACAACAAGGCTCATGGTTTTAATTCATCTTGGATTTATACGTTCTTTTCGGCTCAAAGCATCGACTACAACATTGCTTTACCCGGGTTATACCGGATTACACAGTCATAATCACTAAAAAGCTCCAACCATCTCCGTTGTCTCATGTTCAACTCGCTTTGGTCAAAGATGTGTTGTAGGCTTTTGTGATCGGTATAAATCACACTTTTGGTGCCATACAAGTAGTGCCTCCAACACTTCAAAGCAAACACGACCGCTCCTAACTCCAAGTCGTGTGTCGGATAGTTCTTCTCATGCACCTTCAATTGTCTAGATGTATAAGCAATCACCTTGCCACGTTGCATCAAAACACATCCTAAGCCTTTCCCGGAAGCGTCACAATACACAACAAAGTCATCGGGTCCATCGGGCAAGCTCAAGATTGGTGCATCACATAACTTGTCTTTAAGCAATTGGAAGGCCCGTTCTTGCTTTTCGCCCTAATCAAACCTTCTTTCCCGTTGTGTCAACAAGGTCAAAGGTTGGGCGATCTTTGAGAAACCCTCAATAAACCTTCTATAATAACCCGCCAAACCAAGAAATTGGCGAATCTCGGTTGGCGTCTCGGGTCGTCTCCAATTCTTCACCGCTTCGATTTTACTAGGGTCCACATGAATGCCCTCCTTGCTCACCACGTGACCAAGGAAATGGACTTCTTCTAGCCAAAATTCACATTTTGAGAACTTGGCATACAACTCTTCTCTCCGAAGTAACTCCAACACTTGTCTCAAATGATCGGCATGGTCTTCCTTTGTCTTGGAATATATGAGAATATCATCGATAAAAACAATGACGAATTCATCTAAATAGGGCCGACACACCCGGTTAATCAAATCCATGAACACCGCCGGTGCATTGGTCAACCCAAAGGGCATCACCGTAAACTCAAAATGCCCATATCTTGTTCGGAAAGCGGTTTTTGGAATGTCATCTTCATGGACCCTCAACTGATGATAACCCGACCTCAAATCAATCTTGGAGAAATATTGAGCACCTTGGAGTCGATCAAATAAATCGTCAATCCTAGGGAGAGGATAGCGATTCTTCACCGTTAACTTATTCAATTCTCTATAATCAATACACAAACGGAAGGACCCATCTTTCTTCTTCACAAACAAAACCGGTGCACCCCAAGGCGATTGACTAGGGCGAATGAAACCCTTGTCTTGGAGTTCTTTGAGTTGGGCGGCCAACTCTTGCATTTCGGTCATGGCTAAGCGATAAGGCGCTTTGGCCACGGGAGTAGCATTAGGAACGAGGTCAATACGAAAATCTAGTTCACGAGATGGAGGCAAACCCGGTAGGTCATCCGGAAATACATCTGAAAAGTCTTTAACTACGGGCACGGTCTTCAATTCAACCTTAGTGACGTTTACATTATAAACTTTCCCTTCCCATGGCTCGATCGTCTCACCTTGGACCACTAATTCTTCCCCGCCTTCTAATGGTATCCTCACAACCCTACTACCACAATCAATCACCGCGTTCATAGCCGACAACCAATCCATACCCACGATCACGTCGAAACTACCGATATCAAAAGGCATTAAGTCTATGTAAAATGGGTTGTCACACAATTCTAACACACAATCATGAACGACTTGACTAATTCTAGACAATCCACAATTAACCATTTCGAGTTCAAAATAGTATGACAACGGGCTAAGACTAGCATCGATCAACGGAATGAAATCATTAGAAATAAGGCTATAATCGGCCCCGGAATCAAATAACATGGTAGCATATTGATGATTGAGGAGAAAAGTACCTGCTACAACATTGGGGTCAACACGAGCCTCGGCCGCATTCACGGCAAAAGCCCTACCACGTGGTGCTAGTTGTCATTGAGGAGCTTGTTGTCGTTGACCTTGATGTCCTCGATTTTGATTGGGACCGGCAATTTGCAATTGATTTGGGTGCACGGTCACTTGAACTTGTTGGCCAATGAGATTAGGGCACCTATTACGGTAGTGGTCTTGGCTACCACACTCGTAACAATTACCCCGGGCCATCGGGGGATATCGAGCATTGAGAGGCAAAGGATTCAAAGGAGCGGCACGAGGATTGGTAGGACACATTCTTGAAATATGGCCCACTTGATTACAATGAAAGCAAGAATCACACGGAGTGTGAGACCTATGATGACGGTTACACCGAGGGCATAAGGGAATAGCCCCGGTGTTAGCTTCTCCTGCCGGCACAACCGCCGCGAACACCCTTCCACCTCTAGATGGTTTCTTGTGATGACTCCTCTCGTCTTTCTTTGTGCCACTAGATTCGGGCACATTTTCCTCTTAATATCATTCTTCCCTAGTTCACCACCCTTCACAAGCTCCATGGTGACACTAGCGGTTCGGGTAATAGCTTCATTTATAGTTAGTGGCATGGTTGGATGAGAAACAAGTACTCTCACCTTATGGGGCAACCCGACCACATACTTCTCCACCTTGCGCTCCTCGGGTCTAACTATGTGGGGTATGAGTCTAGAAAGTTGGCCAAAACGGCGAGTGTATCCCACATGATCGACACCCTTCATGGTGAGCCTAGTAAATTCTTCTTCCAAATTCCTCATTTCGTAGGGTGGACAATACTTAGCAATGATCATTCGTTTGAAATTCTCCCAAGGGAAGGAGTTAGCAAGGTCGATCCCTAAGTTATCCACTTCAAGATTCCACCATTCAAGTGGATCACCACTTAACATGCCGGTGGCGTGAGAGACTCTTTGATCAAGAGTGCATCCACTTCTAGGGATCACGGATTCAATCTTCTCTAGCCACTCTAGACAACCGGTGGCTCCACCTTCACCCTTCCACTCCGGAGCTCCACAAGCCTTGAAGTCCTTAAAAATGCACCCTTAGCGGTAAGTATTGTTGTTTCTTTGTTGGACAAAAACATCTTCCCCATTTCCGTCACCATTCACATTCACATTCACATTCACATTCACATTCACATTCACATTCACATTCACATTCACATTCACATTCACATTCACATTCACATTCACATTCACATTCACATTCACATTCACATTCACATTCACATTCACATTCACATTCACATTCACATTCACATTCACATTCACATTCACATTCACATTCACATTCACATTCACATTCACATTCACATTCACATTCACATTCACATTCACATTCACATTCACATTCACATTCACATTCACATTCACATTCACATTCACATTCACATTCACATTCACATTCACATTCACATTCACATTCACATTCACATTCACATTCACATTCACATTCACATTCACATTCACATTCACATTCACATTCACATTCACATTCACATTCACATTCACATTCACATTCACATTCACATTCACATTCACATTCACATTCACATTCACATTCACATTCACATTCACATTCACATTCACATTCACATTCACATTCACATTCACATTCACATTCACATTCACATTCACATTCACATTCACATTCACATTCACATTCACATTCACATTCACATTCACATTCACATTCACATTCACATTCACATTCACATTCACATTCACATTCACATTCACATTCACATTCACATTCACATTCACATTCACATTCACATTCACATTCACATTCACATTCACATTCACATTCACATTCACATTCACATTCACATTCACATTCACATTCACATTCACATTCACATTCACATTCACATTCACATTCACATTCACATTCACATTCACATTCACATTCACATTCACATTCACATTCACATTCACATTCACATTCACATTCACATTCACATTCACATTCACATTCACATTCACATTCACATTCACATTCACATTCACATTCACATTCACATTCACATTCACATTCACATTCACATTCACATTCACATTCACATTCACATTCACATTCACATTCACATTCACATTCACATTCACATTCACATTCACATTCACATTCACATTCACATTCACATTCACATTCACATTCACATTCACATTCACATTCACATTCACATTCACATTCACATTCACATTCACATTCACATTCACATTCACATTCACATTCACATTCACATTCACATTCACATTCACATTCACATTCACATTCACATTCACATTCACATTCACATTCACATTCACATTCACATTCACATTCACATTCACATTCACATTCACATTCACATTCACATTCACATTCACATTCACATTCACATTCACATTCACATTCACATTCACATTCACATTCACATTCACATTCACATTCACATTCACATTCACATTCACATTCACATTCACATTCACATTCACATTCACATTCACATTCACATTCACATTCACATTCACATTCACATTCACATTCACATTCACATTCACATTCACATTCACATTCACATTCACATTCACATTCACATTCACATTCACATTCACATTCACATTCACATTCACATTCACATTCACATTCACATTCACATTCACATTCACATTCACATTCACATTCACATTCACATTCACATTCACATTCACATTCACATTCACATTCACATTCACATTCACATTCACATTCACATTCACATTCACATTCACATTCACATTCACATTCACATTCACATTCACATTCACATTCACATTCACATTCACATTCACATTCACATTCACATTCACATTCACATTCACATTCACATTCACATTCACATTCACATTCACATTCACATTCACATTCACATTCACATTCACATTCACATTCACATTCACATTCACATTCACATTCACATTCACATTCACATTCACATTCACATTCACATTCACATTCACATTCACATTCACATTCACATTCACATTCACATTCACATTCACATTCACATTCACATTCACATTCACATTCACATTCACATTCACATTCACATTCACATTCACATTCACATTCACATTCACATTCACATTCACATTCACATTCACATTCACATTCACATTCACATTCACATTCACATTCACATTCACATTCACATTCACATTCACATTCACATTCACATTCACATTCACATTCACATTCACATTCACATTCACATTCACATTCAATTAATTCACATTCACATTCACATTAATTCACATTCAATTCACATTCACATTCACATTCACATTCACATTCACATTCACATTCACATTCACATTCACATTCACATTCACATTCACATTCACATTCACATTCACATTCACATTCACATTCACATTCACATTCACATTCACATTCACATTCACATTCACATTCACATTCACATTCACATTCAATTCACATTCAATTCACATTCAATTCACATTCACATTCACATTCACATTCACATTCACATTCACATTCACATTCACATTCACATTCACATTCACATTCACATTCACATTCACATTCACATTCACATTCACATTCACATTCACATTCACATTCACATTCACATTCACATTCACATTCACATTCAATTCACATTCAATTCACATTCAATTCACATTCACATTCACATTCACATTCACATTCACATTCACATTCACATTCACATTCACATTCACATTCACATTCACATTCACATTCACATTCACATTCACATTCACATTCACATTCACATTCACATTCACATTCACATTCACATTCACATTCACATTCACATTCACATTCACATTCACATTCACATTCACATTCACATTCACATTCACATTCACATTCACATTCACATTCAATTCACATTCACATTCAATTCACATTCACATTCAATTCACATTCACATTCACATTCACATTCACATTCACATTCACATTCACATTCACATTCACATTCACATTCACATTCACATTCACATTCCCGACACTATTACGAACATCAATCAATAAGTTTATCAAAACCCTACGAACTCCGATCAAACAACTTTCACATTCCATCAATTCACATTGCACACATAATTTCCTATCATGCAAGCTAAATATGAAGTGTTTATGCAATGGTTATAGTCTAGGTCATTCCACCTAATTCTCTACAACCACGGCTCTGGTACCATTCTGTAACACCCCAACTAGGCGGAAACATGGGGCATTAAAAAAAGAGCTCAGCATGACATGGAAATTAAGTAGAGACTACTAAATGCATTCAAGGATTAAAACAATCCATACATAATTTAATTGCAATTACAAGCATTGGATCAAATAATGCACAAGGAGCACAACACCATCAATAGTTTACAAAAGAAAGATTAAATGATGGCTAACGATCCTAGGCATAACCCATAAACGGGTGCAATGAATCACGGATCCACAAAAGTCCAAGCTCAATCCTAACACATGCAATTCAGTCATCCATCACGTCTTTGATTCACTTGATTACCTGAAAAGTGCACTAAAATGCGTCAACATAAAGTTGGTGAGTTCGTAGGTTTTGACTAAAAGAAACAAGTGTCGGGATAACAACCGTTTAACCTTGATGCGAACATAATTAGATCATTTAATGATCATGTAACCTTGAAACCTTGATTGGGTCATTAAATGATCTCATAATTGGGATTGTTAAACGTTCACCAAGCCTTGAAACCTTGATTGGATCATTGAATGAATCCCATAACCTTGATACGAACATATACAATCACACAACCTTGATTCACAATTCAAACGAAACACATACCTTTGATAAACTAGCCAAACAATCATATAACCTTGATTCACAATTCAAACGAGCAAATAACCTTGATAAACTAACCAAACAATCATATAACCTTGATTACTTACATAAACGAACACATAACGATCAAACAAAACCATGAACCACGATGTACACTTTTCACCCCAAAATCATGTAAAGAAAAGGGGCTACGAACTCACCTTGGCTCGGCTACGACAAGCTAACATTGACCTATAAGCGTCAACTGGCGGTCACACGCTCACAACCTATCATAGTCGATCAAAACATTAACACTTATAAACATATACATTTATATAGATATATTTTACTTTCCTTTTAATTACTTTTATTCCTTCATAAATGTTATAAAAGAGATCTTGGCTTTGGACGACTCATGACGTACGACTACGACACTTTAAAAGTCAAGGAACGATTCACTAGCACAACCAACTCGATCCAAGAAAGTGGGAAGTCAAACTAGAAGGAAATCTGAAAGACCGAACAGCCAGGAGGCCGTAACTTACGGCCAAGAGGACCGTAGGTTACGGTGTAACAAGTTCAACTAGCGTAAGGTACGCCTAGCCAAGGCGTAAGGTACGACCAGCCAAGTTAGCTAAGCGTAAGCTACGCTGATTTGGACGTAAGGTACGCCCACCTGGATCTCGCAGTTTTGGCGTCTTGATCAGCGTAGGCAGAGGGTTTCGGGCGTAAGGTCAAAATCATAGCGTAACCTACGGCCATTACCCCGTAAGCTAAGCCCCCTTGACTTGAAGGCCAGCGTAACCTACGCCTAGGAGGGCGTAAGTTACGCCCATATCTGGGCAGGTCGAGCACCAGCAGCAAATCACAAAGAACATGGCCCAAAACTCATCAAAACCCTAATTTAGAACCCTAATCCGTTAAGTTTAACCCCAAGGCTCACTTTGACACACAATTATGTTTACACAAACACATTTTAACATGGATTAACACTTGAGTTCGTTCCATCACATCAAAGTCTTACCCAAAATTACATGTGACCCATTTCAAAAGGCCAAGAACCCTAGATTCGACCTAAATTCTGTTTTGGAAGGATTTAAGGCTCATTTAAAGTTTAAGTAACATGTTTTGACATAAATGAGTATAACCCATGTCACAAATTCGACTCAAACTAAAAATCGGATCTTGACCCATTCATGACTTGAAACCCTAATTTCTTGACCCTAAGTGCCCTAATTCCGAATCCGACCAAGAACTCCCAAGTTTTAGTTATGAAACAAGTTTATAAATGTAAAATGATGAAATTTGAGATGCATTTACTTACCAAATTCTTCCACCAAAAGCTAAACCCGAAATTTGACCCAAATGAGGAAATTCTTGCACTTTAAAACTCCAATCTTTTGATATGTTATTGCTATTATGGTGATGATGAGAAACCCTAACAAAATCTTACTTGAAACATTCAATTTTGTGCATTTAATTTAGAGAGATAGAGATGTAAGATGGTTGGTGATTTTTGTAATGAATGAGGGAGAGAAGTGTAAGAGATTTAGTGGAGGATAAGGTTGGGCTTTAGTTGGGTGGGTCTTGGACATGGGTTTAGGATATGGGTATGGCTTGACCCATGAGTAACCCATCACTACAATATTGCATGTATTTTAGCCTAGCATTGGCATTTAAGCACAACGATAACCCAACCCTGACTAGTTCACGATCAATATTAGTCAAATGATCATATACACATAAGTTTTCTTCGAACACAACTTAAATAATAGCCAAACTCGTTCATATAATGGGTTAACGATTATCATTAAATCAATTGTACATATAATTAACGGGTCAACAAAAGTCAAATTTCACGAATGTTACATAATAGACACAGGAACACCATGAAGTGACACAATCTTCTTAATATATATCTGAGACAATTTCTTTATTTTCCAATTCTCCCGTATTGGAATGAAGTGTGCAGACTTCGTCAATCGGTCAACAATGACCCAAATAGTATCGTAACCTTTCAAGGTTCGAGGTAACTTCGTAATGAAGTCCATAGTAATTGTTCCCATTTCCAATCAGGAATTTGGGGTTGCTGGAGTAGCCCAGAAGGCTTTTGGTGCTTCGCCTTAACCATCGAACAATTTAAACACTTTGAAACATACGTGGCGATATCTCTTTTCATACCACCGCCACCAATAAAAATCCTTTAATCCGTGGTACATTTTGTCAGCACCTGGATGGATTGAATACTTAGATCGATGAATCCCGTTCATCAAGAGTTCTCTAAATCCATTATACTTGGGAATCCACACCTGTCCTTGACATGTCGGATCCCATCACCATCCAATTCAAATAAATGTTCAGCATTCCACAATGCTTCTTTCTCGATACGCCCTGGCTGTAGGGCTTCGTTCTGATCATCCAAAACTCTATCCCTTAATGATGAGCCAAGATAAGAACTTGCTCTTGTTATAACGGATAGTGAAATTCTATCCTTTCTACTCAGCGCGTCAGCAACAACATTTGCTTTACTGAGATGATATTTGAGTTCACAATCATAATCACTGAGTAATTCTACCCATCGCCTTTGTCGCATATTCAGCATTTTCTGATCGAATATATGCTGAAGACTTTTGTGAACTGTGAATACCGTACACTTGGTACCATACAAATAATGCCTCCAAATTTTTAAGGCAAAAACAACCGCTCCGAGTTCAAGATCGTGGGTTGTATAATTCTTCTCGTGGATCTTGAGCTGTCTGGAAGCGTAAGCAATGACTTTACCTTCTTGCATAAGTACACATCCCATGCCCTGATGTGATGCGTCACAGTATACCACGAAATTTTCCACGCCATTTGGTAATGCTAATATAGGAGCATTACATAGCTTATCTCTCAACGTCTGAAATGCCTTTTCTTGGGCATCTTGCCAATTAAATTCCTTGGTCTTTTGAGTCAACAAAGTCAAAGGTTGAGAAACCTTTGAGAAATTCTCGATGAATCTCCTGTAATATCCAGCCAATCGAAGAAATTGACGAATTTCTGTCGGAGTCTTTGGGGCTTCCCACTTCTTTATTGCTTCGATCTTAGATGGATCTACGTGGATCCCATCCATATTCACTACATGACCTAAGAAGTGTACTTCCTAATCCAGAATTCACATTTGGAAAATTTAGCGTACAACTTTTGCTCCTTGAGTAGTTGTAGAATAGTTCTCAGATGACCTTCATGTTCATCTTTACTTCTCGAGTAGATCAGTATGTCATCAATGAATACAATGACAAACTTGTCAAGGTACGGTCGACATTAAGTCCATAAATAAAGCAGGTGCATTGGTTAAACCAAACGGCATAACCAAAAACTCATAATGTCCATAACGAGTTCTAAAAGCTGTTTTAGGAATGTCTGTCTCTCTGACTCTGAGTTGATGATACCCAGATCTGAGATCAATCTTTGAAAAGTGCGATGCACCTTCCAGTTGGTCAAACAAGTCGTCAATACGAGGTAAAGGGTACCTGTTCTTGACAGTCAACTTGTTCAATTCTCTGTAATCAATACACATGTGCATCGAGCCGTCTTTCTTCTTAACAAATAGGATAGGAACTCCCCACGGTGATGAACTTGGACGGATTAGTCCTTTTGCTAACAACTCTTGAAGTTGTTCGGACAGTTCTTGCATTTCTGACGGCGCAAGGTGATAGGGTGCCTTGGCCACGGGTGCAGCTCCAGGGACCAAATCTATTCCAAACTCAACTGGTCTGTGAGGTGGTAGTCCCGTCAAATCTTCAGGAAATACCTCTGGAAAATCTCTAACTACTGGAGTATCTTTCATGTCCTTAACTTTTGGTTTTGTTTCTACCACTAAGGCTAAGAAAGCAGGGTGTTCTTTCTGTAAATACTTATTTGCTTTTATCGCCGACACCAAAATCAACTTCTTTCATGACTTGTCTCCTTGCACGATTAGGGTTTCGCCTTTCGGTAGGGGTATTCTAACAATCTTTTCGTAACAACTTATTTCAGCTCTAACCCTAGATAACCAATCCATACCAACGATCACATCAAAACTACTTAGTTCTATAGGAATTAGGTCAATTTTAAAAGTCTTACCGGCCAATACCAAACTGCAATCTACCAAGTGATCTCTAGCAATATACTTTTGACCATTTACATATTCAACAATATAAGTGTCTTTCATGGGAAATAGCAACTATACCAAATCGAGACTTAAATTCTAAGCATATGAAACTTTTATCAGCACCAGAGTCCAATAATACAAATACATAATGATTATTGAGTATGAATGTACCTATCACAACGTTGGGATCACGTCGTGCATCAGCAACCTCCAAAGCAAATACTCGGCCTCTACCTTGACCTCCTTGGTTCCTCCCCTGATTTCCAGCTTGATTATACCCAGCATTGTTCCTTACTGGAACTATAACATTGTTGTTCGGGGCTTGATTATGTCGTGGACACGCGGGTCGTAAATGGTTTTCGCTTCCACATTCAAAACATTGATTGGGTATATTCTCCCTAGAAAACTTTATCTGATGTCCTGTCTTTTAACAGCGGTGACAAGTAGGACAATTTCCCATGTGATGGCCACACTTGTTACATTTCATGTCTGCGCCAGTGTACCTCTTGATATCCTGAGGGACCACTGCAAAGTTTCTGGCAGCTTTAAACCTTTTGCCATTTCCACCATTCCCAGAACCACTACCGGAGGCATAATCATTTCTTCTCTTGACCACCTCAGTTCCAACAGAAGAACCAGCGGTTCTTTTCCAATCTATCACCATCCGGTTGGTTGCACTAACTGCCGCTTGAAGAGTCAAGGGATTAAATGCGGCTACCAATCTTCGGATATCGGATGATAATCCATAGCAGTATCTTTCAACTAACTTCTCCTTCGTATCCACCATACGAGGAACTAACCTTGTTAATTCATGAAAACGAGTTGTGTATTTTTCGTTGTCCAGCCCAATCATATTGTGATTCCAGAACTCACCTTCCATTTTATGTACTTCCTCTCTAGGGAAGTACTTCTCCATCAACATTCTTTTAAAATCAAACCAAGGTATTCTATTAGCTTGGTCTCGTCCTCGGGTCCGAATCTGCTCATTCCACCATGATAGAGCGTGCTTTTGAAATTGAGTGGAAGCATATTCCACTTTGTGCTCTTCGACACATCGACTAATGTGAAGCACCGCCTCAATACTTTCTAACCAATTGATTAGACCTACAGGACCCTCGGTACCTTGAAATTCTTTCGGCTTGCAATAAGTGAAAGTTTTGTAATCGCCCACCCGAAGTTGAACACGAGGAACAACTTGTTCAGCAGTAGGGTCGACAGTGTTACTATTGTCAGCATGATGAGTATTATTAGCATTCATGCTCGCTGCGATTTGTGCAACTAAGTTTGGCATAGCAGCCACTAGTTGTTGTGTAATAAACGCAGTCATATCATTTTCCCCACCAGTATTTGGGGTAGATCCAGGACCAGTGTTCACATTAACAGCAGCAGCTTCTGGTCCCGTCTGGATCACAGGTTCTTTCTGTTCAGTTTCAGGATTTAAAGGAGTTGATCGAGTAGCCCTCTTTGGAGCAGCCCTCTTCTGGACCTTACTTCGCGTCTTGGGAGCCATAAGTCTAAGACATGAACAAAAATGTCATTTAGAGGTTTTCTCGTAAGAACAACACAGAATGTAGCTTTTCAAGATAGATGAGAATACAAATACAAGTCACAAATTATCGGTTTACTTGAACTCATGAACTAAACAAGACAAGAAATATAGAACACTATATTTCTAGAATTGAAATGAGCAAGTTACGTAGCCTGAACAAGTATGTAAGCCAAAGACGATCGCCTTTCATTTATACCCAAAAATTTTACATAATCTGACTTGTACATTTCAAAATCTTGTGGGAACTACATCCATAGATAAAATCATGTGGGAACAACATCCACGATGATACATTACACAGTCATAGCCATACGATCCAAAACACGTGGGAAATACATCCACAAAATAGACTACAACTCAAATACAGAAGTATGAGTTGTTATATGTTTTAAGCTTATAAAACGTTACTACTACAGATTACATCTTGAAAAGAACTACAACTAACAACACCACAACCAAGACTACTAAAACCAACAATATCCAGATCAACGTCCCAAGGGTCTCCTTCTCTTTCCTAGCAACAGTCATAGCCTCAGAAGCTTGCTGATAAGCTCCAGTCAACACTTGAGCTTGACTCTCCACAACTTCCCTAGTACGGATGAGAGAGTTATTCATCCTTGACATTTGTCGGAGTGCATATTCCGACCTATCAGTTGCATCAGCAACTGGCATTGCTATAGCAGCATCGGGGTTGTAAACCGGCACCCTAGATGAACCCGCAGCATACGGATCACCTAGAAGAAAAGAAGGACCAAACCCGCAGTTGTCCTGAACTGGTGCAGATGGACCTGCAGCATAAGGATCTCTATGAGCATATGGAATACAAGCTCCCTTAGTAGTCCTCCTCTGATATGGAGCTACTGGTGGCAGAGATGATTGAACATGAATAAACACATGTTCACTTCCAGATTCACTGGATGACAATATCAGATTGATAGGGCGAGATTCATTGCCCGACTCCTCCATTGGTTCCTCTTCAGAAGAGTGAGGAATACGAGGAATGGAGTTTGTTACAACAGGTACTGGAGGAGTACCAGGAACAACAGCATAAGAGCTTGCTCTGTCTGACATGATAAGTCCGAAAACATAGACAATTTGTCGTATAAGTCTAAAGGACTAGATATTTCGCAATACATGAGTTCTTAAAGAGATTCTTGTCTAACTTATACACATACGGTTTGGGTTTCTATTACTAACATACCTTAAATGCTTATGTATAGGGTCACCCGCAGCCTTCCCACCACATGTACAGTATGTTGTTAATATAGTCCAAATTAGCACGTATATACACAATCTAAGACATTTATTTTGAGCCTTATATTATTTTACATAATCGGGACGTAGTTGATCAGGTTAGGTCTAATTATAGACAAATAATATAAGTTTCGAGCTAAATATCCTAAACCTTAATGACTTAGATTTCCTATTTGAAGCGACCATGGCTATAGATTGAGTCATTCCTGAGAAATAACTCTATATTCACTATAACCTTGGCTCTGATACCAATTTTTGTCACACCCCGTTGTAGCGAAAATACAGGGTTAACAAATAATTGCGTACTAATCAGAAGATAAATAGTTATTACATCCATTAATGCCAAATACAAGTTCATTACAAGTATAATCGTTCAGATGTGGACCCCAATACATGGATACAAACTATCCTCAATTGGAACTGGGCCCACTAATACAATAATAACATTTGGATGAACTAGTACAATTAGAACTAATAAATGCTAGTCCTCAGATGTCTGACGCTAATTGTACGTCCAAATATTCAAAAGATGGCCTCTAGTATGCCATATACGCTTCCAATACTTACTGTTGGTGCCCTGAAAAGCATGAAATTTGAGAGGGTCAACTATCGAAATAGTTGGTGAGTTTACAGTGTATTTGACCAAATGTTTAATCGTCATTGATACAACACAATGACATATAGTTATAAAAGACCAGACAGTCAACATATCAAAATCTGACAACACTTTTATAACAAGACAGTCGGTATATCTAGATCTGATGACAGCATACGACAATTACAGTCCATATGCCTCGCACAGGATTTCCGTTCTACAGTGGGTGTGGACCTTGACCAAGACAGTCAGAATACAACATCTGACAATACAACCAATATACCTTGCACAGGATTTCCGTTCTACAGTGGGTGCGGACCATGATCAATAAGGGAAACATTTTAGTTTGTCAAACACAAAGAAACCATCTATCAGCCATCATACGGAAATTCAAAGTCATTTAATTTAACATTTCATAAGGGACACGTATACACATTTTCGACAGCCGTCAACACACGGAAATTTAAGTCAAATGATCTAAGCAGCCAAGTTTTATTAAATTTTCAACCAGCCTGACCAATCGCGGCGCGAAGGACAATTTTAACTAGCTCGCGGCGTGAGACCTGAAGGGTTGTGACGTGAAGACCTTCCTGCAACACTTCGCGGCGCAAATCCTGAAGGATCGCGGCGCGAATGCAGACCTACACGCGGAAAAGTGCAGTTTTTGACCATTTTTGCCAAACCAAATCGACTCCAAATCGATTCCTTTCATTTCCAATAAGTGTTAACATGTTCAAAGACCTGAAAACATACCATTTTACTAACCATTTCACAAACCCAACTCTTTGATTTCCAAAACCTAACCCAAATCAAGTTTCATTCATCCAACTAAACAAAAATCCATTTCATATTCATAGACTACAATTCTAATTACCAAAACTGAAATAAATATTAAGATTGAATCAATTCAAATCAGAGTTTTGTAGAAAAAGGGTAACTTACCAACACTTGAAGTTTTCTTGAAATAATTTGAAGAAGATGAAGATGGTAATGATGATGATAATACCCAAATGATATAACTTTAATATCCTTAAATCCTTCCTTTGCCCAATATGTTTTTTGATGAAAAAGGGATTGAGAGATTGAGAGAGTTTTAGATTGTAGAGTTTTGTGTGTGTGTGTGTTGTGTGTGATGATCGAAGAAGAAGAAAGGAGGGAAAGGGGGGGGGTGTGTTTCCCTCCCTGCCTTTCATTTTAGTTTCAGCCCATGTGGCTTCTTTTGGAGATATTTTGTATCCCCTAATTTAGTAAAATGCTTACGATTAAATACTGTTTATCCAAAAGGTGATAATTTAAAGTAAAGGTATTTTCCCTCGTCTCATTTTAGTTAAGACAAGCCAATAAAACTTCATCAAACTAAACTTTAGAAATATTAAGTTTAGACAGCCTATTTACTGTGCATCATTCATAACCTTTAAATATCTCATTTAAAGTTATTTTAAGACTCGGCATTCGTCTAAATAGCTAATAGTCTACGTCATCGGAATATGTCTAATTGAACTATATCAAATGTTCAATTATCTAATAATTTCCATGTCTACAATTCTGTAAATTAGACGAAATTATAATAATGATCGAGATTAGGACTAACCCGTTGTAAATAAATTACGAGTTGTCACAGTGTACTGAAGAGAAAAGGCACAATCTACATGAGCAAGTTGTCAGACTCATGGAGATACTTTTTCACTCACTTAGTTGAGTGTTTAGGTGGCAGTTCTGGAGGCCTTGACCAGATCAATCAAACACAGCTCCAGATTGCCTACTGCCTATGGTTTGGGTATCGTGTTGATTTTGCACAGATTTTCTTTGATGATCTGGCAGAACGTCTGAAGGGTAAACACAGAAAACCTCATATTCCCTTCATTCGTTTTCTTTCCCTAATTTTCAAACATTTACTGGGAAATGAGTATGACTATCGCTCATTGTACAAATCTGTACCTGAGTATCTGAGGGATCTGAATAATTTAATATCCAGACCTGGTGAGGTGGATATCCCTCGGAACATGCTCTAACATTTCATTAGAGAGATCACTGACGCATCATCACAAGATGAGTCAGAAAATGCTGCAGGACCCTCTGGAGCTCTCATTGCTGAAGAAAGATCACTCGAAACTAAGGTGGATCCTGACCAACAACAGATGGAGGATGTTTTACCTGTTGAACCCCTCAGACGGCCAAGAAATCAATCTAGGCGTCTAAGAAGAGGTGGAGAATTGGTCACACCATCCAGAACAGAAACAGAAGATGTTACCGGTGTTTCTCCACTGCTAATAAATGTACAAAGCTCTTCTGCAGGTCATGTAATGACTGAAGATGGTACAGTCATCACTGATGCATTCCTAGTGACTACGGTTAGACAGGAGGTTGAACAAATATCTGGTCAAATAGATCTAAATCATACCATAGTAGATCAAGCTGTGGCTTTACCTCCAGTTTGGGAAGAAGCTGAATCACCCATGTCTGGTGTCAATTTTGACACTAATATGTTAGGTCCAGATTTAGTCCAGATTTACTGGACTCGCTCCAGACGCGACTACTGGAGCCTCACTAAAGATCTGACCAGAATCGTGTTCTACTAGACCTACTCCAGACTTGGAATCTGGAGTCCCTCTGAAGATTTGTCCAGAAATAATTGAAGACCAGTGAGCAAATACTTGTATAGGAAATCTGGAGTATTCTCCAGATGAGCTCACTGGACTTCACCCCAGTCCAGATCAACTCTACTGAAGACATTCTGACTGAAGTCAAAGACTGAAGTCTGAAGAAAGAAGACTTAACAAATGGCGGAGTCCACTAGAATGTCTTACCAGATCTGTTCACTGGAGGATTGTCAGTGTTCTAGATCCGGCAAGTCTGAACACTGATATCAAGGATTGACTTTTCCCTTTACACACTTTCCAAAGAACAATCCACTTGTTCTTTACCAAAGTATACGTGTGTAAAGGTGGTTGGATAAAAGGATACACTTGCATTTGATGTGACTTTATCCTTATTCCTTATCCAATACATTTAATGTTCTTGTCGGATCATTAAATGTATGCAACCATATTTGTACGACACAAAATTCACTGGTGAATTTTGTTGCCTATAAATACAAAGTCATTTCCTTGACATAAATACTTTTAAGCATTCATTTTGCATTGAAGTGAATTTGTCCAAATACTCTCGATCTTAAACTGGGATACTTCACAACTTTAAGTATCTCAATCCTAAAGAGTTATTTGACAAATATAGATCATTTGTAACTCAGAGGTTGTTAGGATACATACTTAATTGTATTATCTTGATTCCGCAACGACCTTGTGTTTTATTTAACATCATAAATAAAATACCCATGAAAAATACATAATGTTCCACTTTATTTGTTTATTGCTTTAAGTCCTGTATTACTTTATTTATATACTTGCATTTATATTAAAGTAATACTAGTCCAATCTAGTGCTTATTAGACTTGTTGTATTTTGCACTTTCCTGGTTAACCATCGAACTTAAGGGACTCACATTTGGTATCAAAGCAGAAGGATAAACATTGCCTAGATCTGTTTCTTGATGGCTAACCAAGAAAATACACAAGGTTTTAGTCTTGGTCCCGATCCTAATGCAAATATTGATGATCAAAATGAACCACCAATTGTTAATAACACTAATCCACCTCCTCCTCCTACTCCTGCTTCTCCACACGTGCATGTGCACTACTCAAATAATCCTGTTCCTAAATTCAGTGGGAACAGTGATGAATTTGGTACATGGAAGGCTAGGATGGTTTTGCATGTCACTGGTATTGAGAGGAACATGATGAAAATTTTAAACGAAGGTCCTTATGTACCAACATCACCTCTCAATCCCCTTCTTGATCCTTCTGGATCTAGAAGAGGAAGGGAAAAGAGGGAGGAACATTGGTCAGAAGAGGAGAGGAGATTGGTGAATCTAGACACCCTTCTCAAAAACATGATCCTCGGGGTCGTTCCAGAAACCCTAATTCCCACACTAGTTCTTTTTCCTAGTGCTAAAACCATGTGGGATGAACTTTAAACCAACATGAAGGAGGAGATGACACCATTGTCACCAGAAAGGTCTCCTTAAACAAGAGGTATGAGTCATTTTTTGCTCAACCTAACGAGTCTCTCACTGGTACTTACACCAGATTTATGAGTATCATAAACCAATTGAGAGGTCTTGGGGTTGAGAAGGACAAGGATATAGTTCTGGAGAAATTTTGTGACATTCTACCCACCAAATGGTCTCACATGATCCTAGTCTTACGACAAGGAAAAACTCTGCACACACACACTCTCTCAACTCTTTATGGAGCTTTCAGGTACACTGAAGAAAATCAAGCTCAGAGAGTGGTGGCAGAACAAGATGCCTATAACCATGCCTCCAGTAGTTCTAATGTGATCAGTCATACTGAACCACAAGGTATAGCACTGATATCTTCTGAGAATGTATTTTCTATGAAGAAGATGGTGTCTGAACTCATGGATTCTGGAGAATCCAGTCAAGTCTCTCCAGACTGTTGTGATGAAACTGAAGATGATGACCTTATTGCAATGATTGCTAAAACGTTTAACCGTTTCAAAGCAAGAGCAAATAGGCCATCTGGACAATTTGCATCCAGTTCTTCCACTGACAAGACAAATTTGACATGCTTTAAGTGTGGCAAAAAGGGTCATTTCATGAAAGAGTGCAGGTCCAACCAGTTTGCATCCAAGCCTGGTCCATTCTCTTCTAATAATAAGCCTGATGATAGCTATAAAATGAAATATAAAAAGCTTGAGGCCCAAATTGCTCTCATGGCACAACAAATTGAAACCAATAATAAGTGCATGATCGCAACAACTGAAGAGAAGTGGGTTCCTTCTAATGACTCATCTGTTGATGAAGAAGAAGAAAGAGATTGCTGTTACATGGCTCTGGCAGACGAAGAGCTCCTGGTGAAGGAAGATGTCACATCTGGACGATGGGTGGACATTGTTATCAAGAAGGTTAGTGATTATGATAATGCAACTGACCAAGAACTAAAACTGGACATTGCTGAAGCTTTAAATTCTGATTTGATTTTTGTAGAAACTGTTAGATCTGATTGTGTAAATGGTCTAGAAACAGATTCTTCTGAAATAAATGCTTTAAAATCAAAATTAAAAGAACTTCAAGACATTGAACTGGCATTTCAAGCCCAGGTTCTGGTAACTGAACAATTGATTCAAGAAAAGCAAGATCTTGAGATCATTTTAGAGAAAGAAAAACTGGTAATAAAATCATGGCTAGAAACCAAAAAGCCATATGATGCTGTAGTAAAACAATTTCCTGCTCAAAAACGTGCATATTTAGATGGAAATACTCATATAGCATCATTAATACCAGTAATCGATCGATTACCAGAGGAGTTCAGGCCTACCACTGTTTATGATGAGCCTGTAACTCCTAAGACCAATTTTTACCTAGTTCAATCCCCAGAGGTTAAGACTGGAGCGCTCCAGATGGCTGCTCCAGTTAAAGAGGTTTATCGGAACAAACCTTTGCCTCAGACCAATCCCCTACCAAAACCTAGGACTGGAAAGGCTAAGGTGTCATCTGAAGAAAATATTTTGTCCAGGTTAGAGAGCCAGATTCAAATTATGACTCGTCAATTACAAAGTTTTAATGCAAGATTAAACTTTATTGAGGGTACTTCATCTGGCCCTAGACAAAATATAAAACCTTTTGCTAAGAAAGACAAATTTATTTCTCCAGTTGAGAAAATGAAAAAGGTTTCAAAACTATCAACCCCAGTGGTCTTCTCAACTAAGACCACTGTTGAAGAAAGTGAACTGAACCAGATTGCCCCAGGAACCTATAAGGGAGGGTCCAGTGAACCCATCAGTCGATGGGTTCCCAAATCTAACTGATCAATATCTGGTGTATGTGTAGGGCGATCGAAAGAAATATATCTGGTATCTTGACAGTGCAGCTGGCAGGACGATGACCGGATGTAAGACCCTACTGGAGGAGTTCACCATTTCTGATGGACCCTCCATTACTTTTGGAAATGATGGTTATGGAAAGACTGAGGGATATGGTGTTCTGAACAATGGACAAGTCAAGTTTACACGTGTTGCATTTGTGAATGGTTTGAAATATAACTTGATCAGTGTAAGTGTAACAACCCTACTTTTTAAATATTATATATGAGCTAGTTATGTTGCCTATGATCTCGCAAGCCATAGTTATACTAGAAGCTAGTAGATAATGCCCCTAAATTGGCAATCTAAAGCTATTGTTCAATTCTAAATTCGATTTATAAAATACCATTGAACAAAAATTTCATTGATGATCAATCAAATTATCTAAATAATAATGTAAGTCTCACAAGTTGAGATAACCATCAAAATTCCTTACGAAGGTCCAACAATTTAATCATTTAGCTAATTAAAGTAAATTTGGCCACAAAAATAAAATCTCTATTTCAAAATATGTTATAAGTTCTTATGTGCATAAAAGTGCTTAAATAACAATAAGAATATATATATATGCTTAAAATAAATACAAGTTTATAAACAAAGGCTCATGTAACAAGTTAAAAACACAAAAATATATACACACAAACATATATACACGACATATATATGTATATACACATGCTAGAATAAACATTAACTTATACTACAAACAAACACCATTTAACCTTACAATACATACACAAACACATATACATACACCTAACATATATACACTTTATATACACAAATTTATACAAAAAAAAAAAGACAAACCCTTCAATACCCCCCCTTAAGGCCGGCCTCCCTCCCCCCCATTTCACACTCCACCCTTTCATTTCAAACACACTTTTCTCTCTTGGAACTCACCACTCCAACACACACTCTTCACACACACTCTTATTCTCTCAAGACAAACTCTCTCTTCTCCCTCCTTTCTCCTTGTTTCCTACGGCCAAAAGAAAGAAAGAAAAGGCAAGCATAAGTCAATATAAACATACATTAATAATAAGGATTTAGGCTAGATTGTTAAGGGTAAATTCAAGGTGCATTTAAGGGTTGTTCTAAGCTTAGATTAAAGGTATTATAAGGGTTTGGAGGCCACGAAAATCTGCCCTCTTTCATCATCCAAAACCAAGTTCAAGAGGGTATAATCTTCATCCTTTTTACTAGATCTAATCTTGTTTTTGTTTATATTCAAAGGTTTTATCAAAAACTCATACTTTCTTCTTGTTTTCTTTGTAATATACACTTAATGAGGGCAAAGTTGATAGGATCTTTCTTTCCATGCTCATGCATGTCGAATCTAAGAAGAAAGATCCAAGGATTCAACAAGTTTAAGACCCAAAAGTGTGGTTATAGATTAGTAGCTTTTAAAGTGATTTTCCTTTTGATAGATCTATATGTTTTTGTATATTTTTGAAGATTATATTCTGAGATTTTTCATATAAAAGATGTTTTTATGTTGTTGAAAGTTAGATCTATAAAAGTTGATAGTAAAAAGTGTTGGTTTGAATGCATGTATGCTAGATTTAAGAAAGTTGGATCTTTTGTTGGATTATGAGATGGATATGGACTTGTTATAAGTGAAAAATATGTTAATATTAATGTTAATATTCTGAGAAAATTGATAAAATATCAAGGAGATAAAGCTTGAATCAAAACATGTTAAAATAAGCTAGAAATCATAAACCGAAAACACGCAAAAATGCATTTTGAGCACACACATGCACCATAATCTTATGACCAAGAAAATATGGTAAACCTACTGGAAATAAGTTGAATTAAAAGTATAAAACTCAGATCTATTGGTTCATGACAACAATAAGCTCAAAAATCACCTTTTCGGGTCAAATAATCACTAACCGAAAGCACTAAATTGCACATATCACACCACCACCACTATCACGATTTAGGACACCAAAATATGATGAACTTTCTGGAAATAATGAAACAAGAATGAAATCCATTTTGAAGCACTTTAATTGCTCAAGAAATGAGGCTAAAATCACTATTTCGGTAAACGATTTTTAATCATAAAACCCTCAAAATAAGCAAGACACAAGAGAGGTTGAATTGATATGATTTTGTATGAATAAAAGTTGCCTAAAAGGCCTGAGATTTTTGACCAAAATGTTTAGTGATGATTTCTAAGAATTTCCATGAATTATTGAATTTAAATAGTAATTAAAAGACATAAAAATCCATAAATAAATTATGTAAATCAAGAATGAAGTTAAATCATATTAACCATTGATAAAAATAACTAAAACCTACTGGAGAAAAATAGTCAAAAGACAAGAGACATGTGTTACATAATTTTAAGATAAATAATTAAGTAAAAATAATTAATTAAATATTATCATTAAAATAAATGGAAAATACACAAATAAAAGTATAAATCATGAAATTATAAATTAAGGAGCATATATATCAGGAGATAATTCAAATGAAATTATTCATAATTTATAAAGGCAATTATGACACTTAAAAGTATTTTTAAGGAATTATTTAGTAAATAAATCAATAAAGTGAATAAATAAGTAATTAAATATTATTAAATTAAATAAATAATTACAAATCAGAGAATATACATAAATATTAATATTATAAGACCACTGATGTTAAATATTATTATTAAGCAAAGTATACAATGGAGATCATATAAATCAAGGCCAAACTACCGAAATTCCAATAAACGTACAAAAACGTAAAATGAGAAAACGACTCTTACCACCAAATCTCTCATAACCAAATAATGAGAACATCATAAGGCACTTAAATACCATAATCTAATAACAACCAAAGATGGGCAAGTCTACTAGTATACATCTCATGATCTAGCTCACTAGTTCATGTCACGCGAACTTACGTCGTGAATATATACGTTATGGTTTAGGCTTGCTTGAGGCGCAACAAATCTAAGCGAAGGAATCGCGTTTGATCAGCCCCTTTCAACTCTCTAATCAAGTGAGTCATAGCCCCCTTTCAAACTCTTTTATATGTTTTACTTGCGGGGTGAAAAGCATGATTAATTAAAATGACTTTCTCTTATGAAATGATTCTTGAAATACTGATAATGATATGGGAGTTATATTGTATGTTCAACGTGTTATATGTTATATGATGAGCTTGAGTACTGTCAAACGGTGGTCCCCTATACACTACTATTAACTCATTTGAGGCCTGTAGTTAGAGGGTTGCGCAACTAGGATTCGTCCCCTCACTCACCAAGATGGCAGCGGGTTGACTGGCCGCCTGAGTGGCCTCCCTCATCTCCGGTCTACCTAGGGGTGCTCTAATCTACTTTTATTATTGGTCGTCTCCATGGCACGACCCATTCATTGTTATTATTGCACGTGATTGACAGCATGTGCTTCTATTATCATATCTTCGGGACATATCATTATTATTATTATTTGGACGTGAAAGGGTCTTAGTAGTGGCTCAAGAACAATCTCATCAAATTATGTCATGGTAGTCTTACCATTGACCAAGTGTTATTGATATTATTCATGGTTGGTTATTATTGTTGGAACATACGGTTTGGGTATGGACAGCGAGATGGAAATTCTTGGAAATTCTATGACATATTATTTCTGGAATTGGATTAAATCTATATGTGTTGTTAGCATAAACCTATGAACTCACTCAACTCTCATAGTTGACACTTTTTCTTCTTGCTTTTCAGGTCTAGGGCAGTAAGTTAGCAATTGGACCGCCTCATGGATGATGTGTTTAATTGTTGCATGTTGGATTAGTAACGCAAACATTTGATCTTTTGATTATGAATTTGGTTATGTAATGATTATTAAACGTCAACTTGAACTTGTAACCTTTTGAATTTGAATGGCATTTGAAACTTTATGTTGATGTTTTATACTTAAATCTTTTGTACCATGTCGTTCTGTGGCATCTCGTGTTTTCGCTATAGTCGGGGTGTTACAGAAAAATGGTATCAGAGATGCAAGGTTATAGAGAATTTTTGCTATAACCTACGTATTTTCAAAACGAGTCGAATATTTCTTAAACAATTGAGTCGATCATAAAGTATTCTTGTTTTACTTATGCATAGCCTGATCAACTATGCCTAACTAAAAATTTAATATGGAATGATCGAAATGATTGTCTAAGGGATATTCAAAATGAGTCTTTTGAAAATAAACTTTAAAAAACGATTCTTGGTGCAAAAGGTACATAACCAAATCCAATGTTTGCATTACCTATTAGAACCCTTAGTTGATACCCCCACTTGGCTAGCATTACTTTGTCCATCTAGGTGTAATACATGAGAGCTATGCACAAGTTGAATTCTAGTCATTACTTTAATTATAAATGGTTATGTCGGTCGTGCGAGTCGAGTTGGTCGGGTTGTGGGGTCATGTCGTTGGGTTGGGGGGGGGGGGGGGGGGGGGGGGGGGGGGGGGGGGGGGGGGGGGGGGGGGGGGGGGGGGGGGGGGGGGGGGGGGGGGGGGGGGGGGGGGGGGGGGGGGGGGGGGGGGGGGGGGGGGGGGGGGGGGGGGGGGGGGGGGGGGGGGGGGGGGGGGGGGGGGGGGGGGGGGGGGGGGGGGGGGGGGGGGGGGGGGGGGGGGGGGGGGGGGGGGGGGGGGGGGGGGGGGGGGGGGGGGGGGGGGGGGGGGGGGGGGGGGGGGGGGGGGGGGGGGGGGGGGGGGGGGGGGGGGGGGGGGGGGGGGGGGGGGGGGGGGGGGGGGGGGGGGGGGGGGGGGGGGGGGGGGGGGGGGGGGGGGGGGGGGGGGGGGGGGGGGGGGGGGGGGGGGGGGGGGGGGGGGGGGGGGGGGGGGGGGGGGGGGGGGGGGGGGGGGGGGGGGGGGGGGGGGGGGGGGGGGGGGGGGGGGGGGGGGGGGGGGGGGGGGGGGGGGGGGGGGGGGGGGGGGGGGGGGGGGGGGGGGGGGGGGGGGGGGGGGGGGGGGGGGGGGGGGGGGGGGGGGGGGGGGGGGGGGGGGGGGGGGGGGGGGGGGGGGGGGGGGGGGGGGGGGGGGGGGGGGGGGGGGGGGGGGGGGGGGGGGGGGGGGGGGGGGGGGGGGGGGGGGGGGGGGGGGGGGGGGGGGGGGGGGGGGGGGGGGGGGGGGGGGGGGGGGGGGGGGGGGGGGGGGGGGGGGGGGGGGGGGGGGGGGGGGGGGGGGGGGGGGGGGGGGGGGGGGGGGGGGGGGGGGGGGGGGGGGGGGGGGGGGGGGGGGGGGGGGGGGGGGGGGGGGGGGGGGGGGGGGGGGGGGGGGGGGGGGGGGGGGGGGGGGGGGGGGGGGGGGGGGGGGGGGGGGGGGGGGGGGGGGGGGGGGGGGGGGGGGGGGGGGGGGGGGGGGGGGGGGGGGGGGGGGGGGGGGGGGGGGGGGGGGGGGGGGGGGGGGGGGGGGGGGGGGGGGGGGGGGGGGGGGGGGGGGGGGGGGGGGGGGGGGGGGGGGGGGGGGGGGGGGGGGGGGGGGGGGGGGGGGGGGGGGGGGGGGGGGGGGGGGGGGGGGGGGGGGGGGGGGGGGGGGGGGGGGGGGGGGGGGGGGGGGGGGGGGGGGGGGGGGGGGGGGGGGGGGGGGGGGGGGGGGGGGGGGGGGGGGGGGGGGGGGGGGGGGGGGGGGGGGGGGGGGGGGGGGGGGGGGGGGGGGGGGGGGGGGGGGGGGGGGGGGGGGGGGGGGGGGGGGGGGGGGGGGGGGGGGGGGGGGGGGGGGGGGGGGGGGGGGGGGGGGGGGGGGGGGGGGGGGGGGGGGGGGGGGGGGGGGGGGGGGGGGGGGGGGGGGGGGGGGGGGGGGGGGGGGGGGGGGGGGGGGGGGGGGGGGGGGGGGGGGGGGGGGGGGGGGGGGGGGGGGGGGGGGGGGGGGGGGGGGGGGGGGGGGGGGGGGGGGGGGGGGGGGGGGGGGGGGGGGGGGGGGGGGGGGGGGGGGGGGGGGGGGGGGGGGGGGGGGGGGGGGGGGGGGGGGGGGGGGGGGGGGGGGGGGGGGGGGGGGGGGGGGGGGGGGGGGGGGGGGGGGGGGGGGGGGGGGGGGGGGGGGGGGGGGGGGGGGGGGGGGGGGGGGGGGGGGGGGGGGGGGGGGGGGGGGGGGGGGGGGGGGGGGGGGGGGGGGGGGGGGGGGGGGGGGGGGGGGGGGGGGGGGGGGGGGGGGGGGGGGGGGGGGGGGGGGGGGGGGGGGGGGGGGGGGGGGGGGGGGGGGGGGGGGGGGGGGGGGGGGGGGGGGGGGGGGGGGGGGGGGGGGGGGGGGGGGGGGGGGGGGGGGGGGGGGGGGGGGGGGGGGGGGGGGGGGGGGGGGGGGGGGGGGGGGGGGGGGGGGGGGGGGGGGGGGGGGGGGGGGGGGGGGGGGGGGGGGGAGGGTTGGTCGTCGGTTGTGAATGGTCATGTCGTTGTTCGGTTGTTAAGCTTGTGAGTCGTTGGTCGAGTTGGTTGGTTGCTTGTCAAATGGTTAAGGTCGTCTCATGGTCCGTCGAGTCGTCTTGCTGTCCGTAAGTTTCCATATGGGTCGTCAATGGTCAAGTCGGTCGTCCATGGTCGTCTAAGCATCGAGTCAAGTCGTCATCTCACGCCTTTGTGATACTTGTGTAGGAACATCATGTCGCAAGCAAGTGGAGCTTCCGGATCAGCCCCTAGATCAAGGAACTTGTATGGATTCATGGACTACATGGAAGAGGAAGAAAGGAGACGCCTAGAGCAAGAGCAACCTCCCCAACCACTCCAAGAAGAAGAAGAAGAAGAAGAAACCGAGCCAACGGAAGAACCGGAAAGCGATGAAGAAGAAGAAGAAGAAGAAGAAGAAGAAGAAGAAGAAGAAGAAGAAGAAGAAGAAGAAGAAGAAGAAGAAGAAGAAGAAGAAGAAGAAGAAGAAGAAGAAGAAGAAGAAGAAGAAGAAGAAGAAGAAGAAGAAGAAGAAGAAGAAGAAGAAGAAGAAGAAGAAGAAGAAGAAGAAGAAGAAGAAGAAGAAGAAGAAGAAGAAGAAGAAGAAGAAGAAGAAGAAGAAGAAGAAGAAGAAGAAGAAGAAGAAGAAGAAGAAGAAGAAGAAGAAGAAGAAGAAGAAGAAGAAGAAGAAGAAGAAGAAGAAGAAGAAGAAGAAGAAGAAGAAGAAGAAGAAGAAGAAGAAGAAGAAGAAGAAGAAGAAGAAGAAGAAGAAGAAGAAGAAGAAGAAGAAGAAGAAGAAGAAGAAGAAGAAGAAGAAGAAGAAGAAGAAGAAGAAGAAGAAGAAGAAGAAGAAGAAGAAGAAGAAGAAGAAGAAGAAGAAGAAGAAGAAGAAGAAGAAGAAGAAGAAGAAGAAGAAGAAGAAGAAGAAGAAGAAGAAGAAGAAGAAGAAGAAGAAGAAGAAGAAGAAGAAGAAGAAGAAGAAGAAGAAGAAGAAGAAGAAGAAGAAGAAGAAGAAGAAGAAGAAGAAGAAGAAGAAGAAGAAGAAGAAGAAGAAGAAGAAGAAGAAGAAGAAGAAGAAGAAGAAGAAGAAGAAGAAGAAGAAGAAGAAGAAGAAGAAGAAGAAGAAGAAGAAGAAGAAGAAGAAGAAGAAGAAGAAGAAGAAGAAGAAGAAGAAGAAGAAGAAGAAGAAGAAGAAGAAGAAGAAGAAGAAGAAGAAGAAGAAGAAGAAGAAGAAGAAGAAGAAGAAGAAGAAGAAGAAGAAGAAGAAGAAGAAGAAGAAGAAGAAGAAGAAGAAGAAGAAGAAGAAGAAGAAGAAGAAGAAGAAGAAGAAGAAGAAGAAGAAGAAGAAGAAGAAGAAGAAGAAGAAGAAGAAGAAGAAGAAGAAGAAGAAGAAGAAGAAGAAGAAGAAGAAGAAGAAGAAGAAGAAGAAGAAGAAGAAGAAGAAGAAGAAGAAGAAGAAGAAGAAGAAGAAGAAGAAGAAGAAGAAGAAGAAGAAGAAGAAGAAGAAGAAGAAGAAGAAGAAGAAGAAGAAGAAGAAGAAGAAGAAGAAGAAGAAGAAGAAGAAGAAGAAGAAGAAGAAGAAGAAGAAGAAGAAGAAGAAGAAGAAGAAGAAGAAGAAGAAGAAGAAGAAGAAGAAGAAGAAGAAGAAGAAGAAGAAGAAGAAGAAGAAGAAGAAGAAGAAGAAGAAGAAGAAGAAGAAGAAGAAGAAGAAGAAGAAGAAGAAGAAGAAGAAGAAGAAGAAGAAGAAGAAGAAGAAGAAGAAGAAGAAGAAGAAGAAGAAGAAGAAGAAGAAGAAGAAGAAGAAGAAGAAGAAGAAGAAGAAGAAGAAGAAGAAGAAGAAGAAGAAGAAGAAGAAGAAGAAGAAGAAGAAGAAGAAGAAGAAGAAGAAGAAGAAGAAGAAGAAGAAGAAGAAGAAGAAGAAGAAGAAGAAGAAGAAGAAGAAGAAGAAGAAGAAGAAGAAGAAGAAGAAGAAGAAGAAGAAGAAGAAGAAGAAGAAGAAGAAGAAGAAGAAGAAGAAGAAGAAGAAGAAGAAGAAGAAGAAGAAGAAGAAGAAGAAGAAGAAGAAGAAGAAGAAGAAGAAGAAGAAGAAGAAGAAGAAGAAGAAGAAGAAGAAGAAGAAGAAGAACTGAAGAAGAAGAAGAAGAAGAAGAAGAAGAAGAAGAAGAAGAAGAAGAAGAAGAAGAAGAAGAAGAAGAATGTAGCAATTTTGTGAACTCATCTTGAATGATATATATGTATGCTTAATGCCTCTCTATGGTTACATGATGTGCTATCCTTGTGGTGATGAAGTTATCTCTATTATAAAAGTTATAGTTACAGCAGGAAATCAGTTCTGACCACTTTTAGTAGAACGGCCATATCTGGAGTTCTATTTCGTCTTTTGACCTGATTCCAATTGGAGGTGAAACTTAACTCATAGGGCTACGTTTCATATTTTATGAGTTTTTCCCAGATCGTCCATCTTAAGCCACTTTTACGTGCTCCAAGTTCGTACTCAGATTCTGTAATCCTCCTGGCTAACCTAGAAAGCATGGTTGATAAATTTTAGAATTTACCTAACCATTTATTTACTCATAATGACATGTGCGTCGTGATTATAAAAAGGAATATGAATCAGGGTATACATATACATATGTGTGCAAACGAACCCTCTATGCACTAAATAACTTTAGATATACTCGTGTGAGATCAAGAAGTCGTGAGTCGAGTTTATGTAGTATGATTCAATGAACGAATAACTAAACTATATTATCCTTTGTAGAGACATGGCACCACGAAGGACCGGCGGAGAAACAAGTGAAGAGGCCCAGCGAAGAGCCGAGTTAGCTGAGCTTATCTCCCAACAGATCAATGCCGCCATGCCAAACATTGCCACCCAAATTGCGGAGAATGTAACCGCTACACTCAACACGGCTAGAAGACAAGATGGAGGAGAAAATGCTATTGACAGGAATGCCTACAAGGCTTTCACGTCTTGCAATCCCAAGGAGTTTCATGGGACAGAAGGTCCTGTTGGATTGCTTACTTGGTTCCAAAGCATGGAAGCCAACTTGAACATCATTGCATGTGCGCCGGCTGACCGTGTTAAGTTTGCTGCTAGTAAGCTTCAGGGAAGAGCTCTTACTTGGTGGAATCTCCAAGCGACTACTAGAGGTCCTGCAGCAGTCAATGCTTTGACTTGGGAGCAGTTTAAAGATGAGTTGAAGCGTGAGTATTGTCCACGAGAAGAGGTACAAAAACTGGAGATGGAATTCTGGAACCACGCCATGAGAGGACTGGAATTGGAGGCCTATGTGATCCGCTTTCACGAGTTGAGCGTGTTGGTGCCAGAGATGGTAACCCCTGTGGCTAAGAAGGTTGAGAGATTTATCTATGGATTGGCACCTGAAGTTAGGTTGATGGTCACTGCAGCAAGTCCTACCACTCTTGAGCAGGCTATAAGCTTGGCAACCAGGCTAGTAAATGATTTGGTTAGGCGTGGGAAGTACACGAGAGGTGAATCAAGTTCGAGACAAGGTGGAGGAAATCGGTTTGGTGATCGCAAGGGGAATGGGCCGGATAAGAGGCAAAAGATTGTGAGAAACTATGGGGTTGTGGATGCTAACCCCAATCCAAATCGTGGCATGCCTCCAAGGTGCAACCAATGCGGTTATAACCACTTGGGTGAATGCAGACGTTGCACAACTTGCAACCGAATGGGGCACCTTGCCGCTTACTGTCGGAATGGACCAAGGTTGGGAGGAAACCCCGGGGGATGTCACGAGTGTGGAAGCACGAACCATTGGAGGAACACTTGTCCTAGGTTGAGAAGAGCACAAGGCAACCGTGGAAATGGAAATGGTAACCGTGGCAATTTTAGGAATGTTGGGAATCGCGGGAACCAAGCAAACCGAGGAAACAATGGAAACCAAGTCAACCGAGGAAATGTTGGGAATCAAGCTAATATTGGGAATCAAGGCAACAACGTTAACCAAGGAAATCGTGGAAATCAAGGAGGTCAAGCCCGAGGAAGGGTGTATGCCATGGGAGCAAATGAGGCACGTGATGACCCTAATGTCATCGTAGGTACGTTTCCAATAAATAATGTTTATGCATCTATGTTGTTTGATTCTGGAGCTGAAAGAAGTTTTATTTCCTTTGAATTTAAAGAATTGATTGATAAGAAACCTAGTGAACTGGAGGAAACTTATTATGTTGAATATGCTAATGGAAACGAGTATAAGGCTAAGGAAATTATTGCTGATTGTAAGTTAACTTTAGATGAGAAGGACTATAGTATAGACTTGATTCCCATAGAAATAGGAAGTTTTGATGTGATAGTAGGAATGGATTGGTTGTCGAAAATTCGTGCTGAAATACTTTGCCATGAAAGGATCATTAAGATTCCCTTAGATAGCAGTGAGGTGCTAATAGCTCAAGGCCATAAAGCGGGAGTCCAACCCAAGATAGTGTCATCTATGAAAGTGAGGAAGTATCTACGGAAGGAATACCACACATACTTGGCACAAGTAGTGGATAAGCGAGTGAAAGATAAGGATCCTCTCAAGGTAACAGTGGTTAGAGATTTTCTAGATGTGTTTTCGGACGAACTACCTGGACTTCCCCCAGCAAGACAAGTAGAGTTTACTATCGATTTAGTTCCTGGGGCAGCCCCCGTGGCTAAGGAACCATATAGACTAGCGCCCTCCGAAATGCGAGAACTCTCGGAGCAATTGCAAGAATTGCTTGATAAAGGTTTAATCCAACCTAGTTCTTCGCCCTGGGGTGCGCTAATTCTCTTCGTCAAGAAGAAGGATGGATCTTTGAGAATGTGCATCGACTATAGAGAGTTGAATAAATTGACGATCAAGAATAGATACCCGCTGCCGCGAATAGACGATTTGTTCGACCAACTGCAAGGAGCGTTGCATTTCTCGAAAATTGACCTTAGGTCCGGCTATCATCAGTTGAGGGTACGAGAAGAAGATGTACCTAAAAAAGCTTTTAGAACTCGCTATGGGCACTATGAGTTCCTAGTGATGCCATTTGGTCTCACAAATGTGCCAGCCGTTTTCATGGACCTAATGAATAGGATCTGCAGGCCATACTTGGATAAGTTCGTCATAGTGTTCATCGATGACATTCTGATATACTCTAGAAGCAAGGAGGAGCACGAGAAGCACCTGAGGATAATCTTGCAGCTACTTAGGGATGAGAAGCTGTATGCTAAGTTTTCTAAGTGTGAATTTTGGCTCCATCAAGTCCAATTTCTGGGACACGTTGTGGACGAAGAAGGAATCCATGTCGATCCGTCTAAGATAGAAGCAATCAAGAATTGGGAGACACCCAAGACACCAACGGAAGTGCGTAGCTTTCTAGGTTTGGCGGGTTATTATAGGAGGTTCATTCAAGGATTCTCTAAGATTGCAGTACCTTTAACCCAATTGACCCAAAAGTCAAGGGAGTTCGAATGGGGTGAAGAACAAGAGCAAGCGTTTCAAACGCTTAAGAACATGTTGTGTGAAGCACCAATACTAGCATTGCCGGATGGAATGGAAGGATTTGTAGTATATTGTGACGCGTCGAACAAAGGGCTAAGGTGCGTACTAATGCAAAGGGACAAAGTTATTGCGTACGCATCTAGGCAATTAAAGCCACATGAGAAGAATTATTCAACACACGATTTGGAGCTAGGAGCCGTAGTGTTTGCCTTGAAGATATGGCGACATTATCTCTATGGAACCAAGTGCACCATATTTACTGATCACAAGAGCTTGCAACACATCTTCGATCAGAAGATGTTAAACATGAGGCAAAGAAGGTGGATGGAGCTGCTTAACGATTACGAGTGCGAAATTAAGTACCACCCAGGAAAGGCAAATGTTGTTGCCGACGCCCTTAGTAGGAAGGTGAGCACTAGGGTGTCGAAGGCAAGAATTTATCACTTACAGGTGAAAATGTCTCTAAGGGACAAATTCTTAGAAGATCAAGCAAAGGCTTTTGAAGGAAAGAACATTGAAGAAGAGGCCTTGAGTGGAATAGAAACAAGGTTCGATAGGGATGATGAAGGCATCTTGTATTTCAAGGGAAGAGCTTGGGTCCCAAAGATCAATGGGCTGAGAGAGGTATTAATGAATGAAGCTCACAATTCAAAATACTCGATTCATCCAGGAGCGGATAAGATGTACCAAGGTCTAAAAAGGGACTTTTGGTGGCCTGGGATGAAAGGTGATGTAGCACTATATGTGAGCCGATGCATGACATGTGCGATGGTCAAAGCTGAGCACCAAAAGCCAGCTGGACTTTTAAAGCAGCCGGAGATTCCCGAGTGGAAGTGGGAGCAAATAGCAATGGACCTAGTGACAAAATTGCCTCGGACAAAGAAAGGCCATGATGCTATATGGGTGATTGTCGATCGTCTTACGAAATCAGCCCATTTCATCCCCATCAAAGAAGACTGGAACACTGAACGTTTAGCACGTTTGTACGTTGAAAAGATTGTGACATTGCATGGTGTACCTCTGTCCATAATATCCGATAGGGATGGTAGGTTTACCTCACGTTTCTGGGGTCTTGTGCAAGAAGCAATGGGCACTACGTTAGCATTAAGCACGGCTTACCACCCACAAACGGATGGGCAAAGTGAGCGTACGATACAAACGCTGGAGGATATGCTAAGAGCTTGCGCATTAGAATTTAGTGGAAGTTGGGATGAACACTTGCCATACGCGGAATTTACTTACAACAATAGTTATCACTCTAGCATACAATGCGCGCCGTTTGAAGCTCTCTACGGGCGTAAATGTAGATCCCCCATGTGTTGGATAGAGGCGGGCGAGAGAAGCCTAGTTACCGTTGATTTTGTCCAAGAGACAACGGACAAGGTGGCGATCATTAAAGAAAAGCTTAAGGCCGCAAGGGATCGGCAAAAGAGTTATGCAGATCAGAGGAGGAAGCCCCTAGAATTTGAGGTTGGCGACAAAGTACTATTAAAGGTGTCGCCATGGAAGGGAACCGTAAGGTTCGGAAAAAGAGGAAAGTTGAGCCCCCGATACATTGGCCATTTGAAATTGTTGCTAGAATAGGCCCCGTAGCCTATAAGTTGAAATTACCCCAAGAATTGGGAGATGTTCATGACACATTCCATGTGTCAAACTTGAAGAAATGTGTGGCGGATGATTCGAAGGTAGTCCCACTTGAAGAGCTACGTGTGGAAGATAAGCTCCAATTTCGTGAGGAGCCAATAGAAGTTCTCGATCGCGATGAGAAACGCCTAAAGAGGAGCAAGATCCCCATTGTTAAAGTTAGATGGGATACGAAACGCGGACCAGAGTTTACATGGGAGCGCGAGGACTTTATACGCGAGAAATATCCGCACTTACTCCCTAAGCAAATTCAAATTCCGAGACGGAATTCTTCTAAGGGGGTAAGGATGTAACAACCCTACTTTTTAAATATTATATATGAGCTAGTTATGTTGCCTATGATCTCACAAGCCATAGTTATACTAGAAGCTAGTAGATAATGCCCCTAAATTGGCAATCTAAAGCTATTGTTCAATTCTAAATTCGATTTATAAAATACCATTGAACAAAAATTTCATTGATGATTAATCAAATTATCTAAATAATAATGTAAGTCTCACAAGTTGAGATAACCATCAAAATTCCTTACGAAGGTCCAACAATTTAATCATTTAGCTAATTAAAGTAAATTTGGCCACAAAAATAAAATCTCTATTTCAAAATATGTTATAAGTTCTTATGTGCATAAAAGTGCTTAAATAACAATAAGAATATATATATATATATGCTTAAAATAAATACAAGTTTATAAACAAAGGCTCTATATAATTAAGGCTTATGTAACAAATTAAAAACACATATATATATATATATATATATATATATATATATATATATATATATATATATATATATATATATATATATATATATATATATATATATATATATATATATATATATATATATATATATATATATATATATATATATATATATATATATATATATATATATATATATATATATATATATATATATATATATATATATATATATATATATATATATATATATATATATATATATATATATATATATATATATATATATATATATATATATATATATATATATATATATATATATATATATATATATATATATATATATATATATATATATATATATATATATATATATATATATATATATATATATATATATATATATATATATATATATATATATATATATATATATATATATATATATATATATATATATATATATATATATATATATATATATATATATATATATATATATATATATATATATATATATATATATATATATATATATATATATATATATATATATATATATATATATATATATATATATATATATATATATATATATATATATATATATATATATATATATATATATATATATATATATATATATATATATATATATATATATATATATATATATATATATATATATATATATATATATATATATATATATATATATATATATATATATATATATATATATATATATATATATATATATATATATATATATATATATATATATATATATATATATATATATATATATATATATATATATATATATATATATATATATATATATATATATATATATATATATATATATATATATATATATATATATATATATATATATATATATATATATATATATATATATATATATATATATATATATATATATATATATATATATATATATATATATATATATATATATATATATATATATATATATATATATATATATATATATATATATATATATATATATATATATATATATATATATATATATATATATATATATATATATATATATATATATATATATATATATATATATATATATATATATATATATATATATATATATATATATATATATATATATATATATATATATATATATATATATATATATATATATATATATATATATATATATTTGATTTATATAATTCTTTTATACCATATATATATATATATATATATACATATACTATATATATATATATATATACGTATACACATACTCATATATATATATATACGTATACACACATACATATTCACACTCAACCCTTTCATTTCAAACACACTTTTCTCTCTTGGAACTCACCACTCCAACACACACTCTTCACACTCTTCACACACACTCTTATTCTCTCAAGACAAACTCTCTCTTCTCCCTCCTTTCTCCTTGTTTCCTACGGCCAAAAGAAAGAAAGAAAAGGCAAGCATAAGTCAATATAAACATACATTAATAATAAGGATTTAGGCTAGATTGTTAAGGGTAAATTCAAGGTGCATTTAAGGGTTGTTCTAAGCTTAGATTAAAGGTATTATAAGGGTTTGGAGGCCACGAAAATCTGCCCTCTTTCATCATCCAAAACCAAGTTCAAGAGGGTATAATCTTCATCCTTTTTACTAGATCTAATCTTGTTTTTGTTTATATTCAAAGGTTTTATCAAAAACTCATACTTTCTTCTTATTTTCTTTGTAATATACACTTAATGAGGGCAAAGTAGATAGGATCTTTCTTTCCATGCTCATGCATGTCGAATCTAAGAAGAAAGATCCAAGGATTCAACAAGTTTAAGACCCAAAAGTGTGGTTATAGATTAGTAGCTTTTAAAGTGATTTTCCTTTTGATAGATCTATATGTTTTTGTATATTTTTGAAGAGTATATTCTGATATTTTTCATATAAAAGATGTTTTTATGTTGTTGAAAGTTAGATCTATAAAAGTTGATAGTAAAAAGTGTGGTTATAGATTAGTAGCTTTTAAAGTGATTTTCCTTTTGATAGATCTATATGTTTTTGTATATTTTTGAAGAGTATATTCTGATATTTTTCATATAAAAGATGTTTTTATGTTGTTGAAAGTTAGATCTATAAAAGTTGATAGTAAAAAGTGTGGTTATAGATTAGTAGCTTTTAAAGTGATTTTCCTTTTGATAGATCTATATGTTTTTGTATATTTTTGAAGAGTATATTCTGATATTTTTCATATAAAAGATGTTTTTATGTTGTTGAAAGTTAGATCTATAAAAGTTGATAGTAAAAAGTGTGGTTATAGATTAGTAGCTTTTAAAGTGATTTTCCTTTTGATAGATCTATATGTTTTTGTATATTTTTGAAGAGTATATTCTGATATTTTTCATATAAAAGATGTTTTTATGTTGTTGAAAGTTAGATCTATAAAAGTTGATAGTAAAAAGTGTGGTTATAGATTAGTAGCTTTTAAAGTGATTTTCCTTTTGATAGATCTATATGTTTTTGTATATTTTTGAAGAGTATATTCTGATATTTTTCATATAAAAGATGTTTTTATGTTGTTGAAAGTTAGATCTATAAAAGTTGATAGTAAAAAGTGTGGTTATAGATTAGTAGCTTTTAAAGTGATTTTCCTTTTGATAGATCTATATGTTTTTGTATATTTTTGAAGAGTATATTCTGATATTTTTCATATAAAAGATGTTTTTATGTTGTTGAAAGTTAGATCTATAAAAGTTGATAGTAAAAAGTGTGGTTATAGATTAGTAGCTTTTAAAGTGATTTTCCTTTTGATAGATCTATATGTTTTTGTATATTTTTAAATAGTAATTAAAAGACATAAAAATCCATAAATAAATTATGTAAATCAAGAATGAAGTTAAATCATCTTAACCATTGATAAAAGTAACTAAAACCTACTGGAGAAAAATAGTCAAAAGACAAGAGACATGTGTTACATAATTTTAAGATAAATAATTAAGTAAAAATAATTAATTAAATATTATCATTAAAATAAATGGAAAATACACAAATAAAAGTATAAATCATGAAATTATAAATTAAGGAGCATATATATCAAGAGATAATTCAAATGAAATTATTCATAATTTATAAAGGCAATTATGACACTTAAAAGTATTTTTAAGGAATTATTTAGTAAATAAATCAATAAAGTGAATAAATAAGTAATTAAATATTATTAAATTAAATAAATAATTACAAATCAGAGAATATACATAAATATTAATATTATAAGACCACTGATGTTAAATATTATTATTAAGCAAAGTATACAATGGAGATCATATAAATCAAGGCCAAACTACCGAAATTCCAATAAACGTACAAAAACGTAAAATGAGAAAACGACTCTTACCACCAAATCTCTCATAACCAAATAATGAGAACATCATAAGGCACTTAAATACCATAATGTAATAACAACCAAAGATGGGCAAAGTCTACTAGTATACATCTCATGATCTAGCTCACTAGTTCATGTCACGCGAACTTACGTCGTGAATATATACGTTATGGTTTAGGCTTGCTTGAGGCGCAACAAATCTAAGCGAAGGAATCGCGTTTGATCAGCCCCTTTCAACTCTCTAATCAAGTGAGTCATAGCCCCCTTTCAAACTCTTTTATATGTTTTACTTGCGGGGTGAAAAGCATGATTAATTAAAATGACTTTCTCTTATGAAATGATTCTTGAAATACTGATAATGATATGGGAGTTATATTGTATGTTCAACGTGTTATATGTTATATGATGAGCTTGAGTACTATCAAACGGTGGTCCCCTGTACACTACTATTAACTCATTTGAGGCCTGTAGTTAGAGGGTTGCGCAACTAGGATTCGTCCCCTCACTCACCAAGATGGCAGCGGGTTGACTGGCCGCCTGAGTGGCCGCCCTCATCTCCGGTCTGCCTAGGGGTGCTCTAATCTACTTTTATTATTGGTCGTCTCCATGGCACGACCCATTCATTGCTATTATTGCACGTGATTGACAGCATGTGCTTCTATTATCATATCTTCGGGACATATCATTATTATTATTATTTGGACGTGAAAGGGTCTTAGTAGAGGCTCAAGAACAATCTCATCAAATTATGTCATGGTAGTCTTACCATTGACCAAGTGTTATTGATATTATTCATGGTTGGTTATTATTGTTGGAACATATGGTTTGGGTATGGACAGCGAGATGGAAATTCTTGGAAATTCTATGACATATTATTTCTTGAATTGGATTAAATCTATATGTGTTGTTAGCATAAACCTATGAACTCACTCAACTCTCGTAGTTGACACTTTTTCTTCATGCTTTTCAGGTCTAGGGCAGTAAGTTAGCAATTGGACCGCCTCATGGATGATGTGTTTAATTGTTGCATGTTGGACTAGTAACGCAAACATTTGATCTTTTGATTATGAATTTGGTTATGTAATGATTATTAAACGTCAACTTGAACTTGTAACCTTTTGAATTTGAATGGCATTTGAAACTTTATGTTGATGTTTTATACTTAAATCTTGTGTACCATGTCGTTCTGTGGCATCTCGTGTTTCCGCTATAGTCGGGGTGTTACAGTAAGCCAACTGTGTGACGATGGCTATCAAGTCTTATTCAATGTTGCTCAGGGCATCGTATTCAACAAGGACTGGAAGGTAGTGTTGATTGCTCCCAGAAAAGGGAATGTGTACGTGATGGATATGGAAAGCTCTCCTTCAGAGCAGTGTTTCTATACTCAAGCTGATGAAGACACAAACTGGTTATGGCATAAAAGGTTATCCCATTTAAATTTCAAAAACATAAACAAGTTGTCCAGAAAACAACTTGCAGATGGGATACCTTCAGTTTCCTTCAAAAAGGAAAGGCCATGTCCAGGATGTGAGATGGGTAAGCAAAAACGTACCAGTTTCAAGACCAGACAGAATTTCAGCATTTCTGAACCTCTTCATATGCTTCATATGGACCTCTTTGGTCCAGTGAACGTTCAGACTCGTGCTGGTAAAAGATACACCCTGGTGATCGTAGATGAATTCTCCAGATATTGTTGGGTGATCTTTCTGAAGTCTAAAAGTGAAGCTGCTGCTGAAATCATCAGTCTTATCAAGCAAATTGAGCTCAAGTACAGTCGAAAAGTGTGTCAGTTAAGAAGTGACAATGGAACAGAATTCCAGAATGCAACTCTGGAGTCATTCTGCACTGACACTGGCATCTCCCAGAATTTCTCATCAGCCCGATCTCCAGAACAAAATGGAGTGGTGGAAAGGAAAAATCGAACGCTGATAGAAGCTGCCAAGAGTATGCTTGCTGAATCTGGCCTGTCTACCAGTTTCTGGGCGGAAGCAATTGCAACTGCTTGCCACACCCAGAATCGATCAGTGTACATCAAAAGACACAAAAAGACAGCCTATGAAGTCTTAAGAAATAGAAAACCAAACATTGGTTATTTTCACGTTTTTGGATGTCCAGTTTACATCCTAAACGACTCCAGTCAGCTAGGCAAATTTGATGCCAAAGCTGATGAAGGGTATTTCTTAGGCTATTCAGCCATTCGCAAGGCTTTCATAGTCTACAACAAGAGACTGGAGAAGGTCCATGAGTCAATTCATGTCACATTTGATGAATCAAATGCTGCAATCAACAAGAAGCCAGCCTTGACACTCCCCTAGTAACTCCAATTGTCTTTTGTGAATCTGATCCAATAAACGACAAAATTGAAGATTCACCAGACACAGTTTCCAGTCATCCTGATCTGGAACCTGTTCAGAAACTCTCCAGTAGTACTCCATTCTATCCCTCTATTATTTTCAAACTACCCTCTGAAATTAATATTAGTTCAGATGTACGTACTACTCCCCCAGTATCAGTGTCAGTTGAGAATAGACCAGAAATGTCTTCTTATGAAGAATTTCAAACTGAACCAGTACTCCAGGAAATGCCTTCAAATGAAGAATTTCATGATGCAAATCGTGATTTAAATGACTCAGATGAAGATACTGAAGTAATCTGGCAAGATCCTCCTCCAGAAGCAACTCCAGAGGAGACTCAACTGAACTCTTGCACTGATATTGTTGTCAGTAACAATCCTGGTCAGTACTCCAGATGGACAAAAGCTCATCCTATTGATCAGATCATAGGTGACTCCAGTCGTGGAGTTCAGACCAGAAGAGCCTCCAGTAATCAATGCTTATACGTAACTTTTCTATCTTTGATGGAACCAAAGAAGATTGACGAGGCTATGGAAGATCCAAGCTGGGTGACTGCTATGCAAGAAGAGCTTCACCAGTTTGAAAGGAACAAAGTCTGGTATCTGGTTCCTTTCCCAGTTGGAAAGAAAGAACCAATTGGAACAAGATGGGTCTTCAGAAACAAAGTAGATGAAGATGGCCACGTAATCAGAAACAAGACCAGACTGGTAGCACAAGGCTACTGCCAGTCAGATGTCGACTTTGATGAATCATTTGCTCCAGTGGCTAGACTTGAAGCGATCAGAATATTCTTAGCATTCGCTGCTAATCATCAGTTCAAGGTCTACCAGATGGATGTAAAGAGTGCTTTCTTGAATGGAAAGCTTGAAGAAGAAGTTTATGTCAGACAACCTCCAGGTTTCGTTGATGAAAAGCATCCACATTGGGTATATAGTCTGGACAAAGCGCTATATGGCCTCATACAAGCCCCACGTGCCTGGTATGACACTCTGACTAAACATTTGTTGAAAAATGGTTTTAAACGAGGTGCAATTGATAATACCTTATTCATTCTTCACGAGAAAGGTAATCTGTTACTGGTACAAATTTATGTTGATGATATTATTTTTGGGTCTACTGATGAAAATATGTGCAAGAAATTTTCAAAAATCATGTCCACTGAATATGAAATGAGTTTGATGGATGAATTAACATATTTTCTTGGACTCCAGATTAAACAAAACAAAGATGGCATTTTTATTAATCAGGAGAAATATGTTAGAGATCTTTTAAAGAAATATGATATGAACTCTTCACCATCTAAACCAACTCCAATTTCTGCACCACTGACACTGGACTCTGATCCAGATGGCAAACCAGTGAACACCACTGTCTATAGAGGCATGGTTGGTTCACTGATGTATTTAACTGCCAGTAGACCAGATATTATGTTTTCGACATGTTTATGTGCCAGATATCAGTCTAATCTAAAGGAATCTCATATGCTTGCTGTAAAGCGCATACTGAAGTACCTTAAAGGTGTCCCCAGTCTAGGTCTTTGGTACCCCAAAGGCTCAGGCATGGATCTAATGGGTTATTCAGATTCAGATCATGCAGGTTGTAAGATAGATAGGAAATCCACAACTGGTGGATGTCATTTCCTAGGTGGCAAACTAGTCAGCTGGACCAGTAAGAAGCAAACTTCAGTTTCATTGTCCACTGCTGAAGCTGAATACGTGTCTGCAGCCAGTTGTTGTGCTCAGATACTCTGGATGAAGAACCAGTTGCTTGATTATGGTATTAAATATTCGAAGACTCCAATCTTTTGTGATAATACCAGTGCCATCGCTATCTCAAACAATCCAGTCATGCACTCCAGAACGAAGCACATTGATCTAAGGTATCATTTCATTCGTGATCATATTATGAAAAACAACATTGAACTCCATTTTATTCCCACTGACAAACAACTCGCTGAAATTTTTACCAAACCTCTGGATGTCAAAACTTTTGAATATCTTGTTGGTGAGTTGGGAATGTTAAATCCTTAAATCTGGTGACTGCTCATATATTGAACGCCTATGTGTACTATCTTTGCATTATTAGATTTCTGGAACAACATTCCAGGGAAGACTTGAAAAATATTTTCCTATTAAAAGTGTTTTAAGTTCAGGGGGAATTTATTTTCTCACTGGACAAATTCTTCAGAAAATATTACTGGTACCTTGTAAATGTGTCCCTCTCACTGGTAACTGGACAGGTTGAAGTGCGTGTTTGAGTTGACTTATGTCTTCTTGTAAATGTGTCCCTCTCATTTGTCTGTATTAGTTGACGTGCACGTTTGAGGTTACCAGTCTTTCAAAAATGGTTTTCACTGGTACTTTACTGGAGTGTCCCTCCAGTGTACCATCAGTACATGTTCACTGGACTAATCCACCAGTGATACTGGAGTATCTAGTCAACCTCCAGATGCACTGAAATATGTCATAATATTTTCTAAATACTTGGTCTTTGTGTGTGCCACGTAAGCAAACCTTTTTGAAGATATTTTAATCCTACGTGGCATGTAAATTTTTTCAACGCAATGATGGTCTTTTTACTTTGGGAAAACAAAAAGTACAAGTTGTTACTGTTTGTGGGCTATAAACCGTCATGCATTTATGTGTGATGTGATGTAATTAATGCGGATCTCAGAACCCGATCAAAAATGTTATTTGATAATTTCAAATAAACCGTTTGAGTTCCACATTTCTTCTTCTATATATAACCACTTTCAATTTCAATTGCATTTACTTCGAACATATTTACTCCCAAATCTTTCAAAATTCCTTCATTAACTTCCTTCATTCAATTTTCCAATCATATTTATCTCTCTTATTTACTCCATTTTCATTCATTCTTTCATCAAATCTTCATCAAAACCTATATATATTCAATTTCATTTTCATCTATTCCTTATAAATGGCACCTAGACAATCAAGAACTAAAAATCTGCTTGCCAATGAATACATTCCTTCGGAAAATGTTGCTAGGGCACCACATATCAATCTTGAGGCAAGTGCCATAAGAATCAATATGAATAACTGGATGGCAAGACTCTCTCTGTCCAGTGTTCATGATGCCCAATCGATCATTGGGAGATTAAACTCATTCTTTCTCTCTTGCCCATTATATGGTGCATTAACATTGAATCCAGGAAGGATGTACCACGAGTATTTGTGTGAATTCTGGTACACGGCTACATATGACGATGAAACTTCATCGATCAACTATTCTCTCAAGGGAGGTACCAGATCCCTTGGGTTCATCGCTAGTCTTCTCAGGTCTGTTCTCCAGTTAAACTATCATGAACAGAATGAGTTGTCTATTGAGCTTCCTACTGGAATAAATACAAGGGAAGTATGCAGGCTGATGGGGCATACAGATATATTGGATGAGCATGGGCAGCTATCCAGAAAAGGGACTATCTACATGAGCAAGCTGTCAGACTCATGGAGATATTTCTTTACACATATTGTTGAGTGTCTAGGAGGCAGCTCTGGAGGATTATACCAGATTAATCAAACACACCTCCAGATTGCCTACTGTTTATGGTTTGGGCTTAGAGTGGATTTTGCCCAAATTCTTTTTGATGACCTGGTCGAGCGCCTAAGAGTGAAGGGAAGAAAACCTTTTGTTCCATATATTCGTTTCCTTTCACTGATATTTAAGAATGCTCTTGGCGACCAGTACGATTTTGATACTACTCACTTTTCTGTGAGTGAGTATATGAGGGACCTGGTCAACCTCAGGTCTCCAGTGGATGAGGTAGATATTCCTCAGTCCATGCTTTCCTTCCAAAGGGATGAAGTTGAAATGGGTCCAGATAGAGTTCAAGATGTTGAAGGACCATCTGGTGATGATGTACAGATAATAGAGGCTGTACAGCCCATAAGACAAGTTGCTCCAGAAGGTCAAGGTCAAGAAGTTGTTGAACCTTCCAGACGACCTAGAACTAATAGGCGTCTGATGAGAGCTGGAATCCAGGTGAATCCAGAAAGACATCCAGGTGATGTTATGAATCTGGATGGGTCACCAATCTTTGAATCTGAAGAGGTTGTTGGGCAGGAAACTGATGAACAAGCTGAACATGTTGAACAGGTTGTTGAAGAAGTTGTTAAAGATGTTCAGACTGATGAACATGCTTCTGGTGAGCAAGAGGCTCCACTGGACTTGAATGTTGAGGTTGGTGAACAGGTAAATGTAGAGACTGGTGAACAGTCTGGTGAACAGACAGTTGGGATTGCTCAAGAATGGGATGTTGTTGAATCTCCAATGTCTGAAGGCTTTGATGTGAACTTGAATTTTCTGGGTGAAGATGTACAAGAAGAAGAAAATCTACCAGAAATGCCAACACCTCTACCAGAAATGCCAACTCCACCAGAACCAAACATGCCACCACCACCAGCACCTTCAATTCCAGAAAACACCGAATACTTCACTCCAGCAACCATTCAACCTTCAGAATCTCATCCTCCTCGTGCGTCGGAGTCACCAGTTGCAACATCTGAAGCTGCAACTGAAGAGGACTGGGCACAAGTTCCTCTAATGACCAGATTACCCTCAACTCTTGAACCTCCCACTGGTCTCTCCACTTCTTCTTCAACCGAGGTCCAAGGCCTTTTAAGTAAGGTGGCGGACCTGGAGAGATCACTCCAGACTTCATCTCAGGTTATTTCTGACTTTAAATCATTACTTTCAAATAACCTTGCTTCAGAGATGAATGTCTTCGCTGGGAATGAGAAGCTGGTTTATGAGAAGCTTGATGAACTGGTACTGGCCACAAACACCAACACTGAAAAGATCAAGGTGGCAGTCCAGGGATTAGAGAATAGGTTGGTTACTTCTGTTCAGACTGCAGTCACTGGCGAACTGGCAGGTCTGAAAGAAGATGTTCAAAATTTGGTTTTCAGGGTTAGTTCTCTGGAGAGTAGACCCACACTGGAACAGGGTGCAGTTGTTAGTGCTCTAAGTGATGAATGTACAAGGAAGTTCAGAAACAATATGTTGAAAGAATTATGTGAAGAAGTTTCTGGGACTGTCCTTCGTAGCATTTATGATGGGGTGTTACCCCAAGTAGAGAAGCTACTGGATGAGAAGTTGCCAAAGCACTTGCCCAAAGCTGTTGCAAATGTTCAGAAGGAAGTGCAGGAACTTAAGAAAGTTGTGTCTGAAACAACTCCAGTAGAAGGTACATCTTTTGGTCCACTGGACAGACTAATGCTTGAACAACTGTGGAATGATCTCAAGTCACGAACTGGAGATCGTTCCAAGGGGGAAGAGTTGTCTGGTGACCAAACAAAACAAGCATATGGCACTGAAGCCGGGCTTACTGAAGAGGCTGCTGGTACTGAAGCCAGTGAGCCCCAGTTTGAAACCTTCCCAGATATTCCTACTACACTGAAGGTTGTTAAAGGAAAGGAAAAAGTTGTATCTGGTGAAGAGGAAGAGCAAACTGAAGATATTGATAATGAAACTTCAAGGAAGTTAGAGCAGGAATGCATAATGATTGAGATTTTCAAAAGAAATCAAAAGGATGAACTGCTGGCCCATCAAAGGGAGATGGCAACAATGGGGACTCTGGACTCCTACAATGCTGGAAGGTTAGGCATTAATATTGAAGTTTTTAAAAGGATGAAGGATGACCCCAGAGTTCATGTACGCTCATTCTATGCTGAAGAAGAACAGGTATATGACTCAATTATTTATGGCGTGAGTGTACCAGAACTCATCAGACAGAGAAAAGCTGAACTGGTAAGTCTCCAAAAGAAAATAAGAAAGAATGCTGGTGCTCTGGAGATAGAGTACAGAAAGAGACTTACTGGTTTACCAAAGTTGACTGCCAGACAGATAAAAGCAATCAGAGATGCTGATGTAAGTACTTTCATTCCCCTGGACACTTCTCGAAGAATAAATCGTCAAGAACTCCAAACTGCTGTAGAGCAAAGGAGAGTGTCCAAGGATACTGAAGCTTTGATCCAGCAAGCCAAGCTGAAAGAAAAATACAATGAAATGTTGAACTTCAGGGCTGATGCAAGAAGGATCACTGGTGCTGAAATCAAGTTGGTTGAAGATCATGAAGGCATGTCTAAGTTTGAGGTAAAGTTGACCAGGGAGGGTAACTTCACTGATGAGAGGAGAAGTACTTCAGTCCAAGCTTTTGGATGGAGTGAACTTAGGGAAATTGCTCTAACATTCAAGGGGAAGACAGATGTGTCGACTGATGTTAAGGCATTTCTGAAAAGGATTGAGAAGGTATGGAGAAGAAAGCAACAGATGGAAGTTGCATTGGGCATAAGATCACCAGATTCATTACCATCTTTTCCATCACCAAAGAGAAAGGCTACTGAAGATGCTCCAGAAAGGACATCGAAAAGAAGGGCCTAACTCTTATTGTTTACTTATTGTAATTATTGTCTTATGAAAATTGTATACTATTTATCAATTGATGAATGTAATAATAGTTGCAATTTTTTATTTTTATAAGTAAATAGTCTAAGTTAGAACTTAATTGATGAAACTGAAAATACTCATGATCTATAAAGTGTTTTCCAGTAACTTAGATTTTTTAGAGAAATCGAAACTTGTGTTTTTCAAGCTTACAAAGTGTATAGATTCAAGCTTGAAAACACTTGCATTATTTCTAAACAAATAGGGGGAATTTGTTAGGTCCAGATTTAGTCCAGATTTACTGGACTCGCTCCAGACGCGACTACTGGAGCCTCACTGAAGATCTGACCAGAATCGTGTTCTACTGGACCTACTCCAGACTTGGAATCTGGAGTCCCTCTCAAGATTTGTCCAGAAATAATTGAAGACCAGTGAGCAAATACTTGTATAGGAAATCTGGAGTATTCTCCAGATGAGCTCACTGGACTTCACCCCAGTCCAGATCAACTCTACTGAAGACATTCTGACTGAAGTCAAAGACTGAAGTCTGAAGAAAGAAGACTTAACAAATGGCGGAGTCCACTGGAAAGTCTTACCAGATCTGTTCACTGGAGGATTGTCAGTGTTCTAGATTCTACAAGTCTGAACACTGATATCAAGGATTGACTTTTCCCTTTACAAACTTTCTAAAGAACAATCCACTTGTTCTTTACCAAAGTATACGTGTGTAAAGGTGGTTGGATAAAAGGATACACTTGCATTTGATGTGACTTTATCCTTATTCCTTATCCAATACATTTAATGTTCTTGTCGGATCATTAAATGTATGCAACCATATTTGTACGGCACAAAATTCACTGGTGAATTTTGTTGCCTATAAATACAAAGTCATTTCCTTGACATAAATACTTTTAAGCATTCATTTTGCATTGAAGTGAATTTGTCCAAATACTCTCGATCTTAAACTGGGATACTTCACAACTTTAAGTATCTCGATCCTAAAGAGTTATTTGACAAATATAGATCATTTGTAACTCAGAGGTTGTTAGGATACATACTTAATTGTATTATCTTGATTCCGCAACAACCTTGTGTTTTATTTAACATCATAAATAAAATACCCATGAAAAATACATAATGTTCCACTTTATTTGTTTATTGCTTTAAGTCCTGTATTACTTTATTTATATACTTGCATTTATATTAAAGTAATACTAGTCCAATCTAGTGCTTATTAGACTTGTTGTATTTTGCACTTTCCTGGTTAACCATCGAACTTAAGGGACTCACATAACATACTTTCTTTGATGATGATTTAACTATGGAACATGAACAATCTTCAGTTCCTCCTCCAGCCCCCAGTCAAATTATCACACCTTCTTCAGATTTACCACCACCACCACCAGATACAACAACAACACCACCACCAGAAACAACTCATACACCAACACCACCTCATCCTCCCTCATCAATTCCTTCAAATATTTCATACTTTCAACCACCACCAGGAACAAAGATAGAGACGAGACTTAATATTCAAAATTTTCCAGTCTCCAATGCGCTTGACTCTACTGTTATTTCTTCTGACAGAGTCGATGCACCAGTGTCTCAGGTCACCAGAACTGTTACAACTCCTCCTCTGGTTGGTCTCGCCAGTTCTTCTTCAGTCGAGATCCAAGGCCTTCTAAGTAAGGTGGCGGACCTGGAGAGATCACTACTGACATCTTCTCAAGTCATCTCTGACTTCAAAACATTACTGTCTAACAATTTACAGTCAGAGATGAACATTTTTGCAGGTAATGAGAAGATTGTCTTTGAGAAATTGGATGAACTGGTACTGGCCACGAACAGAAACACTGAAACAATCAAAGTGGCAGTCTAGGGCTTAGAAGAGAAACTGGTCACTTCTGTTCAGACTGCAGTCAAAGCTGAAACTGTACAACCAATTGTAGGTCTGAAGGAAGAACTTCAGAAGTTGACCAGATCAGTAACTGATCTGGAGAAAAGGCCAACGCTTGACCAGAGTACCGTCATCAGTTCTATCAGCGATGAATGCGCTAGAAAGTTCAAAGATGTAATGTTAAAGCAACTTCCTGATGAGGTCTCTAAAGCTGTACTCAGAAATTTACAAGATGGGTTGTTGCCCCGGGTAGAAAGGATGGTTGAGAATGAGCTGCCAAAGAACTTGCCAAATGAGGTCGATGTTGTTAAAAGGAAGTTCTGGCACTCAGAAAAACTGTGAACACCATTTCACCAGTAGCAGGTCGCCAGTTTGGGTCTGCTGACCGTCACATGCTCAAACAGTTGTGGACTGATCTCAAGTCCAGGACTGGCGATCAATTCAAGGGGGAAAAGGCTATTACTGAAAAGTCTGCTACTGCTGAGAAGGTGTTAGGAAAGAGTCAGGAAGTTGTTGAGAAAGTGACCGGTACTGATGCCAGTGCACAACTAGGAAAATAAGCCCTTGGCACTGAAGCCATTATACAGGTAGAAGAGGCTGCTGGTACTGAAGCCAGTGAGCCCCAGTTCGAAGAATTCCCAGATATAACAACTTGAAAAATCTGAAAAGGAAGAAACATGTTGTATCTGGAGGACAAATTGAAACTGCTGAGGAAACATAAGATACCACTGAAGGTTCTTCTTCCAGAAGGTTGTCAGTAGATACTGATACATCCAAGAGACTGGAACATCAAGGTATCCTTATTAATAATTTTAAGAAATCACAAAGAGGAGAACTTCTGGCCCATAAAAGGGAGATGGAAATAATGGGGACTCTGGACTCTTACAATGCTGGAAACTTAGGCATACATGTTGAAATGTACAAGTTAATGAGACATGACCCCAGAGTTCACAAATGCCTTGATGCCATGGATGACGTATACATTCGTTCCAGACACTCTGTAGATGAACAGGTATTTAACTCGGAAACCTTTGGCAGATCTATTCCAGAACTGATATAACTCAGAAGGGCAGAACTGTTTGAACTTCAAAAGAAGGTGAGACAGAATGTTGCAGCTCTGGAGAACGAGTACAGAAAGAAAAACAAAGGTGTTTCTAGACTCCCAGCCAGACAAACAAAGGCTGCCAGAGATGCTGACTTAAGTACCTTCATCCCACTGGACACTTCCAGAATAATTGATAATGTTCAGGCTCAAAAAGCATTGGAAAATCTAAAGGTGTCCAGGGTCACTGAAGAGTTGATCCAAGTCGCCAGAACCAGAGAAAAGTATAACGAACTGATGAGGTTAAGGGTAGACGTCAGAAGGATCATTGGTGCTGAAATCATACTTGCTGAAGATCATGAAAAATATACCAAGTTTGAAGTGAAGCTTACTAGAGAAGGCGGATTTGTTGATCAAAGGAAGTCCACTTCAGTTCAAGCATTTGGGTTATCTGAACTGAAGGAAATTGGACTGGTATTTTAAGGACAAGATGTATCTCCATACGTTATGGCCTTCCTGAGGAGAATTCAGTGGGTCTGGACGAAAAAGGAAAACATGGAGGTAGCACTTGGAATACGATCAGCAGTGTCCACCCCATCACCCAAGAGAAAGGCAATAGAGAGTGCATCTGGGCACATCCAAAAGAAGCAAGCCTGACTCAAATTTTCATTTACTTGTATTTTAATATTCAAAAAAATATTGTAACTTTCTTATCAGTTGATGTCGTTAAATAAAGTTGCATATTTTGATTCACAAGTACGTGATCAGATTTAGTATAGTTGGAATTAAAAGATGAAACTGGAACACTGATGATCTATAAAGTGTTCTCCAGTAACTTATTTTTAGACTAAGTCAAAAACTAAGTGTTTTTCAGGCATACAAATTGTATAGATAGAAGCCGGAAAACCTTGCTTTATTTCTGAACAAATAGGGGGAATTTGTTAGGTCCAGATTTACTGGACCACTCTAGACTTGAAGACTGGAGTCTCTCTAAAGATTTGTCTAGAAATATGAGAAGAACAGTGAGCGACTTACTTGTATAGGAAATCTGGAAGTCACCAGATTTCAGCTCACTGGACTTCACTCTAGTCCAGATCATTCCACTGAAGACATTCTCACTGAAGTCAAAGACTGAAGTCTGAAGAATGAAGACTGACAAAATGGCGGAGCCTACTGGAAGTCTTACCAGATCTACGACTGGAGCTTTATCAGTATTCTAGACCTTACAAGTCTGAACACTGATTACGAGGTATTGACTTTAAGCCTTACACACTTTTATCTGGACAACCCACTTGTCCACTTGATATTTGTACAACACGTGTGTAAAGCTGGTTGGTTATAAAAGGATAACAAAGTCACATCAACATGACTTTATCCTTTACATTAACCAATGCATTTAAGGTGTTTCCTTAAATGCATGTAATCATTTGTACGGCACAATAAATTTACTGGTGAATTTATTTGCTTATAAATACAAAGTCACTTCCTTAGTTAAAATCACTTTTTTAGCAATTTGGTGAATTTGTCAAAATACTCTCGATCATCAACAGGAATACTTCACAACTTTAAGTATTTTGATCCAAGGAGAATATTTGACAACTATAGATCACTTGTAATTGATAGGTTGTTTAAGATACTTACAATTCTCTAATATTTTTGTCTAGCATCAACCTTGTATTTTATTTTACATCATAAATAAAATACACTTGAAATATTACATTGTGTTCCACCTTTATATTATTTATTGCTTTAAGTCTTGTATTACTTATTTATATACTTGCATTTATATTGAAGTAATACTGGTCCTTTCTAGTTTAAGTACTTGTTGTATTTTACACTTTGGGTTAACCATCTCGAACATATAAACAGGACTCACACTGTCTATCTTATAACCTGCATGATCTGAATCTGAATAACCCATTAGATCCATGCCTGAGCCTTTGGGATACCAAAGGCCCAAACTGGGGACACCTTTAAGGTATTTCAGTATGCGCTTTACAGCAAGCATATGAGATTCTTTTGGATTAGACTGATATCTAGCACATAAACATGTTGAAAACATAATATCTGGTCTACTGGCAGTTAAATACATCAGTGAACCTACCATGCCTCTATCGGCAGTGGTGTTCAATGATTTCCCATCTGGATCAGAGTCCAAAGTGAGTGGTGCAGAAATTGGAGTGGGTTTATATGGTGAGGAATTCATATCAAATCTCTTTAAAAGATCCCTAACATATTTCTCTTGATTAATAAAAATACCATCAATGGTTTGTTTAATCTGGAGTCCTAGAAAGTATGTTAATTCACCCATTAAACTCATCTCGTATTCAGATGCCATAATTTTTGAAAATTTCTTGCACATATTTTCATCAGTAGAACTAAAAATAATATCATCAACATAAATTTGTACCAGCAGAAGATTACCTTTTTCACGAAGAATGAATAAGGTACTGTCAATTGCACCTCTTTTAAAACTATTTTTCAACAAGTGTTTAGTCAGAGTATCATACCAGGCTCGTGGACCTTGTCTGAGACCATAAAGTGCCTTGTACAGACGATATACCCAGTGGGGATGTTTTTCATCAATGAAGCCTGGTGGTTGCTTGACATAAACCTTTCTTCCAATTTACCATTTAAAAATGCACTCTTTACGTCCATCTGGTAGACCTTGAATTGATGATGAGCAGCAAATGCTAAGAAAATTCTAATCGCTTCAAGTCTAGCCACTGGAGCGAATGATTCATCAAAATCAACATCTGATTGACAATATCCCTATGCAACCAATCTGGCCTTGTTTCTGACAACATGACCATCTTCATCTACCTTATTTCTGAAGACCCATCTTGTTCCAATTGGTTCTTTCTTACCAACTGGGAAAGGAACCAGATTTCAAACCTTGTTCCTTTCAAACTAGTGAAGCTCTTCTTGCATAGCTATCACCCAGCTTGGATCTTTCATAGCCTCGTCAATCTTCTTCGGTTCTATCATTGATAAGAAACTGACGTACAAACATTGTTCACTGGAGGCTCTTCTGGTCTGAACCCCTCTACTGGAGTTTCCTATGATCTGGTCGATAGGATGAGCTTTTTTCCACCTAGAGTATTGACCAGGATTGTTACTGACAACAATATCAGTGCAAGAGTTCAGTTGAGTTTCCTCTGGAGGAGGATCTTGCCAGACTAATTCAGCATCTTCATCTGAATCATTTAAACCACGTTTGCATTATGAATTTCATCATTTGAAGGCATTTCTTGAATTACTGGTTCAGTTTCAACTGAAACTGATACTGGGGGTAGTACGAACATCTGATCCAATAATAAATTCCGAGGGCAGTTTGAAACTCATCGAAGGATAGAAAGGAGTACTACTGGGAGATTTTACAATCTGAACAGGTTCCAGATCAGGATGACTAGAAACTGTATCTTCTGAATCTTTGTTGTTGATAGTATCAGATTCACAGAAAATAATTGGAGTTACTGGGGGTGAATCAAGGGCTGGCTTTTTATTGATTGCTGCATTTGACTCGTCAAATGTGACATGTAATGACTTATGGACCTTTTCCAGTCTTTTGTTATAGACTCTGAAGGCCTTGCGAGTGGCTGAATAACCTAAGAAATATCCTTCATCAGCTTTGGCATCAAATTTGCCTAACTGACTGGACTCGTTCAGGATGTACACTGGACATCCAAAAACGTGAAAATAACCAATATTAGGTTTTTTATTTCTTAATACTTCATAGGTTGTCTTCTTGTGTCATTTTATGTACACAGACTGATTCTGGGTGTGGCAAGCAGTTGCAATTGCTTCAGCCCAGAAACTGGTGGGAAGACCAGATTCAGCAAGCATACTCCTGGCAGCTTCTATCAGCGTTCGATTCTTTCTTTCTACAATTCCATTCTGCTCTGGAGTGCGTGCTGAAGAGAAGTTTTGGGAGATGCCAGTGTCAGTACAGAATGACTCCAGTGTTGCATTCTGGAATTCTGTTCCATTGTCACTTCTTAACTGACACACATTTCACTTATATTTGAGCTCAATTTGCTTGATAAGAGCAATGATTTCAGCAGCAGCTTCATTTTTAGACCTGAGAAAGATAACCCAACGAAATCTGGAATATTCGTCAACAATCACCAGGGTGTATCTTTTACCAGCACGAGTCTGAACATTCACTAGACTAAAAAGATCCATATGAAGCATATGAAGTGGTTCATATATGCTGAAATTCTGCTTGGTCTTGAAACTGGCACGTTTCTGCTTTCCCATCTCACATCCTGGACATGGCCTTTCCTTTTTGTAGGAAACTGAAGGTATCCCATCAGCCAGTTGTTTCCTAGACAACTTGTTAATATTTTTGAAATTTAAATGGGATAGTCTTTTATGCCATAACCAGTTTGTGTCTTCATCAGCTTGACTATAGAAACACTGCTCTGAAGGAGAGCTTTCCATATCCATCACATATACATTTCCTCTTTTGAGAGCAGCCAGTACTACCTTCCAGTCCTTGTTGAATACGATACCCTGAGCAACATTGAACAAAACTTGATAGCCATCATCACATAGTTGGCTTACACTGATCAGGTTATATTTCAAACCATTCACATATGCAACTCGTCTGAATTTGACCTGTCCATTGTTCAGAACACCATATCCCTCAGTTTTTCGACAACCATCATTTCCAAAAGTAATGGAGGGTCCATCAGAAATTATGAACTCCTCTAGCAGGGTCTTACATCCGGTCATTGTCCTGCCAGCTGCACTGTCAAGATACCAAATATATTTCTTTCGATCACCCTGCACATCCACCAGATAGATCAGTTATATTTTGGAACCCATCGACTGATGGGTTCACTGGACTCTCCCTTATAAGTCCCTGAAGGTATCTGGCTAAGTTCACTTTCTTGAAATACATATTTCTCTGAAAACTTAAGTGGAACTGACAGTTTAGACACCTTTTTCTTCTCAACTGGAGCAGCATTTTTATCCTTTTTAGAAAAAGGTTTGAAAATTTGTTTAGGGCCAGATGAGGTACCCTCAAAATTGTTTATTCTTGCATTACAACTTTGAACCTGACGAGCCAGTAGTTGAAACTGGCTCTCCATCCTTAAGAAAATTTCTTCAGATGAAACCTGAGCCTTTCCAGTTGACTGGTTTTTAGGCTTAGGTGAGGGATTATTTTTCTTAGGAACTGGAGGTTCCTTTGAAGCAGACTGAGGAAAAGGTTTCTTTTGGTTGACCCTTTTAACTGGAGCAGTCATCTGGGATGCTCCAGTTTTGACCTCTAGGGATTGAACTGGTAAAACATTAGGATTGAGGGTAACAAGCTCATCATAGATGGTGATGGGCCTGACCACTTTTGGTAAACGGTCAATAAAAGGAACTAGTGATGCAACATGGGTATTTCCGTCCATATAGGCACGTTTTTGAGTAGGAAATTGATTGACTACTGCATCATATGGCTTTTTTGTTTCTAGCCATGATTTAATGACCAGTTTATCTTTTTTCCAAAATGATTTCCAGGTCTTGCTTTTCCTGGACCAGTTGTTCAGTTACCAAGACTTGTGCTTGAAAAGCCAGTTCAATATCTTGAAGTTCTTTTAATTTTGATTTTAAAACTGAAAATTCAGATGAATCTGTTTCTAGACCAGTTACACTTTCAGATCTACCAGTTTCAACAAAAATTAAATCAGAATTAAGAGCTTCAGCTATGTCCAGTTTTAGTTTTGGGTCATTTTCAGTATCATAATCACTGACCTTTTTGATCACAATGTCCACCCATCTTCCAGATGTGACATCTTCCTTCACCAGATGCTCTTGGTCTGCCAGAGCCATGTAACAACAATCTCTTTCCTCTTCTTCATCAACTGATGAATCATCAGAGGGAACCCATTTTTCTTCAAAAGTTGCAATCATGCATTTGTTATTATTATCTTTCTCTTGTGACATGAGTGCAATCTGAGCCTTAAGCTTTTTGTACTTGGACTTGTAGCTATCATTAGGCTTTTGATAAGGAACTAATGGACCAGGCTGGGATACAAACTGACTGGACTTACATTCCTTCATGAAATGACCTATTCTGCCACACTTAAAGCATGTCAGATTGGTCTTATCAGTAGAAGTACTGGATGCATGTTGTCCACTGGACCTATTTGCTCTTGCTTTGAAACGGTTAAACGTTTTAGCAATCATTACAACCAGGTCATCATTGTCAGATTCATCACAGTCTGGAGAGATATTACTTGTTTCTCCAGATTCTATTAGTTAAGACATCATCTTCTTCATAGAAAATACATTCTCAGAAGACATTAATGCCGCACTTGGTGGTTCAGTATGACTGACCATAGTGGAACCAGTGGAAGCATGGTTAAAGACATCTTGCTCAGCCATAACTCTCTGAGCTTGATTATCTTCAGTGTATCTGAAGACTCCATATAAGGTTGATAGAGTGTGAGAGTGCAGAGTTTTACCTTGTCTTAAGACCAGGATCATATGAGACCATTTGGTGGGTAAAATATCACAAAATTTCTCCAGAAGTATATCCTTGTCTTTCTCAACCCCCAGTCCTCTCAACTGGTTGATAATACTCATAAATCTGGTGTAAGTACCAGTGAGAGACTCATTGGGGAGAGCAAAAAATGACTCATACTTCTTGTTTAATGAGACCTTTCTGGTGACAATGGTGTCATCACCTCCTTCATACTGGTTCACTAGATCATCCCACATGGATTTGGCACTGGGAAATAGAACTAGTGTGGGAATTAGGGTTTCTGGAACAGCCTCGAGGATCATGTTTTTGAGAATGGTATCTAAATTTACCAATCTCCTTTCCTCTTTAGACCAATGTTCCTCCCTCTTTTCCCTTCCCCTTCTAGATCCAGTTGGATCAAGTAGAGGATTGAGAGGAGATGTGGGTATAAAGGGTCCTTCATTTAAGATTTTCAACATATTCCGCTCAATCCAGTAACATGGAGTATCATCCTAGCTTTCCAGGTCCCAAATTCTTCACTGTTCCCATTGAATTTAGGAACAAGATTGTTTGAGTAGTGCACATGCACATGAGGAGAACCAGGATTAGGAGGTGGAGGGGGTGGATTAGTATTAATGACAGGTGGGTTCATTATTTTGATCATTAATATTAGGGTCAGCTCTAAGATTGAAACCTCCTTGTGCATTTTCTGGGTTGGCCATCGAGAAGCAGATCTAGGCAAGTAAGTTAGCCTTCTGCTCTGATACCACTTGTAAGTCCCTTTTCACTAGATGGTTTAACCCAAGAGTGTAAAATACAATAAGTAAGATATGCACTAGAATGGACTAGTATTACTTAAATATAAATGCAAGTATATAAATAAAGTAATACAAGACTTAAAGCAATAAATAATGTAAAGGTGGAACACAATGTAATTTTCAAGTGTATTTTATTTATGATGTTAAATAAAATACAAGGTTGATGCGGAACAAAGATATTACAAGAATGTAAATATCCTAACAACCTATGAATTACAAATGATCTATATTTGTCAAATATTATCCTTAGATCGAAATACTTAAAGTTGTGAAGTATTCCTGTTTATGATCGAGAGTATTTAGACAAATTCACCAAATTGCTAAAAAAGTGATTTGAACGAGAGAAGTGACTTTGTATTTATAGGCAAATAAATTCACCAGTGAATTTATTGTGCCGTATAAATATGGTTTCATGCATTTAAGGAAACAACTTTAATTCCTTAAATGCATTGGTTAAAGTGAAAGGATAAAGTCATGTTGATGTGACTTGTTATCCTTTTAACCAACCGCCTTTACACGCGCGTGTACCATTAACAATGTGTAAAGGCCAAAAGTCAATTCGTCGTAATCAGTGCTCAGACTTGTAAGGTCTAGAACATTGATAAAGCTCCAGTCGTTGATCAGTTAAGACTTCCAGTGGGCCCCGCCATTTGTCAGTCTTCTTTCTTCAGACTTCAGTCTTTGACTTAGTTGAGAATATCTTCAGTGGAATGATCTGGTGATCGACGTCGAAGTACCGATCAAAAATAAACCTACTATACCTTATGCTTGATAGGGTAAGCGGGTATCGTATCCACGAGGAGTGTAGGTGGTTATAGCCAAGTTGTAACAATTTCGGTTGGTTTGAGAATTATAAGAAAAGTAATTTTAATAAACTAGAACAAATATGTAAATTAAACTAAATAAGCAAGAAGTAAATTATAAGCTGTAAACAGTAATTGGAAAAAGCATCCCTCCTGAATCCCAATAGTCGCATTAATTCACTTGATAAACTTTACCGAATATTTATTTTGAATTACATAGACATAATTTTATTAGTTGACAAGAACAATTTTGGGCACAATCTATGTTAATTAAACGACCTGTCTTAATCCCTAATGCTAATGAACTCGGCATAAACCGTTAACTCGTAATAAATTGTCTTGGAAAAATCCAAATCAAATAATAACGAATAAATATTCAATCAGTCAGACAAATCATAATCCAAGATCAATGTTTAAACGACTGAAAGTAAAGTTCATCAAGTAAATAATCAACAATTGTTCATCGGGAGAGATAACCTAGATTTAGCCGGACATCTCCATCTTCAAATCACCGATGCTTGATGAAGAAATTCGTTGCTGCATGACGTGCTTGCTCGGCTCCCGATTCTGTTCGTCCGTAATTCTTTTCTGCCCAAAAAAATATGTCGCCCTTCGAAAGTAATATGCAAACCCAAAAGAATTCTTTAGCCGCCTAAAATATATCCCTCGACAGTTGTAATCCTGCCGAAAAGCATATGTGCCCTCCTCAAAGATTATAAAAGTATAATATTTAGGGGAAGTCATCTGAACTGCAGCAATACGGTACTGTTGCCTCACATCCCCCCTTGAATTTTCCCCATGTGATGAAACAAATAATCAACCCCCCTTGATTGTGAGGGCTGCAGTTCCGATCTTCCGAACAGCTGCAGTGCATATGATTTCCCCTAATATTTATACTCTTGCTTTCTTAACCCATGTGAGGTTTCAATTCGTAGCCGACAAAAGACCCAAAAATAATAAATGGGCTTTTCTTCCTTTGTGCTATGAACGTCCAAATTAGAAGCCCAAAACCACAACAGATAATTGTGAACCTCATTCTTTTGTTGCACTTGTAAACTACTAGCACATAAATGTAATTAAATCCATCATTACAAATAGGTACAGGCATTGTAATTGTATATGGCTTCTTCAACTTGTAGGACAACTTTATCACTTGTATCTTGATGATTCAATTACTTAGTAATTCCTTCATACGAACTCAAATCAACCATTTAAAGCCATCTTTTATTCTTTTAGTTCAAACCTGAAATTCACGAAACATATATCAAAGTAGGTCTATTCTATAGAAAAAATTAATCTATATAATCATTTTTAGACCATTAAATATATATGCAAATATGACTTATCATCTGGACTGGAGTGAAGTCCAGTGAGCTGAAATCTGGTGACTTCCAGATTTCCTATTCAAGTAAGACGCTTACTGGTCTTCTATTATTTCTAGACAAATCTTCAGTGAGGCTCCAGTCTTCAAGTCTGGAGTGCGTCCGGTAAATCTGGACCTAACAAGTATTTAATTCATTCATAATAATAATTGTTCAACATCCCTTATCCAAATACTAATCAACAGATTCACATGATATAACCAGCTAATTTAAGTCCTATGCCTCGGCATGCTTATTGAGTTTTCCTTTTGACAATGCATTTGTAAAAGGATCAGCTAAGTTACAATCTGTGTGAACTTTGAGTAAATTGATTTCACCTTGTTCGATTTTCTCACGAACATAGTGATATCTTCTTTGGTAATGCCTGGCACCTTTTTGAACTCCAGGTTTATTAGAAATGATGATTGCACCAGTATTATCACAATACATATCCAAAGGTGTGTTATTTGAGGACATCACGTCTAACCCAAAAATAAACTTTCTAATCCAGAGAGCTTCCTTGGCGGCTTCTGAGGCGGCAATATACTCGGACTCTGTAGCAGACATAGCAACTATGGTTTGCTTCTTGCTCTTCCAATCTACAGTGCCTCCATTTAAAATGAAGACATATCCCGATCGAGATTTTGTATCATCTTTATCAGTCTGAAATCCAGCATCACAGTATCCAGTCACTTTGAGCTCTATATCGGGATTTCCTCCATACACCAGAAATAAATCTTTAGTAGTACGCATGTACTTAAGAATATTCTTCACAGCAGTCCAGTGATCCTCACCCAGATTCTGTTGATATCGGCTAACGATATTTTACGCGAACACAATGTCAGGTCTAGTGCATCTCACCGCATACGTAATAGATCCCACAGCTGAAGCATAAGGAATTCTTTGCATACGCTCCACCTCCTTAGGTGTAGAGGAACCGTTTTGCTAGATAAGTTAAGTCCTTCTTGCATAGGTACGAAACCACGCTTAGAATTTTCCATCTTGAATCGCTTCAAGATCTTATCAATATAAGCACTTTGACTTAATCCAATCAACTATTTACTTCTATCTCTATAGATCTTGATTCCAAGAATGAATGCTGCTTCACCCAAGTCTTTCACAGTAAAACACTTTCCAAGATGGGATTTTACATCTTGCAACATTGGAATGTGATTTTCTATTATCAATATGTCATCAACATACAAGACAAGGAAAGTAACATTACTGATATGTCTTATTTTATACCCATTTCCCACAATGTATTTAGTTGTTTTTTGTATGGTTTTTGAGTCGTTTTTGTATACATTTGGTGCGTTTATGGTATTTGTTAGTGTTTTAGGTTATTAATAGGTACTTGAGTGTAATTCTGAAGGAAACGACGTTTTTGAGGCAAAATAAGTGCTTACGGAAGTTTTACGAGTCCCGAGGCTGCATTTTGTGTCTGGTCAACGAAAGTCAAACAGTAAAGAGGCACATTGCAACGCAACTTGCTGGTTGCGCCGCAACTGAAATACAGAGAAATAAGTTGCGCCGCAACGTCGGTTGCGCCGCAACTGAAATACAGAGAAATAAGTTGCGACGCAAAGCCTCGAGTCAATGAAAGTCAAAAGTCAATGCAGTCAAAGCGAGTTGTGACGCAACTGAAGACATATTTTGAAGAATTTTTAGGAAACTATAAATAGTTGCTAATTCATTCACAAACCCTATCTATCATTCTTACAGCCGTTTTTCACATCTTTTGGAGGGTTTTTCATCTGATTAACATCTTTGGAAGATCAAGAATTCGATTGGAGATTTATTTCATTATCAATTACAATTCTTAATCATTCTTGGATTGATTTCAACATTCGGTACATTATTTTTCATATATTATTGATTGTTCTTATCTTTTCATAATGAGAGGCTAAATCTCTCAGCACCTACTTGGGTAGTGAACATGTCTTAGGATTGTTTGATGTTATTTGCAATTGTTGAATAAGATTTCTATGTTTAATCGAAGATCCGCATTTATTTGAGTTTATAAATTGTTTCTATCTTTTATATAGATTAATTGATGATTGTTATTAGAAGTTCGAGAGAAATCTATGTCATTGTCAATTGGTTTATGAAATGATTAATCGGTCTATAATTAATTAAAAGTCGTTGGAGTTCGAGAGAAACTAGCGATAGAGATTTAAACAATTGAATTCATTTCGAGTGTGTAAACGTCTATGATAGAGAGATCTAATTAGGCGAATAAAGCAGTTCGAGAGAAATCTTTTCGAGATTAAATCATAAAATCAACTTAAGTTCTTAATGCTTAATTGTTTAGCGTAGAAATTATTCACGAGAGTGATAACTATACTTTGTCCAATTAAAGATTCGAGTATAACGAGAGTTCATCTTGATTACCCTTTTAAGTCGTTCAACATTGCAAGTGATATTTAGACTTTCTGATTGATATGTAAGCTGATCCAAGTAGGTGCGCCCTTTTATATTATAGTTTCAAACAAAACTCTCTTTTCGATTAATCCCTCGGGATTACTAATTTGATTTACATTCCTTACCTGCTAACTTCCTGCAATTTGACAACTCGGTCATAAAACCATTTTACTTGAATTACTTTATTTCAATAATTACTTAACTTAAGTCCCTGAGATAGACCTCGGATTTACCTCATCAACTTTACTGCATACGAACGGGTCCACTGCCCGCAAGTGTGTTGTAGTCAGTCAATTAGGTGATTCGTGTTATTAACTTTTAAGACTCGATACCTCACATCAAGTTTTTGGCACCGCTGCCGGGGACTTTTGTTAAGTAGTTGTTTAATTTAGTGATTTGACCCTTTTTCACATTCATTTGTGAGAAAGTTAATTGTTTTATTAGATAGCTTTTATTTTACTTTGTTTTTTTTTTTTTACTTAGTTTGTGTCAGGTGCAGTTGACGGTTTATTTGTGGTGAGTGTGCAGGTTTTTGCTAGTTGATGAACACTAGAGCTTCTAGCCTACCCTTGCATAGTTCATTATCTAATCGGGGAAGAGCCAGACGTCGATTAGTGCAAAGAGATAATCAATAACCTTCCACATCAGGCAAGATAGATTCGAAAACTGAAAACCAGGTTCCACCGGGCCAAACTTCAGAAAATAATTTGCTTAATAGGTTGGAGGAAGCAGCTAGAGTGTTTAGAACAGGTGAAGACTCGGAATTTGGAGAAAAAGTTCAAACACCTGAACCGAATAGAATTGTAACTCCACCAACAAGGAAAAACAGAATGGGTGACGAAGCACCAAGGAACAGGAATGATATTCCCTATGGGGAAAGGAGAAGAACAATACCGGCTAATAGGGGCACAACTATCCGCCCTCCTCAAATTTCTCCAGATTTCTCTTTAAAAGGTAATCATCTTAAAAGTGTCGAGGAAGATAAGTTTGACGGGGTTAGAAGATGTGATCCTTATGCTCACATTCAGAGATTTGAGAAGATTAGCTGATTGTATCAATATGGCCAAGGGCAAGCTGATAATGTGAAACTTGATATGTTCCAATTGACTTTAATTGGAGAAGCTCCATCATGGTTTAAGGAACTTCCAGAAAACACATTCACCACTTGGAATGGATTGAGGGAAGCATTTATAGATGAGTTCTATTCCGTGAGAACTCAAAGAAAGTTAGAAAATAAGATCCGTGGATTTTCTCAAGACGATGGAGAAGACATTGTAGATGCTTGGAAGAGGTTCAAGGAAATGTTGAGAAGTTGTCCCAAACATGGAATGGAAGTTGAAGAGATTTGACCCTTTTTCACATTCATTTGTGAGAAAGTTAATTGTTTTATTAGATAGCTTTTATTTTACTTTGTTTTTTTTTTTTTTTTATTTTTTTTTGTTTACTTAGTTTGTGTCAGGTGCAGTTGACGGTTTGTTTTTGGTGAGTGTGCAGGTTTTTGCTTTTTTTTTTTTTTTTTTTTTTTTTTTTTTTTTTTTTTTTTTTTTTTTTTTTTTTTTTTTTTTTTTTTTTTTTTTTTTTTTTTTTTTTTTTTTTTTTTTTTTTTTTTTTTTTTTTTTTTTTTTTTTTTTTTTTTTTTTTTTTTTTTTTTTTTTTTTTTTTTTTTTTTTTTTTTTTTTTTTTTTTTTTTTTTTTTTTTTTTTTTTTTTTTTTTTTTTTTTTTTTTTTTTTTTTTTTTTTTTTTTTTTTTTTTTTTTTTTTTTTTTTTTTTTTTTTTTTTTTTTTTTTTTTTTTTTTTTTTTTTTTTTTTTTTTTTTTTTTTTTTTTTTTTTTTTTTTTTTTTTTTTTTTTTTTTTTTTTTTTTTTTTTTTTTTTTTTTTTTTTTTTTTTTTTTTTTTTTTTTTTTTTTTTTTTTTTTTTTTTTTTTTTTTTTTTTTTTTTTTTTTTTTTTTTTTTTTTTTTTTTTTTTTTTTTTTTTTTTTTTTTTTTTTTTTTTTTTTTTTTTTTTTTTTTTTTTTTTTTTTTTTTTTTTTTTTTTTTTTTTTTTTTTTTTTTTTTTTTTTTTTTTTTTTTTTTTTTTTTTTTTTTTTTTTTTTTTTTTTTTTTTTTTTTTTTTTTTTTTTTTTTTTTTTTTTTTTTTTTTTTTTTTTTTTTTTTTTTTTTTTTTTTTTTTTTTTTTTTTTTTTTTTTTTTTTTTTTTTTTTTTTTTTTTTTTTTTTTTTTTTTTTTTTTTTTTTTTTTTTTTTTTTTTTTTTTTTTTTTTTTTTTTTTTTTTTTTTTTTTTTTTTTTTTTTTTTTTTTTTTTTTTTTTTTTTTTTTTTTTTTTTTTTTTTTTTTTTTTTTTTTTTTTTTTTTTTTTTTTTTTTTTTTTTTTTTTTTTTTTTTTTTTTTTTTTTTTTTTTTTTTTTTTTTTTTTTTTTTTTTTTTTTTTTTTTTTTTTTTTTTTTTTTTTTTTTTTTTTTTTTTTTTTTTTTTTTTTTTTTTTTTTTTTTTTTTTTTTTTTTTTTTTTTTTTTTTTTTTTTTTTTTTTTTTTTTTTTTTTTTTTTTTTTTTTTTTTTTTTTTTTTTTTTTTTTTTTTTTTTTTTTTTTTTTTTTTTTTTTTTTTTTTTTTTTTTTTTTTTTTTTTTTTTTTTTTTTTTTTTTTTTTTTTTTTTTTTTTTTTTTTTTTTTTTTTTTTTTTTTTTTTTTTTTTTTTTTTTTTTTTTTTTTTTTTTTTTTTTTTTTTTTTTTTTTTTTTTTTTTTTTTTTTTTTTTTTTTTTTTTTTTTTTTTTTTTTTTTTTTTTTTTTTTTTTTTTTTTTTTTTTTTTTTTTTTTTTTTTTTTTTTTTTTTTTTTTTTTTTTTTTTTTTTTTTTTTTTTTTTTTTTTTTTTTTTTTTTTTTTTTTTTTTTTTTTTTTTTTTTTTTTTTTTTTTTTTTTTTTTTTTTTTTTTTTTTTTTTTTTTTTTTTTTTTTTTTTTTTTTTTTTTTTTTTTTTTTTTTTTTTTTTTTTTTTTTTTTTTTTTTTTTTTTTTTTTTTTTTTTTTTTTTTTTTTTTTTTTTTTTTTTTTTTTTTTTTTTTTTTTTTTTTTTTTTTTTTTTTTTTTTTTTTTTTTTTTTTTTTTTTTTTTTTTTTTTTTTTTTTTTTTTTTTTTTTTTTTTTTTTTTTTTTTTTTTTTTTTTTTTTTTTTTTTTTTTTTTTTTTTTTTTTTTTTTTTTTTTTTTTTTTTTTTTTTTTTTTTTTTTTTTTTTTTTTTTTTTTTTTTTTTTTTTTTTTTTTTTTTTTTTTTTTTTTTTTTTTTTTTTTTTTTTTTTTTTTTTTTTTTTTTTTTTTTTTTTTTTTTTTTTTTTTTTTTTTTTTTTTTTTTTTTTTTTTGGATAGGAGATCAAAGAGGGAGCTCGGCTATGCATTTGGGGTAGTTTTAATAACATCTCACCAAATGAGGGATATAAGATTCTTGAAGACATGGCTAAGGAGAGCTCCATAAGAGAAGAAAATCGGGTTATGAGGAATGAAAGAAGAACGGTTGCTAAGGCGGAAAGTAGTGAAGGTTCGGGGGTTGTTGCTGAAATTCAAGCTCTTTCTAAACGCATGGATGATCGCTTTGATAATCAAGAAGGTAGGTTCAAGAGTTTAGAAAGGGATGTTAAGGTTATGGCTGATGGTTGTGACACTTGTGGGGATTTGCATTACACCGAGGATTGCCCCCAAAAGCCGGCTCAAGATGTGAACTTTGTTCAAAAGCCCGTTCAAGATGTTAACTTCATCCAAAATCAGCAGCAAGGGAACTTCAATCGAAACACCGGTTTCCAATACCGGCAATCAGGTAACTCTTATCCTACTTCTTCTTCTTATAATACTAATAATTCTGGTTTTAGTGGTAGCAGGTTCAGTAATCAGGGTCAACAAGATCAGGATTCAGAATTGAAAAGTATAATGAAGGATTTCATTAGTACTCAGAGAGAAACCAATGAACAAGTTGCAGAAGAGTCAAAGAAGATGAATGCTGCATTTGATGTTTTGTACAGTAGGTTAGATGGACTTGGGCATAAGTTTGATCAAGGGATGAAGAACCAACAAGCCACCATAAAAGACTTGGAAGGGCGGCTTGAGAGGCTTGGAAACTCAAATAGACAACCCGGTACTTTACCGAGTAACACTCAACAGAACCCGAAGCCACAATCAAGCAACCAAGGGCAAAAATACACCCCTCCTAATGTTAGGAATGAGCATGTGAATGTTATCATGACTCGAGCAGGTAACACTTATAACTCAGTTAACCCTTTACCTGATGATGTTACCCCAGTTGTGCAGGTTCAAGAAGATGAGGAGGCGGTTGATGATGAGATAGAGATGGAGCCGAATCCAGCCGTGCAGAATCCAAACCGGCGGTTGTTGAGCCGGAAGTGAAGCCTTACAAGCCTAAAATCCCATTTCCTCGACAATTGAGGAAGGAGAAGATCAAGAAGCAAATGGATAAATTTGTAAGTCATCTAAGTAAGTTGCATATTAATATACCATTTTTAGATGCAATTGTGCAGATGCCAGGTTTTGCGAAGTGTTTAAGGCAAATATTGTTGAATCAGAAAAATCTGGCGGGAGTGGCAACTACAGTGCTTGGGGAAGTTTTCTCTGCAGTGGTGACAGGCAAGTTACCCAAGAAACGTAAGGATCCAGGTAGTTTACTATCCCTTGTAAGATTGGTAATTTGACTGTAAAACGTTCATTAACAGATTCAGGTGCAAGTATTAACTTAATGCCTTCATCTATTTATTCTAAGTTGAACTTAGGAGAACCGAAACCCATTAAAATGAAAATCCATTTGGCCGATAAATCTGAAATAAGACCTTTGGGGATTTTAGGAGATGTGTTAGTCAAGGTGGGTGGTTTGGTTTTTCCTGTAGATTTTATAATTATTGATGCAGATGAAGCATTGAATGTGCCCCTTATTCTAGGAAGACCGTTCCTTGCTACGGCCGATGCTAAACTTGAGGTTGGTCGTGGTGAGCTTACCTTGAGAGCCGGGAATGAGTCGGTGACATTTTCTAATACTTATTCTATTTCTTCACCTAATGTTGCTAACTCTGTAGAAACTGCTTGTGTTAGTTCTTTGGATTTACAGATTGATGAATGGTTGGACAAAGAGCTAGAGAAGAAGTAGGTTGAGTTGAAGTCAACAGCAGTGCCTGTTTCTAAACCAACGGATGGCCCGTGCGCTAAGATCCGTAAACTATACAGTCGTTTGAAGTCTGTTGTTTCTCATGGTAATGTAAAGTTGTCTGAAGAGTTGTGCTCGAATTTATCAACAAATGAGAAAGAGGAGTTAATGATGGTTGTTGATACTTCTGGACGAGCAAATGATTGGATTCTGACGAAGGTGAAAGGTAATTGTTTTTCACCATTTAAGGGTAGACCGCCCAACACTTCAAGTGTGGGGGCGTCGAAGACCCAACCATGGTAATTCTCTAAGGGACGAGTCTAGCTAATGACTCGTTAATAAATTAAGCGCTTCTCGGGAGGCAACCCGTGTTTCATTTTTCTTGTTTTCAATAAATTTTGCTTATTTTTCATTGGTAATGTGTTTTTGTTAAGAATTGCAGGTTGGAGCCACTCTCACGCGTGCCGGTAAGTCATTTCCTAGGAGATCGCAAAGGTAAGTGTGGGGGGGTGGATTGCGACACAACACCCAAGTTGCGCCGCAATGACCTAGTTTTGTTGCACCGCAGCCAACCATGTTTCGAAGCAACTTAATTCTTTGTATTTGGATTGCGCCGCAAGAAGGTAGTAGCGACGCAACCCGTGTATTGTTTTTCAGAAAATCAGAAAAACAAAAAAAAACGAAAATCAAAATAAATAATTGCATTGCGACGCAACTGGGGTCAGATCGGTCAAACATAAAGGGGTGGTTAGGGTTAATTCACTTTTACCTTATATCAAAATTTATTCACCCTCTTTTTCTCTCTAAGATCCAGCCGATTCCCCCCTCCTTTCCCTTTATTTTCTTCAATTTTTCACCTTTATGTTGAATCTTAAGCACCATGACTCGACAAGGAAAGGTTAGTCTAATCCACCCTCTAATCTCATTAATTCTTTGTCATGCAATTCTTGCCATTGTTCGTGTTTAAATACGAATTTGTATGACATTATGCTTAAATTGCTTGTTTAATTTCGAATTTGAGATTATTGGGATTATAACAATGAGGGATGAGATGATTTGTTTGAAGAATTGATAATTTGTTTCATGCTTTGTGTTAATCGAATTGATTTAGGGTTAATTAAAGCTTGTTTTACTTATTTGAGGGATAAACCCTTGAATTAAGTTGTTGAATGAGTTATTGTGGATTTTGTGTGGTGATGTTGCTGCAAATCGACCCTGGCCTGAATTTTTTATGATTGCGCCGCAACAAGGGAGTTGTGACGCAACTGTGAAACAGAAAAACAAGTTGCGACGCAATTAATAAGTTGCGACGCAACTGTTCCCTTTTCGACCCAGCCTTGTTTTGTTCATATATATACATGGTTATATCGGGGTTTGATTGTTTTGATGATTTTCTTGTATGTGCAGCAACCTGTTGGATCTGGACGTGTACCAAGGGGTTCCTCTAGAACCTCTACTTCTTTTGCACCTACCGAGGGGGCTGCCAATGTCCCTCCTGCTCTTACACAAGAAGCGATCGATATGGGGGTTCCAGATCATGCTTGGCTCAAATGGCCTCGTGCTTCTCCCGAGTCCAAGACTGAGTACACTAACAGGTTAGCCACACTGATTCACAAAGATATTGATAGACCGAGATATATGGAGAGGAATATGCATGGTGTGCTTAATGTGCGTGCGGATATTAGTAGATATATGCACCTAATGGGTAAAGCTAATGATGACGATGGTAACCTGATTGAGACAGAGTATGGTATGTGGTTTGACATTTATCGGAATAGGGAATCTGTGTGTAAGGAGTGGTGTCTTGAGTTTTACTCCAATATTTCTGTTCAACATATTGATATCGCCAAAAGTTTCTTTGATGATAGGGTAATTTTCTTTAGATGTGGGGGTGTGAATAGGCATTTGACAATTGCTGAGTTTGGCTTGTGTACGGGTATGTATACCAGGAAATGTTAGATAGCCCTGCATTTAGAAATCTTTTGGCTTTTGCTACTAGGACTACCCAGGGGTTTCATCGTGATTTGGGTGATGAAAGAGATTATTACTCTCGGATTTCTGGGAATAAGGCTTGGCGTGGAGCTTGTGGGGCGAATACTATCCAGTCGCCCATTTTGAGACTTTTTCATAAAATGTTGGTATACTTCTTTGTCCAGCGTTCTAATCAGCGGGATAAAGTTTATTTGGAAGATTTGTGGTTGTTAAGATTGTTTGATGAGGGAGGCGTTTATAAGACTGCTTGTTCTCCCTATGTGCTTGCAAAACACATGGGCACTAAAGGGGTGCGTGATAGGGAATTGGTTTGTGGTCATTTCATTACAAAAATGGTCAAGTATTTTGGTTGTGAGGATAATAGGACGAACACAACGATTAATCTGAACTGGAAGCCTATGCAGGCATTTACATATAATGATTTGAAACGTTTTGGATTGCTTCGCCCTCAAAAGCATAAGAATGATATTTATGAGTTGATTGCATTTGGAGATGCCGCCTCTGAAGGCGAGGAAGGAGATGATGATGATGATGATGACGAGGAGATGATGATGATGATGATGATGATGATGATGATGATGATGATGATGATGATGATGATGATGATGATGATGATGATGATGATGATGATGATGATGATGATGATGATGATGATGATGATGATGATGATGATGATGATGATGATGATGATGATGATGATGATGATGATGATGATGATGATGATGATGATGATGATGATGATGATGATGATGATGATGATGATGATGATGATGATGATGATGATGATGATGATGATGATGATGATGATGATGATGATGATGATGATGATGATGATGATGATGATGATGATGATGATGATGATGATGATGATGATGATGATGATGATGATGATGATGATGATGATGATGATGATGATGATGATGATGATGATGATGATGATGATGATGATGATGATGATGATGATGATGATGATGATGATGATGATGATGATGATGATGATGATGATGATGATGATGATGATGATGATGATGATGATGATGATGATGATGATGATGATGATGATGATGATGATGATGATGATGATGATGATGATGATGATGATGATGATGATGATGATGATGATGATGATGATGATGATGATGATGATGATGATGATGATGATGATGATGATGATGATGATGATGATGATGATGATGATGATGATGATGATGATGATGATGATGATGATGATGATGATGATGATGATGATGATGATGACGATGATGATGATGATGATGATGATGATGATGATGATGATGATGATGATGATGATGATGATGATGATGATGATGAAAGAGATTATTACTCTCGGATTTCTGGGAATAAGGCTTGGCGTGGAGCTTGTGGGGCGAATACTATCCAGTCGCCCATTTTGAGACTTTTTCATAAAATGTTGGTATACTTCTTTGTCCAGCGTTCTAATCAGCGGGATAAAGTTTATTTGGAAGATTTGTGGTTGTTAAGATTGTTTGATGAGGGAGGCGTTTATAAGACTGCTTGTTCTCCCTATGTGCTTGCAAAACACATGGGCACTAAAGGGGTGCGTGATAGGGAATTGGTTTGTGGTCATTTCATTACAAAAATGGTCAAGTATTTTGGTTGTGAGGATAATAGGACGAACACAACGATTAATCTGAACTGGAAGCCTATGCAGGCATTTACATATAATGATTTGAAACGTTTTGGATTGCTTCGCCCTCAAAAGCGTAAGAATGATATTTATGAGTTGGTTGCATTTGGAGATGCCGCCTCTGAAGGCGAGGAAGGAGATGATGATGATGATGGTGACGAGGAGATGGCTGATGCACCCGAGCAGCCACCAGAGCCAGCACGACGTACTAAGCGTCGTGCCACTACTACTCCCACTGCTGGTGCATCTTCCTCTGCTGCTCCTCCATGTACTTGGGACTTCTCTTCTTTAGAGGCTACTGTTAATAACATGTGGCAATCACAGCAGCGGTTCTAGTCTAGGGTGGACAGTGATTTTCAATGGATTGGTTCTGGAGTGGGGAGAGTTATGTACGATCAGCAGCGCTACCAGCCTATGTGGGAGGCTAACTATCAAGGTGTTACTTTCACTCCACCTCAGCCTATGCCAGACTACAGTCCTCCCAGCATCTTCATTCCTGACCATTGGACTGGTGGATTCTATTATCCACCAGAGCGCCAGTATGAGCGTCCTCCTTCCCACGATCTCGAGGGACGGGGTCCAGATTATCCTGTTACTTTTGGTTCTTTTGAAGGTACTCAGGGTGATGGTTCAGATGCAGGTGCTTCAGCTTCCAGGAGTTTTGGGGAGAAGGTAGCTCAGGGACTTTTTGGACCTCTAGGTGGTGGTGTGCATGGATACCCACCTCCCAGCTGATCAGATGATTAGAGTTGATGAAAGGAGCGCCGTCTGCTGGTTTATTGATGGCTTGTATCATTGAATTGTTTGAACTATTTTCATTTTCGTACTTTATTTCCATTTGTTGGTTTGTATCGACCCTGCGGGGTGATGAAACTTCGTACTTTTCTTTCTTTCATTTTCATTTGCATTCGACTAAGTAGGGATTATGGATTGGCATGCTTATTATTATTTCCCTTGGCTGTTAATTGTGTGTTCATGTTGATAGCAAGATTGATTGTCATATGCATATGCTGGCAGTAAGTTCAGCTACATATTTTGTTGGCATCATTTTCAAGCATGGAACACACCAACTCGGAAAGTTTTTCTTGTTCTCATTTTGATTTATGTTTACTTTCCCCTATTTCCCATAGTTTGTCTTCGTTCATTGGACATTGAGGGCATTGTCCAACTTAAGTGTGGGGGGTGGCAAATAGGAAAAAGTCGGCTTTGGTTAAAAATGTGAGAAAGTTTGAAGTTTTCCTGCCCTACTAGCAATTTGGTTATATTTTTAAATTTTTGAGGCAATAGGTTTAGTGCAAAGACGAAAAGTGATATTTGAATCCTAGTAAGATAGCATAGAACTTGAGATCGTTTACCTTTAGTAATCCTTTCCTAGTGTCTGTGGCATTTCATTCTTCCAAGGAATCATAAGCTTGTTCCGAACTTCAGATAATTTAAATTGCTTGCTAAACTGTGCGTTATTGATTAAAGGAATATGAATAATAGCTTCACTATATGATGTATTGGTAGGCACTTCGCTTGAAAGTTTCCATTTACACCCTTATAATAAAAATACTTGTGGGTTACTTGACTTTATGTATGGACTGCACACCGGTGTATCCTGGTTCCTTAATTCCCATGTTATAGGTTATGGCTCTGATCATTATGCTTGGTCTTTATATCGGGGTGTCTGGGGTGCTTCGGCATCAAATAGGTGGCACATGCGGGAATACGCGTATAAATCTTTTACAATAGTCTAATGCTAATGTGGGCTTTGAGATTCGAACAAGTAAGTCCATGGGGTGACCTCATAGAAACTCACGGGTATTAAATTATAAAGTTTATGTTCTCGTATGTGTTTGTATTTAGAGCATGGTCTTTGGATATGCAAACCAACCTTGAGTTCTAGTGTAAGTCTCTTAATGATACTTGCGTATCTGTAGCGAACCGCTCGCTAGGCGCTTAAAGTACACTTTCGTATAATCACCTGATGTGTGGTTAGAGCTGTAATTCTAGACCATGGGAGTACATTTTGTCTTGAGACTCATAAGTAGACCAGTAATAGACCTAATGGAAACTGAGGGCGCGGGTGTTTAAGAGGACAAACATACCAATAATCATCGTGGAATATTACTTATGTTTCCAAAGGAATATTTTTGATGCTTGTAAATTAAATTGTATGTTTAGTAGGAACGTATTTAAGTTTAATTGGAGGGATAGAAATGTTAAAGAGGTAAACACGGACATAGGAAGGATTCTGATTGTAACTGAAAGATGGTTCTATGCTAGATTGGTAGGATTCTCCTGATTTCGTCTTAAACTTTTCTCATTAATTTTTGAATGCATTTGCTTTTGGTATTCAAGACCGCCTGGTAGGAAACTTCGCAGATAACCTATACTGTTTTGTCATATCTTGAATTGGTTATTAAGGTTGATTAAGCTTAGACTTGCTTAAGGACAAGCAAGGCTTAAGTGTGGGGGATTTGATATGTCTTATTTTATACCCATTTCCCACAATGTATTTAGTTGTTTTGTATGGTTTTTGAGTCGTTTTCGTATACATTTGGTGCGTTTATGGTATTTGTTAGTGTTTCAGGTTATTAACAGGTACTTGAGCGTAATTCTGGAGGAAACGACATTTTTGAGGCAAAATAAGTGCTTACGGAAGTTTTACGAGTCCCGAGGCTGCATTTTGTGTCTGGTCAACGAAAGTCAAACAGTAAAGAGGCACATTGCGACGCAACTTGCTGGTTGCGCCGCAACTGAAATACAGAGAAATAAGTTGCGCCGCAACGTCCCACGTTGCGACGCAATGCCTTCAGTGCAAGCTAGCCTCGAGTCAATGAAAGTCAAAAGTCAACGCAGTCAAAGCGAGTTGCGACGCAACTTGCTGGTTGCGTCGCAACTGAAGACGGATTTTGAAGAATTTTTAGGAAACTATAAATAGCTGCTAATTCATTCACAAACCCTATCTATCATTCTTCCAGCCATTTTTCACATCTTTTGGAGGGTTTTTCATCTGATTAACATCTTTGGAAGATCAAGAATTCGATTGGAGATTTATTTCATTATCAATTACAATTCTTAATCATTCTTGGATTGATTTCAACATTCGGTACATTATGTTTTCATATATTATTGATTGTTCTTATCTTTTCATAATGAGAGGCTAAATCTCTCAGCACCTACTTGGGTAGTGAACATGTCTCAGGATTGTTTGATGTTATTTGCAATTGTTGAACAAGATTTCTATGTTTAATCGAAGATCCGCATTTATTTGAGTTTATAAATTGTTTCTATCTTTTATATAGATTAATCGATGATTGTTATTAGAAGTTCGAGAGATCTATGTCATTGTCAATTGGTTTATGAAATGATTAATCGGTCTATAATTAATTAAAAGTCGTTGGAGTTCGAGAGATACTAGCGATAGAGATTTAAACAATTAAATTCATTTTGAGTGTGTAAACGTCTATGATAAAGAGATCTAATTAGACAAATAAAGCAGTTCGAGAGAAAGCTTTTCGAGATTAAATCATGAAATCAACTTAAGTTCTTAATGCTTAATTGTTTAGCGTAGAAATTATTCACGAGAGTGATAACTATACTTTGTGCAATTAAAGATTCGAGTATAACGAGAGTTCATCTTGATTACCCTTTTAAGTCGTTCAACATTGCAAGTGATATTTAGACTTTCTGATTGATATGTAAGCTGATCCAAGTAGGTGCGCCCTTTTATATTATAGTTTCAAACAAAACTCTCTTTTCGTTTAGTCCCTCGGGATTACTAATGTAATATCCCGTAAAATTAAAACACTATAAATAAGATTATATGTAAGACATATATTTATGGGGACACCATTTGTAGTTGAAGAGTATAATTTATTCTAAGTTTAATCTAATTTATTTTATACTAAGTAGTTGTAGTTATAAAAAAATAAAAAATGAAGTAAAATCATATTCTTAAAACTAATTATTGATAACAATTATAAAAAAAATAAAATTTCAAGAATTATTGGACTAATATGTGATAATACAATATTTAATAAGTGATATTAAAGCAAAATTATAAGTATAATCGGTTAAGGAACATGTGAATGTCTTGCTGACTAATTAACTAATTAAAATATTGATAGATATTAAAAATGAGATAGTAATCATTAAGTTACAACTACACCTAACAATATGTAATGGATCGAAGCAAAGTTACGATGCAATATATCTGAGTGGTAGACTTAAAGATAAAATGTCATTAATGATAAGAGGGAAGTTGATTGGATGTGAGTTGTTACTAAATATTTAATCTAAAATTTATTTGTAAGCCCTTATTTACTGGTAACTAAAATTTGAAGGAATGTGTAAAAGTCTTCTCCCCTTTCTATCGGTTTTGCACAATTAACAAGTTCTTGCTTATGTAGTGGAACCAAAATACTTATACTTATCATTATATATGTTAGATTTTTGGTTGGCAGTATAACATCATATACAAAAAAAAAACAACTTCATCCGTTTTGGATACATGCTGCAAACAAAATCTAACTTCTCATATAATAATAAAGAACATAGTTTTGGGTTGTGATTATCTTGGCCGAGAGACAAACTTTTTGTTTCAGTTCGTCCGATGTCAAGGATAAGAAAAGCTTGAAGTTTTGGCTTTTACAATTGTCGTGATCGAGATAAGGTACGGATATTCTAGATCTTATTAGGATCTATTTGGTACAATTCTTGCTCTCAAAACTTTCTTTGATTAAATGTGTAATTTTTATGAAAATGACGTGTTATTTGAAAAATTATTTGTTTGTTATCCTTGTATAAAGATTGTGATATCCCTGACTTTTGATGTACTAACGAGGTTGCCTTTATGATTATTAATTGGGGAATCATAATATTTTGTTATCTAGAGTTTTGTCAAAACCGTCTCTTGAAACCCGATTCAAAAACAGTCCCGAAAAATGTGGGTTTGGTGTGTTACGTTTGATGCGATGATTTGTACACTAATATGTCCCTTGAATATTCGTTGGCAGAAAGATAATACAGTCGCATATTATGAATCATATTAATTGGCCCCGAAAGATTAATACAGTCGCATTTTGTGATTCATGATATGTCCCTCGAATATTCGTTGGCAGAAAGATAATACAGTCGCATATTATGAATCATATTAATTGGCCCCGAAAGATTAATACAGTCGCATATTATGAATCATATTCATTGGCCCTGAAATATTAATACAGTCGCATATTATAAGTCATGATGACTCTGTTATAGTTTTGTGAGAATTGGGTGGACAGAGATGTGCTTTTAAGTTATTATTTAAAAAGTTTTTAATTACTTTATTAGTCCCAAAATATAATTATGTCTCTTCAAAACATATTCGATATATTTAAGTATATAAGTCGGTCAAAACGGTTTCTTAAGATGTGCATATAAGAGTAACCTATCCATGGAGGTCCCATGGGCGCGTTATTGTGACACCAATGACGTGGCACCGGCCGTAGCGGTGTATTTGATTTGATCTATGGCGTCTCCTTTTGATGACCACTGAGTGGTTATGTGCACTTTGATATTATATTTTGATAGGAGGCGTATGGATCGGTCCTAGGCATATTTTGTTTTGATGGTGGCGCTTATCGTAGTGTCATATGAGGCGTTTGCACTAAAAATGAATGATTAGTGGAGTAGCTATCCTATGATTTCATTCGGCCCTTTGATAAGTAATTTTGTTTGACTCTTATGTGCATTGTTTTATGAGACTTGGTTTTAAGTATATTTTGATTTGTTGATGTATAAAGTATTTGTTAAACCATATGTATGTGTACTTTGATTTGAAATAAGTTTGTTAAGGTATTAAGTTTATTTTTTAAATATACGTCTCCGCTTTTCATATTATATTTCTGCTTTTGTCATATCCGTTCACTGGGCTTTTTGCTCATCCGTATTCCTTTTTCTTTCTTATACGGCAGGTGATCAAGGGGGCACTGGGAACAAGCGAAGAGCGTAGAATGATTTGGACTTAGCACCTTTGGCCTTAGAGTTCTTCAAGCTTTAGTTCTTTATGTTGGATTATAAGTACTTTTGAATATTTTGTTGGTTGACTTTGGTTTGACTTTGGTTTGATTTTGAATAAGAATAACGTCCTTTTGTCCTTTAAGTTCCTTTTGATATCATTATGTACGTTTTGTAAGTTAGGGGCGTTACAACTAATTTGATTTACATTCCTTGCATGCTAACTTCCTGCAATTTGACAACTCGGTCATAAAACCCTTTTACTTGAATTACTTTATTTCAATAATTACTTAACTTAAGTCCCTGAGATCGACCTCGGATTTACCTCATCAACTATACTGCATACGAACGGGTCCACTGCCCGCAAGTGTGTTGTAGTCAGTCAATAGGTGATTCGTGTTATTAAATTTTAAGACTCGATACCTCACATCAATTACTCCCACTAGCTTTGCGATATACACATGGCTCATCAGGATTTTGAGCAAAACCAAACTTTTTGATTTCCTCATCAAACCTTTTATTCCAACTTCTTGATGCTTGCTTTAGTCCATAAATGGACCTTTGAAGCTTACACACTTTGTTGGGGTATTTTGAATCGACAAAACCTTCTAGTTGAACCATATAAACTTCCTCGTCTAGATAACCATTCAAGAAAGCGGTTTTGACATCCATTTGCCATATCTCATAGTCATAGTACGCGGCTATGGCTAAGATGATCCTAATAGCTCTAATGTCCGCTACGGGAGAGAAGGTTTCCTCATAGTCAACTCCGTAAAGTTGAGTATAGCCTTTCGCCACAAGACGAGCTTTATAGGTGTGTACATTTCCATCCATGTCGGTCTTCTTCTTGAAGATCCATTTACACCCAACGGTTCAACCAAGCTCCAGACTTGATTATCTTTCATGGATTTCATTTCCACATTCGCAGCTTCAAGCCATTTGTCAGATTCTGGATCTGATAATGCAACTTTAAAATTAGGAGGTTCATTTAAGTCTCCTAATACGTTTTCTTCAGACTCAATATTAAGATTCAATCTTTCACGAGCACGTATTGTCCTTGAGGACCTACGAATTGGAATCGCATTATCTTCAACTTGAGGTTCATCACTTTGAACATCCCCCCCCCCCAAGTTGATGATCGCTAGTATTTTCAGAAGGTGACACATCTTCTTCTTGAGTCTCATCAAGCTCGACAATCCTCCCACTGTTTTCTTGAGTGATGAGATTCTTTTCAAAGAACTCAGCATATCTAGCAACTTTAACAGTGTTTTCGGTAGGAAAGTAGAAGTAGTAACCCATCGTTTCCTTTGGGTATCCTACAAAGATGCACTTAACGGATCTAGGTTGAAGTTTGTCAGGCGTATCTCGCTTCACAAGTGCCTCACATCCCCAGACCCTTAAGTAAGACAAATTAGGGACACTCCATGCCACAATTCATGCGGTGTCTTGTCAACCTTCTTAATTGGAACAATATTGAGAATACATACAGCAGTCTCTAGAGCATAATCCCAAAATGAAAATGGGAGAGTCGTAAGGTTCATCATTGATCTCACCATGTCCAACAAGGTTCGATTTCTCCTCTCAGATACACCATTATGCTGTGGAGTATATGGAGGAGTAAGCTGTTGAATAATTCCACAAGCTTTTAGATAATCCTTAAACTCTTGACATAAGTATTCCCTACCTCGATCCGAACGAAGAATCTTGATGGTTTTACCGAGTTGATTTTCTACTTCATTTTTAAACTCTTTGAGTGTTTCAAAGACTTCACGTTTATGTTTAAGCAAGTAAACATAACCATAACGACTGAAATCGTCCACAAAGGTGATGAAGTAGCTAGCACCTTTCCTTGACACATGTCCAAATGGGCCACATACATCGGTATGTACAAGTCCAAGTAGCTCTTTAGCCCTCTCCGATTTATGCGGAAAAGGTTTTCTCGTCATCTTGTCGGAAACACAAGACACGCATTTGTCAAATGATTCATCATTTGATTGTAAGATCCCTTCATGTTGAAGTCTTTCAATGCGTTTCTTGCCTACATGAGCAAGACGACAATGCCAAAGATAAGTAGAGTCCAAGTTAAGCTTGACTCTTTTGCTAACATTATACATTGAATTATCATTTGAATCACAACCATGCATATCAATTTCATAAATACCATTACAAGCAATAGCATTAAAATAATGAACATTATCTCTAGAAACTGAAATACCATAATCATTAAAAACATTAATGAATCCGTTGTCTTTCAACAATGAAACTGAAATTACACCTCTAGTAATAGATGGTGCATAGTGACAATTGTCTAACACAATAACTAAACCAGTAGGTAAAACTAAATGAAAGTCTCCTATTTCTTCTACAGCTGCCGGTAGACCATTGCCCACGAACAGTTGTAAAGCTCCTGGCTTCAGTTTCTTCCTTCCTCTAAGCCCCTGTAAAGTATTACAGATATGAGTTCCACAGCCAGTGTCATAAACCCACGAATTACACTTTGAAAAGGAATATAATTCAATTGTGAAGATACCTGAAGTAATGGCTAAACCAGCTTGCTTCTTCTTCGCATTCAACTCAGCTAGATACTTAGGACAATTCCTCTTCCGGTGTCCCACCTCAGCACAGTAATGACAAGTCTGGTCTTTAGCCGGATGCTCATTTTTAGCCGGAGGGGTCTTTTTAGGTTTCGAGACTGAAGCACCTTGCTTTCCCTTACCATCGTTCTTGCCCTTAGCTTTCGGTTGTTTTCCTTTCTGAACCTTTCCCCCTTGATCGTAAGAACTTGGGGTGTAGCAGATTTCTTTGGAAGCTTTTTCTCATACTCAATCAACATGGCATGAAGTTCAGCTATGGTTTTACTCATGCTATGCATATTGTAATTGCGCACAAATTCCTCAAAATCCTTTTGAAAGAGACTTAAGGATCATGCCAATAGCAATAGGCAGATGATAAGCATAGTTTAACCTTTCCAGTTGCTCAAAGTACCTATTCATTTTGAGTACATGAGGACTCACCGGTGTTCCATACTCGTGCTTCAAGTCATGAAGTGTTTCAACAAGTTCAAACAATTCCACTCCAGCTTATTTTTCATACATAGACTTGAGTTCTTTGATCATATCACTCGGAAAATAATTTTCGAATTGCTTTTGAAGCTCGGGAGTCATGCTTCCTAGCATCAAACAAGCAACCTCATTGTGTCTATCGTACTGAGTATTGTATTCAACCAATTGTGCAGCCGTAACATTGGCACCCGGAACAGCAGGCATCTGCTCTTCAAGAACATCAGATTTCTTCTCAAATCTTAGAACGATTCTCAGCTGACGAAACCAGTCATTGAAGTTGGTTCCAGAAAGTTTTTCTCTTTCTAGCATCGACCTGAAAGCCGATTGGTGTATGTTTTAAGAAGGATTTGTTGTTGCCATCTACAAAACAGACAGAAGTTCAAAAATCAGTATTTTCGATAATAATCCTTAAGAAATATAATTTACCCATGTTAAATTCATTTAACAATTAATTTCATTAAGGCTAGGATCCAATTGAAATACCATCATTTCATCAGTTGATCTGCTAGAAATGACGTACTCAAAAGGTAAGTGACGATCAATAATTGCATTACAAGTGCAATTCCAAGATTTATGGGACTTACAACAACACTTATTAGGGGTAGTAAGTGTTTTGTAAACATGTTTTATCTCATCTTATGCCACGGGTCATAAGTTGTACAAACTCATGTGTCATCATTAGAATAGGGAGAGAGAAACATGAAAGAGAAAAAGGTTTTATTTTGATTGGTCCATCCTATTTGACAAGTCAGTTTGTAAACTTTTGTTTGTAATTTGTTTGTAGCTTTAGCATTTCTCTATTATATATATTGAGCCGGCCATGACCAACCACCGCTAGTTTTACCAAACATACTCGGGTTTCATATCTTATTCTCATTTCAATGTTAGTTCATCATTGTAGTCATAATATCTATATCTATACTACCTTATAATTCCTCCACTCCCTTCAAATTTCTCAGATCTACTCAAACTACCCCTCTTTTTTATTCACTAAATTAAATATCTCCACCGAATATACCTATAATACCCTTAATGAAATTATTTACAACATATATCTCTCAACCCTTAAAATAATTACACTACCCTCTTTTACATCAATTACTTTTACATTATTTAACCATACCACCGCCACACTGCCGCAACCATCACCACCCGTCCCGCCACTGTTATACCGCCGCCTGATAAACGCCTAATTTGTATAACCTTAATATGGTAAAATGACATGTTTTGTGAAGGTTAATAGAAGATTAGGGCGCGTTTATGTTTGTTAAGTGTTTCAGGTCATAGGTGATGATTTAGAACTCAATGGATCAAGAACAAGTCAAGTGGAGTCAAAGAAGCAAAAATCTGGAAAACTGCAATTCTGGACCACCGTCCAACACGCCAAGACCCACCGTCTGGGACGGTGGGCCAAATGTTATGACCGTTTGGGATGTCCAGGTGGCGTAAAGGAGGAACTCATATTATGTATGACCGTCTGGGACGCTAAGACCCACCGTCTGGGACAGTGGGCCAATATCAGTCAGCGTGTGGGACGTTTAAGCAGCGTAAAGGAGAAGCTGGATTTTTGGCTTACCGTGTGAGACGCCTAGGACCACCGTCAGGGACGGTGGCCACCTGTACAACTTCCGAATTTTGTGGTTTTGTTTATTTTTCAGTTTATATCTTATTCAAATACGAATTGGGAAGTTACCAGGCATATTATTCACACAAAATAGCAGTTCCAGACTATCCCAAGACCCCAATATCATCACCATATCACAATTCCATGGAAGATCATAGCCAACATTGAAGAATCATTGATGAAGATGATATGCTAGGTTTCTTTTGATCATTCTCATGTGAAAAACTATGTAAGACATTTATGTTCAACCTTTCTCATATTCATGTTGGATTAGATGTTTAATTCCCCATTAGTTTTTTATATCTAATGTTGTTTGGATTATTTGAATGATTACTTGTTTATGACTTTGAATGAAATTCATCTATCGTTTGATTTTAATTTGTTAAGTAATCATTTATTATTGAATGAATCTCTCATGAACTTGTAATTTTACTTTAATGAATTGAAAATCTAGTTGTGTCAATTCCCCGGTTTTCATTATCGTGAATCATCACAGCCGATTAATTTAGTTCTTAAGTTCATTCAATCCAAATGTCATAACGAATCATGTCTATGTGATTTCCAACGAATATAAGATAGGTTACATATTTGAAAACATAATTAGGAACATGAGAATGATCTACTTTCATTTTATTGAATTATATTGTTAAGTTCACAATTGATTTTAGTTTTAATCAATCAATCAATCAATCGATTTTAAGTTTATGTCTAGATAAATTAACCTTTCAAATTGTTTAACACTTTCCCTTGATTCCCTGTGAAAACGATACTCGACTTACCCGTACTAGTCATTGGTAATTAGTTTATATTTTTGATCGGTCCAACGACATCGATCAAATTTTGGCGCCGCTGCCGGGGAATCGGTGTGCAAAGTGTTAAAAATTTGCTTTCAATTAGTTTAATTAAAATTTTTAAGAAAAATCTAAAAGAATTAGCGTAGTTTTATTTAGTAGTTCGTTTATTTTCCTTTTAATTCTCGTATTTGAGTATTACACTAGGTGTGTTGTTTGTGCAGATTTACAGGTAGTGTATGCATACGAGGTATTCAAAGAAGAAATCACCTTTGTTGTTTGATCCGGAAATTGAGAAAACAGCTAGAAGGAATCGAGTACTTCACCGTGCAAACATGAGTGATCCCGGTAATCTACAAGAAATTGTAGTTAAAGTTTAACGCTGATCGAAGATGATAAATATAATATATGTTTTGTTAAAGTTTTGAATTTACCTTAAATTTTAAAAATCACATCAAAATCGGAAATTGTAAGCATAGAGAATGACGGCAAATATCTTTGTGATTTCGGATCGTAAACTCACTTTTTTGAAGTCTTCATGTTATTAACTTATTATCAGTAATATAAGTAATAGAAGTTGAAGAATTGAGAAAGAAAAGAAACAACTTTATTAATGAGAAAAAGATCAATCAAATAAGGTTGAAGTGACAAAAAAAAAAAAAAAAAAGAAAGGGGTCCACGTTTTGCAACCATAAAGTGAGGTTAAATTTATGTTGTCATTCGGCCCCAGCCAAGTAAGATTTTTGGATCTGCCCATGACCATATGGGTAAAACCCGAATGTCTTACCACTTAAACCATTAAATAAATAGGGACAATACGTAATATACAAAGTCTAGTCAGATACACAATTTGACAGTTAAAAAAAAAACTACAATCAATGGCATGACAAACAATACTGCAGAAATAACCATATGACAAACAATATTGCAGAAATAACCATAGGTTATGACATGACAAACCATATTGTAAAAATATCTTATGGAATCATTAGGGGGGAAAAAAGTTTATTATATTACTAGCACGTTACCCGCGCGATGCGGCGATTTTCGTGACGGCGACGGTGTGGTGGTGGGGGACGGCTGGTGGTAGTGGCGGCGTCGAGTGATGTTAGATAATTGATGTAAAAGTAATTGATGTAAAAGGTTAATGTGGATATTTTAAAAGAAAAAGGGCTGATAGTGTTATATACTCATTAAAGGTATTTTAGTCATTTCCTCTCATGTAACTTTCAACATGGGGATATTTTTTTATAATATAGTATAGATATAGATATTTATATATTTAATTAATAAAATTATGGTCAGATTCAAAGGAAAAAGAAAAGGAAAAAGTTTTAACACTTATATAGGGACTAAACAAAATAATTACATCGATTGAACTGAAAATTTTTAGACAAAAAAGTTGCCACCTTAGTTAGAATGTCTCTATATAAATTCAAATAAGAACGCTGAATTTGATCATTAACCCTAAAAATTATCGATTGAAAGCTAGTCGTAAACTTCGTCAGTGAAAAAAAAAACCCACAGTAAAAAAGAAGGAAAGATAATTCGCATAAGATGATGGAGATTGACGACAGGGTTTTGCCAGAGAATGTTTACATCGTTCAATCGTTTGGTAAGATATATATATATATAATATATATATATATATATATATATATTAGATATATATATATATATTTAGGGTTTTCAAGAATCAGTCTTGAAAACGATAACCCACCATCAAGATTCAGTTATATTTCGTTTTTTTTGTTCTTATATCATTCAAAAATATTAATTAATCAAGAAACAGGGAATTCTTGATGGGTTCTAAGTAAATTTTGGTATTAAGCAATAAAGTTTGAATCTTTGGGTTTTCTTGATAATGAATATATGTGATTGTTGCTTTCAGGCACTATTGTTAAACAAAGCACCACCGTTCGTAAACTATTTCGGGTACCAAACAGAGCGGTAAGAATATCGTTTCAAGATTGTTGGCTTTTATTGATGATTTTTTGTTTTGTATTCTAATTAAACATCTATAACTCGCAGCTTTTTAATGTTAATAATGAAGACTTTAGCTTAATACAATATACTTCAAAAGCGGCAATATAGAAGAGTTGGAGAAATGGTCGCTCCAGTCAGAACTGAATCTCACCATCTGGATTCCTCCCAACAGGAATCTGGAGATGTCATAAGGGAAAACATACAAGCAGCCATTTCCAGTCTTCTAGTAAGGGACAGTGGTGAAGATATCAGAAGAACATCCCATCCTTCAATAGAGTCCGTGTCTGTACTGAATGTTGAAATTGTCCAAACTTCTGACACAACTCTCACTACACCAACAGAAGATGTTACTGGTGCTTCACCACTGGTAATTAATGTTCATAGCTCTACGGCAGGTGATGTAATGGCTGCAGATGGTACAGTCATCACTGATGCAATCCCAGTGAATACGATCAGACATGAGGTTACGACCGAGAGTCAAACTGGCAATACTACTTCGGTTGAGCCAGTATCTGGTCAGCTAGATCTGAATTAGGACATAGCTGATCAAGTGGGGGTTTACCTCCAATTTGGGACGAAGCTGAGTCACCCATGTCAGATGTCAATTTTGACACTGATATGAATTTCTTTGGTGATGACTTAACTATGGAAGAGGAACATTCTTTAGTTCCTCAACCTGCCCCAGTCAAGTGGTCACACCTTCATCAGATTTACCACCACTACCACCAGATTCAACAAATACACCACCACCACCACCCTCATCAATTCCTTCAAACATTTCATATTTTCAACCACCACCAGACACCACCACCACCACCACCACCACCACCACCACCACCACCACCACCACCACCACCACCACCACCACCACCACCACCACCACCACCACCACCACCACCACCACCACCACCACCACCACCACCACCACCACCACCACCACCACCACCACCACCACCACCACCACCACCACCACCACCACCACCACCACCACCACCACCACCACCACCACCACCACCACCACCACCACCACCACCACCACCACCACCACCACCACCACCACCACCACCACCACCACCACCACCACCACCACCACCACCACCACCACCACCACCACCACCACCACCACCACCACCACCACCACCACCACCACCACCACCACCACCACCACCACCACCACCACCACCACCACCACCACCACCACCACCACCACCACCACCACCACCACCACCACCACCACCACCACCACCACCACCACCACCACCACCACCACCACCACCACCACCACCACCACCACCGCCACCACCACCACCACCACCATCCACCGCCACCGCCACCACCGCACGCCACCACGACCTGCCACCGCCACCACCATCATCACCACCACCACCACCACCACCACCACGTCATCAGTGAAATAAGTGATGAATACGCAAGGAAGTTCAAAATCATTATGTTGAAAGAACTTACTGATGAGGTCTCTGCAACTGTACTGAGAAATCTTCAAGATGGGTTGTTGCCTCAGGTGGAAAAGATGATCGAAAATGAGCTGCCAAAGAACTTGCCAAATGAAGTTGATGTTGTTAAAAAGGAAGTTCTGGCACTCAGGAAAACTGTTAACATTACTACTCCAGTAGCAGGTCGCACATTTGGGTCTGCTGACCATCATATGCTCGAACAGTTATGGACTGATCTCAAGTCCAGGACTGGTGATCAATCCAAGGGGGAAAAGGCTGCTACTGCTGAGAAGTTGTTAGAAAAGAAACATGAAGTTGTTAAGAAAGTGACTGGTACTGATTCCAGTGCACAAGAAGCACAGAAAGCCCTTGGCACTGAAGCCATTTTGCAAGAAGAAGAGGATGCTGGTACTGAAGCCAGTGAGCATCAGTTCGAAGAATTCCCAGATATCACCATAACAATGAAAAGTCTAAAAAGAAAGAAATATGTGGTATCTGGAGGAGAAATTGAAAGTGCTGAGGAAACCACTGAAGGTTCTCCTGAAAAAGTGTCAGTCAGTACTGATACATCTAAGAGACTGGAACAACAAGGCATCCTGATTGATATCTTCAAGAAATCTCAAAGGGATGAACTGCTGGCCCATAAAAGGGAGATGGCTAACATGGAAACTCTTGATTCATATAATGCTGGAAGGTTGGGCATTCATATTGAACTTTACAAACTGATGAGAGAGGATCCCAGAGTTAACAAATGCCTTGATGCTATGGATGATGTATATATTCGTTCCAGATACTCTGAAGATGAGCAGGTACTTGATTCTGAAACTTTTGGTCGTTCTATTTCAGAATTGATAGAACTAAGAAGGGTAGAGTTGGTGGATCTACAAAAGAAGGTTAGACAAAATGTTGCAGCTCTGGAGAACGAGTATAGAAAGAGAATTAAAGGTGGATCTAGACTCCCAGCCAGACAAACAAAGGCTGCCAGAGATGCTGATTTAAGTACCTTCATTCCACTGGATACTTCCAAATGAATCGATCAGATTCAGGTTCAAAAAGTGTTGGAAGATCTGAGAGTATCCAGGCAAACTCAGGAATTGCTCCAGGTTGCCAGAACCAGAGAAAGGTACAATGAACTAATGAGGTTCAGGGCAGACGTCAGAAGGATCACAGGTGCTGAAATCAAACTTGCACAAGATCATGAAAATACACCAAGTTTGAAGTGAAGCTTACCAGAGAAGGAGGATTTGTTGATGAACATAAATGTACTTCAGTTCAAGCCTTTGGGTTATCTGAACTGAAGGAAATTGGTTTGGTATTGAAAGGATAACAAGATGTAACTCCAGACATAAGGCCTTCATGAAGAGGATTTAGTGAGTCTGGACGAAAAAGGAAAACATGGAGGTTGCACTTGGTATTCGTTCAGCAAGTTCTACCCCATCACCCACGAGAAAGGCAATAGACAGTGCATCTGGGCACATCCAAAAGAAGCAAGCTTGACTCAATTATCATTTACTTGTATTGTATTTATTTTCAATCAAAAATGTAACTTTCTTATCAGTTGATGTCTGTAAATAAAGTTGCATATTTTTTGATTCACAAGTACGTGATCAGATTTAGTCTATGTTAGAACTAAAAAGATGAAACTAAAACACTGATGATCTATAAAGTGTTCTCCAGTAAAACTTATAATTTTTAGACTAAGTCAAAATCAAGTGTTTTTCAAGTATACACTTTGTATAGATAGAAGCTTGAAAAACATTGCATTATTTCTTAACAAATAGGGGGAATTTGTTAGGTACAGATTTATTGGACCACTCCAGACTTGAAGACTGGAGCCTCACTGAAGATTTGTCCAGAAATAAATAGAAGAGCAGTGAGCGACTTACTTGTATAGGAAATCTGGAAGTCACCAGATTTCAGCTAACTGGACTACACTCTAGTCCAGATCATTCCACTGAAGACATTCTCACTGAAGTCAAAGACTGAAGTCTGAATAAAGAAGACTGACAAAATGGCGGAGCCTACTGGAAGTCTTACCAAATCTACGACTGGAGCTTTATCAGTGTTCTAGACCTTACAAGTCTGAGCACTGATTACGAGGAATTGACTTTTGGTCTTACACGCTGTTATCTGGACAATCCACTTGTCTACTTGATACACGCGCGTGTAATGACGATTGGTTTTAAAGGATGACAAGTCACATCACCATGACTTTATCCTTTACACAAACCAATGCATTTAAGGAATTAAATGTGTTTCCTTAAATGCATGCAATCATTTGTATGGCACAATAAATTCACTGGAGAATTTATTTGCCTATAAATACAAAGTCACTTCCTTCGTTAAAATTACTTTTTAGCAATTTGGTGAATTTGTCTAAATACTCTCGATCATCAACAGGAATACTTCACACCTTTAAGTATTCTGATCTAAGGAGAATATTTGACAAATATAGATCATTTGTAATTCAAAGGTTGTTGAGATATTTACATTCTTGTAATATCTTTGTTCCGTATCAACCTTGTATTTTATTTAACATCATAAATAAAATACACTTGAAAATTACATTGTGTTCCACCTTTATATTATTTATTGCATTAAGTCTTGTATTACTTATTTATATACTTGCATTTATATTGAAGTGATACTAGTCCATTCTAGTTAATACTTGTTGTATTTTACACATTTGGGTTATTTCATCTAGTAAAAAGGGACTCACAGATCGTTTCTAATGTGTATTGATTATAGAGAATTGAATAAGCTAACGGTGAAGAATCGTTATCCTCTTCCTAAGATCGACGATTTATTTGATCAACTTTAAGGTGCATAATATTTCTCCAAGATTGATTTGAGGTCGGGTTACCATTAATTGAGGGTCCATGAAGACGACATTCCAAAAACCGCTTTCCGAATGAGATATGGGCATTTTGAATTCACGGTGATGCCTTTTGGGTTGACAAATACACCGACGGTGTTCATGGATTTGATGAACCGGGTGTGTCGACCCTATTTGGATCAATTTGTCATTGTTTTCATTGATGACATCCTTATTTACTCTAAAACAAAAGAAGATCATGTCGAGCATTTGAAGAAGGTGTTAGAATTACTTCGGAAGGAGAAATTATATGCCAAGTTCTCCAAATGTGAATTTTGGCTAGAAGAGGTTCATTTCCTTGGTCACGTGGTGAGCAAGGAGGGAATTCATGTGGACCCTAGTAAAATCGAAGCGGTGAAGAATTGGAGACGACCCGAGATGCCAACCGCGATTTGTCAATTTCTTGGTTTGGCGGGTTATTATAGGAGGTTTATTGAGGTCTTCTCAAAGATCGCCCAACCTTTAACGTTGTTGACACAACGGGAAAGAAGGTTTGATTGGGGTGAGAAACAAGAATGGGTCTTCCAATTGCTAAAGGACAAGTTATGTGATGCACCAATCTTAAGTTTGCCCAACGGAGCCGATGATTTTGTTGTGTATTCTGATGCATCCGGGCAAGGCTTAGGGTGTGTTTTGATGCAACGGGGTAAAGTGATTGCATATGCATCTAGACAATTGAAAGTACATGAAAAGAATTACCCGACACATGACTTGGAGTTAGGAGTGGACTTGTTCGCCTTGTAGTGTTGGAGACATTACTTTTATGGCGCCAAAAGTGTGATCTATACCGATCACAAAATCCTACAACACATCTTTGATCAAAGCGAGTTGAACATGAGACAACGGAGATGGTTGGAGCTTTTTAGTGATTATGATTGTGTTATCCGGTATCATCCGGGTAAGGCTAATGTTGTAGTCGATGCCTTGAGCCAAAAAGAATGTGTGAATCCAAGACGAGCAAGAGCCATGAGCCTTACCGTGCAAAGAAGTGTTCGTGATACCATCATTGAAGCTCAAAGAATGGCTACCTTACCGGAAAACTTTATTAATGAAGCACTTCATCGGCTAGAAGAGCAATTTGACCGAAAGGATGATGATGGTTTGTACTTTGTAGAATGATTGTGGATTCCCGTCTTCGGGGGTCTAAGGTTGAAATTGATGAATGAAGCCCATAAGTTGGCATACTCGGTTCACCCGGGGTCCGACAAAATGTACTTTGATATGAGAGACTTATATTGGTGGCCGAGAATGAAGAAAGATATTGCTAGGTATGTGAGTGAATGTATCACGTGTTTGCAAGTAAGGGCCAATCATAAGAAACCACCCGGTTTACTAGTTCAGCCGGTAACACCGGAGTGGAAGTGGGAACGGATTGCTATGGACTTCATCACGAAGTTACCTAGAACAAGTAGTGGTCGTGACACCATTTGGGTGGTTGTTGACCGATTGACTAATTCGGCTCACTTTTTAGCCATCCGGGAAGATGATAAGTTTGACACCATGGCATGCTTGTATATCAAGGAAGTAGTATCCAAACATGGAATGCCGATTTCCATAATCACCGACCGGGATACCCGATTTACTTCAAAGTTTTGGAAGGCGTTCCAAAAAGTGATGGGTACTCAACTTGATATGAGTATGGCATTTCATCCACAAACCGACGGTCAAAGTGAAATTATGATCCAAACACATGAAGATATGTTAAGAGCTTGTGCCATCGAGTTTGGTGGTAATTGGGATGTGCATCTACCTTTGGTCGAATTTTCATACAACAATAGTTATCATGCTAGTATTCAAATGGCGCCATTTAAGGCTTTGTATGGGAGAAAGTGTAGATCACCACTTGCATGGGCCAAGATTGGTGAAAGCCAACTCATTGGACCCGAGATTGTTGTTGAAACGACAAAAGTGATCTCGCAAATCAAGGAAAAATTGAGAGTAGCACGGGAACGACAATTGAAGTATGCTAACGTGGGACGAAGACCTCTCGAGTTTGAGGTAGGCAATTTTGTTTTATTAAAAGTGTCCCCGTGGAATGAGTGGTTCGTTTTGTGAAGCGTGGCAAGTTGGGGCCAAGGTATATTGGCCCATTCAAAATCTTGGAGCGTATTGGCCCGGTAGCTTACCGTTTGGAACTTCCTCAAGACTTGAGTGGAGTTCATAATGTGTTTCATGTTTGTAATCATAGGAAGTATTTGGCGGATCCAACACTTCATGTGCCTCTTGAGGAAATTCGGGTAGATAAAACGTTAAAATTTGTAGAAGAACCGATAGAGATACTTGACCGACAAACTAAAAAGTTAAAGAATACTTGGTACACAGTCGTTAAGGTGAGATGGCAAGCTAGGCGCGGACCCGAGTTCACTTGGGAATGTGAAGATTCAATGAAAGCCAAGTATCCTCATTTGTTTAGCAATTAGGGTCTTGATCGAATTTCGGGACGAAATTCCTTTAACGAGGGAATGATGTAGCATTTGTGAAATTTGACCCGTTAATTATATGTATGTTTGACTAATTAATACTAGTTAAGTAATTCATGTTCGAGTTATTTGTGAATTTAAATCGTGTTCAAGGTGCCCATGTGATTTAATGATCGTTTTAATTGGTGTTCGTGTGCTGGTCAAGGATAATTGATTGATTTAACTAGTGTTCGATAATTAGTGATGTCTAAGCTACTAGAAACTTGTTTGGGTCATCCATGGGTCAACCCATATCCATGACCCATGCCCTTCAACCCAACCCTATCCTCAACCCAAACCCTTACACTCCTCATCCATTCATTCATTCTCTCTTTTCTCTCTCTCACTAAATGCAAGAACTCTTGCAACTCTCCCTCCCTCTCTAAATTTAATATACTAATTAAATGTTTCAAGCAAGATATTGATAGGGTTTTTCATCTTCATCATCATCTTAACATCATATCAAAAGTTAGAGTCTCAAAGTGCAAGAAAACTCTCAATTCGGGTCAATTTCGGGTTTAACACTTTGGTGGAAGTTTTGGTAAGTTTAAATCATCTCAAATTTATCATTTTACGTTTATAAACTTGTTTCAAAGTTAAATCTTGGGAGTTTTGGGTCAGAATTCAGAATTTAAGTGTAACTAGGTCAAAAATTAGGGTTATGTGGTTTAAATGGGCCAAGTGGATTTATTGCAAGAAATTGATGTTTTGGTTGGAGTTATGATGTGGGTTACATTTGTTCATGACAAACAAGATGGTTTTCGGTAAACACAAGTTTAGAGGTTCATTAAATTGATGATTAAGTCAAGTTTAGGGTTTGATGTTCTTGGTGTGGTCTTGGCCGAAATTTAGCATGGATGTGATGTTTTGATTCGAGTCTTTGGGTTGGTTTACGTTTATATAAGTGTGTTCTTACTTAAAATTGAGTTCTTGACCTTTCTACATCTCTTGGCTAGTCGATTTTAGGGTTTGGAGGGTTTTGGGTCGGGTTTTTCACCCTTAACTGCTGCTGCTGGTGTTCTTGTTCAGCTCCTAGCATCTGGGACGCTACCTTTAACGTCTCATACGCTGGGCAGCTTGTAGTTGGCGTCTGGGACATGTTTGGGGACCGTTTGGCACACCATGGGCGTTTGGGACGGTGACCCAACAGTCTTAGACGGTGGCTTATTTTAGTGTTACGCCATGCAAACGCTGGAAGCCCCTGAGTTACGCCATGCGAGACGCTGAAAGTGTGTTTTCCATGCCATCGTCTGAGACAGTGGCACTTAACGTCTCTTACGCTGGGTTGGGTTTGGACCACCGTAATGGACGGTGGGTTGTGCCGTCTTGGACGGTCGCCCAGATTCCACACTTTCTTGTTTTCTTTCTAGCTTCCTTTCTCTCATCCTAGGGTCGGGTCCTTCCTTGACTATTATAGTGTAGTGATCGGGCTTAAATCGTCATTTGAAGTCAAGTACACAATTTATCTTTTAATTAAGTATAAGTGCAAAAGGGAATGTGGCAAAGTGTATTGACATATACGTGTATATATATATATATATATATATATATATATATATATATATATATATAGATATATATATATATATATATATATATATATATATATATATATATATATATATATATATATATATATATATATATATATATATATATATATATATATATATATATATATATATATATATATATATATATATATATATATATATATATATATATATATATATATATATATATATATATATATATATATATATATATATATATATATATATATATATATATATATATATATATATATATATATATATATATATATATATATATATATATATATATATATATATATATATATATATATATATATATATATATATATATATATATATATATATATATATATATATATATATATATATATATATATATATATATATATATATATATATATATATATATATATATATATATATATATATATATATATATATATATATATATATATATATATATATATATATATATATATATATATATATATATATATATATATATATATATATATATATATATATATATATATATATATATATATATATATATATATATATATATATATATATATATATATATATATATATATATATATATATATATATATATATATATATATATATATATATATATATATATATATATATATATATATATATATATATATATATATATATATATATATATATATATATATATATATATATATATATATATATATATATATATATATATATATATATATATATATATATATATATATATATATATATATATATATATATATATATATATATATATATATATATATATATATATATATATATATATATATATATATATATATATATATATATATATATATATATATATATATATATATATATATATATATATATATATATATATATATATATATATATATATATATATATATATATATATATATATATATATATATATATATATATATATATATATATATATATATATATATATATATATATATATATATATATATATATATATATATATATATATATATATATATATATATATATATATATATATATATATATATATATATATATATATATATATATATATATATATATATATATATATATATATATATATATATATATATATATATATATATATATATATATATATATATATATATATATATATATATATATATATATATATATATATATATATATATATATATATATATATATATATATATATATATATATATATATATATATATATATATATATATATATATATATATATATATATATATATATATATATATATATATATATATATATATATATATATATATATATATATATATATATATATATATATATATATATATATATATATATATATATATATATATATATATATATATATATATATATATATATATATATATATATATATATATATATATATATATATATATATATATATATATATATATATATATATATATATATATATATATATATATATATATATATATATATATATATATATATATATATATATATATATATATATATATATATATATATATATATATATATATATATATATATATATATATATATATATATATATATATATATATATATATATATATATATATATATATATATATATATATATATATATATATATATATATATATATATATATATATATATATATATATATATATATATATATATATATATATATATATATATATATATATATATATATATATATATATATATATATATATATATATATATATATATATATATATATATATATATATATATATATATATATATATATATATATATATATATATATATATATATATATATATATATATATATATATATATATATATATATATATATATATATATATATATATATATATATATATATATATATATATATATATATATATATATATATATATATATATATATATATATATATATATATATATATATATTTCACTATAGTAACCAAATACGAGTGTGTATATTCACGCAAAAGATATATATATATATATATAGTGATATATATATATATATATAATATATATATATACTAACCTAAAACCCGTCTTCCTCCATCAACAGCCCAACGCCTCCGTCGTTCTCCATCATCTGCCACCGTTTTCCTCCGAATCTGCCACCACCACCGTCGTTCCCCATCATCTGTATCAATCCGGCAACCGGCGAATAATCCTATCGGAGCAATTTCACAATCCGGCCACCGACGTTTTCTTCCTCTCAAATTCCAATTGAACATTCCGGCTAGCGGCGTTTCTTCCACTCAAATTGCAAATTGCACATTCCGGCCACCGGTGTGTTCTTCCTCCATCAATCTACCACCGTCGTCTTCTTCCATATTCCGGCGAATAATCCTCTCTGAGCAATTTTCCGATTTCAGATACAGATGGAAAATTACGACGAAGATGTTAGTTCAACTGCAAACAATGCTCAATCTGAATCAAGTAAGCATTTCCTTTTTACAAATTATTACATAATTTACTCTGATTTTCATTTTGAGTCAATTGCTTTATTGTTTTTGTTTTTTTTAATAATACATGTATATTAATTGATACATTTTTATTAAAATTGAATAAATAGTCTGTCTTGAATCTACATTATTATATGATATTATGTGTTATATTTAATACAATTTAATTTAATTGTAATATTTGATTTGTATGAGCTATTGCACATTCTGTTTTTTCCAACAAAAAATTAGATGTGATACTTTTTTTTTATACATTGCTTGTAAAAAGAAGTAAAGAGTGTTATGATTCTGTGTATAAAGACCATTTAGAATCAAAATAAAGTCTTTTGTAGCTTGCAACTTCTAAAAGAAATATAATTTACACATGTGTAAGTTAACTATAACTTACACATGGGTAAGCTATATAACCATAAAATAAACCTTCTGTAACTTGCAGCTTACACATGTGTAAGTTATATAACTTACACATGGGTAAGTATATAACCATAAAATAAACCTTCTGTAACTTGCAGCTTACACGTGTGTAATTTATATAGCTTACACATGGGTAAGTCAATATAACTATATAAATTGCAACTTACACATGTGTAAGTTATATGTCTTACACATGGGTAAGTTTTTATAATTGTAACTTACGCATGTGTAAGAGATATAAATACAACCATCTTTCACCTACAACCCTTTATTTTGGTTATAGGTTCGTTTAGTGTATCAACAAGAACTTCTTGCAACAGTAGAGGAGTATCTTCATATGATGAAGAAGAACAAGATATTTTCTAGCTTGTGCAAATAAGTTCATACTAGTTAAGGGAGCTACTTTTGATAGTATAGAAAAATGTATCAATGTATGAAATATAAGCATACCAATCAGGCTTTAATATTAGAAAGGTGACGCAAAGAAAATTAAAGAATGGAAAAGTGAAAGAAAGGTACCTTTTGTGTAACAAATCTAAGTACAATTAGGAAGTTAGCATGGATACAACAAGTTCTGAGAAAAGAAAACGCAATTCATCAACACAAGTTACTGATTGCAAAGCTGTAGTTATTTTCAAGTATGTTGAAGAAAGTGATTCGTATATGTTGGATCATTTTGAGGCAAGACACAATCACCAAATGGTTCCAAAAGAACATAGGCATTTATTGAAGACAAGTAGACAGTTAGGTTTAGCTGAAATGAGTTTCATACAGAAAGTTTCAACCTCAAACATTGGGGCCACGAGAGAGCATCATATATATAGTAACATTCAAGGATCTTACAAAAACACACATGGGACAGTGTCGGATTTCAAGAACCACCAAGCAGCAATAAATTGCTACATAGGATCAGATTACTCTCAAATGTTGATAAACAAAATGAAAAACAAAATGGATTGTGTCAGGGGTTTTTATTTTGATTACAAGGTAATAGGCAAGCAACTTGCGGGTCTGTTTTGGGACAATGAAACGGCTAAGTTGAATTTCAAAGAGTTTGGGGACATCATATCGTTTGATGCTACCTACCAGACTAATAAGTAAGTGTTCTTAAAATAAATTTGTATTACCTAATGTTACTATAAAGTTTGTATAACTAACTGTTGCATTTAATTAATGTAGGTACAATTGATATTCGTACCTTTCACCGCTATCGATAACCACAAGAAAACAGTGTCAATCGGAGCTGGTATGTTGCACAATTAGAAGTCCGAATCTTATGAGTGGTTACATGGAAAATTTCTACAAGCATTCGGTAGTCAACCACGGATGGTGGTCACGGATCAAGATGCTGCAATAAAGAAAGCGATTGAGGCTGTTTTCCCATAGTCGAGACATAGATTTTGCATGTGGCACATCACTCAAAAGCTTCTTCAAAGGTAATTCAATAAGCGTTTTAGATTTGAATTTTTGTATAACTTGTTGCTATTCCTTTTGTCAATTGCAATATGATGATTGTCAATGAAGTGCAGTCTGTTTATTCCTTCTTTTTTAATCTGTTTTTAGTACAAAAAAGTATCATACTTCTGGTAGTCTAGAATGTTTATCGCTTATTTACCGTTTTTAGTAAACTTTGATATGGATTTTGAATATCTAGGTGGGGAAAGAGATGTTTGAGCATACAGATTTCAAAAAGAAGTTCAATGAAATAGTATGGAATCTGTTGATAGATCCGAATACATTTGAGGAAAAATGGATGGAGATAATGAAGGAGTTTCATTTGGAGGATAATGATTGGTTTACACACATGTTTAGAATCAGATCCACATGGATACCCGCGTATTTTAGAGACTAATATATGTCGGGTTTAATGCGAACCACGTCCAGGTCAGAGAGCGAGAACTCAATTTTCAACAACTTTACATTCGACTTTGGTTCATTTTATTATGTCCTATGAATCGGATATGGAGAGGCAAGGAAGAAGATTAGAGTTTTGAGATCACCAATCTCTTATCAAAAGAGCTCATTTTTTAACCCGTCTTAAGCTTGAAAAACAGGCATGTGATGTCTACACGCATGCAATCTTCCTTTTGGTTCAAAGAGAGATTCAGTTATCCATTTGGACTTGTGCTCAGATTTTTGTTAATTCAGAGGAAGGCATTGATGTGATTATGATGGGAGAAAGAAGAGAAATAGACAAAAGAACGGGCAAGGCTGTTCAAGAGGAAAAGATGAAAAAGAAAAGAAAAGAAGAAGAAGAAGAAGAAGAAGAAGAAGAAGAAGAAGAAGAAGAAGAAGAACTGTAGAGGGAGAAGAAAGTGAGGATAGAAATAGAGGCTTATTTTCAAAAGAGCAATAAAATTTTGCCAATACATCCGAGAATGAAACAGTTAAAAAGTGAGGATAGAAATAGAGGCTTATTTTCAGAAGAGCTGTATACTTTCAAGGTACATCTACTGTTTTTGCATTATACTTTTTTACCTATAAAAGTTTTTCTTCATTCATATTATGTTGATATTTGTTGTTGTGTTCTTTGTTAAGCTGATACATAACAGAGAAGATCAAATGTATTAACTTGTTGTTTTGTTGTTTGAAAAATTGATACATAACAGAGAAGATTAGACAGTTGCTTGTAGCTGCAAGACATTTGAACGTTATGGCTTCTTATGTAGACATGTATTTTGTATGTTCAAGGCCAACGATATTGAGAAAATTCCAGAAAAATACATTATCAGGCGTTGGAAAAAGAATCTAATACCTCCCGGAATGAGGACAAGAAAAATGTACGGAGAAGAGTTAGAGAGGCTAGGGAATGAAGCTCATTACATAGTTGACAACTGCATGGCCTTATTAGGGCATGATGAAGCCAATGTTTCAGCATTTGTTGAGAAAGTTAGGTCATTGAAAGATGAGATTGAAGATGAGTTTATAAATGCAGGAACAAAGAAAAAGGATAAAATCATTGAAACTTTCCTAGGTGTTTCAAAGCCTGCTGAAAGAGAAATTGAAAACCTGGAAGTAGCAGGATTCAAAGGTTGTGGAAGCAGATTGAAAAGTTCAAAGGAAATTGCTATGGAACAGTCAAAGAAGCATAAACAAAAATGTGCAAATTGTGGAAAGATGACTTTTCATGACAAAAGAAATTGTGAAAAGAAAACAAAAGAAGAAGAACAGAAAAAAGCACAGGCTGAAGCTCTTAAAGCCTCCAAGAAAAAGTAAATTGAGGACATAATAGATTTTTATTAATTGAAAAACATTTTTCCATTCTTGTGTTTATAATTGATTTGAATCTTTATTTTATTATCTATTGGGAGTCAAATATCGAGAGTCAATATTAATTGAAGGTCATTTTGATTCTAGAGGACATTTTTTTAAAGTTCATTTTTCATTTCCAGGTGTATTTTTTTTATGTATAAAAAAATAGCACAGATTCCAACCATGATATTGTCAAAGGTTGGATAAGAGGATAAGGAGAAATATGGATAAGGAGATAAGGAAATCTAGATAAAATTTATTGTTTATTCACTTTTGTGTCTATATAAAAAGGCTTTAACATGTAGTCTTTTTATCCAAACTTTCTTTCCATTCAATTTGTTTTCTTCAAAAAATAAGCAGAGTAGCCACATTTTTCCTTATTTCATTTTAGAAGCAGCTTCTTATATTATTAGAGTTAACATCTAGCTTGATGGAATCAGATTTCCATATTCTTCAATGTTTCAATTCAACTTCAGACCATGTTTTCACCGTCTAGTATTAGGTAAGCTATCTAATGCATGTTTAAATAGTCTTAATTCGACATACTTTTGAGAATATTTATACTTTTGTGAATTCTTACTTAGAAATTGTTATCTATATGCAGCGACGTATGTTTTCCCGTTATTTGAGGAGTTATAAGCGTAAAAAAACATCAAAAATCAGAAAGGTGGAACACACATTAGCAAAAATGAAATGGAGGACCTTAAATAAAAAGGATGACTATGGAATCTTTTTGATGTGTCATATGGACACGTATACGGGCCAACTAATTTCAAAGTGGGATCCGGGTTTTATCATTGAGGTTTCAACAGCAAAAGTTACTCAAAAGGTTCAGTTAGAAAGGCTAAGAGAAAAGTACTGTACAAAGATTTTACTTCATGAAAGCAACATGCACAAGAAGAAGATGATGGGTTATGGAAAATCATTTGCAGAGAAATATGACCTTGAACAAGGAAATAATGCTATTAATGAAGCTGTGAGATGTAAGTTGAATGTGATACGAGTATAGAATGTAGTTCTTAAGAAGGTTGACACTTGATGATTGTTGGTTTTAGACTTTATGAGATCTGTTTTTAGGCATATTAACAGCTTATCTAATTATGAGATCTGGTTTTAGACTTTATTACAAAAAAACTTGGTTTTAGACTTTATGAATTGGTTTTAGTTAAGAGATCTGGTTTTAGGATTAGAGTCTGGTTTTAACTTATGAGATCTGGTTTTAGACTTTATGAGATCTGGTTTTAGACTTTATGAGATCTGGTTTTAGACTTTATGAGATCTGGTTTTAGACTTTATGAGATCTGGTTTTAGACTTTATGAGATCTGGTTTTAGACTTTATGAGATCTGGTTTTAGACTTTATGAGATCTGTTTTTAGGCATATTAACAGCTTATCTAATTATGAGATCTGGTTTTAGACTTTATTACAAAAAAACTTGGTTTTAGACTTCTTTTTCTCATGTTAATTGGTTTTAGACTTTATGAGATCTGGTTTTAGGCATATTAACAGCTTATCTAACTTATGAGATCTGGTTTTAGACTTTATGAGATCTGGTTTTAGACTTTATGAGATCTGGTTTTAGACTTTATGAGTCTGGTTTTAGACTTTATGAGATCTGTTTTTAGGCATATTAACAGCTTATCTAGACTTTATGAGATCTGTTTTTAGGCATATTAACAGCTTATCTAATTATGAGATCTGGTTTTAGACTTTATTACAAAAAAACTTGGTTTTAGACTTTATGAATCTGTTTTAGATTATGAGATTGGTTTTAGACTTTAGAGATCTGGTTTTAGGCACTTATGACAGTCTGGTTTTAGACTTTATGAGATCTGTTTTTAGGCATATTAACAGCTTATCTAATTATGAGATCTGGTTTTAGACTTTATGAGATCTGTTTTTAG
>CM067173.1:39257960-39292973 GCA_034093135.1 Erigeron breviscapus | reverse complement strand
TTACTGATAAGTCAATTGTTTCTTGTTATCCATATCTGGATCGTAAACTGAACTTGTCCATCAAGATCAGTTGTACTTGCCAGTTGGGTTTAATTAACCATCTATATTTGGGACTCACAATTGGTATCAGAGCAGCAAGGTTGAATTATATCAATTCCTTAACCTTTGATCTGCATAGATGGCTGACTTTGAACAAGAACGACCTGACCCTAATAACACTACTCCACCCCGTATCATCAACAACAATATACCATCTGTTAGAACTCTTTTAATTCGTGTTATGATGCGGAAGTAAGGTGTTCAACAATGGTGGAAAGTGTGTGTTAGTGTGTGTTCTTGAGAGAGAAAGGTGTGTGTGTGTTAATCAGACTTGATTCATGATCAAAAGTGGGCAAAAGGTTACAAATGTTGAAGGCTTGAGGGGTACTTATACTCTAAGTATATTACATAAGCTCCCCCTCAACCTTACAATATATACACAAAATACAATATTTAGAAATACAACTAAGCACTATTTTATATTTCTAACATTCTCCCCCTTAGTGCTTGGTTGTCCATCATCACTTTCTATGTTGTCTCCTCCTCTTGTTTGCACGTCTTTGCTTGTTCTTCCTTTTCTTATATCGTCGTGCAGCATTTGAGGTTGATGGCTTGTCAATCTTTGAACTCCAGAAGGCTCTCTTCTTGTAACTGTTCCATGAGTCATTCCTAAACTTCTTAGGGATGAAGTGCCATTTATCACCTTCAGGACGTTCATCTGGCAATTTGATATTATCTTGAAAGTTCACAGGAGGAATGTTATGAGGACCACGTTCATGACTAGGATTCCAATGAACCCATGAACCTGTCTTGGTATGAATAATTCCTTCTTGGGACTTGGGAGTTCTTGTGACAATGAGATCTCTACTCTTCTGACGCATATCAAGAGTATCTTTGATACGTCTTATATGATCTTCTCTCTGAGACTTGATTTGTTCATCTTCTTCATTGTCAGAATCTTCATCTATTGCATTCAGAATTGATTGACAATATTTCAAGGTACCATCTGAATATTTGGGGAAAACTCAGAGGCACGAATGAAGATCTTTCTCTTCAGTCGATTAATGAAGACAAATCCATCCAAGTTTTCAATTGGATCTCCAATCTGAAACGAATCTAGCTCATAACCTCTGGCTCTTTGATTTGGTCTTGTAAGATTAATCCTGCTAGTTCTTCTTTCTAAGCCAATCTGAAAATCATTGAACTCATAGAATCTGATTAATGCTTGAATATGACTTTTCAATGCTTCGTAGGCTAGAAGTTGATCTGGATTCTTGATTATCAGATAAGCATATTGATTGTAGAGAAATAGGATGTCTGAGATCGTCATATGTTGAAAAGATTCTTCTTGAACAACATAGATATTGCCATCAGCTCGGCGAACTCTGAATCGAACAAGTCTGAGATTGTGGTTTTTGAGAGGAGTAAACAACTGTAGGACTTTAGTGATTGGAATTTGAAATTGCTGATACCACCATTCAGCTTTTACAGAACTTTCAGCATTCATTAGCTCCATATATGCATCTCTTTGACCTTGATGTCTGAACAGAAAGAATGCTCTTAATCGGTTCAAGGTCATGTTAAGTCTTTCATTTGGTGAGCAATAGATTTGAAAGGCTCTTTCTTCAAGATATCTTGCTCTGCACACAATTTCTTCAGGTCTTGTGCTCAAATCCAAGATCTGTTCATAATTCTCAGCAAAGTAACCCTCATTGATCTGCCATATCTTATTTCTTGAGATCCTTGGATGTCTAACTCCTTGTCCAAGTTCATTGGGAGTCTCAAGATTTTCTGTGTTTCTGAGATGATCAACTATCTCTTCAAATATATCTTCTCCATATTCTTCTTGAGCTACACTTGCTGGAGCATCATCAGGATTATCAGAATCAGACTCATCATCATTACCATTTTCTGGTTGAAATGGATCAGGATCACTTGACTCATCAGCACTTGATGTGGAAGAATAATAATGAGAAATATTTCTGATGAGTGGAGGTAAATCATCCGAATCTTCTTGGTTTTGAGTTCCTCCTTGATTTTGAGTTTCTGTAACAACTTCTTGAGCACTTTCTTGACCATCTTGAGCTTGTGTCTCATGACCCTCTCTAATATCTCTCATATTCTCCCCCTCGGGTTGATCATCAGGATCTTGATCATCCCGACGCCTTGAGATATTAGCCAGTCTACATTGTTGATCAAGCTCGGTGACTCGCTTTTGAAGAGCTTCAATTTCAGCTTGTTGTTCCTGTTGTGTACTTTTGAAAGACAAATATGCAAGAAGTGATTGAAAAATAGATCTTTTATGTGAAGACAGATGTGGTTCTTCTGATCTCAACCGATTCATAAGAGCGACAATTAGAGTATCGGTAGATAAACCACTGGTGGCAATTTTGTTTGGTGAGCAATCACTTAAGTATTCGGATGAATCAGATGAGTCAGAAGAAGAGCTTGAAGAATGATGTGGTGAATTTGGATCAGGAAATGATTGTGGTGGTGGTGTTGGTGGTATGGTTGTTGTTGTTGTTGTTGTTGTTATATGTGGGGGTGTTGGTGTTGTTTGTGTTGGTGTTGGAGTCTCTTCTGGAGAACGAATGCGAAAAGCACCTCCAGTAAGTAATCTAGGTGTTTGAGATGTTGTTTGAGATGCAGGAAGTTTACCAGTGATAGTGTTTCTCGAGATAAGTAGATCACTTCTTTGTCCCTCTTCAATACCTTCAACAAAATGAGTAATTAATCTTTGAGCCTCGGGTGGTAATGGAATATCTGAAGTTCGCACATCAGTAGTCTCAAGTGATTCTACTGAGTGACCTGAAGACATCATGACTGTCTCAGGATTTCCTGCTGGTTCAAGAGTATGAGCAACAGTTGATGATTCGGCTTTGCAACCAGAATCTGTAAAAAATGGATATAAATAACACCGGAGTCACTTAGACGAACCGTTAAGCCCATAGCACGAAGAGCTGATGCAACAGTTTGAGCTCGTAAGAATTCAGACTGTCGCACAACTAGGGCACCTTCGTTCAAAGTTGGCGTGATGTTAGCAATGGAAGGATTTCCAAACAATCTTCGAGAGGGCACAAGAGCCGATCTCTCTATGTTTGTTCCGGCAGCATCACTTAGATGTGCAAATGGTATCACAATTGGTGTCCTAAGGGTACTAGACACACGTGCAGAAACGAAATTCAAGAGAGGGGCAGGTGTCTCTTTTACTTCAACATTCATAGACTCTGAAGGAGAATAGAATGGAGTACGTGCTTTTTGCCCGTGCGAAAATGAGACGTCAGTCTGTAGAGAGACTTCCGAATGGCTTGTGGAGGTTTGTTCATGCGAGAGTTGGGAGCTCTCGTCTTCTACCCTACGTCGAACCCGGCGTTGATATAGGTTTGTAACTAATTGGAGGCCAACGTTTTTCTTTTTGCCTTTCACCTATCCCTGACCTCTCAACCTCTCTGGTATTTTCAACCCCTCCCTCATTCCTTCCTTGTTCCTCCGTGATGTCTATGACATCATTAGCAAACTGATTTGCATCATCATCAGATGCATCATTATCAGGAGTAATCATATCTTCTGGTTCGGGTTCTTGAAATCGGTCATACTCAAAGCGAGATCTCTTAAAAGTTTTCCCGAATGTTTACTGGAATTGATTTCTTTCTCCCTTGAGTATAAGTTGGTGGAGGAGATCGAACAAAGGATGATGAAGGTATGGTTGAGATAGATTGAGGTATGATTGGTTGTTCAGGTGTTGTAATTTCAGGAAGTGGTGAAGATTGATGAATTGGTGTTACAGGTGATTGAGGTAATTTTGGTGAAGATGGAGATGATGGTTTTTGAGGTGATTGTGTTCTGGGGGGTGGTGATTGGATTGGTCTTGGAGACCCAGAAACAGATACTGTCTCCTCAGAAGATTTTGGTGAAGAAGTTTCAGCTGTAGCTTTTCGTTTGAGTTTCTTTGATGAACTCTTCTTCTTCTTCTTTTGATGCACTTGTTTACTCAATTTTAACACAAACATTTCACCTTTTTGTTTCTTTCTTTTGGGCTTACTGGAACTGGATTCACCCTCACGCTCTTTTCCTTTTCTACTTGACCCCTCACCAGGTGTCCTATGTACAGCTTGGGTAGGAACCGGGAGGCTTTCCGGTCCCAGTGCTGTTCTAATCCAGTCCAGATAAGCAATCTTATCTTCATCAGAATCTGACACCATATCTAGTAGGAATGATGGAATCAGGAAAGTATAGTTAGCAGTTCCTGAATCTCTGACATACTTGTAAAAATGTATGGTCACTTGGCTACTGTCTAGAAGCCTTGGAATGCTTCTTTCATGTCTGACTGCACTGTAGACAATTGCTGTGAGAAATCTGATGAATGGAATATACTTCTTGGGAGCAGATACTTTGCCATTTACTAATACAATTAATTGATCCCACAGAAGTTGAGCAACGTCATAGTGTTTGTTAAAGACAACACCATAGAAAATGTGCAGCATTGGCTGTGTCAGATTGTCCATCCCTCTTGTGTATGGAGTTAAGCAGTTGCTTAGGATGGAATACACATAATACCAAATCTTTGGTAAATTTTTCAACTTGAAATCTTTTGTCTTGGATAAAGGACCTTCATATCCGATAGAAATCAAGGCAGCAAACATCTCCTCATTGGACTCAAACATATCATAACCAACATGTCCATTAAAGTTTGCTTCAGGAAGTCTTAAAATTCTTCGGAAATCATCAAGATTGAATTCAAACTCATATCTTCTATCTCCAGAATTTAACTGATATTGGAAATTACCTTGGCGGCGAAGTTCAGGTGATTTTGATTTAGCTTTGGCTCTTGGATTTGTTGGATCATAAGGTTGAACAAAGGTAATCGATCTCCACATATCAAAAAGATAGACTTCAGCTAAGTCTTGTTCAACGGTAAGTACATATGTGAGAGGGTGATTATGAAGAATTCTTGGAACAATTTGAAAGTCGGGAGCCATGAAAGGATCAAACAATGCTCTGTTGTTTCTCATGTTACTTGTGTTTCTGGCAATAAGAATTTCTTCAATCGATTCATTTAGAGCAACCTCTTCATCATGTTCAATAACTGCTTGATGATCCATTTTTATTTTTCTAATTTTAAGATATAAAAGAGTTTAACGCACACATAAAATAAAGTTTGAATAGCAAATAACAAGGTTCACTTAAATGATTTCTAAATATAAACTCAGAAAAAGTTAAATACATATCTCCATATATAAACTTACAAAGAAGTTCACAAAGGCGATCAATTCTCTGTACTTTTATATATTTTCATATGTATATAACTTGAAAATTAAGTATAATCATATAAGTACAAGATATTTAAAAATAGTAAGGAAGTACACAAAGGCGTTCGATTCCCCGTATTTCAAATATATTGTGATTATATGATAATACAAAGCACTTTGTCACACCACACAAAATTTAAGAGAAAAAAAAATTTAAAAAAATTTTGAAAATTTTTCTAAGTATAGAAACTAGGACGATCTTGACAAGATCGTCCTGAGGTTGAACTCAGGTTTTGGAAAAACAAAAATGATCATAAGGAAGATCGTCTCAACATTTGTTATTAAAAAAGGTTAAGGAAAGAAAAAGGAACGATCTTTTTCAAGATCGTCTTAGCAATAATTGTTTAAAAAAATGTTAAGTATGGAAAAATGAACATGGGACGATCTTGGATAAGATCGTCTCAACATTTGTTATATTGAGAAAGGTTTTAAGAAAAGGAAAATGAGACGATCTTGTACAAGATCGTCTTAAAGTTTTATTACTTGAAGGAAAGATATTGAAGTGAAAGAAAATGGGACGATCTTGTATAAGATCGTTTTAAAAACAAGTGTTAAAAAAACACTTCACTTCAATTTTCATTTAAAAAAAATTCTAACACTTTGAAATATAAAGTAAAATCATCTCAATGATTTCCCTTTAAATTTAAAAGTATTAGTTTTGAGCAAACCGATCTCTTATGAGTTCAGTTACCCATTCATTTGTTTTTCAAATCAATTCATCTACCACACAGCGTACAGACCCTAGAACGATCCTGACAAGATCGTCCTGGTCTTGGTCTCAAGGGTTACAAGGCAAATATATGAGAAAGTGGAACTAAGACGGTCTTGGCAAGATCGTCTTATTTCCAAGTCGTTCTGGAACCAAGACGGTCTTGGGAAAGATCGTCTTAGAAACAAAATGACTTGAAATTAAGAAGACTTTGCCAAAGTCGTTTTATTTCCAACCAGGTTTCACATAACACAACATGATTCATTTTTACATCTAAGCATAACAAAATATTTATATGAATCACTGTAAGTAAACTTTCACTACTCCAATCACTTAAATCAAGAAAAATAACCTAGAACAAATCGAAGATCGTCTTAGGTCATCTTCTTCACAAAACAAAATGAGTTGCAGGTTTTTGAATTTTCAAAACCACAATACTAAGCATTTAAACATGTAATAAACATACACATATAACCTAAACATGCTTCTAAATCATTCAATCATCACATAATCATCAACAGAAGCAGAAATTTCAAATAAAAATGAAAGAAAAATCCTACATTCTAAGTCGAAATCTTACCTGAAGATGTGATTAGATGACAATGATGTAATGGAATGAAATGATCAGCAAGAAAACAGCAACAAAACCCTTATCTTGTTTCAATGATCAGAATGATTTTAATTTTGAAGTGTTTTGAGAGTGATCAGTGTGATTGTTTATGGAAAACTGGAAAGAAAAAAATAATGTTTCCCTCCCTTATGAGTGAAGAAACATATCGGGTCGTTTGGGTGGGTCTTGACCCGATTTGGAAATGATGGGCCTTTTGAAATTGGGCTCTTAAAAGGAAGATGGGATGGGCTTATGGTTTATGAATTTTTATCATTTTTATGAATTTTTCAAATTTTATATTTGTTTTTCTATTTTTCATAAACAATGAGTTTCTCTTCAAATAGTGCAAATACACAAACTCCCCCTAGATTCATGAATTATCCTTTTTCTCCCCCTCAAACATTGCATGATATTTAAGCACATTGCACATAAGCATAGCATCAATGTTTGTCAGATAATGAATGAAAGAGAAAGAGATGAAGGATTTGTACAAAACATGCAGAGGCAAGTAAGCGCATTGGTAATGAGCACTTATTTGAGATTGTTTCTTGAAAAGAAACTCATTCCAGGATCATGTGTTGAACAGTATCCAAGATTTGGAGTACTAAACACAGACCTTTATTACCTGCAAAACACAATCAAGGTTTTCTATGTACCCACCTTTGAATGGGTCCTTTTGGGTTAGTGGAAACATTCAAAGTATACAAATGAGGTTTTCGAACAAGAGGTTTATTCTTAAAATTCATTACAATCCCATTAGAATCAACAATCAAATGTTTAGAAATCACAGTAGAAGATTTAGAATTTCCTACAGACCATGGTTTAGCTAAATTACTCAAATTTGAATCAAATTTCCTATCAGGAACTTTCTTCTTGTAATCATTAGCTATCCAACTTCTTCTAACTGGTGATTCATCATACACTTGTGTTTTAGCATAGCTAGTAGATTTTATCAATGATGATTTAGAAATCCACTTATGGTTACTAGCTAAGCTCTTCTCTCCTTTACCAGATAAATTCTTAGATTTAGTTCGAGGAGTTAAAAACACATTCTGATTTTTGCTTTTCTTGGTGGAAGATTTGATATTCTGTTTCTTTTGAGTTGCAACAGTGAACCAGCCATACTGATCTCTATAACTAGTTATACCATTAGATGTATCTTTTATTAGCAAATCTTGGCTAGTTTTAGACATCTTAGGTAAATAACTAGATTGAGAGATAGCTTTAGAAGCAGAGTAACTAGAAACAGATGAAATATCAACTTTGAGCTTTGAGTTAGCAGAAATAGTCTTCTTACCTTTGACAGCTGGGGCATGCTGACCTTTGGGTGAATAAAATGAAGTTGGAGCAAACTTAGATTTAGATTCCTTCTTTGGTTTAGGCTTTTTGGGTGAGAGTTTTTCAAGCTCTTTTTCAACTTCTGGTGCAAAAACATGATCAGTTTCCAAAAACTTATCAAATTCTTCAACTGAGAGATCTGGATAAGTAAACTGTAATTCTTTTGGTTGAACTTCTGGTTTGAAAACAGTTTTGTTAGTCAATTTTTTTATCAATGCTTTTGCTTTAGCCTTAAGATCAGTAGGGATCTCAATCTTTTGCTCTAAGTTCAATTTATTTTGGTCAACAGGGGTGATCACAGGGGTATCAAAAGAAAGTATTTTCTTGACAGAAGCAAGATGTTTAGCTTTCAAAGCTTGAACTTTCTCTTCAACATGGAAGAATGATGATAGCATTGAGGTGGACATATCATGAATATCTTGAGGAGAGATGCTATCACCCTGCATATCTTTGTTAAAATTCTCACTCCCATTGGATGGAGTGGAGCAATCAACAGAAGTTAGATCATGCAACAGTTGGGTCTTGGTGGTCTCACTTACCTTTGGAGAATGATTTTGAGTTTTCAGATGTTCAATGACTTGTTGTTGAGACTCAATCTTTTGTTTTAAACCTTCAATTTCTTTTTCCAATATGGTAGTTGGAATGTAAAATCTTTCTGAAATTTATTTTGAACAATCTTTTTGAGACTCATTTTCAGGAATTGAAATGCTGTCTATTTCTTCTAACTCATAGATGGATCTTTTATGAGTTTTCTTGTATGTGTCATTAATAGCAACATAATCAATCTGAAATCTGTTTGGTTTTTGTCTTTCAACATCATCTGACTCAAAGTCATCCTCAGATGGTCTGCTGAACTCTTGAATCATGCCAAGTCTAAGACATTTTCCATCATAAAGTGGACCAAAGTCTTCTTTTTGGATTTTTTCTAAATGTGTTGGATTCTCATAACCCAACCCAAGAAGAAGTTCTGATCTATCAATCTTCGACTTATTGTAATAAGCAGTGAAATTCAGAAGAGGATTTTGTTCAATTTTATAGATTTTTTCTTGATAGAACAAAATGTTTGCTTTCAAATCCTCAACTTGTTTTTGAAGAGTCTCAATTTCAACTCCTTTGAGAAAACAAGTACTGTTTAGATCAGAAATCTGTCTTTCATGTTTTTCACAGTTGGGTCTAAAATCTTTCATTTTATTTATGAGAAACTCAACATCAGCTTGTCTTGCATTTGCTCTTATCCATTCATTGGTTTTCTCAAGCTTTAAGGTCTCAATGGTTTGTTTGAGTGAATGGACAGTCTTTTCAAGGTCTTGACATTTGTTGGTCAATTGAGCATTGGGTGAAACAACTTGAGAACTGTTACTTGACAAATGCATTTCTTTTAAAGAATCATAGTTCACTTTGAGAGCTTCATGAGCTATTGAGAGTTCTGAAAAATCTTCATTAATTTTATCAAACTCTTGTTTAGCCATTTTCAAATTGTTTTTCAAAGTAAGATTTTGCTTTGTCAAAGTATCAGCAGTTGTTTGGACAGACAAGTAATCATCTTTGGAAATGAATTGTACCTCACTTGTTGTTGTTTGTGAAGTAGTTTGTGAATGATTGGTTGTTGAAGTGACAGATGTCATCAAGCATGTGAGATCTTCAGAATCAGCATCAACATCTCCAAATAGCCATGGTTTCATCTTTTGCTGTTTGGCTAAGAAATTCTTTCTGATCTCAAGCTCCAAGGAAGTGTGTGATTCCCAATCACAACAACTTCAAGTGTTTAAACCACAACACACAGTTCACACCGAACCAAAAGTTAGGACGATCTTGGGAAGATCGTCTTAACACCAAAACAAGGTAGACACTAGGACGATCTTGAAGGAGATCGTCTTAGCAAGATCGTCTTGAGGAAAACTGCAAGAACACCAGAAAAAGACAAAATAGTCGAGAATTTCACTATTTTGCTTGTATTTCACTCAATTTTGAGAGTTAGAACTCGATTCAAACCCAGAAATGCTCAGAATACGATCGCGCACAACCCTAGAAACAATTCCATAGCTTAAATCAACTCAAACTGATAATTCAAAATCTCATCAACTTTTCCAAAATTTTGGATTTTGATCAATACTATGAATTAGATTCTAAAACTTGACAGGATGTTTTTAGAGGTGATTTAGAATATATATGTGAACAAAAACAGGAAAATTGAGTGAAAATTGATGTTGAATTGGTGAAGAACAGTGACGGTTAAAAACGGTTATATTTAAACACGAATCTTCAATTTTGAACAAAATTAGCACCAATCTGCATGAAATTTGTTCTGGATCGTCAACAGATTGTTGTTTTTCTCTGATACCAAATGTTAGAATTCTTTTAATTCGTGTTATGATGCGGAAGTAAGGTGTTCAACAATGGTGGAAAGTGTGTGTTAGTGTGTGTTCTTGAGAGAGAAAGGTGTGTGTGTGTGTGGAAATCAGATTTGATTCATGATCAAAAGTGGGCAAAAGGTTACAAATGTTGAAGGCTTGAGGGGTATTTATACTCTAAGTATATTACATAAGCTCCCCCTCAACCTTACAATATATACACAAAATACAATATTTAGAAATACAACTAAGCACTATTTTATATTTCTAACACCATCACATAATGTACACGTACACTTTCCAAATAATCCTGTTCCAAAGTTTGATGGGAACAGTGAAAACTTTCAAACATGGAAAGCATGCATGCTAAAGTATATTGCTGGTGTTGAAAGACATTTGCTCGATATCTTAAAAGAAGGACCCTTTGTCCCCATGAATGCTTCTACTGTTGTCAAAAATACCGATGGGACTCCTAGGCAGTCACCTAAGGAGAAGGATCATTGGTCTGAGGAAGATCATAGACTTGTAGACCTTGACACTAAGTTACAAAATATGATTTTATATGCAGTTCCAGAAACCCTTATGCCCACTCTTGTTTTACTTGAAAATTCCAAATTAATGTGGGAGGAACTAATGACACAGTTTGAAGGTACAAATAAGACAATTGTCACAAGAAAAGTTGCTTTAAACAAAAGATATGAGTCTTTCTTTGCTGTCCCTGGGGAAACTTTAACTCAAACTTACATCAGATTTACAAATCTGGTAAATCAACTGAAAGCCCTGGGTGTAACCAAAGATAAAGAAATTTTGTTAGAAAAATTTTGTGATATTTTACCTTCTAAATGGGAAAATTTAATCTTGGTCTTGAGACAAGGCAAAACTTGCACAGTCACACTCTTGCTTCCCTTTATGGAGCCTTCAGATATACTGAAGAGAACAAAGCTGGAGAGAGCTTTGGCTGAGCAGGATGCCAAGAATCATGTTTCTACCAGTTCTGGTATGGTTCAGTATTCTGAACCACATAGCACTGCTCTACTATCCTCTGAGAGTGACATTTCTGACTCGATGAAAAAGATGGTTTCTGAAATGTTAAAAACTGGTGTCTCTGGTAATGTTACTCATGATTGTGATGAGGATGACAATGATGATCTGGTTGCCATGCTGGCTAAAACGCTTAATCGTTTTAAGGCCAAAGCAAATCGATCTGGCAAATCTTTTGCTTCCAGCGCTTCTCTTGACAAGTCTAATCTTGAATGCTTTAAATGTGGCAAGAAAGGACATTTCATGAAGGAATGCAGATCTAGTCAACCATCATCATCACAATCTGCTCCTAACCATTCTATTTTTCAGAAATCTGATGACAGCTATAAGGCCAAATACAAGAAGTTAAAGGCACATATGGCTCTTCTGGCACAAGACAACCCAAGCAACAGTTGTATGATTGCCAAAACTGAAAAATGGGAAGAATCTGATGAATCATCTGATGATGAAGAAGAAGTTAGGGACATGTGTTTCATGGCACAAGAAGATCAAGGTCATTTGGTCAAATCTGATGTTGAATCTGGTCACTGGGTAGATATTGTAATGAAAAAGGTCAGTAATTTTGGCTTTGAAAAGAATGAGGAACACAAACTTGACCTTTTGGTTCTTTTAGAGGCTGACATCTCATTTGTTGAGACAGTGCGTTCAGAAAGCCTAAAAATGTTTGAAAATAATGCTTCTGAACTGAACGCCAGTCATGCCAGATTGAAAGAACTGAAAGATGTTCATTTGGCTCTAAAAAGTTATCAGTCTATGGTTGCAACTTTAGAATTGGAAAAGGAAGAATTAAAATCCATCCTTGAAAAAGAACAAGCAATCATTAAATCTTGGATGAAAGCACCAAGGCCAGATGCTGCAATTAAAAATACTTTTGCATCACAAAGAGCAGCATATGAGTCTGGTGATCTTCATTTGGCATCCATAATCACTGATTTAGATGCACTTCCAAAGGAAATAAAGCCTGAAATCATTTTTCCTAAAGTTGGCAAGCAGAAAACTATAACTAATAAAGCCCAGGAACAATCTGAGGGTAAATCTGAAACAGCTCAGACAATTGTTTCAGAAAGGAAGGCTAAATCCAAAAAGCCATCCCCTCAGACTTCATCTAAGGTCCCTAAAGACCTAAAGAAGAAGAAAAATTTCTCCCGTACTGAGCCATCTACCTCAGATTCTGGTAAGGCTCAGGTGTCTAATGAAGAATCAATTTGTTAAGGTTAGAAAGTCAATTTCAACTATTGGCTAGACAAGTGCAGAGTTGTAATGCACGTTTAAAAAATGTTGAAACTCCTCCTCTTCAACCTAAACAAAATACAAAACCCTTTTCTAAGCAAATCAAGCAGAAATCTGAAAAGAAAAAGGTTGAAAACCCCATCAAACCAACTATTTTTTTGTCATCTGAAATAATGACTGAAATCCCCTCTGATCCTTTTGTTCCTTATGAACCAAAGAAATCTGAGACTGCTAAGGGAGAGTCTAGTGAACCCATCCAAAGATGGGTTCCCAAAAAGAACTAATCTTTGTTTGTGTGCAGGGAGATCGAAAGAAGAATATATGGTTTCTGGACAGTGCTGCTGGCCGAACCATGACTGGTTATCAGACCCTGCTAGAAGAATATAGGGTGCAAGAGGGGCCCTCAATAGTTTTTGGAAATGATGGTAATGGAAAAACTGAGGGATATGGTGTGATGAATAATGGTCAAGTCAAATTCACACGTGTTGCATATGTGAACGGTTTGAAATATAACCTGATCAGTGTCAGTCAACTGTGTGATGATGGCTTCAAGGTTTTATTTGATATTTCACAAGGCACCATATTCAACAGAGATGGAAAGGTGGTACTGATTGCACCAAGGAAGGGAAACATTTATGTCATTGATATGAATCCTTCTACCACTGAACAATGTTTCTACTTAAAGGCAGATGAAGACACAAACTGGCTGTGGCACAAGAGATTATCCCATCTGAACTTCAAAAACATTAATAAGTTGTCTAGAAAACAACTTGTTGATGGGATACCCTCTATGTCTTTCAATAAAGACAAGCCATGTCCAGGTTGTGAAATGGGTAAGCAGAAAAAAGCTTCATTCAAGACAAAACAAAGCTTTAGTATAACTGAACCTCTTCACATGCTTCACATGGACCTTTTTGGACCAGTGAATGTTCAGACCAGAGCAGGAAAGAAGTACACCCTTGTTATCGTTGATGAATATTCAAGATACTGTTGGGTGATTTTCTTCAGGTCCAAAAGTGAAGCTGCTGCTGAAATCATTGCTTTCTTCAAAACAAATTGAGCTCAAGCACAAGCGAAAAGTTTGTCAGCTCAGAAGTGACAATGGCACTGAATTCAGAAATGCCACTCTGGAGTCCTTCTGCACTGAAACTGGCATATCTCAGAACTTCTCCTCAGCTCACACACCAGAGCAGAATGGTGTTGTAGAAAGAAAGAATCGAACGCTGATTGAAGCTGCTAGAAGTATGTTGAATGAATCTGGTCTTCCCAAGAATTTTTGGGCTGAAGCTGTTGCAACTGCCTGCTACACTCAGAACAGATCTATTTATGTCAAAAGACACAAGAAGACCTCCTATGAAGTACTCAGAAATAGAAAGCCTAATATTGGATACTTCCATGTATTTGGGTATCCAGTATACATTCTGAATGATTCAAATCAGCTTGGAAAATTTGATGCAAAAGCTGATGAAGGATACTTCCTAGGATATTCATCAAATCGCAAGGTCTTTAGAGTCTTTAACAAGAGACTTGAAAAGGTTGATGAGTCAATTCATGTTACCTTTGATGAATCCAATTCTGCAATCTTTAAAAATTCCATTCCTGTACCACCCTCAGAAAGTCCAATAAGTTTTGGTGATTCTGATCCTATTGCTGAAACTGATCAGTCACCTGAACCTGCTTCTGAACATCTCCGTTCAGAACCAGTAATAAACAAGCCTAGCAACATTCCATTTTATCCTCCAGTCAGTTTCAAACTTTTTTCCATTTTATCCTCCAGTCAGTTTCAAACTACCTTCTGAACTGACTATTGGATCAGATGTACATGCTGCTTCTCCTCAGATATCAGGATCCACTGAAGTACCTCAATCTGAACAGTTTCATGATGCAAATCATGATCTACATGAGGAAGATGATGAGACTGAGGTAGTCTTTTCTGAAGCACTTCCTGAAGTATCTCAGAGGAGTTCTTGCACTGATATCATTGTTCATCCTGGCCAATACACTAAGTGGACTAAAGCACATCCTATCGAGCAAATCATTGTAGATTCCACTAGTGGGGTTCAGACCAGAAGAGCCATAAGCGATCAATGCTTGAATGTCAGCTTCTTATCTCTAATTGAACCCAAGAAGATTGACGAGGCTATACAAGACCCAAGCTGGGTTGAAGCCATGCAAGATGAGCTCAACCAGTTTAAAGGAAACGATGTATGGGAACTCGTTCCTTGTCCCAGCAACCTGAAGAAGGAACCAATTGGGACAAGATGGGTCTTCAGAAACAAGATAGATGAAGATGGTCATATCATCAGAAACAAAGCAAGACTTGTTGCAAAAGGATATGCACAAGAAGAGGAAATAGATTTTGATGAAACTTTTGCACCAGTTGCTAGACTTGAAGCTATCAGAATATTCTTAGCTTTTGCAGCTCATCATCAGTTTAAAGTCTATCAAATGGATGTCAAAAGTGCATTCCTGAATGGAGAACTAGAAGAAGTCGTTTATGTGTATCAACCACCAGGGTTCATCAATGAAGAAAAACCACATTGGGTGTACAAACTGAACAAAGCCTTATATGGTCTGAGACAAGCACCCAGAGCCTGGTATGAAACTCTTACTAAACATCTTCTTAAAAATGGTTTTAAACGTGGTGCAATAGATAATACTTTGTTCATATTGCATGATAAAAGTGATATCCTCTTAGTACAAATTTATGTTGATGATATTGTGTTTGGTTCTACAAATGAGAAGATGTGTGGAAAATTTTCTAAAATCATGTCTTCTGAGTATGAAATGAGTATGATGGGTGAACTGACATATTTTCTGGGACTTCAAGTAAAACAAACTGAAGATGGTATTTTCATAAACCAGGAAAAATATGTCAGAGATTTATTAAAGAAATATCAATTTGATTCAGTCTCATCAAAAGATACTCCTATTTCTGCTCCATTAACTTTGGATTCTGATCCACATGGAAAACCAGTGGACCATACAAAATACCATGGTATGGTTGGTTCACTGATGTATTTAACTGCAAGTAGACCAGACATAATGTTTGCAACATGCCTTTGTGCTAGATTTCAATCTGATCCCAGAGAAGCACATGCAAATGCTGTTAAAAGGATCTTCAGATACCTTAAAGGTGTCCCCAGACTGGGTCTTTGGTATCCCAAAGGCTCTAGTCTAGATCTAATAGGTTATTCAGATTCTGATCATGCAGGTTGTAAGATAGACAGGAAAAGTACCACAGGTGGGTGTCATTTCCTTGGTGGCAAATTAGTAAGCTGGACCAGTAAGAAGCAGACTGCAGTATCACTATCCACTGCAGAAGCTGAGTATATTTCTGCAGCAAGTTGTTGTGCTCAGATTCTATGGATGAAAAACCAGCTGACTGATTATGGTGTTACTTACACAAAGACTCCAATCTTTTGTGATAACACTAGTGCCATTGCCATATCTCACAATCCTGTGATGCACTCGAAAACCAAGCACATTGATCTCGGGTATCATTTCATTCGTGATCATATTCTGAAAGGAGATATTGAATTGCACTTTATTCCCACTGATAAGCAACTCGCTGATGTTTTTACAAAACCTTTAGATGTCAAAACCTTTAAACATCTGGTCAGTGAGTTGGGTATACTAAATCCTTAGACTGGTAATCTTGTTATGAACACCTCAGTGACACTGATCTGGTTCACCAGTCTGAGCGATCCATGTAATTTTTGCTCGCCTAGCTATCGAACGCCTTTGTGATACTATCTTGGCACTTATTAATTCATAGATCATCACTTCAGGGGGAATGTTAAATATTTTTCAAACATTAAAATAAACCTTCATTCTTGAGAGGGAACTTCTTACTCAGAAAAATGTATTTAACTGAAGCACTTCAGAAAATCAAAATTATTTCAGTTGAATTTTATTAACTGAGATGGTTCAGATCTCTTTGGAACTGACCATGCTCAGAATTTGTCTGTCATCACTGAAATACAACAATCTTTTCAAGATATTTTTTTGATACTTGGTCAATTGTGTGTACACGTGACCTACTGCATACTATGTTTTAACTTACGTTGATCATGCTTATGTGTCACACAAGTTGCGCCGTAAAAGGGAAAGAAATGAGTACTTTTTCTGAAAAAGTGTTGCAGGGTGGGGTCACACAACCGTCTCTGCATTTAATGCGGATTTGACCCCAGAAATTGTTTTCGGATCTCAAACCCAATCAAAATCGATTTCAAATATAAAATATTTTATGTGTCTCGGGTTTTGAAATTCAAAAATTAATTTTAAATTGTTTTTAGTTGGAAAATCACTTTGTATTCCATCTTAAATTCAAATTCCTCTTCATTCTTTCATTTACTTCGTTTTTCATTCACTTCCCAATCATCATTCTCTCTCATATTTACTCTTCATATTCTTTTCACTTTCATCTTTCGATTCTTAAAAATGTCTAAGTCATCATCTTCTTCGCAACACAAATCACTCATCAATTTTGAATATACTCCATCGAGTGATGTGAAAACATCTGCCACTTGGCCAAAGAATTTCACTCCTTCTCAAATTCGATTTAACATGAGCAATTTCTTGGCTCAATTAAATGTGAAATCCAAAACTCTAATGGGAAGAATTAATGATTTTTGGGAGCTATCCCCTTTCCATTATGCTCTGACCGCTAATCCTCAGGCATTGTATCATCGATACTTGCTTGAATTCTGGTATACTGCTGTGGTGAGCAAAGATGAACAATCCATCTCCTTCACTCTCAATGAGGGCAGCAAGCAGTGTGTTATCACTCTTGAGGGGTTCAGAAATTCCCATCATCTGAACTACCTCAAACCTTCCCAGGTATATGCTAAATGACTCAAAGGAGTCAATTTCAGGGAGGTTCTAGTCGCCACCGGTCATGGTGATATGGAGGATGCTGATGGTAATCTGAAGACATCCGGACACATTTTTATTTCTGGTTTTGGCAATTGCTGGAGGTTCTTCTGGACCCAGATTGTGGAAAGTCTTGGTGGCAACCATGGAGGGTTGGACCAACTTTCATTACCCAAGTTGAGATGGGGTATTATATTTGGAATGGGATACAAGCAGACTTTGCTGATATTCTCTTTTCTCAGCTTGTTACAAAATTAAAAGGAAAGAGAAGTCTGCATATTGCCTTTCCAAGATTTCTGAGCTTATGTTTCATGGATATTCTTGGTGATGCTTATAATCAAGCTGGACCTGAAGCTTCAGTACCAGAATACAGCAAAGATTTCTCAAAGGCATCCACTACTGAAGATGAACCTGAACTCTCCTCTGCTATGCTTCAGGTATTTAATAAAACTGTTTCAGCCACACTAGCTGGTTCAGAAAGGTCACTAAGTGGGCTACAAAAGAATGTAGGACCCGTTAGTCGACCTAGAGATAAGTTGTTGAGCATCATCAAAGCTCCAGCACCTGTATCTATTGTCCCTGGCGATGATACTACGGTTGAGCCAATCGTTGAAACTGGTGACGATGCAACTGCTTCTGCAGCTGTTGAACCAGAATCTGGTGAGGGTACTAGTGACCCAAACCAGGGCATATCTGACCAGATTGTAAAAGTGAATGCTTTCTGGGATGACGATGAGCTACCTCAGGAGAATCTTGATTCTCTTGCTGATTTTGAGTTTGACGAGGGATTATTGGAGGCGAATCAATCCGATTCTGAGCCAGCCACCATCCTCGCAAACGCCCTTCCCCCTCCCCCAGAAATCCAAATTCAAGATAATGATCCTTATGTTCCACCACCACCATCTCATCAAAATCCAATTTTTCCACCGGGCACTACTCCTGCCTATGTCACCGACCCAACTTTTACTCCATCACTTCAATTTCTTCACCCCCAAACTCATAAAATCCCACCACCTATCAATTATGATGCCCCAATAGAGAAGGACTTGGATTCTGAGACAGAATCTGAGAGTCCAACTGATTTACAAATGAACAATGTACTTAAAGGGCTTGGTAATCTACCATTTGTTGCTCCTGCTTCTGCACAACCCCCACCTCCTTTAAATATAGAAGCACAGTTAGAGAAAACTCAAACCAAAGTCCAAAGCCTTATTCTTAGGGTGGAGGATTTAACCAAGTCTCTAACTACCAATACTAGTTCTGTGGCTGATATGAAAGGTGCTCAGATGTTTCTTGGAACTGAGTTAACCAAAGTTGCTGGAAACGAAGGACTAGTAGTTGGGAAGCTGAATGAGCTGGTGACGACTTGCAACAAGGTGAGCTCTGCAATCAGAGAAGCCTTCAAGCTAACAAAGAGAGATGTGCAAGCTTCGGTGGTTGCAAACTTGACATCTTGTGTTCAGTTGTTGAAGCAAGATTTTATGGCTGTTGGAAATGAAGTACATGAGTTGGTTAAGAAGCCAAGTATAAATGAGAAAGAACTTGGTGCTTCTATAAGTGTTGGTATTTTGGATAACCTGAAGTCTGAGCTCACTCAGAATCTAGCTGCTCAGATTTCAGAATCCATTTCTGAGAAGATTGGTGCTCAGGTTAGAGTGATGATTGCTGAACTGACCAAAGATACAAATGTCAAAGTGGACAAGGCTGTGAATGAAGTTAAAGATTCAGTGTCCAAACTTGAAAGCTCAGTTCAGAATCAGTCCAAACAGTTAGATGAAATTCTAACTCTTCTGAAGAAAGAAACTGTTGTTGCTCCTCCTCCCCCTGCTTCTTTCACCGAAGAAGATAGAAAAATGTTGAAGGATTTGAAAGATCAAGAAGCACTGAACCTTAATTCATCATTCAGATTAAGGGCTCAGTTTGCTACAATGGCAAAGGGTATATGTGATTGCCTAGAACAACAAAGTTGGGAACCACTAAAGGCAATTAAAACTTCAATTGACCTCTATGCTAAAATGCCTTCAGAGATTCCCAAAGGGGGAAGTGTGCCTATTGGTTTGCTGGCTAGTACTCAAGAAATGATTGAAGCAACCAAGAAGCAAACTGAGGTACCATCTGGTAGTGCCTCAGTTCAGGGGGAACAAGTTCAGAGATCTGAAACTGAACCTGCTAAGAAAGACAAGGGCAAAGGCAAGGCCCAAGAAGTAGAAGAACCAAAGAAAAGTTCTAAGGGTTCTGGAATCATTGTTGGTGAGAATGTGGATGAGCATGGTTATCCCTTGCACGATCTTGAGGCTGATAGTAAGAAATTGGAAGCATTGCAAAAGCAGGTCTCCAATCAATTTATTATGTGGAGGGAAAACAAAGAAAGAGAAAGGGAACAACATCTGAAGATGGGAACCCTTGATCATATAGATGTTGCAGCTCTTGGTTTATCATTGGAAAGATATGTGAAAATCAAAAATGATCCAAGAGTGCAAAAGGCTGTTGTTGATATGCTCGAGTATGAATGTGGGATAAACTATTCACCTCTGGAACAAAAGTTAGAAAGTCTGACCTTCAAGTTGTCCATTGAAGACTTAAAGAAAAATAGAGAAAAAGAAATGGCGATCAAAAGGAAGGAAATTCTGGCCGAAGTTCTGAAGGTTGAGAAAGAGTTGTTCAGACCACCCACAAAGCCCAAAGTGACTGGAACAAGGTCTGCAAGAAATCATTCTCGTGATGTTGTCTTTACTTCCCTCAAACCATCTGATGATGCTGCTGAACTTGAAAGAAAACATGAGAAGGACCAGTATGATCATTACATGAATCATCGATCGCATCCAGCCAAAATCATTGATATGGAAATTACAAAGGCTGATGGATTGAAGTTGTTTGATTTGATTGTGAAAAGAGAAGGTAGGGCAGCTGAAAAATACAATCAAGTTTCAGTTCACGAATTTGGGATTTCAGAGCATAGGGAGATGATCCAGATTCTGAAGGGGAAGCCAAAGTCTGCTCATATTGGTGCATGGTTAGCAAGAATCCAACAAAAGATGCAAGCCAAGGTAGAAATTGAAAGCAGACTGTTTGGAAAGAAGGGTCACTCTCCACTGAAAAGGAAACCTACTAAAGCACCTTCTGGTTCAAGGCCTGCCAAGAAGTAGTTCCTTTTTTTTTGTTTATCATGTACTTGTAATATATTTACATTTGTAACAAACATTTCAGTTTGTATATATATGTTGCAAATTGTAACCAATAAGTAGATGGTAAGTTTAAGTTAGACAATCACAAGTAAAATTCTGAGACATCAATGATCTATAAGATGTACTTAGAAAATTTTTATAACTTAAACAAAAACTTGCATTTCAGACTTACAAACTTGTATAGATAGAAGTCTGAGATGCATGCACTATTTCAGAACAAATAGGGGGAATTTGTTAGGTCGGAAATCGACCAAGTATAATTTGTTCAGAAATAGCTTGAAGTTTAGTGAAGACGTTTGTACAGAATTCTGAGATGTCTCAGAATTCCTTCACTGAAGCTTCACTTCAGTTCAGATCAAGATAAATCTGAAGCATTCATTCTGAAGTCAAAGACTGAAGTATGAACAAGAGAATCACCTCAGAAGCGAGCAAAGAGTGATTCTACCAGATCGAAGACTGAAGCATCTCAGTGTAAAGTATTTACAACACTTTACACTGATTACGAGGAAGACTTTTTACTTTACATACCTTTACCCAGTTAATAGATTCATCTATTAATAAAAGGTACAAGGTAAAAGTATAGGTTTGGAACATAGTACTATAAGTCACATCAACTGACTTATATACTCTTCCTAGTACAAGCATGTAAGGAATTAGGATTAATTCCTTAAATGCTCACAACCACTTTTATACGATCTTGTCCATGTCATCATGGACTTGGTCTATAAATACAAAGTCTTCTCACAACTTGCAAAAAGCTTAAAAACTTTAGCATTGCAACTTGTGAGATATACTCTAAGTAAACTTACGAGTATTTCCAAGTTATTTAGATCACTTGTTTTTCGGGATTGTTTAGATACTTACACTTGGGTGTTTATCTTTGTTCCGCAACAATCCTTGTATTTGTTTATATATCAATAAATCAAATACATTAGAAAGGAAACAACATGTCTCAATGCTACATACTTGATTATACTTATATATATCTTTATATAGTTTCTGCCATTTAGTTCTTGCATTTTACTATAAGTCAATTGTTTCTTGTTATCCATATCTGGATCGTAAACTGAACTTGTCCATCAAGATCAGTTGTACTTGCCAGTCGGGTTTAATTAACCATCTATATTTGGGACTCACACAAAGTATGAAGCCTGATCTGGGTCAGTTACAGATCGCAAGCTGTGTCAGCTTAGTCTGACCCAGATCAGATTACAAGACCAAAAGATTTCTAAGTGTTTATAGGTCAGATTTGTCATCATTAAATTTACAATTAACATTGGGACTCAACAATCTCCCCCTATTTGATAATGACAAAACCCAACTACACTTCTAACTATCAGCTTACAAAGAATCTAAAAAATATGACTAACAGTTTGTGACCCTTTGAATCTTTTGGGTTCTTTTCAATCTGATATTTAGTACTAACAAGACAACTGATTTTGTACAAATATTTGCATATATTGAGAAAAACAAAATTTCACATAAAAGCTTATTCCCCAATCATCTCTACAGTTTCTTGCTTAACTTCAAAAGATAGGGCAATTCTCACATCTACTTGTCTATCCAAACCCTCATCAATAAGTAACTGCTCATACCCATTACCTTGTTCACTGAAATTACAACAAAGTCTGTACAAGGTAAATAGGTGCATAGTTGGTACCTTATTCAGTTCAGCAGTTCTTTGGAAGACAAGCTGCCCTCTTGCATTCACGAAATACATGCCATGCTCAGGTTCAGTTATGTGCATCCCACATCTAGCATCAGGCACACCAGCAGGCAGAGACAGATCAAGATGACTCAGAATCTTGTCTAGAGCTTCAGGAGACAATTGATCAAGTAACTCTCAAGGGTTCAAATTCCTTAAGAAGTCTGAGTGATCACCTTTAGGACCATCAAGCTTTACATGTCTTCTCCTTTTCTTTTTGAGAGGCTCTTCAGACTCATCTTCATCATCCATATCAAATGCTCTGGGTCTTGGAAGGCCAGTGATATCAATCTTATGTTTCACAATTAAGGCCAATTTCTTCTCAAGGGCTTCCAAGACTGTGTCCTTATGTATGCTAGTTGTACCAACAACAATGTTATGTAACTCAACCCACTCTGTGTAACCTAGATCAGACAGCTTGTCCAGATCACAGGTTTCCCAGCTGGTTTCGTAACCTTCTCTTGTCAGTTTAATGCTAGGAATGGACTGCCCTCTTCTTCTTTTGAGTTGAACTTGGGTGATTGACTCTGGATGCCTTCTATAGTTCAGTCTTTCTTTTATTCTTTTTATCTCCAGAGCTTCCCACCCAACCTGAGCTTGAACACTTTTCCTAACATCAGTAACCTTTTGTGATGGCTTGGCATGAATCACCACTTTCTTCTTTCCTTGGCCCTTTCTTTTGGATCCAATTGCTGCAAGTTCTTCTTCTTCTTCTCTATTGAATGTTTCTTGAAGAACCTTGGCAACTTCAGGATCAGATTGCACAACAGCAGTTCTTTCTCTTTCCAGTCTGTCTTCCTTTATGATCTTGTATGCCTCCTCAACTGACATATTGAGAATTGGAGCTTGTTGAATAGCCAGCTCCCAATCTTTTTCTTTTTGAGTAGGAATTTTCACACCACTTGACTCAGCTTCAGTTGGCCTTTTCTTAATCATGAACTGAGACAGAGTGGCTGTGTCATCCTCAGTAGATTCATCATATTCATTTGGAGCTGTGTCAGCTTGATTTGGCACAGCTTGCACAGGAACAGCTTGGGAAGATAACTCAACAACCTTTTCTTTTTCAACACCAACATCCTTCCTTATATCTCCCATAACGACATCAGTGGTCTCCCCCTCAATTCTATCACCTTCCTTCTCAGCCTTTTCATTCAAACTTCCAACATTTTCACCACCATTACCAGACTCAGATTCTGGTATTTTTATCTCTTCTTGTTCTTTCTCCCCATCCACCTTAGAACCAAAAACAACCATTCTCCTGTCAGCCTTGTTCTGTCTGTCTCTCAATCATTCAAAATAATCAGCTACCTCATTTTCATATCTTTGCTCAACTTCAGCAATTTCAGCTTCAGTCATTGCACTCTTCTTTTTAGTAGACTCCTTCTCCCCCTTTTTGTCATCATCACCAGGGAAAGAGCTTATAGGAGTTGCAAGAAGTCCTTCTAGCTGATTATCGATCTTATCAATCTTTAAGTTCGTTAGACAATAGGCCGTGTTCAAATCAACATAATCTGCATGGAGGAGTGTAACCTTAGATTGGAAACTTTTTGAGGCTTCAATCAGATCATTCTTGAAATCTTTCTGTGACTTGTTAGCTGATTGGAGCTCAGAAGTTACTTCTCTGGTGAATTTGGTTGCTGCATTCTCAATCTGACGCAGAGTACCCTTGTTTCTTTCCTTCTCATTATTTACTGCCTTTGTAAGACCATCAAGGGACTCTGTCAGCTTGGTTTGGTTCTTGAGCATTTGATCAACTGCCTTCTTGACATATGCTTCCAATGCAGTCTGATCTTGACTCAGCTTATCCACCTTCTTGTCCGTCAAATCCTGATCCTTTTGGATCTTTTCCAAGCATTTGGTCAGCTTTGAGCTCTCAACCTTATAGGTTGAATTGAACTCAGTGAGCTGACCCACCACATCTAAAAGTGGGATAGTGGCAGCTTGGGAAGAATGTGCAGTTGGCTTAAAAGCCGCTGACTCTGGAAAGAGCAGCCTGCAATCCTTAGAGTTAGGGTCATTGGGCTCATATAGAAGGGGGTGGAGGCTAAGGGAGTTTTGGTGATTTTGCTCATGAGAGTGAGTCTCATGAGTGGATCTGTCAGAATTGATGATGAGTTGGTCAGCCTGAGAAAGATTGACGTTTAATTCAGGATGAGGGCCAGTGGGAATTTGTTGATCATAATGTTGATCAACACATCCACTGGCATCTTCCATCAGATCATCCCTTGAGGATGGATGGGCAAACTCATCATCGAATGAAGAGTCACTTCCAGAGATAGTGACTATGTTCTCATTGGCATCGTGAGGACCACCAATGGTTCCCTTTGCTGCACAAGGGGCTGACATGACTGCCTTAAAGACATCCATGTAACCTACAGAATCCCTCTGTCCAAGGACAGATGCAGACACAGACTCTACAGGTGTAATGTTTTGTGTAGTTGACTGCCCTTCAACAGAGGTGTGTTGTTGCACCAAAGTATCCTTATGGAGAATTGAGACCTGTACCCCTCCTTGTGATATAGAAGGGGCATTGGCAATCTGTGCAGACTCAGAGTGTAAGAATGAAAGAGTCTGATCAGCTTGGGGAGGAGAAGCAGTGTCACAAAGGCGTTCGATACTTCTCTCCTTTGGCTGACCATCCTTAGATTGGATGTGCATTGACTCTGACTCTTGTTGGATCTGGGATGGATCCACTATTGTCCTTTAGTGATATCATCAACCTTTTAGGAGGCTGATGATGGCGATATAGGTGCAGACACAGTATGACCTTGGGATGAGGTCTGTGTTTCAATACCTTCACCCTGTTTGGAGGGTTGGGTAGCAGCAGTTGTTCCCTTTTGCTCGTCTACACTCTTTTGGGAGAGTGCAGATGGGTGAGGTGTATTCGGCTTGTCAGCTTGGGTGGCAGAGATAGCTTCGGAACATTCCTTAGCTTCCCCTACACCTTGGGGGACTTCTAATGGTTTTGAAGTTTCAATGTCAACCCCAGAAGCTGACACAGATTTCCTTTGGGATCGTTTCTTTTTAACACTGTGAGGCACTAAGTCCTCAACAATGGGTCGTATAGAAGCGGATTTTGATTTGGATGAGGGTGTGGCTAGGGTGGCTGATGTTGTGGCCAACCCTTCACCCTCTTTTGTGGGAGAAGAATGAGTAGATTAAGAAGAGTGAGAGGATTCAGAAGCATGTGTACCTTGGTCCCCCTGATTGGCAGACTGAGTATCAGACTCAGATCGCGTCAAAGTAGGGACAGCTTCCTGAAGTGCCTCCTGCTGCCTTTCTCTTTGCCTGCAAAAATTAAGGTGAATCTGCATTGCTTGGGTCAGACCCTGCGCAGTTACCTTTGGACTGTTGAAAATGTTATTGTTAATGGACTTACATTCTACAGTCTGACCAGTTCCCAGACTGTAATCATTGCCAAGAATTGCTTCAATGATAAGAGCAAGAATCCTACCATATGGTATGGTAAGACTCTTCCTACTTACACGGTCAACAAGGTCCTTAAAAATTAAACCAGCAAAGTCTACTTTATTCATTGTAATCAAAGAATGAAAAATTTGAAGTTTTAAGATATTAGGCTGATCAAAGCTGCCTGCCTTTAATTGTAAGGTTTTAGAAATTGTGCTTAATAAATAATTCCAAATACCAGTTAGGTATTTCATTTTTACTACTGAAGCCAGTAAACCAGAATAATCAACATATTGTAAAATATTTTTGGCTTCAGTATGAGTAGCAACAGTTTCATAATCATCTTCTGGCATATAGGACAGCTCAAATGCAGACCTAATTCTCTCTAAAGAAATATATACCTTTTTCTTACCGTTAAGGATTGTGCCATAGATAGCTGTGTGACCTTTCTTGTTCTTACCCACAAAACAGCTCGCCCAGAATTCACAAAGGAGATCTTGGAACACCCAGTCTGGCTTTTCAATCATCATCTTCCCGAATGGATGATACCATATTAATGCCACAATGTCATCATATCCTTTTGCCCATGAAGGAGGATGAACATTGGCATAAAGCAGACTCCCAATCTTGATTTTACCAGTATCAAGATCAGCGGGAACCACAACTACATCACTTCCCACCACATAAGGTGAAAGCTTATTTGCGCTTCAGGAGCTGGGTATGGAACCTCAGATTCAGAAGAAGAGTTAGAAGAATTAGCAGAATTAGATGAAGAAGCCATTTTAAAAACAATTTTTAAAGAAGAAATTTTTGAAGCAATAAACAGTTTTCAGATTTTAGAAAGAAAAATAAATTGATTAGAAATAAAATGAAGAAGTGAATTGAAATTTTGGGGTAATCTGATTTTTATCCCTTATTCAAAATATCTGTTTGGATAAAAGAAGAGAGAGAAAGAATATGATTAGATGATCAAAAAAATGGCAGGGGTACTTTTTTAGTTACCAATTGTAACACCGCCACTTGTCACGCTCCACTGGGATCAACTAAGTAGACTAAATAAAATAATCATAAGTAATAAAACGCACTAAGATTTTTAATAACAAAAATCACGAAACTGAGTCAGACACAGCTTGCCCTCAAAAATTGAGAATTTCAAAGGGGTGAGATTTGCTATTAATAAGCTCACTGCCTTCTTACATATTAAGCATACCTAGCTTACTTATGAGATAATTGAACCTTGATTCATCCAAAGGCTTTGTAAACAAGTCAGCAAGCTGATTATCTGTTGGAATGAAGTGGAGTTCAACATCTTCTTTCATCACATGATCCCGAATGAAATGATATCTTATATCAATGTGCTTGGTCCTTGAATGAAGTACAGGATTGTTTGAAATTGCTATGGAACTGGTGCTGTCACAAAAGATTGGAGTTTTTGATGCAGTGACACCATAGTCTTGAAGCTGATATTGCATCCACAGAATTTGAGAGCAACAGCTTCCTGCAGCAACATACTCAGCTTCTACTGTGGAGATGGAAACTGAATGCTGCTTTTTGCTGGACCAACTTACAAACCTATTGCCAAGCAATTGACAAGCTCCTGATGTGCTTTTTCTGTCAATCTTACAACCTGCAAAGTCAAATTCTGAATAGCCAATTAGATCAAATCCTGAGTCTTTGGGATACCAAAGACCCAGATTGGGACTACCTTTAAGGTATCTAAAGATTCTTTTCACAGCCTTAAGATGGGATTCCTTAGGACTAGCTTGATAACGTTGCACAAAGACATGTAGCAAACATAATATCTGGTCTGCTAGCAGTCAAGTAAAGTAATGAACCTATCATACCCTAATAAGCTGTGGTGTCAACAGATTTACCATCTTTATCTTCACCCAGCTTATCACCAGTTCCCATAGGAGTTTTCATAGGTGAGCAATCAGCAAAACCAAATTTGTTTAAGAGATCTTTAATATATTTTCCTTGGTTTATAAAAATTCCATTTTTAGTCTGTTTAACTTGTAAACCCATAAAATAGTTTAGTTCTCCCATCATGCTCATTTCATACTTTTTAGACATTAATTCAGAAAACTTTTTGCAAAGTCTTTCACTGCTAGACCCAAATATGATGTCATCTACATAAATTTGTACAAGCAGGATATCACCATTATACTTTCTCACAAATAGAGTCTTGTCAACATTACCTCTTTTGAATTTGTTAGCCAATAAAAACTTAGACAAAGTATCATACCATGCTCTTGGAGCCTGCTTCAAGCCATAGAGGGCCTTATCAAGTTTGAAAACATGATTAGGAAACTTTGAATTTTCAAAACCTGGAGGTTGTTCAACATAGACTTCTTCTTCCAATTTTCCATTCAGAAATGCACTCTTCACATCCATTTGATAAACTTTGAAACCTTTGTGAGCAGAGAAAGCCAAAAACATTCTGATTGCTTCCAGTCTTGCTACTGGTGCAAAGGTCTCATCATAATCAATTCCATCCTCTTGTCTGTAACCAAGAGCTACCAATCTAGCTTTGTTTCTGGTCACAACTCCCCTTTCATCCATTTTGTTTCTGTAGACCCACTTGGTTCCAATCACAGTCTTGTGATGAGGTCTTGGAACAAGTTCCTAAACCTTGTTTCTTTCAAACTGTGTGAGTTCATCTTGCATTGCATTTACCCAAGATGGATCTTCCAGAGCTTCAGCAACCTCAGTTGGTTCAACCTTACTCACAAAATTGACAAACATGCAGAAATTGCTTGTTGCCTTCCTTCTTGTTTTAACACCAGAGAGAGGATCACCAATGATCTGGTTTATTGGATGACTCTTAGTCCATCTTGTCACAGGAGTTGGATTATTCATAACTGGGACAATGGGCTGGTTTAGATTAGAAGGTCCAGCTTGATCTGCTTGTGGAAGAGACTGATCAGCATGGACTTGAGTTGAAGAATCTGATACAGCTTGAGCATCATTTGATGGATTAAGAGTTATTGGATCAGGAGTTGGATCAGCTTGCTCATTGTTAAAGATTGGAACTCCTTCTTCTTCTACAATAAGTTGCACCCCTGAGTTTGAGCATTATCAACTCCAACTAGAGGATTAGTTGGAGGCTCATTCTCAGGTACAACCAGTTCTTCAAAATTAAATTCTTCATCTTCATGAAGAGAGCAATCTGACTGAGAACAACCTTCTTCTATGCTTACATTGACAGAGTTTTCAATAGTTCTAGTTCTTTTGTTGTACACTCTGTAGGCCTTCATCATTGTTGCATATCCAAGTAGGATACCTTCATCTGCTTTTTCATCAAACTTACCAAGATGGTCTTTCTGATTCAGAATGTAGCAAGGACTTCCAAACATTCTTAGGAAACCAATTTCTGGTTTTCTCCCCCTAAGAAGTTCATATGCAGTCTTTTGGTGCCTTTTCACAATCAGGGATCTGTTCTGGGTAAAGCAAGCTGTGTGTACTGCTTCAGCCCAGAAATGTGACTTCACATTGTTTTGAGCCATCATGGATCTGGCAGCTTCAATAAGAGTTCTGTTTCTTCTTTCTGCAACACCATTCTGTTGAGGAGTTCTAGCAGCTGAGTAGACTTGTGAAATTCCCTTTTCACTGCACAATGAGTTAAGAGTGATATTTCTGAGTTCAGTACCATTATCACTCCTTAACTGCCTAACAGGCCTTTTGTAGAGAATTTCAGCTTGCTTAATGAAATGAATTATGCAGTCAGCAGCTTCACTCTTGTGCTTTAGAAAGAAAACCCAGGTATATCTAAAATATTCGTCAACAATGACCAAAGAGTATCTCATTCCAGAGAATGAAGGAGTACTGATTGGTCCAAAGAGATCCATATGAAGCAGATCCAAACAGTTATCTATGGTTGAGCATGTTTTGGATTTAAAAGAAGCTTTGTGTTGCTTGCCTTTCTCACAAGCACCACACAGCTTGTCCTTCTCATACTTTATCACAGGAAGACCAGACACCAACTCTTTCTTGCACAACTTGTTGATATCTTTGAAATTCATATGAGACAATCTTTTATGCCACAACCAGTTCAGCTCATCCTGAGTCTTTGACATGAAACAAACTTCCCTAGTAACAGTTGGTTTTCTCATATCAAAAGAATATAGTGATTCATCCCTTTTTGCAATACGAACCACATTGCCTTCTAAATCAAGAACAATTCCCTTTTCAGATGTGAATCTTACTTCATAGCCAGCATCACACAATTGACTTACGATGATCAAATTGTGCTTCAAACCATTAACATAAGAAACCCTTCTGAAGGTAAGGGGACCATTTGTAAGTAAACCAAAACCTTCTGTCTTTCCTTGAGAGTCATCTCCAAAAGTGACATTAGGACCAGCGCGAATCCTAAAGCCACATAGCAGGGACTTACATCCGGTCATATGCTTGGAACACCCACTGTCCAAGTGCCAGGTATTATCATCGTGACCGCCCTGCATTTTCAATAAGAGATTAGTTCTTTTTGGGAACCCATCCGAAGATGGGTTCACCAGAGCTGACCTTCTGGTCTAACTCAGACTGAGTGACTGAACTAAAACTCTTATCACATTTAGACACACAATGTTGCTTGAACTGTCCTTTACCAGATTTGAAATTCTTTCTAGCAACATTTAGAGTTTCCTTTTGAACAAAACCTTTGCCTACTCCAGATTTCTTACATTCAGCTCTCAATTTTCTTTGATCAACAATTTTTGAATCAGACACATTCTTAAGAAAATTTGTATCAATTGAAACCTCACCAGTTCTGGACTCAACATATTCTGAAATTATTTTGTCAGAGTCAGATTTGGTGGTTTTAGAAACAGACTCAGATTTTGTTTGTGACTCATTTCCTTGAGAGCCAGACTTCTCATTCTTAAAAAGCTTTATTTTCTCTTTTGGAACACTGTGATCTCTATCCTTTCTTTTAATTTTCCTAGAGTTCTTGTTTGATTTAGACATAGAATCTGATACAGATTGGGTGATGGTCAGATTGGACAAATCAAGACTTTCCTCAGGTTTTAACTCAACAACCTTATCAGTCTCAGACACAGATTTAGCAATGGTCTAACCCATGGTTTCAGGATCACTAAACCCAATACCAGATTTCAGAACCAACTTAATTAGTTTAGAATTCTTTCCTTTGGTTTGGACTTTGGGTGGTGAAGGAGGCTGATAACAAGGCTCCATAGCACATACTTCAGCAATGGCTATGGCCCTATCATAATCACCATCAAAGATAGCTTGGATCTGATGAGGCATTTGTTTATTTACACACTTAGCAGTTCTTTTGGAACTTATACACCATGTTTCAGTAATCTGTTTTACTTTCAAAAACTTTTCTTCTGCAGTCTTAGCCTCTTTTACCAAAATTGAGTTTAATTGCTTTTGAGCTTTGACTTCAGACTCGAGTTTTTCAATGGTGTGATTTTTAGAACTGACATCAAGTTTAAGAATATGTATTTCCTTTTTAAGTTCTTGATTGAAGTGTTTTTGTAAAAGAACCTCATCACCAAGTCTATTTAGTCTAGACAATTTCTCATTATCAGACAGATTGGAAAAAGAAGTTACCTCAGGTGGAGTAGTTTGACTTGTAGATGCCTGGTGAGCTAACTCAGATTCCTGTTGCATTTTGGCAAGATCTTCTGCAAACTTCTGAGTAGCTTCTTTGGCCATGAGACACCTGGCATCTTCGTACAGTTCATCATCAGATGAAGTGGCACTTTCAGCCCAGTCTTTGGCTACCAGACTCTTTTCACTTTTGTTCACCTTCTCAGTCAGATCAGCTACTTGTCCTTTCAAAGCTTTGTATTTTGTTTTGAGCTCTTCCACCTTTGGCTGGCACAGCTTGAGCAGTCTCCTTAGATCTACAATCCCCAGCCATATGTCCAGTCTTGCCACATTTGTAGCAAGTGACTTTAGACATGTCAAATGGCTTCTTTGTCTTATCAGCTTGGCCACATTTTCCTTTTCCTTTGAATTTATTGAAGGATCTCCTTATTATCCTTTCAGCCAACATAGCTACCTCATTAGCTAGTGTATCACCATCAGATTCATCACATTCAGATTCAGCACAAACAGAGTTGGGATGAGTAATCACAGGAATATCATCATTAACATAAGGAATGATCTCATTACTAATTGAACTAGGGTGTTCAGTCATTGAAGCAACAAGTGCAGCAGCAGGCTGACTATAGGAATCACCCATGGCAATCCGTTTTTCTGCCTCTGAACACTCTTGGTTATGAAGTAAACCAAAGAGTCCAGGGAGATCAAGATCATGATAAACAGAACTTAATTTAACAGATGAAATGTAGTTGTTCCATTTGGGTGGTAATGAATCAAGAAATTTACTCTTTAAAACCTCATTTTTCTTTACAATACCAACTCCAGCTAAATCATTTACCAAAGCATTAAAACGGGTATGAGTGTCACTCAAGGATTCATTTCTCAAAGAGAAAAATCTCTCACACCTCCTGGTTAAAGTGGTAATAGTTGATTCCATGGAGGTAGAGCAACCCTCAAACATAACAGTCAATGTACCCCACATTTTCTTAGCAGTTGAACACATTTTAATAGAATGATAAATATCTTTGGGCACGGCTTGGACAATGAAATTTCTAGCCTTCACATCCAAGTTTGCCAACCTCTTATCCTCATCCCCCCAATCTGCCTTGTCCTTAACAATATATTTGATTGTGGCAGGAATGGTTGGTTGACCTTCCCTAACCACAGCTTCTACCACAATGGTTTATGTAGGAACATAAGGACCATCCGTAAGGATGTCAGGCATATTGTTATCGATGGATTCAAGGAACAAAGACATTCTACCTTTCCACCCACTAAAATCATCTTTATCAAACATGGGTGGTCTGTTTGAGGAACCATTATCAATATAAGATGACATAATGCTTTACTATAAAAGAAAATATGCAAGGATCAAGTCAAGTTAATTCTTAACCCCTGCTCTGATACCAATTGATACGTCCCACGGTGTATCAATATACCAAAGTATATTGTACACAGAATAGTTGTAGAGGGGGGTGAATACAACTTTTCTCGAACTTTACAAACTTTTAAGTATAAACGTTTTAAAGACTCAAATTATAGAATAAACATGTAAAGAACAAGAATCATTAAAACAGTAAAGCAGTAAATAGAGTGAAACATTCTTAGACACGGATTGTAGTTTTCAAATGTAATTCTTTATTAAGAAATAATCTATACAAAGAATTACAGGGTTGTTGCGGAATAAAGAAAGCCTACAAATATCTAAACAACCCTATGAAATGACAAACAACAATCAATAAGTTTCAGCTCAAGAGAAATTAAGCTGTGTCTAAGAGCAGAGAAACTTATGTGAAGAATGATTCTCAGGAAATGCCACACATATGCATACAATGAATGAGGCTTTTATAAGCGAAAGCTCTCCTTCTCTTGGTATCCAATTAAGCCACGTATTCTTCTTTCACTGGCTGATGAAGGAATAATCAATCGTGCCTTCACCTCGTACTTGTAGTCCCCCACGTACAGCTGCACATTCTTCATCATCCAATAAGAGTATGGACACGCATATGTATATCTAACCACCAACCTAGATAGGAACCTTCCTAGTCACATCATCGTTCTTATCCACAATCCAGATTGTTATCTTTAATTTGATTGTCAGACACAGATTGGGCCGTTTGTCAAGGCACCAATCTGCCTAAGTGTTTTCCAAGCTGACTGCTAATCCCAAGTTGTCTTCCACTGCCAGCTTGGTCTTCTATCTTCAATCCTCCTCTTCGACTTGGATTGAATGCTATGTACTTGTTGATGCAGCTTGAATAACACTAGCTTCCATAAGATATTACATTACAAAGTATGAAGCCTGATCTGGGTCAATTACAGATCGCAAGCTGTGTCAGCTTAGTCTGACCCAGATCAGATTACAAGACCAAAAGATATCTAAGTGTTTATAGGTCAGATTTGTCATCATTAAATTTATAATTAACATTGGGACTCAACAATTACAGTTAGATGTTTGATTTTTGTGGCTGTTCATAATAATTAGCCTTTATATCAATTAGATGTAAACAATGCTTTTCTATATGGAGATTTAGATGAAGATGTGTACATGTATATCCCTGATGGTTATAATCAGAATAATTCTAATTTAGTATGTAAACTAAACAAGTCGTTATATGACTTAAAACAAGCTCCAAGTTAATGGAACTTTAAATTAACTAATGCTTTGATTGAATGTGGTTTTGTACAAAGCAAGTCAGATTATTCTCTGTTTACTAGGGAAGTATATGATAAATTTGTTGCTTTGCTAGTCTATGTTGATGATATAGTTGTGAATGGTAATTGTAATGAAGAAATCAATAATGTGAAAAGCTTGTTGAGCTATAAATTCAAGATTAAGGATCTAGGAAAGTTAAAATACTTTCTTGGTATTGAAGTGTTAGAAACCAAAGATGGTTTATGCTTGTCACAAAAAAAAAAAAAAAAAAAAAAAAAAAAAAAAAAAAAAAAAAAAAAAAAAAAAAAAAAAAAAAAAAAAAAAAAAAAAAAAAAAAAAAAAAAAAAAAAAAAAAAAAAAAAAAAAAAAAAAAAAAAAAAAAAAAAAAAAAAAAAAAAAAAAAAAAAAAAAAAAAAAAAAAAAAAAAAAAAAAAAAAAAAAAAAAAAAAAAAAAAAAAAAAAAAAAAAAAAAAAAAAAAAAAAAAAAAAAAAAAAAAAAAAAAAAAAAAAAAAAAAAAAAAAAAAAAAAAAAAAAAAAAAAAAAAAAAAAAAAAAAAAAAAAAAAAAAAAAAAAAAAAAAAAAAAAAAAAAAAAAAAAAAAAAAAAAAAAAAAAAAAAAAAAAAAAAAAAAAAAAAAAAAAAAAAAAAAAAAAAAAAAAAAAAAAAAAAAAAAAAAAAAAAAAAAAAAAAAAAAAAAAAAAAAAAAAAAAAAAAAAAAAAAAAAAAAAAAAAAAAAAAAAAAAAAAAAAAAAAAAAAAAAAAAAAAAAAAAAAAAAAAAAAAAAAAAAAAAAAAAAAAAAAAAAAAAAAAAAAAAAAAAAAAAAAAAAAAAAAAAAAAAAAAAAAAAAAAAAAAAAAAAAAAAAAAAAAAAAAAAAAAAAAAAAAAAAAAAAAAAAAAAAAAAAAAAAAAAAAAAAAAAAAAAAAAAAAAAAAAAAAAAAAAAAAAAAAAAAAAAAAAAAAAAAAAAAAAAAAAAAAAAAAAAAAA
>CM067173.1:39215460-39255460 GCA_034093135.1 Erigeron breviscapus | reverse complement strand
ACATATTACAAAACATAAACATACTGATCAAATCGCTGTTGCTGTTGTCAACAGAATCATGCACTTACAGTCTCCCCCTTGACATCAGCTACACGATTTCTTCAGTCTTATAAAAACATTATCCATCAAATAACAATCTCCTGCTATTTGCATGAATATTAGCATGTAAACAAATACGCAAAATCTTCCTATATCTGCTTTCCTCAGTAGTCCATGAAGGAATAAACAAACATTGAGTGTCGTATAACCTTCGTTGATCATCTCTGGAAAGGTTCACTATCTGCATAGGATCATATATGCGCAACAAAGTAACTCTCTTATTTTTATCTCCATACATCAACGCTTCACCAGTATTCTTATGAATCTCCCAGTGATCAAGTGTACTCAAAACATCTTGAGGCCATTTCTTTACCGGGACCTTCAATACACGCTTAATCGATCTTTGAACAAATTCAATAGTTCCATCATCCTTTGTAACTTTCTTTAAGGATCTTGGCGTTATGAACATACTGGTTTTATCAAAATCATCATAGAATCTTTTCCTATAATCTTCTTGTAACTTTCCACTAAAGAAATTTGCATAACCATTACCACTAGGATTAACAAGCCTTTTCCTTCCTAAATCCATTAAATCAGATTCACTAAGGCTTTTAAAATATCTTTTCATAGGCTTTAAGTACTGACAACCATCATCTCTTTTAATAACAAACAATTTCAGCTCATCATCGAAAAACCAACTCAAAATAGTAGTAACATACGTATGAGCATCTCTATCACTGACAAAATCCCAAAAGACAGATGGTTTCATACCTTCTCCTACAAATCCTCTCGCCGGTATCTTTCTATCAATTTGATGTAGGTGATCTTCATCCCTACTTGGCACTGGATACTCTGTCACATCAAATTCCTTAGAATCTTCAATATTCCAGCTTAGAGTAATTCCATCTTCATCATCTCCAACTTTGGTAAAAACCGTAAAGTGTAGAGTTCTTGAACTTGGAATAAAAACTCGTTCAGCTTGAACCTCTTGTTGATCATCTGGAACTTGTTGTTGCACAAAATCATCATCTTGAAGAACATTAGCCCAGTCCAAATCAGGAATCATTTCACCTTCTTCCAAACTTTCATCATTTTCAGAATCATCATTTGAACCTCAGATGTACCTGCATCTATCTTTTGAAGCTTATCTGAAATTTAAAAGTTCAAATATTTCAAATATGCAAAGACAAACAGCATTAAGACATAAAAGATAGCATAAATAAAATAAACTATATCATAAATATAATGTAACAATTGAGTACACCAATATTTATCTTATAATTTTTATCTTATTTACATCTAAAGTACACAAATCATTAATCTCTTAAGGTTCAAAATCAAAATCTGAATCCGAATCCGACTCTGACTCTGAAGATGTACAAGTTAACCCTAACTGCTCTTTTATTTGATCCTTATATGATCCTGGATCATAATAATCATCAGGATCCATAAAATCTGCCATAACTCTCAAATGAGCTTGTGAATCATATCCCAATCTCTTCTCTAGTCTATGCACTATTAATGGGTGCAACTCTGACTCTGAAGACTTATTGGTAGTAGGATCAGAATTTGAGTTACCTGAATTGGAATCACTCTCATCATCATCAAGAACTACATCTGGAGCCACCATCACAGCTTTTCCTGAATCTTTCTGAGTCCCAGACGTACTAGCACCAGCTGTACCAGCAATCTCTGACTCTGTTTGGAATGGTGTCTCCCCCTGAGTCGATGCTTCTGCTTGAGCTTCAGTTCTTGGCTCACCATCAGCATTCGCATCCTCATCATCATCTTCATCCTCTTTCCTCTTCAACTCAGTTTCCCTACAACCATCTCCCCCTTGAGCCATTAACTGTCGAAGCTGTTCTCTGAGTTCAGCACTTTGACGCTTTTCATCCTCTAACTCAGCAACTAACTTCCCAACTAACCCTTGCATAGACTTCATTTGAGCTTCCAACGTCATAACTCTTGTCTCCAAATGATTCACCTTAAATTGAGTTGACATGATATGCGCAGGTTCAACTGTTGGTCTGACTCCAAAAGGTCTAGTAGGAGATTGTGTAGAAACTGGAGGTCGTCCGATCAAAGGCGGTTGTAGTGGACGTAGAAGTGTTGTAAACACAGTGCTTAGAGGAACAACAGGCCTAAACGAAGCACTCTGTGTAGCTTGAGGAACTGACACTTGAATAGATTCAGATTGAATTACTGCAACTGAAGCCTCATCTCGCTCAGGAACTGATCCTTCCGTCACCTCATCCCGCTCAGACTCTTCTTGTTGTCTATAAGTCTCAAACGCTGCAGCCAAATGAGCCGGTAGAACCTTTCCCGATCTAGGCGCTTTCTTGCGTCTAATCAAAGGAATCTCCTCCTCCTCTGGTTCACTCTCCTCTTCAGTGCGAACCCGTTTCAACCCTCTCTCAACAGAAGAAGAACCACTGGCACGAGCAACATCAGCCCTAACATAATTCAGATGATCATCTACATCTTCCAATAAGCGATCCAGCTCTTGATCTCTTTCAGCATTAGTTTCTACAAACAACTCCAGATTATCCAACGGTTGGAAATTATCCACTTGTGCAATAACATCATCTGGATCCAATGCAGCATGTACAAAAGCTTCACCAACTTCAGGGTTAGCACCTTCTGCCTGATCTAACAGATCCTCCATCGCTTCATTATCTGCCTGAACCTCTTCAGCAGCAGCTTGTACTGGCCTAACATCAGGTTGAGCCTGTCGTTGAACCCGTGGACGAACCCGTCGTTGAACTTGTCATTGACGTGGAACCGCACGTGGAACTTGAACTTGAGGTCGTGGTGGTGGTGGTGGAGGTGGTGCATCATTATTTTCTCCTCCTTCGACCTCATCTTCATCTTCCCATCCAACAGCCGGAGCTCTATAGTTTGGATTGATCAAATGTCCAAACAATGGCACATTCTGTGGATTTGGATAGGTATCCTTAACCTTCAGCATCATCGACCAAATCCTAGTTGGTGGAGAGACAATCTCATATATATCTTCCAAGACTGGCAGATTCTGTACAAAGTGATTAATGATCGCCATCGTTATCCTTGGCAACATCATAAACCTCTGCGACCCCGTCTGAGTAATCTGGGTCTTCAAAATATCAAAGAAGTAATCCGAGAATGAATATGGTCGATTCAAAGTCAAGGCCACCATCTGCGAGCCTACTTGTTTATTGAGCTGATCAAATCCTGCATGTCGGTTACTGATCGCCACAATCAATACATGCGCCAAAAACCTCCATTGGCCATAGAAACCTGCCTTCGCAATCGGCCACTTAGCACCTGGTGTAGCATGTCCCATCCTTCCAAAACATCCTCTGACCAAGGTTTCTTCAAACTCTATCGGACCATTTTCTTCTTCAAACGTCCCTAAATGCAATATCTCTCTTAAATCAGCAGCAGAGAAAGAAAAAGTCTGATTAGCCACAGTGGTCTGAAACCTAACACTCCGAGGGACAGCGGGTCTATCTCCTTGTGCTGGCTGCGCTTGAACTACCCTTACAGACGCATTATTCCAAAAGTGATGCAGATAACCTTGATATAGAACTGGATTGTGAGTGAGCACGAAATGAATACGTGATCGTTCCAAATACTGAAGCAATCCATTAAACTCCACATTTCTGCGATCTCTTGACAAATCAATCAACTGATTGTGAGTGGAGAAAAAATTTCTCGGATTTCCTGCCATTTCTGTAAAACAAAAACAATAGTGCAATAACGAAAATTTAGCAATAATAAATCTGCACAATAAAACTTAGGAAATTTTTGAATCTGGTTGTAAACACGTGTTAAAGTCTCAAACGCGTGTACCAATTCTTCAAACGCATGTTACAATGGTAAACGCGTGTGATCAATGGTAAACGCGTGTAGTAGGGTAAACGCGTGTAGTATGCCATAAAGACCTAAACACGTGTACAAATTCTTCAAACGCGTGTTACAATGGTAAACACGTGTGAACAATGGTAAACGCGTGCAAACAAAGGTAAACGCGTGACAAAGAGTAAACACGTGGTACAATGGTAAACACGTGAAGAAGAATAAACACATAAAGCATGGGTTTGTAAACACGTGTTTTGCCAAACGCGTGGAACAAGGTTAGTTAAACACGTTATTTACCAAACGCGTGTGGAAAAGGTTTTGTAAACACGTTATTTGCCAAACGCGTGGAAAGTTAAAAAAAAACTTGTGTTTTTGATGTACAAATTCCTAAACACGCGTAAGATTCAAACCCGTGACACTGTTCATCTTCTCAAAAGTAGGTTTAATCATGATACTATACAATGAATTGCAATCAATAAGCAATAAACCGTAAAACATACCTGTATAATAATCACGAAAAAGATCACGAAGAACAAGTTTATCGAGATGAACAGTAACCGATCACAATCAAGACGAATGAACACGATTTTAAACTAAACGCGTGTAAGAGGTAAAATGAGTGTAAAAAGTGAAATTGAAAATTTAGAATGAAAAAAAGAGAACGAGTTTGGTCATGGTATTTATATACTCGTGACCCAAACGCGTGGTCAAAGCCGGTCAACCACGTGTTTAACTTAAGGCAAACACGTGAACAAAGGTTAAACACGTGTAGTCACCCAAACGCGTGGTCAAATCCAAACACGCTGTAGACAGCCAAACACGTGAAGGAAAACTCCAAACGCGTGGTCAAATCCAAACACATGGAGTAGATTACCACATGATTAAACGCGTGTTACCTGTACAATCAAACACATTTTCAAACAACACTTAGAGAATTTTCATACCCTTTACCATCAAACCTGAATAACCAGCCAACACACACAGGATAGAGATAATCTGTATGAAAACTCAATGGTTGAACCCCCTGAAAATCAAGTCATCATTAGCAGATAAAATTTTAACAATCAAACCTGAAAATCTTGACTGTACGATATACCTGTATCAACTGAAAAACCATTACATAAACTTTGGTAATCTTACACAACAAGTTAATGTGATGTATAAAACCATGAAGTAACGGACATTTTAAAACATCGATACCAGGACTTGATTTGGACTCAATTCATTCACCGATAATCATTAGCAATCGAAAGCCTGCAAAATCAAACTCCCCCTTAACTAATGATACCAGATAAGATACTTTTAACAACTTTGGAAAAACACACAATTCCAATATCGAAAATCCTGCACACTTAAAGGAAACTCATCAATGCATCAAAATCAACAGATAACATTATTTTAAGCATGCAAAGAAAATATCGAAATGAAAGCCTATGGTCAGTCAAGAATCATCGTCAAGCATATCTTTTCACCAAAAAAAAACAAATTCTTGAATCGATCGGTCCCCAGCACTTTCACCAAAAACAAATTGAAATCTCAAAAATATATCAAACTAATCTTGACTATATTTTGACTTTTCCAAAGCAACAAAATTCAGAAAGATCATTTCCTTAAACTTAAACAAATTAATGTCCATATCAGAAAACAATCTTTTAACATAATACTTCAAGCAATAAAAACTCATATAATCCAGTTAAGGACCATATAGCTGAACAATAGAATCATTAGATGATTATTAACTCTCTCGTGCAATAAGAACTAGTTTTGACACAACTACTTGACACATAAGATTGAAATACAAAAATGAAAATTTAAAAGACAGAATAAACTTTAAATTTAAACCTCATTATTTATTTACACGAGATTCTAAGTTTCTGCAGATTAGATCAGATTAGCAATTACATAAGCCTGCAGGTGAGAAATAGTTCTCTTATTATTAGTTATGAACAGTGACTCGACAACGATTACCGGTATAGTTGTCCTCTTAAACACTCGGTACTTCCAGTTTCCTTTGGTTTGTGACACTTTCGTATTACTTGAGCCAAGGACAGTCACCATGTAACCTAGTAAGTTACTCATGTCACATTATTATTAATGTAGATGTGTATCCCACAGTCAAACATACACTTAAGTCGACAGAGCATTAAAGTCCTTAACCAGATGTGTTTATAAGCGTTACAACTTTGAAGTCACCATGGTTAATGATCTTACGATCAAGGGTCAGAACAAACACATTTGATGTATAGTGCATGATTCGAATTGGCTATTCTTCATTGCTTCTTTGAAATTAACTTCATTGATGTGCAGCAATTTGATACTTCGGAAATATTCGATGAAATTTTTTGACTATTCTTCATTATTTCTTTATTCTTCGGTACTTTGTTTTAGCCAATCGAGATCATGATGGTTTTAATAGTTGCTTTAGAAGCTAAAACCCATTTTGTTCTGTTTAGATTGACATACACGAATGCATGCGAATCCCCCCTATGGTTTACAAACACATCCAATCGCAAACCAAATGCTAAATCTTTCTCAAGTTTTAAGGATGGCACAATTCACTTGAAAAGTCCATATTCAAGGCCATATGCTGACGTGTTATCCACAAATACGGTTATTGAACAATTAATATTCAGGGAAACCTTCGGTACTTTGTGTCTACCGATACATCCTTAGAAGTAGTCACTGAACTAAGCAGTTATATTACAATTAAGCAAGCTTAAAAGCTAAAATATCCTCACTTCTATTCTTCTTAAAGCATCAACTTAAAACTCTATCTTTTTTTTTTTTTTTTCTTTTTCATTTTTTTTTTATTTCATTTTTTTTTTTTTTTTATTTTTTTTCTTTTTTTTTTTTTTTTTTTTTTTTTTTTTTTTTTTTTTTTTTTTTTTTTATGACACTAATTATATACAAACTTAAAATAGACATTCTTTTTGTATTTTCATGACTCTAGCTATTTACAGACTTAGACTAGACACAAGTAAAATAAAATAAAATATACAAGAAAAATAGTTCTTTGAGAGAGCTAATAAGAATCAGCATTCTTCATACCATTGAGAAGAATCAGCTTTTCAAAGCGAGTTTTATCAAATGCTTTAGTATACAGATCAGCTAGATTATCATCAGTTATAACTTTTTCCAAATGAATTAACTTCTTTTGGGCACAGTCACGCAAAAAATGATGTCTAATGTCAATATGCTTGGTAACTTTATGCAAGACAGGGTTATTAGTTATATCTATAGCTGACTTATTATCAATCTTAATAGGAGTATCAAGAAAATCCATACCGTAGTCTCGAAGTTGTTGCTGAATCCATAATACCTGGGAACAGCAGCTTCCCGCAGCCATGTATTCTGCCTCACAAGTAGACTGAGCAACCGATGTCTGCTTCTTACATTGCCACGATACAAGTCTCCCTCCTAAGAATTGACATCCGCCAGTTGTAGACTTCCTATCATTGTTACAACCTCCATAATCCGAATTAGTGTAAGCAACAAACTCAAACGTTCCTCCCAACGGATACCATAGACCAAGTCCTTGATTTCCCTTTAAATATCTGAGGATCCGTTTTGCCGCCGTTAAATGTGACTCTTTCGGATTAGCTTGGAATCTAGCACACAGACAAACAGCAAACATGATATCTGGACGCGAAGCAGTTAAATACATCAATGAGCCGATGATTGCCCGATAATGAGTAGCATCCACAAGTGTATCATTAGAATTAGAAACCCCTAGACCATGATTCAACTGAATAGGAGTACCATAAGTCTTGGATTCTAACATTTGAAACCTTTCCAAGATGTCATTGACATACTTAGTCTGATGAATGAAGAAACCATCCTTTCGTTGATCAACTTGCAGTCCAAGGAAAAATTTTAATTCCCCCATAGCACTCATTTCAAATTCCTTCTTCATACTCATTTCAAAATCCTTGCACATCTTAATGTCAGATGAACCAAAAATGATATCATCTACATAAACTTGCACAAGTATATAATCTTGCTTCTGCCATTTGATAAACAATGTGCTGTCTATCGATCCTCTTGTAAATCCATTTGTCAACAGATGTGTTGACAACTTCTCATACCACACTCTTGGAGCTTGTTGTAATCCATAAAGAGCCTTATCCAGTCGATATGCCCTTCTTGGATAATTTGGATCTTCAAACCCCGGTGGTTGACGAACATACACTTCTTCCTTAACTTCTCCATATAGGAAGGCACTCTTCACATCCAACTGATACACCTTTATTCCTTTGAAACTAGCATAAGCTAAAAATAGCCTTATAGCTTCAATCCGAGCAACTGGTGCAAAAGTTTCATTGTAGTCATAACCTTCCCGCTGTGCAAAACCCTGAACAACTAGACGTGCCTTATTTCTTGTAACAATCCCTTTGTCATCTCGTTTGCATTTAAAAACCCAACGAGTTCCAATTGGTTCGATACCTCTAGGCACATCAACTAATTCCCATACTCCAAGTTTTTCAAATTGGGCCAATTCTTCTTGCATAGCCTCAACCCAAAATGGATCTTGAAGTGCTATCTTAACATTCTTGGGTTCTTCTTGTGAAATAAAACATGAATATAAACATTCAGTAATTAAACCTGTATCCTTCACTTCACAAAATAAGCTAGTCATCTCCTTATTTAACTGATTTCTAGTTCGGACAGATGCTGAAGCTTCACCAAGAATATTTTCAACTGGATGATCTTTAGTTGCTCTATGTTGAGGAGTTTTGTGACATTGAAAATCATCACCCATATTCGGAACAATTTGGGTGGGAGACTCTCCATCAGGTTCAGAAGAAGAAGAAGAAGATGAGTCAAGCGGGTCATCATCTGGTAGTGGAATATTAGTTGGATCACTTGAACCACTGGATTGACCAACCTCAGTTGTAGGAACAACTCTGGGTGGTGGTACATCAGCAGTAATAGGTGCAACAGGAGTAACCTCAGAATCATAATTCAAGTGATCTCTAATAATATCAACATTTTCATCAATAGGAACACCAGGAAAAGAGATTGGACCCTTAAGTGAAGTAAACACACTATCATAAGCAAAACTTGACTCAGAACCAGCATGAGTAGCAGGTTTATAACTTACAATCACAACATTAGTACCAAGATCGACTCTACCTGTCTGCGAATTGAAACCCCGACGAATGGGAGTTCCCGGTTTATATCCCAGAAAGAAACCTTCTTCCACTTTAGAATTAAACTTTGGTTGAGGAGAAGTTTTCAGAAAAGTACAAGGAACACCAAACGGTTCCAATCCAGACAAATCAAGTTTTCGTTTGTTGAGAAGTTCATAACAAGTCTTATTAAACCTTTTAACAGTTAGCACCCGATTTAACACATGACAAGCTGTGTTCACGGCTTCCGCCCAAAACATAGTTGGTAGCCCTGAATCAGCAAGCATAGTTCTGGCAGTCTCGATCAAGGTCCTATTCTTTCTCTCAGCAACTCCATTTTGCTGAGGTTCATACGGAGCACTAAATTGATGTTGAATTCCTTTAGACAAACAGAAAACATCCATCACCGAATTTTTAAACTCCGTGCCATTGTCACTCCTGATTCGTTTGATCTTCGTGTTGTAGAGATTCTCAGCTTCAGTGAAAAAGTTAATTAGAATCTCCGTAGTCTCATCCTTGGTAGCTAAGAAGAAAACCCATGAAAACCTTGAATAATCATCAGTGACAACCAAGCAGTAGTACATTCCCCCTCTACTCCTGACATTTACTGGACCAAAGAGATCCATATGCAGTAACTCAAAAGGAGCGGCAATTGAATTTTGTGTCTTGGGCTTGTGAGGCTTTTTCTGTTGTTTTGCCTTTCAAGCATGGAACACATCTATCTTCCAATTCAAACTTCTTTTTAGGAACACCTTGAACCAGATCATTCTTCACAATGTAATTCATCTTTCAGAAATGTAGATGTCCCATTCTTCTATGCCATAAGAGAGAATCACTTTCGCTTGCCTTAGACAACAAACAGACTTCCTTCTGTACATTCTTGGTTCCTAACATTAAACCATAAATGTCTCTTTTACGAGGAGCAGTCAACAATATCCAATCATCTGGAATAACAAAACCCGGTTTCAAGACGAATGCAGCTTTGTCGTTGAAGAAAACTGAATTTCCTCGGTCACAAATTTGTGACACACTCATCAGATTATGAGTAAGTTCTTCCACGTAATTGACATTCTTTAAAGTAAGTTTTCCATCGACGACATCTCCTTGTCCAGTGATTTGTCCGCCCTTGGAATCAGCAAAATTTACATGTGATCCTTTAATATTTACAAACTCAGACAGAAGTCTTCTGTCTCCTGTCATGTGCCTGGAGCAACCGCTATCAAGATACCAGATACTAATAGGAATTGGTGGTAGCCCCTGCACATGAAACAAAAATGGATCAGTTATCAAGGACAACCCAAGCCTTTATAGACTTGGGTTTACCATTCTCGTCCTTAACTAGCATTTCAGTCCAATATCCATTGCTCCCAATAGTGCCTTGGATGATTGCTGAGCATGCTGCAAAGGTATATTCTCAACCCTTGATTGAGACCTATTAAGGAAAAATGGTCTATTCACTTGTGGAACACGAGATGTGTTACGGTCATTGTAGTTCTGTCGATGATCCCCTGGTTTTGCATTTTGTGATGACTGACCAGATCTATTTCTAGGAGAAATATATCTTGGTGAATCATTTCTTTTAGCCACAGGTGAAACAAATTTACCAAAAGCTTGATTACCCATCCCATTAGAACTACTGGACACATTCTGTTGTTTACCCTTCCCTCGTTCAAAGGAAACATGGGAATTAGGAGATAATCCTCTATTTTGATTTGACTTAACAGGAGAAACTGACTGTCTAGAGAACTTCCTAATTCGGTTGGGGCAACAACTATACACATGTCCAACTTCATAACAAGCAAAACAAGATCGTTGTGCTGACTTTTTAGAAGATTGTTGAGCTAATGGTTTAGATGGAGGAGTATTCAAGATATTCTTAATCTCCTGAGTCGCTATCTCTTCCACAGTAGGAGCCTTAGTCTCAGAAGTTGAGAATGATTTGGTAACACTAGGTTCAGGTTCAGTAACATACTTAATCTCAGTTGAACTAGTCTGAACTCCTTTCTTGACAAACTTCTGACTTAGCTGTGGTATATCATGGTTTTTGGTCCTCAGTTGTCTAGGAATGAATTTGGATTGCTTAGGTTCAGTGGAGGCGGGTGACTTAGGATAGTCAGTAAGCACAGGTTTAGCAGAATCAGACTCAGCCAAATCTGGATAAACAGGGTCTAAGTTGTTGTTAAAAGGAGGTCTTACATCAGAGTAATCAGCTCCTAGTCCTGTTTTATCCTTAGGATGTCTAGGTTTACCTAAACAAGCTACTAGATCACTTCCTCTCCATTTAGCTAAAGTAGTCTCATGCTTAGTAATGGTAACCCTAGCATCAGCCAAATCCTTCTCTTTCTTACCAATTTCACTAGAAAGAAAAACTATCTTTTCATTTGCAAGATTTTCTCTAAAAATTGATTCTTTCAGTTTGTCTTTTAAGGCAGCATTATCATTTCAAGTGACTTAATCCTACTCTTAAATTGACGTTCTTGATCAAGTAAAGCACTATTCTTAGAGAAAAATGACTACGTTCCTTGCTGATAGTTTCATAACTAGCGGTTAACTCTAAAGTCTTGGATGAGGCAATACTATGTTGTTGCATCAAATCTTTAACAAACATGCAAATACGACGAACAGTCAAATAAGAAAAAGTTACCTGTTTCTCCTCGATCATCGCAGTCAGCCATATATGCAACAAAGTCTGATATTGTCATACCTTCAGGAATATCAAAATCATCAGCTTCTGTAGAAATAGCCTTGTCCAATTTTGCACTTGAGCTCATCGATTGATTATCACTCTGGCTGCTTGTCTTATCAGAAGATTCATCTATCTGCTTATCAGCCTTTTTAAACTTCACTGCTTCATCTGCATTCTTTTCATCATCAGAAACCTTTAAAGCAGCATCAGTAGCAGCAGCCTCTTCACTTGTGTAAAGAGCATAATCAAATGCAGCACTTCCGTCATCAATCACATTAGCTACTTCATCATAAATTTCAGCTAGCAAAGCATTTTCAGGTTCATTTTCCTTTGTCCAAAGATAAGTACCATCTTCCTGTCTTGCCACCATGGCATTTTCAGGATTTTGAACTTGATTTTCTGTAGGAAGTTCCTGAATGATCATTCCATCATGCTCTGTAGCTTTGGCTGATTTAATTTGATTTCCAGCTTGGACACCTCCCTGATTGTAGTTCTGACGATTAGCTGTAGAATTATCAAAACGCTTTGGTCTTTGACATTCCTTAGCAAAATGACCAAAACCGTCACAATTATAACACTTAACCTTGGACTTGTCAAATCCTCTATTCTTGTCAGATGCAAGATTTCTTCCAGTTCGTTGCATAAAACGACGAGCTTTTATAGTGAGCATAGCCATTTGCCACTTCAAGTCCATTTCCTCTAAATCATCAGGATCAACTTGTTCATAATCTTTATCAATCAAACTTGGATCTGAAATTTTTTCATTGATAAATGCCTCATGAGCAGAACACATAGCAGCAAATACTTGCATACGTCCTTCAGCAGATTGCATACTCATTGGCATCGAACGAACAGTTGTACTTCCACTGTTTCTTGATCCACTGCTATTCCTAGTTGAAGACGAATTGTCATAAACCATGTAACCTGCAATTCCATCAGGATCCATAACAGGATGAATGGTTTCAGTGGATAAAAGAGCAGTAGTTCCACTTCCAGAAGTAGAGGACGATGAAGACAATAGATTATCAGTATTAGCATGATATAGACTCGGATTTTGTTGAAAAACCGAAAGCTCATCCTTTGCTTTACGCTTCATTTCCCTGTTCTTTACTTTTGAAACAATCTCTGCCAAGGTGTAAGATTCATAATCTTTCTCTTCTTGAAGACTATGCACAAAGTCATTCCATTTGTTCGGCAGAGAATCCAAAAATTTATCTACTAGTTTATTTTGTGAAAATGTAACACCAAAATATCCCAGTTCAGTAATCAGATGATTAAAACGAGTTATTAAATCATCTAAACTTTCAGATTTCAACCCATTAAAGACTTCATATTGTCTGTTCAGCAGCTTAATTCTTCCCTTTTTCATCAACTCATCACCTTCACAGTATGCGTTTAAAGCATCCCACAAACCTTTAGAGGTCTTATGTTCTCCGAGAAGATGAATTGCATCCCGAGGTAAGCACATTTCTAAGTTTGACAAGGCCTTTCCTTCAATGGCATATTCTTTCTTCAACACTTCAGACATATCCCCAATCTTGTATTTGACCTCATTTCCAAGAGCATCTTCATGAGTTGGCCACTCATATCCTTCAGTAATCATCACCCATTGATTGAAATCAGTAAGGCGAATATAGGATTCAAAACGTTTTTTCCAACTCCAGAAGTTTTCAAGTCTTATCAATTTTGGGGGTGAATTGGTACGACCGACTTCATGATCGTGAAGAATTAAAGCATTTATGTATTGGGCCTCTTTTGATGAAACTGTAGGTATTCCAGACATCATCGAAATACGACAAAAGAAGAAATTAAAAGAAATGAACAGTACCACGTGTTTGAAATAAACACGTGATTAGAACAGAGAGTGAACAGGTGCACGTGTTTAAGATAAACACGTGTTTAAGTAAACACGAGCTTAAAAGACAAACACGTGTTAAATAGCAAAACACGTGTTAAATAGCAAAACACGTGTTAAAAGACAAACACGTGTTAAAAGACAAACACGTGTTAAAAGCAAACACGTGTTAAAAGACAAACACGTGTTAAAAGACTAACACCAGTTTAAAAGACAAACACGTGTTAAAGAGCAAACACGTGTTAAGGTAAGGCTAACACGAGTTTAAAATACAAACGCGTGTTAAAAAGCAAACACGTGTTACAAAGACAAACACGTGTTTCGGATTAAAATCTTGCACGATTTTAGGCAAAATTAAGCCAAACAAAAACGATCTCGAACCTTCAGATTGTAAAATCTATTGGCTCTGATACCACTTGTAGGTCCTTGTGGACTGATCGTACACGAGAACGCTTATAGTTATGACGAGAGTGCGGAATCCTCTCGTGATAACCTGTTTGGTTAATTAAATTATCGTCTTTCGTTGTTAATACAACCTAAGACCTTAAACGCGCGCGGGTTTGCTAATTGACAGAGTTTAGTCGTAATTTCTTAATTAATCGTCCCTAATTACGTATTAAGTGTGAGTATTTATACTTAATGTTCATAAACGCGTGCTAATTATGGACCGTATTCCTTAAGGCCCAAAGCCCATTAGCAAACGCGTGTTTTATATGTAAACACGTGATGACCACGAGTTTAGTCAAACTCGTGTTACTGTAGCACGAGTTTGTACACACTTTCTTTTGTCATCTTTTAAGTATACTTTAATTACTTAAAACGTGACTAGTTTATCACTTGTATCTGTATGTTACTTATAATCACATTCATACAAGTCGTAAACATTAAACATACCAAAACTCTGATCAATATGTAATCATTCACATTACTTAAGTCCAAATAACAAGTTTAAACAAAACATAAGTCTATGATTACATATTACAAAACATAAACATACTGATCAAATCGCTGTTGCTGTTGTCAACAGAATCATGCACTTACAGTGATTTCTTTCATGGTATCAGAGCCAAGTCGTCGGTTATTCGTAATTTGTGGGTGATTTCATCATAGATCCGTTCAGATCTAGGGCTTATTCCACTTAGGAATCCTAGATTCTCTTTTCTGGTTTTTTGTTCAATTGATTTAGGGTTTCTTCTTCAAAACCCTAATTAAAGATCTTCCGCTGCTTCTGTTCGTATTTGCCCTAATTTTTAGGGTTCTTATCTTCAGTAAACATCATAATTGCGACTTTCAATCTCCGGTTAGCTCCCTTTTCCATTCCTTTAAGTCGCCTAATTTTATTTTTAGTTTTATATTTTAATAGTTCATCTGTTTAATTGTTTAAAGTTTACTTTTTTAATTTTTTTAAATAGAATTCTTAATGAGTTAGACAGTTAGTGATATAATTAAGTTTCTAAGGGTTTATAAGCTGTAATGTTAAGAAAAAATTGTCTATTGATTTATTTGGTCAATTTGTGTTATATTATTATCTTATATGAATTATATATATGGAAAAAGATAGGAGAAACTTAGAAACATAAGTAAAACCATTATTTGTGATTAGCTTAATGTAGAAGTGTGATGCCATGATTGATTTTTCATTCACTCCAGATTTTTTTGGTTAAGATTAGCTTGAATATTACTTTGTCATATTATATCTTGTTTCCAACTCTTCATATTTTCAGAATTAAGAAGCTATGGCTCCTAAACATAACTCCGGGCATAAAAAAACGTTTGAAAAGAAAATGAATTGACTAACTCATAAAGTCTCAACATGGGGCTTTAGACAAGTTTGTTCAAAGGAAGGCAAACACTTCTTCTAAGGATCAACCTGGTGGTGATAATAATGTTGCTAGGAGAACGTCATTATTTAAATGATACATACATATAACCATTTGTTATTACGTTACTAGAAAACATTGTTTTAATTGATGTTGTACTTATGACATTTTTTTTAGTATTATTGAATTTATTTTTACATATATGCAAACCTTTGGTATATAAAAGGCCTACTTTTTATTTACTGAACAAGGCCTAAAAAATCCACGGGACGGCACTGTTCTGTTCGTGTTCAACCGCAAGCCGTTCCATTCTTTCTCTTTACTTATTGACTTTATTATTTAGTTGCAAGATAATACGTACCTAATCAAGAAGTTCGAAAGTGGCCGGTGTCTAATTAAATTCCAACGAAATTATGGCGGAAGCAACAATGATAAGGTTTCGTGTATACAACTCAATGACGAAGAAAAAGGAAGTGTTCAAGCCCATAGTTCCAGGCAAAGTGTCAATGTATGTATGCGGAGTTACGGCTTATGACTATAGCCATATTGGGCATGCTCGTGTCTACGTTGTCTTTGATCTTCTTTATAGGTATACATATAACTATTACTCAGTATTATTTTTTATAGACAATATGTTAATCCATAATTCGATCGTTTTCATATATGAAGGTATCTAAAGCACATTGGATATCAAGTTACATACGTCCGCAACTTTACGGACATAGACGACAAGGTATTAATATTCTCAAAATTAATCTTATGGTTTTGATGATTTATATTTCTTTTCTTTCCTTGTTTTGGATTACCTAATTTCATTCACTCTCCTAAACGCTATATATGTACGTTGTTTTCCATCTTTTATCATATATTATTAAATATGAATTGATTTTGCAGATTATTAATGCAGCCTCTAAGGGGAAGGAGGACCCATTAGTTTTAAGTGACAGGTTTATCAAAGAGTTTCATACAGATATGCATGATCTCCAGATCTTGCCTCCTGATGTGGAACCGCGTGTTTCCAATCATATGGATCATATCATTCATATGATACAAAAGGTACGTACGTAAATATATATTTGTAGCTCATCAAAATGCAATACATAGCCAATCGATCTGTCATATCAAATTTTAATGAGCATATATATATGAATTAATGTTGATATACTTAAATTTGTTGCTGGTATGTAGATAATTAGCAACGACAGTGCTTACGTTGTTGACGGGGATGTCTATTTTTCTGTGAATGATAAAAAATACCCGGAGTATCACACGCTTTTTGGAAGAAGAGGAATCAAGATTGAAGACAAATTAACAACATCTAATCCAAAAAAACGGAATCAAGATGATTTTGCGTTGTGGAAGGTACTATTCTTTTTTAAAATTAAACTTATATATATCAGTAAAATAGTAATGGTAATTTCTTGTTCTTTTGCTTGAAGTAATGTTTTTAAAAACACTAAAACAGGCCTTGGCCGGGCTTTTTAACTAATCTTAAAAGTCCCATTTTCGCTGAAAAGATGGAAGAAAAAAGAGTCTTGTTTTTAAAACCCAATCCAAATCAAGTACTCACAGTATATGTTTACTTGTTCATCAGGGTGAGAAGCCAGGGGAAATGAGTTGGGACAGCCCATGGGGTAAGGGTCGGCCCGGATGGCACATTGAGTGCAGTGCCATGAGTGCAGCTCATCTTTCTGATAGATTTGATATTCATGGTGGTGGGATGGATTTAATCTTCCCCCATCACGTGAATGAAATAGCACAAAATCACGCCGCATCCCCACACTCCAACATAAACTATTGGATCCACAACGGTTTCGTCACTTTAAATCACGAGAAGATGTCCAAATCCACCGGAAAATTTTATCCTATCCGTCAGGTACCTATATATACTTTAATTTTGTTCCATCATCTATCTATCACAGTACCTTAGCTATTGTAATTGTAATATATTTATATTCTCTCTTGTCTTAATTTCCCAGATCACTAAAGAATATCATCCACTTTCCTTAAGACATTTTTTGCTTTCAACCCATTATCGTTCACCGGTGAATTACTCAGTTCGTCAGATCGAGGATTCCTCAGAAGCTGTCTATTACATATATAAGGTGAAAAACAACTTACCTAGCTTTTTATATATACATGAGTAGCTAGTAATTGATATCTTTAATTTGAATTATCCGCGGTAGACAATTTTAGTAACATTCATAATTTTTGGTTGGCAGACCTTGAAAGACTCTGAGGATGCTATCTCAGAATATCAAGATTCACTCGGCGAGGAACATATCACCAGTGATGCCAAAAAAATTATCAACCAACTTAAGGATCAGTTTGAGCAAAAGTTGGCTGATGATTTACAGACAACTAGTATTTTGAATATTTATCTTGTGAAAGCTTTGAGATTTATGAACCAAGTCTTGTCAAAGCTTGAGGTTAGTATTGGATCATTGTTGATATGTTTCGCGTGTCAATCAATCTTAATGTTCTTTCTTCTCACTCTTTATTTTTACTGATTTTCAGAATGATCAAATGCCAAAGAAGTTGTCAAACATCAAGTCTCTTGTTGAGTTAGATAAAGAAGTTACAAACGTTTTGTCCGTGTTAGGACTGCTTTCTGATTCGACGTATACAGAGGTACGTAGCTGCAGAAATTGCTCAGTAGCTTTTATTTATTTTAGTAAATATATAGATGAAATTTATAAACCTTGTGGTGTGTGTGTGTGTATACTTGACAGGTTTTGGAGCAACTAAAAGGGAAAGCACTTACAAGAGCAGGGGTGACGGAAGAGTACATATTGCAGCGTATTGAAGAACGAGCATTGGCTCGAAAGGATGCAATCGCCAGAAAGGATAATGATTTTTCGCTGGGTGATAAGATTAGGAGTGATTTGGCTTTCAAAGGGATTGCCCTCATGGATGATGATAACCACGTCAGTTGGCGTCCAACTGTGCCAACACCATTGAAACGACGGTGAAGATTGTGAGTAGTTTTGTTAGTACTTGTATGATTAGTACTCCTTTGTAAGAATTTAAAGAGAAAAAGTATGGTTTCTGACGTGTTATTTCAAACTGCTTTTTTTGACCCGAACCTATTTTGTCCTGCTATCCGACCCTGACCCGACCATTTTACCACCTATACTTAGGACCCAAGATTATCTTGGAGCGAATCTGGTGTGCATGTGTGTAACCCTTTGTTGAAACTTGAAACTGATTATGGTGGATGTAACAACCCTACTTTTCAACATTATATATGTGCTAGTTATGTTGTCTATAATCCCGCAAGCCATAGTTATACTTGAAGCTAGTAGATAATGCCCCTAAATTAACAATCTAAAGCTATTGTTCAATTCTAAATTTGATTTATGAAATACCATTGAACAAAAATTTCATTGATGATTAATCAAGTTATAAATGATAAAATGAGCCTCACAGGTTGAGATATCAATCAAAATTCTTATAAATGTCCAACAAATCAATCACCAAACCAATTTAAGTAAATATGACATGAGAATAAAGGTTTCTATCTCAAAGTATATTTATAAATTAATATGTACATAAAAGTGTTTAAATAGCAATGAGTATATATATATATGCTTAAAATAAATACAAGTTTATAAGTAAAGGCTTATGTAACAAATTAAAAACACAAAAATCTATACATACATATACATATACACGACATATATATACATACACATACTAGAATAAAAATTTACTTACACTACAAACAAATACCATTTAACCTTACAAAATACATATACATACATCTAACACCTACATACATATTATATACACAAATTTAAAAAAAAAAAAAGAGACAAAAACCCTTTCATTTCCTCCCCATGAGGCCGGCCCCCCTCCCCCCTTTTCACACCCTCACTCTTCCAATTCAAACACTCCATTCACTCTTGAAACTCTCAACTCTTCACACACTTCATACACAACCTCTTATTCTCTCAAGAAAACTTTCTCTCCTCCCTTTCTTCTTCTTGTTATCTACGGCCAAAAGGAAGAAAAAAAACAAAGGTAAAAACTAATCTAAATCATAACAATAATAAGGGTTTTGCAAGGGAGTAATCAAGGGTTAACATAAGCTAGGTATAAGGGTGTTTTCAAGCTTTAACAAGGGGTATCCTTGGGGTTGAAGGCCACGAAAATTCTGCCCATTTTTCACCATCAAAACCAAGTTCAAGAGGGTATAATCTTCATCTTTTTAGTTAGATCTAATCTTGTTCTTGTTTATATTCAAAGGTTTTATCAAAAACTCATACTTTCTTCTTGTTTTCCTTGTATATACACTTAATGAGGGAAAAGTTGATAGGATCTTTCTTTCCATGCTCATGCATGTCGAATCTAAGAAGAAAGATCCAAGGATTCAACAAGTTTAAGACCCAAAAGTGTGGTTATAGATTAGTAGCTTTTAAAGTGACTTTCCTTTTGATAGATCTATATGTTTTTGTATATTTTTGAAGAATATATTCTGAGATTTTTCATTAAAAGATGTTTTTATGTTGTTGAATGTTAGATCTATAAAAGTTGGTATTAAAAAATGTTGATTTGAATGCATGTATGCTAGATTTAAGAAAGTTGGATCTTTTGTTGGATTATGAGATGGATATGGACTTGTTATAAGTGAAAAATATGTTAATATTAATGTTAATATTCTGGAAAAATTGATGAAATAACAAAGAGACAAAGCTTGGACCAAAACATGTTAAAATAAGCTAGAAATCATAAACCGAAAACACGCAAAAATGCATTTTGAGCACACACATGCACCATAATCTTATGACCAAGGAAATATGATAAACCTACTGAAAATAAGTTGAAATAAAAGTATAAAACTCAGATCTATTGGTTCATGACAACAATAAGCTCAAAAATCACCTTTTCGGGTCAATAATCACTAACCGAAAGCACTAAATTGAACATATCACACCACCACCACCATCACGATTTTGGACACCAAAATATGATGAACTTTCTGGAAATAATGAAACAAGAATGAAAATCCATTTTGAAGTACCTTAATAGCTTAAGAAATGAGGCTAAAATCACTATTTCGGTAAACGATTTTTAATCATAAAATCCTCAAAATGAGCAAGACACAAGAGAGGTTGAATTGATATGAATTTATATTGATAAAAGTTGCCTAAAAGGCCTGGGATTTTTGACCAAAATGTTTAGTGATGATTTCTAAGAATTTCCATGAATTATTGAATTTAAATGGTAATTAAAAGACATAAAAGTCCATAAATAAATTATGTAAATCAAGAATGGGGTTAAATCATCATAACCATTGATAAAAATAACTAAAACCTACTGGAGAAAAATAGTTAAAAGTCAAGAGACATGTGTTATATAATTTAAAGATAAATAATTAAGTAAAAATAACTAATTAAATATTATTATTAAAATTAATGGAAAATACACAAATAAAGGTATAAAACATGAAATTATAAATTAAGAAGCATATATATCAGAATATAACCTAACTAAAATCATTCATAATTTATAAAGACAATCATGACACTTAAAAGTATTTTTAAGGAATTATTTAATTAATCAATAAAATGAATAAATAATTAATTAAATAATATTAAATTAAATAAAAACTTATAAATCAGAAAATATTCATAAACACCAACATTATGAGATAACTAATGTCAAATATTATGATTAAACAAAGTATACAATGGAAATCATATAAACCAAAGCCAAACTACCGAAATTCCAATAAACGTACAAAAACGTTTAATGAGAAAACAACTCCTACCACCAAATCTCTTTTAACCAAATATGAGAGCATCATAATGTACTTAAATTCCACAATTAAGTAACAACCAAAGATGTGCAAGTCAATTAGCAAACATCTCATGATCTAGCACACTAGTTCATGCTACACACTCTTACGTTGTGTATATATAAATACCATGGTTTAGGCTTGCTTGGGGAGCAACAAGACTAGACGAAGATCTCGCATTTGATCAGCCCCTAACACTCTCAAATCAAGTGAGTCATAGTCCCCTTTCAAACTCTTTTATGTGTTTTACTTTCGGGGTGAAAAACATGATAAATAAAATGGCTTTATATATATGAAATGATTCTTGAAAGAATGATTATGAAATGGGATATATTGTATGTTCAATGTGTTATAAGTTCGCGATGAGCTTGAGTTCTGTCAAACTGAGATACTTCAGTACACTACTATTAACTCCGATAGTGGAGGCCTGTAGTTAGAGGGTTGCGCAACTAGAGTCGTCTACTCACCCACTAAATAGGTAACGGTGGAATGTTTGGTCTGCCTTGGTGGCCACCTTCATTGCCAGTCCGACCCGAGCGGTGCTCTAACTATCTTTATATATTATTGGCCGTCTCCATGGCACGACCCCAATTGTGATTAAAGCACTTGATTGACAGCTTGTGCTCTGAAATGAAATATTATGTTGTTTGGGACATGTAAATGGTCGTAGTAGTGGCTCAAGCATATACTCATCGAATTATGCCTTTTGGCGGAATGGAAATCATTATTATTGTGGATGGAAATTTATTGATTGAACATACGGGTTGGGTACGGATAATATGAACAATATTCTTGGAAACTACATGATTTACTACTTCATAAATTAAATTGTTTGTATGTATATTTGGTAGAATAAAACTATAAACTCACTCAACTCTCGTAGTTGACACTTTTTCTTCATGCTTTTCAGGTCTAGGGCAGTAAGTTAGCACTTTGGACCGCCTCTTGGATGATGTGTTTATTTGTTACATGTTGGACTGGTAGTGCGAACATTTGATCTTTTGATAATGAATTTGGTTATGTAATGTTTATTAAACGTCAACTTGAACTTGTAACCTTTTTAAATTTGAATGGCATTTGAAACTTTGTGGTGATGTTTTATATTTAAATCTTTTGTACCATGTCGTTCTGTGACATCTCGTGTTCCGCCTTAGTCGGGGTGTTACAGAAAAATGGTATCAGAGATGCAAGGTTATAGAGAATTTTTGCTATAACCTACGTATTTTCAAACGAGTCGAATATTTCTTAAACAATTGAGTCGATCATAAAGTATTCTTGTTTTACTTATGCATAGCCTGATCAACTATGCCTAACTAAAAATTTAATATGGAATGATCGAAATGATTGTCTAAGGGATATTCAAAATGAGTCTTTTGAAAATAAGCTTTAAAAACGATTCTTGGTGCAAAAGATACATAACCAAATCCAATGTTTGCATTACCTATTAGAACCCTTAGTTAATACCCCCACTTGGCTAGCATTACTTTGTCCATTTAGATATAATACATGAGAGCTATGCACAAGTCGAATTCCAGTCACTACTTTAATTATAAATGGTTATGTTGGTCGTGCGAGTCGAGTTGGTCGTCGGTTGTGGATGGTCATGTCGTTGTTTAGTTGTTAAGCTTGTGAGTCATTGGTCGAGTTGGTTGGTTGCTTGTCAAATGGTTAAGGTCGTCTCATGGTCCGTCGAGTCGTCTTGCTGTCCGTAAGTTGCCACACGGGTCGTCTATGGTCAAGTCGGTCGTCCATGGTCGTCTAAGCTTCGAGTCAAGTCGTCATCTCACGCCTTTGTGAAACTTGTGTAGGAACATCATGTCACAAGCAAGTGGAGCTTCCGGATCAGCCCCTAGACCAAGGAATTTGTATGGATTCGTGGACCACATGGAAGAGGAAGAAAGGAGACGCCTAGAGCAAGGGAAACCTCCCCAACCACTCCAAGAAGAAGAAGAAGAAGAGACCGAGCCAATGGAAGACCCATCGGAAGACGATGATGCTAGAAGTGTTGCCTCTAGCCAACCCGGACGCCGCTCACCCTCGCCACCACCATCACCACCAGCCCCTAGAGCACCCACTCCGCCAAGGCAAGATGCACCCATGAACCTAAGTGATGGGCGATTTCCAGCCCAAGACCCATACTTTCAGCCGCGCCTTCCTCGTGATCATCCCTGGTACCATCTCGGACATAGGCGTCAAGGAGAAGAACCACATCGCCCAGTTTACGGGGTACCCCCTCCACCTCCCATTGGTATGACTCGTGAAGAAAGGGAGAGGGTGTGGGGAATAGCAAATGGATTAAGGGATGCTAGACTAAGGGTGAGGACTCAAGAGGTGATGATGGAAAGAGCCTTGGGAGTTATGGATCGAACGGGGGACTATGCGAGGTTGGCGATATCGGAAGTTCGTCGAGTTAACGAGGTGATATTTATGATGGGATGTGTGCTCACGGCTGTTTGCACTCTCGTGGTAGCTCTCATGCTTAGGAAGTAAACCTAAGGGCTTCTTTATTTATGAACTTATTCGATGTATGAACGTTTGTACTTTGTTTCAATTCCTTGAACTTTCTAGCTTATATGTGACGATGATCGCATCGTATTTGACATGTAGCAATTTTGTAAACTTATCTTGAATGATATATATGTATGCTTAATGCCTCTCTATGGTTACATGATGTGCTATCCTTGTTGTGTTATAGTTATCCCTATTATAAAAGTTATAGTTACAGCAGGAAATCAGTTCTGACCACTTTAGGTAGAACGGCCATATCTGGAGTTCTATTTCGTCTTTTGACCTGATTCCAATTGGAGGTGAAACTTAACTCATAGGGCTACGTTTTATATTTAATGAGTTTTTCCCAGAACGTCCATCTTAAGCCACTTTTACATGCTCCAAGTTCGTACACAGATTCTGTAATTCTCTTAACTAACCGTGAAAGCATGGTTGATAAATTTTAGAATTTACCTAGCCATTTATTTACTCATAATGACAAGTGCGTCGTGATTATAAAAAGGAATATGAATCGGGATATACATATACATATGTGTGCAAACGAGCCCTCTATGCACTAAGTAACTTTAGATATACTCGTGTGAGATCAAAAGTCGTGAGTCGAGTTTATGTCATATGATTCAATAAACGAATGACTAAACTATATTATCCTTTGTAGAGACATGGCACCACGAAGGACCGGTGGAGAAACAAGTGAAGAGGCCCAGTGAAGGGCCGAGTTAGCTGAGCTTATCTCCCAACAAATCAATGCCGCGATGCCAAACATTGCCACCCAAATTGCGGAGAATGTGACCGCTACACTCAACACGGCTAGAAGACAAGATGGAGGAGGAAATGCTATTGACAGGAATGCTTACAAGGCTTTCACGTCTTGCAACCCCAAGGAGTTTCATGGGACGGAAGGTCCTGTTGGGTTGCTTACTTGGTTCCAAAGCATGTAAGCCAACTTGAACATCATTGATTGTGCGCCAGCTGACCGTGTTAAGTTTGCTGCTAGTAAGCTTCAAGGAAGAGCTCTTACTTGGTGGAATCTCCAAGTGACTACTAGAGGTCCTACAGCAGTCAATGCCTTGACTTGGGAGCAGTTTAAGGAAGAGTTGAAGCGTGAGTATTGTCCACGAGAGGAGGTACAAAAACTGGAGATGGAATTATGGAACCATGCCATGAGAGGGCTGGAATTGGAGGCTTATGTGATCCGCTTCCACGAGTTGAGCGTGTTGGTGCCGGAGATGGTAACCCCTGTGGCTAAGAAGGTTGAGAGGTTTATCTACGGGTTGGCACCTGAAGTTAGGTTGATGGTCACTGCTGCAAGCGCTACCACTCTTGAGCAAGCTATAAGTTTGGCAACCAGGCTATTAAATGATTTGGTTAGGCGTGGGAAGTACACGAGAGGTGAATCAAGTTCGAGACAAGGAGGAGGAAATCGGTTTGGTGATCGCAAGGGGAATGGGCCGGATAAAAGACAAAAAGTAGTGAGAAACTATGGAATTGCTGATGTTAACCCCAACCCAAACGGTGGCATGCCGCCAAGATGTAATCGTTGTGGCAACCACCATCGAGGAGAATGTAGGCAGTGCACGACTTGCAACCGATTTGGACACCTTGCTGCCTATTGCCGAAGTGGAGCAAGAGTTGGAGGAAACCCCGGAGCATGTCGTGAATGTGGAGCCATGGATCATTGGAGGAACGCCTGCCCTAGGTTGGGAAGGGCTCAAGGAGGTCGTGGAAACATGAACAATAATCGTGGGAATTTTCGAAATGTTGGCAACCGTGGGAATCAAGCAAACCAAGGAAATAATGGGAATCGAGTGAACCAAGGAATTGGTGGAAATAGAGCAAATGGAGGGAATCAAGGTAACAACGTGAACCGAGGAAACCAAGGAGGTCCAGCAAGAGGACGGGTGTATGCGATGGGAGCAAATGAGGCACGTGATGACCCAAATGTCATCGTAGGTACATTTCCATTAAATAATGTTTATGCATCTATGTTGTTTGATTCTGGAGCCGAGAGAAGTTTCATTTCCTTTGAATTTAAAGAATTAATTGATAAGATACCTAGTGAGCTTGAGGAAACTTATTATGTTGAATATGCTAATGGAAACGAGTATAAGACTAAGGAGATTATTGCTGATTGTAAGTTAACTTTAGATGAGAAGGATTATAGTATAGACTTGATTCCCATAGAAATAGGAAGTTTTGATGTGATAGTAGGAATGGATTGGTTGTCAAAAATGCGTGCCGAAATACTTTGCCATGAAAAGATCATTAAAATTCCTTTAAATAACGGTGAGGTGCTAATAGTTCAAGGCCATAAGGCGGGAGTCCAACCCAAGATAGTGTCGTCTATGAAAGTGAGGAAGTATTTACGCAAGGAATACCATACATACTTGGCACAAGTAGTGGATAAGCGAGTAAAAGATAAGGATCCTCGCAAGGTAACAGTGGTTAGAGACTTTCTAGATGTATTTCCGGACGAACTACCTGGACTTCCCCCAGCGAGACAAGTAGAGTTTACTATCGATTTAGTTCCCGGGGCAGCCCCCGTAGCTAAAGCACCGTATAGGCTAGCGCCTTCCGAAATGCGAGAACTCTCAGAGCAATTGCAAGAATTGCTTGATAAAGGTCTAATCCAACCTAGTTCTTCGCCATGGGGTGCGCCAATTCTCTTTGTCAAGAAAAAGGATGGATCTTTGAGAATGTGCATCGACTATAGAGAGTTGAATAAATTGACGATCAAGAATAGATATCCGCTGCCGCGAATAGACGATTTGTTCGATCAACTGCAAGGAGCGTCGCTATGGGCACGAGAAGAAGATGTACCTAAAACGGCCTTTAGAACTCGCTATGGGCACTATGAGTTCCTAGTGATGCCATTTGGTCTCACAAATGCGCCAGCCGTTTTCATGGACCTAATGAATAGGATTTGTAGGCCATACTTGGACAAATTCGTCATGGTGTTCATCGATGACATTTTGATATACTCTAGAAGTAAGGAGGAGCACGAGAAGCACCTGAGGATAATCTTGCAGCTACTTAGAGACGAGAAGCTATACGCTAAGTTTTCTAAGTGTGAGTTTTGGCTCTGTCAAGTCCAGATTCTGGGGCACGTTGTGAACGAAGAAGGGATCCATGTAGATCCGTCTAAGATAGAAGCAATCATGAAATGGGAGACACCCAAGACACCAACGGAAGTGCGTAGCTTCCTAGGTTTGGCGGGTTATTATAGGAGGTTCATTCAAGGATTCTCTAAGATTGCGGTACCTTTAACCCAATTGATCCAAAAGTCAAGAGAGTTGAATAAATTGACGATCAAGAATAGATATCCGCTGCCGCGAATAGACGATTTGTTCGATCAACTGCAAGGAGCGTCGCTATGGGCACTATGAGTTCCTAGTGATGCCATTTGGTCTCACAAATGCGCCAGCCGTTTTCATGGACCTAATGAATAGGATTTGTAGGCCATACTTGGACAAATTCGTCATGGTGTTCATCGATGACATTTTGATATACTCTAGAAGTAAGGAGGAGCACGAGAAGCACCTGAGGATAATCTTGCAGCTACTTAGAGACGAGAAGCTATACGCTAAGTTTTCTAAGTGTGAGTTTTGGCTCTGTCAAGTCCAGATTCTGGGGCACGTTGTGAACGAAGAAGGGATCCATGTAGATCCGTCTAAGATAGAAGCAATCATGAAATGGGAGACACCCAAGACACCAACGGAAGTGCGTAGCTTCCTAGGTTTGGCGGGTTATTATAGGAGGTTCATTCAAGGATTCTCTAAGATTGCGGTGCCTTTAACCCAATTGACCCAAAAGTCAAGAGAGTTCGAATGGGGTGAAGAACAAGAGCAAGCGTTTCAAACGCTTAAAAACATGTTGTGTGAAGCACCAATACTAGCATTGCCGGATGGAATGGAAGGATTTGTAGTATATTGTGATGCGTCGAATAAAGGGCTAGGGTGCGTACTAATGCAAAGGGACAAAGTTATTGCGTACGCATCTAGGCAATTAAAGCCACATGAGAAGAATTATTCGACACACTATTTGGAGCTAGGAGCCGTAGTATTTGCCTTGAAGATATGGCGACATTATCTTTATGGCACCAAGTGCACCATATTTACCGATCACAAGAGTTGCAGCACATCTTCGATCGGAAGATGTTGAACATGAGGCAAAGGAGGTGGATGGAGCTGCTTAACGATTACGAGTGTGAAATTAAGTACCACCCCGGAAAGGCAAATGTTGTTGCTGACGCCCTTAGTAGGAAGGTGAGCACTAGGGTGTCGAGGACAAGAATTTATCACTTACGAGTGAAAATGTCTCTAAGGGACAAATTCTTAGAAGATCAAGCAAAGGCTTTTGAAGGGAAGAACATTGAAGAAGAGGCATTGAGTGGGGTAGAAACCAGGTTCGATAGGGATGATGAAGGCATCTTGTACTTCAAAGGAAGAGCTTGGGTCCCAAAGATCAACGGGCTGAGAGAGGTATTAATGAATGAAGCTCACAATTCAAAATACTCGATTCATCCGGGAGCGGATAAGATGTACCAAGGTCTAAAAAGGGACTTTTGGTGACCTGGGATGAAAGGTGATGTAGCCCTATATGTGAGCCGATGCATGACTTATGGTTTTTTTTTTTTTTTTTTTTTTTTTTTTTTTTTTTTTTTTTTTTTTTTTTTTTTTTCTTATTTTTACCACTTAACTTATTTTTTTTTTTTTTTTTTTTTTTTTTTTTTTTTTTTTTTTTTTTTTTTTTTTTTTTTTTTTTTTTTTTTTTTTTTTTTTTTTTTTTTTTTTTTTTTTTTTTTTTTTTTTTTTTTTTTTTTTTTTTTTTTTTTTTTTTTTTTTTTTTTTTTTTTTTTTTTTTTTTTTTTTTTTTTTTTTTTTTTTTTTTTTTTTTTTTTTTTTTTTTTTTTTTTTTTTTTTTTTTTTTTTTTTTTTTTTTTTTTTTTTTTTTTTTTTTTTTTTTTTTTTTTTTTTTTTTTTTTTTTTTTTTTTTTTTTTTTTTTTTTTTTTTTTTTTTTTTTTTTTTTTTTTTTTTTTTTTTTTTTTTTTTTTTTTTTTTTTTTTTTTTTTTTTTTTTTTTTTTTTTTTTTTTTTTTTTTTTTTTTTTTTTTTTTTTTTTTTTTTTTTTTTTTTTTTTTTTTTTTTTTTTTTTTTTTTTTTTTTTTTTTTTTTTTTTTTTTTTTTTTTTTTTTTTTTTTTTTTTTTTTTTTTTTTTTTTTTTTTTTTTTTTTTTTTTTTTTTTTTTTTTTTTTTTTTTTTTTTTTTTTTTTTTTTTTTTTTTTTTTTTTTTTTTTTTTTTTTTTTTTTTTTTTTTTTTTTTTTTTTTTTTTTTTTTTTTTTTTTTTTTTTTTTTTTTTTTTTTTTTTTTTTTTTTTTTTTTTTTTTTTTTTTTTTTTTTTTTTTTTTTTTTTTTTTTTTTTTTTTTTTTTTTTTTTTTTTTTTTTTTTTTTTTTTTTTTTTTTTTTTTTTTTTTTTTTTTTTTTTTTTTTTTTTTTTTTTTTTTTTTTTTTTTTTTTTTTTTTTTTTTTTTTTTTTTTTTTTTTTTTTTTTTTTTTTTTTTTTTTTTTTTTTTTTTTTTTTTTTTTTTTTTTTTTTTTTTTTTTTTTTTTTTTTTTTTTTTTTTTTTTTTTTTTTTTTTTTTTTTTTTTTTTTTTTTTTTTTTTTTTTTTTTTTTTTTTTTTTTTTTTTTTTTTTTTTTTTTTTTTTTTTTTTTTTTTTTTTTTTTTTTTTTTTTTTTTTTTTTTTTTTTTTTTTTTTTTTTTTTTTTTTTTTTTTTTTTTTTTTTTTTTTTTTTTTTTTTTTTTTTTTTTTTTTTTTTTTTTTTTTTTTTTTTTTTTTTTTTTTTTTTTTTTTTTTTTTTTTTTTTTTTTTTTTTTTTTTTTTTTTTTTTTTTTTTTTTTTTTTTTTTTTTTTTTTTTTTTTTTTTTTTTTTTTTTTTTTTTTTTTTTTTTTTTTTTTTTTTTTTTTTTTTTTTTTTTTTTTTTTTTTTTTTTTTTTTTTTTTTTTTTTTTTTTTTTTTTTTTTTTTTTTTTTTTTTTTTTTTTTTTTTTTTTTTTTTTTTTTTTTTTTTTTTTTTTTTTTTTTTTTTTTTTTTTTTTTTTTTTTTTTTTTTTTTTTTTTTTTTTTTTTTTTTTTTTTTTTTTTTTTTTTTTTTTTTTTTTTTTTTTTTTTTTTTTTTTTTTTTTTTTTTTTTTTTTTTTTTTTTTTTTTTTTTTTTTTTTTTTTTTTTTTTTTTTTTTTTTTTTTTTTTTTTTTTTTTTTTTTTTTTTTTTTTTTTTTTTTTTTTTTTTTTTTTTTTTTTTTTTTTTTTTTTTTTTTTTTTTTTTTTTTTTTTTTTTTTTTTTTTTTTTTTTTTTTTTTTTTTTTTTTTTTTTTTTTTTTTTTTTTTTTTTTTTTTTTTTTTTTTTTTTTTTTTTTTTTTTTTTTTTTTTTTTTTTTTTTTTTTTTTTTTTTTTTTTTTTTTTTTTTTTTTTTTTTTTTTTTCTATGTGCTAGTTATGTTGTCTATGATCCCGCAAGCCATAGTTATACTTGAAGCTAGTAGATAATGCCCCTAAATTAGCAATCTAAAGCTATTGTTCAATTCTAAATTTGATTTATAAAATACCATTGAACAAAAATTTCATTGATGATTAATCAAGTTATAAATGATAAAATGAGCCTCACAGGTTGAGATATCAATCAAAATTCTTATAAATGTCCAACAAATCAATCACCAAACCAATTTAAGTAAATATGACATGAGAATAAAGGTTTCTATCTCAAAGTATATTTATAAATTAATATGTACATAAAAGTGTTTAAATAGCAATGAGTATATATATATATGCTTAAAATAAATACAAGTTTATAAGTAAAGGCTTATGTAACAAATTAAAAACACAAAAATCTATACATACATATACATATACACGACATATATATACATACACATACTAGAATAAAAATTTACTTACACTACAAACAAATACTATTTAACCTTACAAAATAAATATACATACATCTAACACTTACATACATATTATATACACAAATTTTTTTATAAAAAAAAAGAAGACAAAAACCCTTTCATTTCCTCCCCATGAGGCCGGCCCCCCTCCCCCCTTTTCACACCCTCACTCTTCCAATTCAAACACTCCATTCACTCTTGAAACTCTCAACTCTTCACACACTTCACACACAACCTCTTATTCTCTCAAGAAAACTTTCTCTCCTCCCTTTCTTCTTCTTGTTACCTACGGCCAAAAGGAAGAAAAAAAACAAAGGTAAAAACTAATCTAAATCATAACAATAATAAGGGTTTTGCAAGGGAGTAATCAAGGGTTAACATAAGCTAGGTATAAGGGTGTTTTCAAGCTTTAACAAGGGGTATCCTTGGGGTTGAAGGCCACGAAAATTCTGCCCATTTTTCACCATCAAAACCAAGTTCAAGAGTGTATAATCTTCATCCTTTTTGTTAGATCTAATCTTGTTCTTGTTTATATTCAAAGGTTTTATCAAAAACTGATACTTTCTTCTTGTTTTCCTTGTATTATAAACTTAATGAGGGCAAAGTTGATAGGATCTTTCTTTCCATGCTCATGCATGTCGAATCTAAGAAGAAAGATCCAAGGATTCAACAAGTTTAAGACCCAAAAGTGTGGTTATAGATTAGTAGCTTTTAAAGTGACTTTCCTTTTGATAGATCTATATGTTTTTGTATATTTTGAAGAATATATTCTGAGATTTTTCATTAAAAAGATGTTTTTATGTTGTTGAATGTTAGATCTATAAAAGTTGGTATTAAAAAGTGTTGATTTGAATGCATGTATGCTAGATTTAAGAAAGTTGGATCTTTTGTTGAATTATGAGATGGATATGGACTTGTTATAAGTGAAAAATATGTTAATATTAATGTTAATATTCTGGAAAAATTGATGAAATAACAAAGAGACAAAGCTTGGACCAAAACATGTTAAAATAAGCTAGAAATCATAAACCGAAAACACGCAAAAATGCATTTTGAGCACACACATGCACCATAATCTTATGACCAAGGAAATATGATAAACCTACTGAAAATAAGTTGAAATAAAAGTATAAAACTCAGATCTATTGGTTCATGACAACAATAAGCTCAAAAATCACCTTTTCGGGTCAAATAATCACTAACCGAAAGCACTAAATTGCACATATCACACCACCACCACCATCATGATTTTGGACACCAAAATATGATGAACTTTCTGGAAATAATGAAACAAGAATGAAAATCCATTTTGAATTACCTTAATAGCTTAAGAAATGAGGCTAAAATCATTATTTCGGTAAACGATTTTTAATCATAAAATCCTCAAAATGAGCAAGACACAAGAGAGGTTGAATTGATATGAATTTATATTGATAAAAGTTGCCTAAAAGGCCTGAGACTTTTGACCAAAATGTTTAGTGATGATTTCTAAGAATTTCCATGAATTATTGAATTTAAATGGTAATTAAAAGACATAAAAGTCCATAAATAAATTATGTAAATCAAGAATGGGGTTAAATCATCATAACCATTGATAAAATTAAACTAAAACCTACTGGAGAAAAATAGTTAAAAGTCAAGAGACATGTGTTATATAATTTAAGATAAATAATTAAGTAAAAACAACTAATTAAATATTATTATTAAAATTAATGGAAAATACACAAATAAAGGTATAAAACATGAAATTATAAATTAAGAAGCATATATATCAGAATATAACCTAACTAAAATCATTCATAATTTATAAAGACAATCATGACACTTAAAAGTATTTTTAAGGAATTATTTAATTAATAAATCAATAAAATGAATAAATAATTAATTTAATAATATTAAATTAAATAAAAACTTATAAATCAGAAAATATTCATAAACACCAACATTATGAGATAACTAATGTCAAATATTATGATTAAACAAAGTATACAATGGAAATCATATAAACCAAAGCCAAACTACCGAAATTCCAATAAACGTACAAAAACGTTTAATGAGAAAACAACTCCTACCACCAAATCTCTTTTAACCAAATATGAGAGCATCATAATGTACTTAAATTCCACAATTAAGTAACAACCAAAGATGGGCAAGTCTACTATCAAACATCTCATGATCTAGCACACTAGTTCATGCTACACACTCTTACGTTGTGTATATATAAATACCATGGTTTAGGCTTGCTTGGGGAGCAACAAGACTAGACGAAGATCTCGCATTTGATCAGCCCCTAACACTCTCAAATCAAGTGAGTCATAGCCCCCTTTCAAACTCTTTTATGTGTTTTACTTTCGGGGTGAAAAGCATGATAAATAAAATGGCTTTATATATATGAAATGATTCTTGAAAGAATGATTATGAAATGGGATATATTGTATGTTCAATGTGTTATAAGTTCGCGATGAGCTTGAGTTCTGTCAAACTGAGATACTTCAGTACACTACTATTAACTCCGATAGTGGAGGCCTGTAGTTAGAGGGTTGCGCAACTAGAGTCGTCCACTCACCCACTAAATAGGTAACGGTGGAATGTTTGGTCTGCCTTGGTGGCCACCTTCATTGCCAGTCCGACCCGAGCGGTGCTCTAACTATCTTTATATATTATTGGTCGTCTCCATGGCACGACCCCAATTGTGATTAAAGCACTTGATTGACAGCTTGTGCTCTGAAATGAAATATTATGTTGTTTGGGACATGTAAATGGTCGTAGCAGTGGCTCAAGCATATACTCATCGAATTATGCCTTTTGGCGGAATGGAAATCATTATTATTGTGGATGGAAATTTATTGATTGAACATACGGTTTGGGTACGGATAATATGAACGATATTCTTGGAAACTACATGATTTACTACTTCATAAATTAAATTGTTTGTATGTATATTTGGTAGAATAAACCTATGAACTCACTCAACTCTCGTAGTTGACACTTTTTCTTCATGCTTTTCAGGTCTAGGGCAGTAAGTTAGCACTTTGGACCGCCTCTTGGATGATGTGTTTATTTGTTACATGTTGGACTGGTAGTGCGAACATTTGAACTTTTGATAATGAATTTGGTTATGTAATGTTTATTAAACGTCAACTTGAACTTGTAACCTTTTTAAATTTGAATGGCATTCGAAACTTTGTGGTGATGTTTTATATTTAAATCTTTTGTACCATGTCGTTCTGTGACATTTCGTGTTCCGCCTTAGTCGGGGTGTTACAGTGGATCAAACATTTCAACTCAATTGGACAGATTCTTTTTTGTTGTTTTGCGAACTTGCAGAAAAATCATAGTTTTGGTTGTGCTTTTGCATATTGTATTTATTTGAGTTGACCCGTTAGTAATGACATCCCTGTCATGATCACCCGCATATTTCTATGTTTAGGTAGCCAAGTGACTTGTAGTGGCCGGTCGTTCTATAGTATTAGTTCACATGCTTACAAGTTATCTTACATTGCATTTACTTTGTGTTGTTGTAGATCAATGGATCTTTGGCACGAAAGGCAATCAAGGATTTGATGGCAAGAGGTGCGATTAGGATGGTTTCTGCACATGTCAGTCAACAAATCTACACCAGGGCCACTAATACTTGAGAGAAATATTAGGGGTTACTTGTTTTCGTGAGACAATGTTGAAGCATGATTTTCTTGTTTGCTCCCTCTAGTTTTCTTTATTGTAAGATTGAGTACCTTTTCATGCCATCTTAAAAGGCCTCCAATGCTATATTATCAGACTTAGTTGTTCATTTTTGTCTCTTTGACTAGAAAATCATGATTAATTTTTTTTTTTTTTTTTTTGTCATATTCATGGTATTCATCATATCTTTGAATCTGTTGTGAAGTTGTGCATCATGCTCTATATGTTGTTGCTTATACAGATTATCTGTACCATATGTACAGAATTTGATCAAATATTTCTGGTTTTCTTTTTCTTGAATCGTTTTTCTGAAATAATCTATCTAACTTGTGTGTGGAATGTTTGCCACATATAGTCAAACCAACCCTCTTAACTGGAGATTTTTAGAAAGTTAATAAGCTGCTACTCGAACTAGTAGTTTTCTTTGCTGGTTGACATGGTGAAAAGGCTGCATAAAACATGCAAAAGAAGTTGCGACTAAACATAAAACAAGATTAATGGTTTTCAGATCAAAACGAGACAGCATCGAACATTGAGGTTATAACTTAAATGGAATGCAGTGGTTAACAGTGAATATAATAATTAAATTAAAATAACAAGGTAATATTTCAAGTGCCTATTGTAATCATACAAAATTCCCATGAGACTTCTAGCCAAATTCTTCATACAAACTTATCACAACTCTACTAAGTCATCCATTGTAGTGTTTGTCTAATTCACCATTTAGTCAACTCATTACATATATGAACTCATCTCCATAATAATCACCACATTTTCATCATATTACTACTAGTCATAACACAATTTATAACATTAGCCAAACACTAACTTATGGATGACCATGGGGTTTCCATCTAAGAAAATTTCTAAGTACCTTCCAATAACATAAAAATATAAAATTACTAACCCAAATATTCAGGGTGGGTTCCACCATATATCTATTCCATGCAAAAACCCCCAATTTATAACGAGTAAGAACCCTAATTTCTACTAACAAAATAAATGAATAACCATACTTTATATTGAATTTGATAACTATGTTACTTGAAAATCACAATTCCTCTTTTTCTCCCTTTCTTGAATATTTCAATTTATACAAACAATTTTCACCTTCACTTGCTTCGGAGTGGTCTTATTCTACAGTATACATTAATAATGTATGTATGTATGTATGTATGTATGTATGTATGTATGTATGTATGTATGTATGTATGTATGTATGTATGTATGTATGTATGTATGTATGTATGTGTGTATGTATGTATGTATGTATGTATGTATGTATGTATGTATGTATGTATGTATGTATGTATGTTTAAATCTGAGTTTGTGTTTGATGTATGTATGTATGTATGTATGTATGTGTAGGTATGTATGTATGTATGTATGTATGTATGTATGTATGTATGTATGTATGTATGTATGTATGTATGTATGTATGTATGTATGTATGTATGTATGTATGTATGTATGTATGTATGTATGTATGTATGTATGTATGTATGTATGTATGTATGTATGTATGTATGTATGTATGTATGTATGTATGTATGTATGTATGTATGTATGTATGTATGTATGTATGTATGTATGTATGTATGTATGTATGTATGTATGTATGTATGTATGTATGTATGTATGTATGTATGTATGTATGTATGTATGTATGTATGTATGTATGTATGTATGTATGTATGTATGTATGTATGTATGTATGTATGTATGTATGTATGTATGTATGTATGTATGTATGTATGTATGTATGTATGTATGTATGTATGTATGTATGTATGTATGTATGTATGTATGTATGTATGTATGTATGTATGTACGTATGTATGTATGTATGTATGTATGTATGTATGTATGTATGTATGTATGTATGTATGTATGTATGTATGTATGTATGTATGTATGTATGTATGTATGTATGTATGTATGTATGTATGTATGTATGTATGTATGTATGTATGTATGTATGTATGTATGTATGTATGTATGTATGTATGTATGTATGTATGTATGTATGTATGTATGTATGTATGTATGTATGTATGTATGTATGTATGTATGTATGTATGTATGTATGTATGTATGTATGTATGTATGTATGTATGTATGTATGTATGTATGTATGTATGTATGTATGTATGTATGTATGTATGTATGTATGTATGTATGTATGTATGTATGTACGTATGTATGTATGTATGTATGTATGTATGTATGTATGTATGTATGTATGTATGTATGTATGTATGTATGTATGTATGTATGTATGTATGTATGTATGTATGTATGTATGTATGTATGTATGTATGTATGTATGTATGTATGTATGTATGTATGTATGTATGTATGTATGTATGTATGTATGTATGTATGTATGTATGTATGTATGTATGTATGTATGTATGTATGTATGTATGTATGTATGTATGTATGTATGTATGTATGTATGTATGTATGTATGTATGTATGTATGTATGTATGTATGTATCTATGTATGTATGTATGTATGTATGTATGTATGTATGTATGTATGTATGTATGTATGTATGTATGTATGTATGTATGTATGTATGTATGTATGTATGTATGTATCTATGGTGTGAAGAACTGATTAGCTTCACGCCACCAAGTGTGATATTTGGGTGTTTGTGTGTGTTTTTCATTAGGGTTTAGATGTATTCTTTGAGGGGTATTTATAGACCTCAGAAGAAGGATCCAGAAGTTGGAGCGTCTAACGGTAACAGTAACGCCTAAAGATAGCCGTTATCGTTGGACAGACGCGTAACAAACTCTGACCTGAAGGTACAAGTACGGTTCGTACGTACTAGTGCACGCTCTCCATTGTACTGTTTGTTCCTCACGCGGGCGCAGCCGTCGGAGCCTATCAGTCTTGCCAAGTGGTAGGCTCCAATACTTGCCTTAACGGGATTTGACCTATCATTAGCATAGTCAATCCGTAGGGTTCGTAGGGTTTAGGGATGGTACATCATCAAGCCCCCCAGCCTAGCATTATATTCTTTTTATAATGGTGGGGTTAGGCAAAAAATGCCTTAAATTTTTTTTATGGTTGTTCATACTTATTCTCCGGATGCGTTGGGGTTTGGAGGTTTGTCCGTAGCCTTTATAAGTATTATCCTATACTCTTCTCCCCAAAAATTAAAGAAAAACTGAAAAATAACAAGATAAAACTTATTTAATTTATGAAGATGTATCGTTGCATTTTGTTTTTTGCTTCATTAAGGGTTTGTTAATGGGGTCCACGTGTCGTGCTCGGAGTCATCGCAATAATTGTTTCCAGTTTCGAGACCTAGTGGGATACATGTGGTGTCTTCTGACGCTACGTTACTTCAAAACGTCCCATCGCGGGATACTGTAGCGTTTCTCTCCTCCCTATAAATACTTCATATTTTCTTTCATTTCTCACTTTTTTCACAACTAAACACTCTTTCTCTCGTTTCTATTGAATCCGTAGCCTTCATAGCCAGTTATTCTATTCGGATCGTCTGCAGGTGTTTGTCACTTTCCCGCTTCTTTTTATAATATGGGTAATAGGAAAGATTTATGTGTTAGTTTCTGTAATGTTACGAAGCAGGAGTTGGTTCAGTTTCTATCCGACCATAGGTTTCCCCTAGGCTACCATTATACCCTTCCCCGCCCCTCCGATAATGCGAGGATGGCTCCGACCGGAAAAATAACCTTATATATGGCCATGTTTGAGATGGCTAATGTTCGCTTGCCATTTACAACCTTTTTTATCGAGATCCTTACGCACTTTAAATGCCACATCTCTCAATTAACCCCCTTTGGAGCCCTTAGGATAACCATGTTTGAGGCTATATGTCGTGCTCATGGCGCGGAGCCCACAGTGGGTAATTTTTGCAAGTTCTATTGCTTGGGAGCTGATGGTGATTGGTTCACTATCCAGAAGCGACCTGGTTCGAAGCTCCCGGAGTGTATTTATGGTGTAACTGCATCCATCTAGGGTTGGAAGAAAAGGTTCTTCTATGCTGATGCCTCCGTTATACCTGCGGCCTATCCGACTTTGTTAAACATGAAAGGCAATGCCCGCGGCACCCTTGCGGACCCTCTAACTGACGTTGAGTTCGACCAAGAATTGGTGACAAAGTTATGCAGGCCAACACTGAGTCGGACGCTACCGGAAGCTGTCTTGTATTTAGCTAAATTGAGCTCCGTTTGGGAATATCACCCGGCGGTTCCGAGGCTTGTTAATAAGAAGGGGGAGGGTATGGAGGCTCCGCCCCTTCTTGGAGATTCTCCTTATATATATATGTATATATGTACTTATTTATGCCAATATATGCATATTTTTACTTGCTTGTATCGTAGTCTGAACTCTTTTGCCTTTGTGTGTAACCTTCGATCCTTATTTTGGTTTTCCTTGCAGTTATGGATTTTTTGTCGTACATGGGCTCCGAATTGGAGGATATTGATGCTATTCCGGATGTTCCGGAGGGGCAAAATGTTTCGGAGGTTCCTCGTGTTTCCCATGAGCGAGAGGTCATAGTTTTGAAAGACACACCGGAGACTGTTGCTCATCGGAAAGATATTGAGGAAGATTTTGCTAGACAATCATTGCTGGGTAGGAAGAAAAATGATAAAGAGGAGATTGCTACCAGTGAAGCTTCTGGTAAAAATACCAAACGAAAAGGGAATTCTGAGAAGAAATCTGCTCCTAAGTCCCGCAAGAAAATGAAAGCACGAGACTACTTGATATTGGATGAAGATGAAGGCGATCAGAATGCGGAGGAGGGTGAATTCGTTGCGGAGCGTCCGAGGCGAGGGGCTGGGAAGAGCCCTATGGCCGTGAGAAAAATAAGGAAAGACGCTCATCAAGAAACTCACGAGATTGATGACACTGACGATGGGGCCTCCGGCACTGGTGATAATGAGGCGGAGCCATCTGGAGGTGATCATCATCCATCCCTGGGTATCCCGCGGGTTCCGAACTCTAAAGCCCCATTCAAGGTTACTTTCCCAAGGATTCCATGTGACAGTTACCTAGATAAAGATGAGGAGAAGGAGGATTATATTGCACGGGCAATGCTTCCGGCCCGTCTTCAAGATGTTGCCTTGCTATCTATTGAAGAGTTTAGGAGTTCCACTAATGAAACATCCATCCGCCATCTGTCGGAGCAAGTAAGTTTTCGTATCCTCTACCTCGGTTTATATGTTCTTTTCGTAATAAAATTTTAATAACATATTTATTTATTTTATTATTATTTTTATTATTTTAGATATATATATATATATTTTTTTATATATATATATATATATATATATATATATATATATATATATATATATATATATATATATATATATATATATATATATATATATATATATATATATATATATATATATATATATATATATATATATATATATATATATATATATATATATATATATATATATATATATATATATATATATATATATATATATATATATATATATATATATATATATATATATATATATATATATATATATATATATATATATATATATATATATATATATATATATATATATATATATATATATATATATATATATATATATATATATATATATATATATATATATATATATATATATATATATATATATATATATATATATATATATATATATATATATATATATATATATA
>CM067173.1:39190106-39214460 GCA_034093135.1 Erigeron breviscapus | reverse complement strand
TTGAATTCCATTGGAATTTCAAACATTCCATCCATTTTGCTAAGGAATGTTGAATTCCTTCATTTGATGGAATTTGATGGATTCCAATTCCATTTCCTTACGAACCAAACACCTCATGGAATGGAATCTGAATTCCATTCTGCCAACCAAACAGGATATGGAATGGAATTCAGATTTCAATTCCATCAGATTCCTGAGAATTCTGCGAACCAAACACCTCCTAAGTTGTTAAGGGTGTTTATATACACCACCCATTTTACACTTTGAACCCTTTAGAACTTGAGTTAGCTATCTTCTCCCAAAACTTCTTTTCTTCACATCTTTAGCCCTTCAACAGAAAAAACCTTAGACACTTCTATTCCTTTCTCTTTCAACAATACACTTTAAACCAAATAACAATTATAAGTAGTAATCAATTCTTAGGATGATCTTGTACTAACAACATCCCCCCTCAAGATCATCTTGCAAACAGGTTAATAAGCCCAAGTTTATTACATAAGAATTCATGTTGGCTAATACTTAAACTTTTAGTAAACAAATCTGCAATGTTAAGCTCAGATTGAACTTTAACAGTTTTCAAAATTCCTGCAGATATTTTTTCCCTTAGAAAATGCAAATCAATCTCAAAATGCTTAGTCCTTTCATGAAAAACTGGGTTTGCAGCTATCTGGATAGCAGCATTACTATCACAATATAACTCTACAGGAGTTTTAACATTAACTTTCAAATTAAGCAAAAGATTTTTTAGCCAGATAATCTCACAAGTTACAGCTGCCATTGCCCTATATTCTGCTTCAGCAGAGGACTTGGCAATTGTAGATTGTTTCTTACTTTTCCATGAAACAAGAGTATTACCAATATAAACTGTATATCCTGTAACAGACTTTCTGGATACCAAGCACCTACCCCAATCAGAATCAACAAATCCCTTAAGAACAAGATCATTACCTTTCTTAATATGTAAGCCATTACCTGGAGCTCTCTTAAGATACCTCAATACTCTTAAACCAAGATCAAAATGCTCTTGAGTAGGAGCATGCATAAACTGTGACAAACTTTGAACAGTATAGCTTATATCTGGCCTTGTTAAGGTCAGATATATTAATTTACCAATAAGTTTTTGGTAGACTGAAATATTTTCAAGAGGTTTATGTTTTTCAGAAACAGGTTTCGTTTTATTCATAATGAAAGGAAAAATATTCTCATAAAATCTCACATCTCTTGAACTAGTAAAAGTTTTACTTTCAAGACTAAAGAGTTTAAAACCTTTTTGAGAATTCAAATAACCAATTAAGACACATTTTTCAGCTCTAGAGCTAAACTTATCAGAATTATTTAGTACAACAGCAAAACACAAACAAACACTTTTAAATGTTTCACAGAAGGTTTAAACCCATATATCATTTCATAAGGAGTTTTGCCATTAAGAACAGAAGAAGGAGTTCTATTAATTAGATAAGTAGCAGTCAAAACACATTCACTCCACAAGTACAAAGGAATTCCCCCCTGAAACATAAGAGACCTAGCAACATTTAATAGGTGTCTATGTTTCCTTTCAGCAATACCATTTTGTTGAGGGGTATAAGGAATAGAGGTCTGATGAATAATTCCCTCGTGAGTGAACAAAGTATGCAGTTTGTTATTAACAAACTCAGAACCATTACCAGATCTTATAACTTTAATATTAGTATCAAAGTGATTTTTAAGAAGTTTATTAAAGCTATATATATGGTAAAACAGTACAATTCAGGACTTAAATTAGCATAGTTAACAACCTTGTTCAGACCATATTTCACTTTACCATCTAATTCAAAATCAGCAAGATACTTAGGCAAATTTGTATGTCTTTCAGACCTTCTTAAGTTAACTTCATCAATATTATGAAAAATGCCCTCAGAATTTTCAATATCATTCACTATTGATGTTGCAGGCTCATTATCATAGTAGTAGTCACTGTTGGACTGCCAAGAGATGGTTCAACATCTCTGGTAGTCTCTGTTGGACTGCCAGCAGTTGATAACTTGCTGCCATCATCAAAGGAATGTTTCTTTATACCTTCTTCTTCATCATAGGGACTTGCATTAATGGCATTATCCTCATTATTTAAAATATCAAAAAGTTTAACTGATTAATATTTAAAATAGTTTCTTCATTTGTTTTATTCATAATGAAAGGAAAAATATTCTCATAAAATCTCACATCTCTTGAACTAGTAAAAGTTTTACTTTCAAGACTAAAGAGTTTAAAACCTTTTTGAGAATTCAAATAACCAATTAAGACACATTTTTCAGCTCTAGAGCTAAACTTATCAGAATTATTAAGTACAACAGCAAAACACAAACAAACACTTTTAAATGTTTCACAGAAGGTTTAAACCCATATATCATTTCATAAGGAGTTTTGCCATTAAGAACAGAAGAAGGAGTTCTATTAATTAGATAAGTAGCAGTCAAAACACATTCACTCCACAAGTACAAAGGAATTCCCCCCTGAAACATAAGAGACCTAGCAACATTTAATAGGTGTCTATGTTTCCTTTCAGCAATACCATTTTGTTGAGGGGTATAAGGAATAGAGGTCTGATGGACAATTCCCTCATGAGTGAACAAAGTATGCATTTTGTTATTAACAAACTCAGAACCATTACCAGATCTTATAATTTTAATATTAGTATCAAACTGATTTTTAACAAGTTTAATGAAACTATATATATGATCAAACACTTCTATTTTAGAAATCATCATGAAAGTCCAAACTGCCCTTGTGTAATCATCCACAAGAGTTAAAAAATACTTAAATCCTTGTTTACTTGAGACCTTATAAGGTCCTCACACATCAATATGAACTAAGTCACCCAATTTCTTAGACTTATGTTCACTCAAAGGGAATGGGGCTCTGGTCTGTTTAGAATTGTGACATATGTCACAGGGACCAACAAAACCACCAATCAATAATGTTATACTATTTAAGAAAAGCATCCAAAGCTTGGTCTGTAGGATGACCAAGCCTTAAGTGCCAAAGTAACTTAGATTCACAAGGAGTACTAGCAGAATTACATACCACATTAGAACACATAGGCATATCATCATAAAGATACAAACCACCCTGTTCACTACCAGTCCCCAACATATTCTTTTCAGATAAATCCTGTATATAACACTTAGAATCATCAAACCCTATGTAAAGTTTGTTATCTCTAGCCAATTTATGCACAGACATTAGATTAACATTGTATTCTGGAACAACTAGCGCATCAAACATAATAAAACCATTTGGTAAATGTAAGTTACCTAATTTTTTTACAGTTGCAAAGCTACCATTACGGTGTCCAATTTTCAAACCCAAATCACTTATATCAAATATATTAGTTAAATTTTCTTCAGAGCAAGTCATATGTTGATTAGCTCCTGAATCTATAATCCATTTCAAAATTTTCTTAAGCATGACAGTATTGAAATTCCACCAACTATTATTCCATAAACTAATACCTGCCATATTGGCATGCAATCCAGAAGAAGAACCAGAACCAGACTGAGAATCTAACAAACTAAGCAGCTTAGAAATTTGATCAGAAGTTAAAGTTGCAGCAGATTTAGTAGAATCAGAAGAAGCATGCAGACTAACAGATTTAGAACAAGAAGCATTTTTTTATCAACATTAACATGATTATTAGACATCTTGTTATACTGATTAAACGATCTCTTATTAGCAAGTTGAAAACACCTCTCTATAGTATGACCCACTTTGTTACAATGAGTGCAACGTAAATTAGGATTAGGAGGTCTGAAAACCCTTTGAGAAGGTTCAAAAGTTCTTCTTGATTCAAAATTATTATCAAAGGTTTTCTTGGAATCAAAAGGTTTTGGAGATAAATAAATTAACCATTTTTGGAGTTTTAACATTAAAATAATTCCCTAGTATTCTATTTTTGTACACGGGGTTAATTTAGTTGGAACTTTAGTGGATAACGGGTATTTTACCCACCAAAAATCAAAAGAGGCGTGGCATCCTTATGAAGTGCCAGCCATTCTTCCTTTTTGTGACTCACCACCCACTCACTTCTTCTTCTTCTTCTTCTCCTCTTAATTATATTCTAAATCAAACTTCAATTCAATCCAATTCTTGAATCATTCAACAATAACAATAACAATAATCTTCCATTATTCTATGAAATTGTAAGATTGAAATTGAAGGTGTGTGGTGGTGGTGTGGGCCGATTTTAAGAAGAAAAAGGGGGAAGAATAGAAGTGTGATTTTAATTCTCTTCAAGTGTGTTTATCTTAATCAATCAAATCCTCCCAAAATAATAATAATAATCTTATCAATTAGTAATGCATGAATGGGCTGATTTGAATTGTTAGTGACCATAATGGTCAAAATGAGGATTTGATAATTTTGAACAATGAGATGAAATGGTCATATGGTGATGATAAAAGAGAGTTTGGCAAAATGATAGATAGTTGAGATTGATGATTTTGAAAGATTGAACTTTGTTAAATAAGACTTGGAATTGAGCCAACTCAAAGAGAATGAGTTTGGGTGAATAGAAATGCTAATGAATTGTTAGTATAGCTAAATGAGTTAGCCAAGTTGTGATTAAAGTCTTATATGCATATTGTGTTGATTCGTTAGGTTGAAAGCTTGGCACTTGTTGTGGCAATTTGGATTAATGTTAGTCGCGGAGGAGGTGAGTACATTTATATATGGTTATATGCATGTTGGGTCAACTACGTGATGATCGGCTTGATTGAATTAAGACCATACGGGGTATGGCAAATGGTGGTAAGACCATACAGGGTATGGCGTTTAATAGAAAGACCATACGGGGTATGGCATATTGAGTAAGACCATACGGGGTGTGGCATATAGTGGTAAGACCATACGGGGTATGGCGTATTGTAGAAAGACCATACGGGGTATGGCACGTGGGTAAGACCATATGGGATATGGCGTATTAACAGGAGACCATACGGGGTATGGCAATGTGAGTTGGTTGGAAATGTATGTTAGAGTTGATTGTTTGATTTTATGGAATGTGTATATTATGTGATTGTGATAAGTTGTCTTGTATGAGAAGTTTGGTATAGTGATGTATGGTTAGTTGTATTATTGTTAGGCCATATGGAGTGTGGCAAAGAAAGTGCTTATTGTGTGGTTCACTTAATTGGTTGGTTTATGGTATGGTTTCATAAATAACTTGTGGTATGATATGTTATGGTGATGTAATAGACCCTATTAAGATGATCTTCTCATGTATTGATTTCATTATGTGTGTAATTGTATATGAATGTATTCACTTAGCGTTAGCTTACCTTTTTAGTTGTTTCCTTTTTTATAGGCAGTTCCGGAAGAAAGAATTAGTATTGGTGATTTGAAGTTATTAGAAGAAAGTGAATAGAAGACTTGGAGGTATTGTCCATTCTTGAAAGAATTGACCTTTTGCATAGATACCTAGTTATCCTACCTCACCATGGCTCTTGACACTCTTGAATGCTTTTGGTAAACTTGGTCTTGATGTATTTCTGTAAATGCAAAGCTTGTGTGGTCTTTTAGTATGTGAATATGTTGGTTTGACTAAAAAGGCATCATTTTGGGTAAACGACCCGTTGGTGTGTGTTTGTGATTGTCGCTTCAAATGGATGTTAAATTTATGCTTGTAAAGGTGTTATATACTTGTTTGAACCCAGAAATATGGTCTACTGTAGTTTGGTTTTGAGTTGGATTAGTTGCAAGTTGATATAAGTGTCAAAAACTGATTTTGGTTCTGTCAGGTGAAGATATGCGCCGCATGAAACCTTCATGCGCCGCATATCTGAGACTTTTGATTTTATGCGCCGCATGTCAATCCGCACGAAACCTTCTGTTCAAAATTGTTGTGAAATATGCAGCGCATATTTGTGGCATGCGCCGCATATCGGGCAAAAAAAAACTTCTTATTTTCTTTAAAATTGAGTCGTGTCGTTACATTAGTAAACAAATCTGCAATGTTAAGCTCAGATTGGACTTTAACAGTTTTCAAAATTCCTGCAGATATTTTTTCCCTTAGAAAATGCAAATCAATCTCAAAATGCTTAGTCCTTTCATGAAAAACTGGGTTTGCAGCTATCTGGATAGCAGCATTACTATCACAAAACCAGGTGGAGTATTCACCATTTTCAATCAATATTAAAAAACACAGAATCAAACAATCAAACAACAAATAGATAACCACTTATCAAGTAACAATGATTACACACAAGTAGAAGACAACAAGATAAAGACACAGAATATCACACAGAGACAGAATAACAGGTAATTGATAATAAGCAAGTAGGGATAATCAAATAACAACCAACACAATCAAACAGACCAGAAAATTAACAAAACAAGTAATCTGCAAATATTGTCTTCTCAACCAAAAAACAATTTTCAGAAATAGATCTTCACCTCAACAAAAGTACCATGACCTGATTCCTGACCTCTCGTATGAAATGCATGTCAAGTATTACAGTAACATTGTTTTTATGAGACATGAGATACGACAACAAAAATTATATATGTTCTTCTCCTTCTCTTCTATCTTCCACTTTTCACTTGAGAAGAAAATATAAGCAGATAATAATAAGAACAAGAATACAATACAGTGCTATGAGCCGATGGTAGAGGAACCCTAATTATCCTCTTGATTCACTTAGTCAAGAGTATAATCAGAGACAAATCAGAAACCCTAGTTTTACTCTTGATTCACTTAGTCAGAGATAAAACAAGATGAATCAACCAATAGCAGCGGAAGAACTTAGATCGAGGTTTCCATAAGAAACTCTAAAATCAAAATCTAGGGTTCCGAAGAGGAATACGCCCTAGATCTGATAGATCGAACAATAATCGAATCAATAACACTGCAGAATCAACTGTGGCTCTGATACCATGCTAAAAAACCACAATTAACCCAAAGATAATCGAATCAAAGATTAGATTCAGAACAAGAATAAAAGTCAAATGATTATTATTATTAGAAGAGTTTATTGTTTATGATTACAAGATGAAATAATCATCTAAGTGATGATTATATTAAGAGAAATATATATATATCGATTTGATATATATATATACAGAATATTTGATGAATATATTAGAGAAAAATAGATCGAGAATAATGGTTCTGTATCCCTAAGTTGTTAAGGGTGTTTATATACACCACCCATTTTACACTTTGAACCCTTTAGAACTTGAGTTAGCTATCTTCTCCCAAAACTTCTTTTCTTCACATCTTTAGCCCTTCAACAGAAAAAACCTTAGACACTTCTATTCCTTTCTCTTTCAACAATACCTTTAATCAACAAATAACAATTATAAGTAGCAATCTATTCACATGATGATCTTGTACTGACAACAATTGGTGGCGATTAACTGCCAGTGTTTGAATGATTAGAAGGTTTGCATATAGGTGAGTCCTTTCTGTTGGCCTAAGTCTAATACACTTATGGGGCTTGTTCTAATGGAACGGCTTTTTTTGCATGCCGGTTTTGTATTTTAATATAAGCTACTTTTTTCTTGAAAAATAAAATAATTTATCCGTAATCTTATGTCATTGTCATGGAACTCAAATTTCAGTAAACTTGCATACCTCATTTTCGTTGCCGTAAATTTGAGCGCAATCAATGTGACGGTACCCAACCTGCAGGTGATAAACATGATAAGTAGATATGGCATCATATATAACAAAGCAGTAAATGCTGGTTGTTGGTGATTGAATTAATTAAGCTTAAACTATTTACTGATGAAGAGGTCAAATTTAACGTATCAGAAATTCACAAGCATCTGTTATTAGGTTGCACGTATGTAATTTCTAGCACGTTAGTGTTTTTCTTTATAGATCTATATCTATATAATATATAATATATGAAGTTTGCCATATGTTTTAGGCACCGTAAAGTGTTGTACATGACGGTTAGATATTATTAGTAAGGAGCAGTTATTTTTTTTTTGAAAAGTATATGTCAATAACATTATCATCCTACTCCGCAATTACGGAGTAGTGTCAATAATACAACAATTTAAGTTACATTGAAAATAATCCAATCTTCCCATCTAATACTACCTTTTTTCATCCTACCTTTATACCAATGAAATCCTAAACTACTTTTTTCTTGAAAAATAAAATAATTTATCCGTAATCTTATGTCATTGTCATGGAACTCAAATTTCAGTAAACTTGCATACCTCATTTTCGTTGCCGTAAATTTGAGCGCAATCAATGTGACGGTACCCAACCTGCAGGTGATAAACATGATAAGTAGATATGGCATCATATATAACAAAGCAGTAAATGCTGGTTGTTGGTGATTGAATTAATTAAGCTTAAACTATTTACTGATGAAGAGGTCAAATTTAACGTATCAGAAATTCACAAGCAGTAAATGCTGGTTGTTTCTACGTATGTAATTTCTAGCACGTTAGTTGTTTTTCTTTATAGATCTATATCTTATATAATATATGAAGTTTGCCATATGTTTTAGGCACCGTAAAGTGTTGTACATGACGGTTAGATATTATTAGTAAGGAGCAGTTATTTTTTTTTTGAAAAGTATATGTCAATAACATTATCATCCTACTCCGCAATTACGGAGTAGTGTCAATAATACAACAATTTAAGTTACATTGAAAATAATCCAATCTTCCCATCTAATACTACCTTTTTTCATCCTACCTTTATACCAATGAAATCCTAAAACCTTTATATCATGAAAAATCTTGTCAATACAAATCGTTGCTTGATTAAACACCTTCTCATTCCTAGCTTTCCATAGGCACCAGCACGTAACAAAAACTATGTTCTTAAATATCTTTTTACTCTTCTTGTCCAGACCAACCTTGTGACATACCTCAATGATGTCTTTGACCGATGAAACAAGGGACCAACCTTACACCAACAGCTAACCTTGTCCCAAATTGTAGATGAAATATGGCAGTAACAAAGTAAATGATCGATCGACTCCTCCCAAGTATCGCACAGGCCACAATAACTTGAACCATAAGAACAATTTCGAGCTTGCAAAGCTTTGTACGTCGGGATTCTATCAAGAGCAGCTCACCACATAAATATATTACATTTTTTCGGGACGCCTTTAGCCCATTTAAAAGTGAATATCCCGTTATAGTCTGTGCCACTTCTTAAAAACTTTTTCGCACTCTTGACCGTAAAGAGACCATTAGGATCGCCGAGCCACATCCATCTATCATCAACTCCAGATAACCGAATCCCATCAATGAGATCACGAAACTTGAACCATTCATCCATCGTCATGGTGTCAAACGGTGTCGAATACCATTCATTACAACCGGTAAACCTCCTGGTCTCCGAACAGAATCTATCTTTAATGAAACATCTTTTATCCTTGTCAAGTTTAAAGATCAGAGGGAACAGCTCTTTAAGGCTCGACTCAGCAACCCATGAATCTAACCAGAACCGTATGCTATCACCTTTACCACATGCACCTTTGAACTGCCCAGCTATGTTTTTTTCAGCAACTTTAAACTTCTCCACAGCCACTATAATCGGGCCTGGACTTACTAACAGGGATCGAATACCAACATCTATTAGCAGCATGTAATGAATCAATTACCTTTCTCCAAAGAGCTTGAGGCTCTTGTCTATACCTCCACAGCCACTTCGACAACAAGGCCACATTCGAATCTTTGAGTTTTGTGATACCTAACCCGCCATCTTTAATCGGCGAAGTGACACGATCCCAAGATACCCAATGTATTTTTCTCTCTTCTGAAGTTCCACCCCAAAGAAATCTCCTAATAATTGCTTCAAGACCGTTAATCACGGTCTCTGGTACTTTAAATAAAGAAAAGTTGTAAGTAGGCAAACTCTCCAGTACTGATTTAATAAGAGTTACTCGCCCCCCTATCGACAAACAATTAGCTTTCCACCTGGCTAATCGAGCCTCAAAAACGTCAAAAAGAAAATTCCAATTCGAGACCTTATTCATATTACCACCTATTTGAACACCAAGATGAATAAAAGGCATCACACCTTCCTTGCATTTAATCAACTCGGCCATATGCCTGACTTCGTGTTCTTCCACCCCCAAACCAAAAATATTAGATTTACCCAAGTTAATCTTCAAACCGGAACACAAGAAAAAGACTATAAGCACTCTGTCACCCTAGCGACATTGGTGACTGACCACTCCCCCACAAAAGCACAATCATCCGCATACAAGAGATGAGATATGACAGGACCATTATTAGGCAATTGTATACCACCCAACGACCCAGCCGACACCGCATTGTTAACTAACGACGAAAAACGTTCCATGACAAGTAAAAATAGAAACGGAGAAATTGGATCACCTTGCCTCATACCTTTATGACATTGAAACTCAAATGTAGGAGCACCATTAACAAGCACCGCTGCCTTAGCCGACGATAACAGCCCATAAATCCAGTTGCACCATCGTGTCGGGAAACACATTTGATCCATAACAGCCATCAAAAAGTTCCAATTAACATTATCGTAAGCTTTATTAAAATCAATCTTCATTATAAACGCCTTCTTCTTTTTCTTCTTTATCCACGAAACCAATTCATTCAATATTAGAGGCCCGTCCAAAATCAATCTATCACTAAGGAACGCAGATTGAGTATTAGAGATTAAAGGCCTCAAAACACCCTTTAATCGATTACTCAATACCTTAGATATCACCTTGCAAATAATACCCACCAATGTGATAGGCCTATAGTCGTTGAGGCTTTCCGGGTCACGAGTCTTTGGTATTAAAGTGATAAAAGCTGAGTTGCAACCTCTACTGACCTTACCTGCATGAAAAAACTCGTTAAAAATAGCCACGAAATCGTCTTCGAATTTGCTCCAAAATTTCTTAATGAATTTAAAATTGAAGCCATCCGGTCCAGGTGCTTTGTCATCTCCGCATTCAAAAACCGCGTCTTTGATTTCTTCCCTAGTAAATCTGCTAACTATTCTGTCCGCGTCCATTGGGGGTAATGTCGCACGAAAGTTGAATACTGGCGTAGGTCTGGAAGACCAGTCCTCTTTGAACTTGTCTCTAAAAAAACCCAATACTTTCTTTTTAATGACTTTTGGTTTAGAGGTCCAAACACCATCGATAACTAAACCCGGAATACAATTACTTCGTTTCCTATTATTCACAAACCCATGGAAGAATTTTGTGTTCTCATCTCCCTCTAAAGCCCATTTGCATCTAGATTTTTGTTTAAGATCCATGGCATTTATACGTTCCTTCTCCATGATATCCTTTTTACATTCCATACGAGTCCACTCATCCTGCTCTGACAAGTCTTCCTCTTCAAGTCTTGACTCTAACTCCTGAAACTCTTTTCTACAAATTTCATATTCTTCACCTTCTTTTTTCACAATGTCTTCCCTCCATTCTTTTAGTTTATCACGAATCCATCTAAACTTCATAGTTAGATTTAAATCCGGATCACCATGAGCAGGAGACGACTCAATGGCAGCATCAATTACACCTTCAAAATCCTCTTTCCATCCAAGAATTGAAAAATCTAAATGGCTTAGGGCCAAAGTTACTGTCCACCATTTTCAAGAGTAACGGATTATGATCCGACAATAGTCTAGGCAGTACCCTTAAACATGATCGAGGCCACATATCAATCACCTCCCTATTAACTAATACTCTGTCGATCTTGCTTTGCTTCTTCCCTCTTACCCCATTCGCCATAAACGTAAATTTGCCACCTCTCATATGAAACTCATGTAAGTCAGAATCCGATATAAACTGATTGAACATTCTCGCACACCTAGATTTGAACGTCGAGCCTAAACGTTCTTCCGCACTTCTGACTGTGTTGAAATCTCCCATAATGAACCAAAAACCATGAGCATGCATCATCAAATTAGCAATCGAATCCCAAAGCGCCTTCTTCTCTCTACTGTTTTGTGGCGCGTATACATTAGCCACATACACGAAACCATCACAGCTTTTTATTGTACCTTTCAACACTAGATAGTTATTATCTTTGAAACAATCAACCTTTTTGAAAACTAGAGGGTCCCAAGTACTAACAAGACCCCCCGATCGACCGCAAGGATCCACCACCTCATATTCGAACATCGAATTGCCCCAAAAACCTCTAATAATACTCTCTGACACCCCAGCAATATGAGTTTCTTGTAATGCCAAAAACGAAACACCTTCTTGAGTTTTAATCCCCCTAATCCAACTACCTTTCCCAGCAGCCCCAATCCCTCTAATATTCAATGACAAACAATTCATGAGGGAACCGCATTATTACCTACTTTGGCAGCCACCATGTTAGCTACCTCAGCGGTGGCAAGATGGTGAGGAATACCATACACTCCAACCCAAGCAATGCGTTCAAACGGGAGAATCTGGCCGTTCCAAACCTCAAGATTGCTAAACCAGTACCTCCATTTCTCTTTGCATAACAAAAACGTATTAGCCTCGTCTTCATTTTTGAATAATAACCTCATATACATACCCCCCAAGTATTGAAGGCAAGCAACCCTAAAACCACCCTTAGATAACAGCGTAAATAAGGAGTTAATGATTTCAAGGCTGATACATCTTGCCACCAAAGCGCTTTTGAAGACTGATGACTCTCCCAAAAAAGAATCGTCAAGCGCAATATCGGCCTTTGAAATCGCCCTCCCCTCGTTACCCTGAACAACATCTCTAAATGAGACACCTTTTTTATCAGATTAAAATTCCTTAGATCTAAAACTGTTGGCATAAGGGTTTACCAAAGAACGAGACATTGTCTCCTTCCTCTTACCCGGATCCACTCCATTCTCCCTAGCGAACCAAGCAATATTGATCTTCAGCATCCATTTCCCCATCTTTACGAATTGTAAAGATTTCTCCAGAACTTTAGCGTCCTTAACTCCCCTAAAACTCACAAACCCAAATCTAACCCCTTTTTTGTTTCTTCTTTTTGCAATGAAAACCCCTGCTATAGTCCCATAAACCTTCATGAAATCGGCGAGATCCCATGGCCTACATCCGTCTGGGATATTTGCAACAAAAAACTTAGTGATCGACCTATCAGTCTGGCCTCCCTTAGATTCCGTTTGTGTTTTCCTACTCGAAACCCTAATCTATTCTTGATCTCCATTATTTTCGCCTTCTCCCATTAAATTATTTTGAAATGTTTAGTACCCAGATGGAATTAAATGATTTATAAAATTAGGGTTCTTGAATCATTATTAATTTTTGGGGGAAAAGATTAGAATTTGGATCGGCTGCGATCGGAGGTCGGGAGTGAAGGGTATGTTTCGGAAAGAGTCTAGTTTTGTAATTTTGGTTTATTTCTAGATTTGTGTTGTAGGAGCAGTTATTTTTATATACAATATTTCACTACGTTCAGCACAATCCAAGGTTTTCCTATTAGTAAAAAAAAGTTTCAGATTTAAGAGGTGCAAAATCATTGCATGACTTTTTTTAAGAAGGTAACTATCTAGATACCTATTCTTGTAAAATGTTACATTCATGTGCCCTTTCTCAACAACCCCCTATTAATTATGGACCTCATTATTCATTTCACTTCAATAGTCCAACTCACATTTAACAATTTCAATCTTTACAAGTCAGAAAGACAAAAGGAATAACAAGCATGTCCGCGCAATGCGGCGGCGATGACATTAGTTGCGATGTGGTGGCGTCGACGGATGGTGATGGCGTCGGCGTCAAGTGGTGTAGGTAATTGATACAAAGATATTTGATTTTTAGGGATAGTGAATATTTTTAAAAGATTGGAATATGTATAAAATGTGTAAAATGTATAAAATGTATAAATATGTATAAATATGTATAAATATGTATAAATATGTATAAATATGTATAAATATGTATAAATATGTATAAATATGTATAAATATGTATAAATATGTATAAATATGTATAAATATGTATAAATATGTATAAATATGTATAAATATGTATAAATATGTATAAATATGTATAAATATGTATAAATATGTATAAATATGTATAAATATGTATAAATATGTATAAATATGTATAAATATGTATAAATATGTATAAATATGTATAAATATGTATAAATATGTATAAATATGTATAAATATGTATAAATATGTATAAATATGTATAAATATGTATAAATATGTATAAATATGTATAAATATGTATAAATATGTATAAATATGTATAAATATGTATAAATATGTATAAATATGTATAAATATGTATAAATATGTATAACTATATATAAATATTGATAAATATGTATAAATATGTATATGTGTATTAGGGATTTGGTTGGATTTATTGTTTTGATATTTTGTTCTAATTTCTAGATCTGGAGTTGGAATTATTGTCTTTATGATTGATGGTCTGAATCACCACTGCCATCGAAATTTGGGGCTAAATGCATGTATGTAATTTTTTGAAATATCGTCGTTAGGGTGCATGTATGTATCATGTATGTAGTTTTTCTTCTGTACAAATGAAGAGGCATGATTTTTGAGAAACTAGGACATGTTGGTTTAGTAATGAATTTTTGATTTGGCAGTTTTGTTTAGATAAAAATGTGACATAATGTATGTTGTAGGTGAGGATTGTCAGTACATATGGTCCTAAGATGTGCATTGACAATGGTCGTGTTGTCAGTAACTTTATTGCACAGGTGAGCTCCTCTCCATTATCCCTTTGGTTCCATTTATCATTTGCAGCCCGTTTCTGATACAGATATGCAAATTCTAACAATGCAGGCACTTAGAAAAGAGCCACTGACTGTTTATGGTGATGGCAAGCAAACAAGGAGTTTCCAATATGTTTCTGACTTGGTTAGTATAATTGTTCTTTTATTTTATAGTTTGTCATGTTTATTGGTTTACGTTGATCCTAAGAATGAGCATGTAGAACCTTTGTAACGAACATTGATTTTATATAGGTTTACTCATAGTTGTTAAAAGCGATCGCATTGTGCGCCTAGGCCCAAGGCGCAGCAGATTTTCAGTTAATCGCATCTGAGCCCTAAGCCCAAGGCCCATAAGTTTAAGCGAGATTTTGGGGAATCAATTTTAACTTAAATGGTAAATGGGTCTGAAAAACGGATCTTGTGGCCGGAGATGAAGGAATCCAGACATCAAGGAGGAGAAGATGTAGAGATAAGATGACGAAGTATAGGAGGGGATACTTACTTGTTGATTTGACAGATGGATATGGAACTGTGGAGGCGTACAAAAACCCTAGAGTGATAGAAAGAAAGAAGTAGTACTTTGTTGTTTTTCCAGACGCTTTCTTTTCTTCTTTTTTGTGTATAAAAGGTTAGGGTAAATGGGCTTTCAATCCAATACTACAATAAAGCCCATGAAACAAGAACCTATACTTTTTTAATTTACAATTTAGCCCATTAACTCTAATAAACAATATCATTAATACCAAATAATTAACAATATTTGTGAATATTGGTTGAATAATGGCATTTGCTTTGTTTTACTTAAAGTGCGCTTTTTTTTTTCTCAGTCCCGCGCTTTTTTTGCGCATCTCGCCCAGGCCACATTTAGTACCTTTGCGCATTTAGTGCGCCTCGCGCCCTTAACAACTATGGGTTTACTTGAAATTAAAAGGTGCAAGGCCTAATGCGGTTGATGGAAGGCGAACATGTTGGGCCTTTCAATCTTGGAAACCCTTGTGAATTCACCATGCTTGAACTCGCCCAGGTAGATATCATTTTTGTTATGCATACAAGCTATTGTGTTTAACGAAGTTATGCTTCTATACTTGAAAAATATATTTTTGGTATCACATAACAGATTGCTTAGATTATGTGTTTTGCCGAGTTGTGTTTGTAAGGTTCCTTTCGTTGTATCTCACTATCGCCTTAGCTCACATTCATCTTTTTTGGCTACTGAGCTCCAGTTAATATTATTTACACTGGAATGCATCATTTAGGAGATGAACTTATTGGAATAACATCAACCAATGTTCCATATTTCAGGTTTTTTTCTTATATGTTTTTTTAGTAGATAAATCAAGCTTTTAAGTTGTGCCTTATTGATCGACTTTTTTTTACTTCATGTTACGTTTTTTAACAAGAGGGTGGTGATTGTATTGTAATTTTGTTTGGATTGACCTTATTATTGATTAGTTTATTTCGAGTTCATGTTTGGTGAGGAAGGTGGTGATGGTGCTATAATTTTGTTTGGTTGACCTTATTATTGATTAGTTTATTTCGAGTTCATGTTTGGTGAGGAAGGTGGTGATGGTGCTATAATTTTGTTTGGGTTGACCTTATTTTGATAAGGGAATTGTATTTTTGGTAAGGATTTTGTGTCACCAACTGTACAAATGATTTTGCCACTTACTTTTCTCTGGTAAGGATTAACATAATCAATTCAATATATTTTGGAAATGATTTTTACATGTGCTTCACTTGACATTTTGGTAAAGAAATGGTACGCAAAAAAAAAGGTAACTTGTAGAAGAGTGAGATAGTTTTTATGGGTCTATGCTTTTGAAAACATTGATTATACTTTATTTATATCTTTTACGTCAAGCGAACAACCAGTTTTCTTTTGTAATCATAGATTATGCTTTGTTTACATCCTTTTTTTTTCAGGCTTTAGACCTTTATTGAAGGCATGAGCTGTTATTTAGTAAGCTTAAACGTTTGTGTTGAATATACGTCAATTCTTTGTTTTGATTTTGATTCATTGCTCATGTCGTGTTGTACTTTATGATTGAGATTGTGGTTCACACTGGTAAGCCATGAAGTTATAGTTGTTAACACTCATTGGCCTCGTCTTATATTGGCAATGAAATCCTGGGATATGGTTAAATTTGTATCCTATAGTTTAGGTTCTTACATGTTTACTACACCTTTTGTGTTATATTATGTTATTTAAGTTAAATTCTGAGAATCTAAACATTTGGTTTAGTTTGGAACTTTAAAATCTTGACTGATGGAGATTTAACTATTTTATTAGTAATGCATGTATGTTAAAGGTATGTGGTGTTTGTGATATGGTTGTCAATGACACATGATTGTTTTTGCTTGAATATTAGAAAACATATCAAATATGTAGCCTAAAGTTGGCTGTCATGTCCAACCACAACTTTAAAAGTGCCCATAAACGGCATCTCAACAACATAACATATACAGGTTTAATCGGTACCCTTATTCAGATTGTTCATTTAGACAACAGAGACGACTACAACAAAATGGCTCATTGCTATAAAGAACTAGGTAGTTTCTTGAATGAATGTGATCTTGGTCATTTTATAGTTTCTAGCCTGCAGTTGATGTGTACTTGATAATGGTGGTGCAGAGTTGTGGCACCATAAGGATAAGTCAGCACAATTATCTTGGGTGTGAGCTCAAAGATGGGCGATGAAGCAACCCCTCTCTTGCAAGAAGTGGAGGAGCAGCTCACATCTCAGTAGCCATAAATTTAGCCCGATGACAGACACGTAACCATATATTGTCCTACTTATACATGTTATGAGATTTGTTACCCTCACAAGGTATGCGACAACCTTTGATGTATTTATATTAGATTTAGTGTTTCAATCTTTTTTTTTATGTGTTTCTATTTTGCGTTGGATTCATATCTATTAGTGTTTAAAAAAAAGCTAATGTTCATGCTTTAGAGTCTATTGTGGAAAATTGAGATCCATACAAGTTCAAATTGCATTCATTTTATCCAATCTTTTGGCAACTTTTGTGCTATATTTAAGAACACTGGCCAACATTTTTTATGGGCATAGAAGTTTATCTAAGAAGTTCTACATAATTCTAATCTGAGCTAGCATCAATTGTTTTTATATCTCATCTTTTTTAAGGAATTTGCTCTCCTAATTGCAAACAGCTACAATCTATAAATCTGATACTTTTATATGGTGTATAATAATGGATCTGTGTTTTCTTATTTTTGTAGAGGGCTGATTTTGAAGCTTAGTGATCAGCATCCAATATAGTTACAGACGATTATGTCCATTCCATTTCAAAGTAAGTATACTTAAATATGGGTCCAGAGTCCTAGGCAAACATCTTGAGGTTGCCAGATAAATGATTGGAACAGACCACGAGCAAAAAATCCGGTTAATGCTGCTCTGGCTGTCATTATTAACAGATTAATAAGGTGTATAGCTTTTTTGATTATATAAAGATGTTGGATAATTGGATCAATGAAAATCTTGACTTTAGCTACTGTCCAAGTGATCTGGTGTATGCATCTTTCTTTCACTTTATAGATTTCTAAACTTTTTATCGGAGGTTCAAGAATTATTTTAATATCCTAACAAGCAAGGGTTTCAAGTTATAGAGGTAATTTTAGTATAAGGGATTATCTGTTACATAATTACATTCAGGCGCTTTTTTTTAATATGCGAGAATTGCATCTCATTCTTGTAAGCTTATTGAAGATGATATTTTCTTCTTTTCTTTGCTTATACTAAACCTGAACAGATGGAGCAGGCATCTTAGATAGACGAAGTGAAGAAACGACCACCGCTACATACAATTCAGGAATTCACTTTGTAAAGCGGTTTTGGTTCTTGACAGAGTACTTGGCCAATCCGAATTTGTGGTTTAGGTTGTATTTTACGGCTGCAGGCTGCTATATTTAGTACTAAAATGACATTTTCTTACCTTTCTCTTTTAGGTAGCCAGCCTTTGGGTCCTAACCAGTTATGATATGCCAAAAAAAGGGGCCACTTTGGATCCAAGGAAGCAAAAGCTGAAGAAAAGGTGAGAACCACTATAAAGACCAAACATAGAAAAGAGGGTGTTAGACTGAGAACCAGAGGCAACAAGAGTAAAGGGTCTGATTCCATTTCATAGGCGATACTGAAACGTAAGAACTCAAATAAGTACGTGTGTTACTATGCCTCTGCTGCCGAAATTGTTGTGCTATCAGCGGTTGGGTATAACATGTACGCATACACCAGATTCTGCATCTTTTGGGCCGAACAAAGGGATACATGTGGTTCGACAGTAACTTTATCATTTCTTTTTTGGCTCTTTTTACTTCGTATTTGCATAGGGCAAACTTATTTTGATATATCGTTTAGAAAGCGTTAGTTTTAAACAAATGTAACATAGAGCACAAGGGTTAGTCTTCTTTTTGACATTTTGAATTCGATAAGAAACGTAATGTTATGTGATATGTTTTGCCAATTCGTTGCATGATGGTTTATTAGTTTCTCTTTTTTAGTTGTATCTTTCAACTATCTTATGTTTGAGTTCACATTTTCTTTTATGTTAAGCTTTATAAATAAAAGTTGATATCTACATTTTTGTTATAAATAAAGAAACATGCTTTGTGTGCTTTTAAATATAAATTTATTGTTTTTAACCCGGTCAACGACCGGGTATTGATCTAGTTTATATTATTTGTGATTGACTAATTTTGATAATTTATTTTCTTTTGATTTTTTTATGATAGGATTTTTATTTAATGCAAAATCCATGGCTTATTTTCATTGTTGCTCCTTTTTATTTTCGGTAATGATTTCTTTTCAACCGAATTAATTTATATTTACTAATTTGTGTTATAATTCATTATGTTTTAGGTAAATATATTGTGGTGATTGATCTACTTCCATCAACTTATAGCACATATCCCAGTCTTTATAAATAAAAGTTGATATCTACATTTTTGTTATAAATAAAGAAACATGCTTTGTGTGCTTTTAAATATAAATTTATTGTTTTTAACCCGGTCAACGACCGGGTATTGATCTAGTTTATATTATTTGTGATTGACTAATTTTGATAATTTATTTTCTTTTGATTTTTTTATGATAGGATTTTTATTTAATGCAAAATCCATGGCTTATTTTCATTGTTGCTCCTTTTTATTTTCGGTAATGATTTCTTTTCAACCGAATTAATTTATATTTACTAATTTGTGTTATAATTCATTATGTTTTAGGTAAATATATTGTGGTGATTGATCTACTTCCATCAACTTATAGCACATATCCCAGTCTTTATAAATAATAGTTGATATCTACATTTTTGTTATAAATAAAGAAACATGCTTTGTGTCTTTTAAAAGATATGAATGATTGTGTAAGTTAATTAATTAAGGGTAAAATGGTAATTTCGCATGTCCCAAAATTGTAAACTTTTCAACATAGGGGTATAATTTTTATATAGTAGTATAGAAGTATAGATAAACACAAATATTAGTAATTGTTGCTTTAAACACAATAAAGTTAAAAAGATATACCCAAAAACAGAGATTTTAAGTTTGAGTAGCGATTATTGTCATCGGCTTAAGGTAAATCAAGATCGTCTTGTGGCAGTCCATTCAAATGGCGGCCTAACCAACTGATCCAGTTTCACCAAGGAAAATTTATGATAAATCTACTCGGCTTCGTTACAGATTGAACCCGATATATTTTCAAATGTCCGAATATCCAAAACCAACTACGTTAGACGCAAAGGAATACTATTATATGATTTTATGGAGACAAAAGCTACATACATCTTTAAACTAATCTTTTGTTAGATTATAAACATAAAACTTCATATAATTTTTAACTATCGATCAATTTACGAAAAATCATAAACAAGTTTTACAAAATAAAAAGGCAAACACTAAAACCCGACCACAAATCAATCCCGGAAAAGTAGCGAGCACCTTGGAGTTGATCAAATAAGTCTATGTTAAATTTCGGTGGTATTTCGGTGGTATTTCGGTTTTCGGTGGTTGAGCATAATTTCGGTTTTATTTTCGGTAATGATTTCTTTTCAACCGAATTAATTTATATTTACTAATTTGTGTTATAATTCATTATGTTTTAGGTAAATATATTGTGGTGATTGATCTACTTCCATCAACTTATAGCACATATCCCAGTCTTTATAAATAATATATTCTGGCCTAATCCCTTCAAACATTCAAACTTTTCGTCAATAAATTTCAGTTTGTATTTTCGTTGATATTTTATGTTACTCAAACTAAGATCTGATTTCTGTAATGATTTTTGCTATACATATTTATTTTTACATGTAAATTCCAAGTTGTGTAGGTAGTTACCTGTGACATATTTGTTGGATCCTGGAATTTTAATGTTACATTGGCCGCAATTGCAGTAACGATATCCATCGTAGTATATTACTTAACTGCCCACTTATACTGTTCTCGGTAATCATGACAATTATATCCGCTGCAACGCGCGGGTAGCATGCTAGTATTATCTTTTAAAAGATTATGGAATGATTGTGTAAGTTAATTAATTAAGGGTAAAATGGTAATTTCGCATGTCCCAAAATTGTAAACTTTTCAACATAGGGGTATAATTTTTATATAGTAGTATAGAAGTATAGATAAACACAAATATTAGTAATTGTTGCTTTAAACACAATAAAATTAGAAAGATATACACAAAAACAAAGATTTTAAGCTTGAGTAGCGATTACTGTCATCGGCTTGAGGTAAATCAAGATCGTCTTGTGGCAGTCCATTCAAATGGCGGCCTAACCAACTGATCCAGTTTCACCAAGGAAAATTTATGATAAATCTCCTCGGCTTCGTTACAGATTGAACCCGATATACTTTCAAATGTCCGAATATCCAAAACCAACTACGTTAGACGCAGGAAACTATTATATGATTTTATGGAGACAAAAGCTACATACATCTTTAAACTAATCTTTTGTTAGATTATAAACATAAAACTTCATATAATTTTTAACTATCGATCAATTTACGAAAAATCATAAACAAGTTTTACAAAATAAAAAGGCAAACACTAAAACCCGACCACAAATCAATCCCGGAAAAGTAGCGAGCACCTTGGAGTTGATCAAATAAGTCGTTAAATTTCTTGGAAGGGAATAACGATTCTGTAACATCCGTGAATTTTGACCCGTTGACTTTTCGTGTAATATGACTAACAATTTAAGTTAATGAATTAATTGGGTCGTCTTGTGATTTTATGACTATGTGGCATGCTAGTCGGGTCGTTGTATGTGTAGTCGGTGTTTAAATGTGTAACTAATTGTATTGTGGTTTGAGGAGGGAAACGGGTCGGCCCGTGGGTAGTTCATGACCCACCAGCCCCCCCAAGACCCACTTCCCCCCTTATCCTTTTCTCATTTCTCATCTTTCTCTCTTCTCTTCTATTCTCTCTAGTAAAAGAAACCCTCCATCTAGTTTCCATTTCATTCCATCTAAATTGTGTTTTGGAATTGCTATAATACAAGAATCGTAATCATCATCTCCTCATTGTCGCCATCTTTGAAGAATCAAGGGCCAAGTTCTAACCTTTTACCCATTTTTGACCTAAATTCGGAATTGAGCACTAGGAAGAGTTTTGGTAAGTCTAAATCAACCCATTTACTTCTATTTATGTTTGTTCATGTGTTTCTAGTTGATTTGATATGATTTCGAGTCTTTAAAATTGTAAACTGACAAGTTGAAATACCAAGAGTTGCACTACCTTTTTTAAGTAATTGACGTCGAGTAACTGACTGCAGACTACATCAGCAGCAAGAAGAATGGCATGAAACTGTATTGATGATTATCAAGTAAGGAAACTCCCCACATTAGCAAAGAAAAAACACATAAACAAATAAGTATTACCTTTACAGATGGTGGCTCCCACACAACGGTATCCACACCTGTTAATAGCATATTACAACATAAGTGACACAATGAAAACACTTGCAAAACCTCACTAGAAGATAAAATGTAGCCAGCCACTTATCCTATAGATTGGATCAATTTTACTTGTGTTCCGTCACAAGCAAGCAAGATATGAATAGGCGGAAAAATAAGCTAGAAGAAAATAAGGTGAAAAACATTTTATTATAACAATGATTATCATGCATTTAATTTACACTTTTTACAACATTCGGTCGGTTAAGACCCACATTTAATATTAAATTGACTTTTGATGAGTTACGAAATATTAAATGCTAATTCTATACAACATATGTTGAATATTTATTAATAATGATTTTTGGTGTATAACATTAATGAATATTTTGCACTAGCAAGTTCTATTTAAGTTGTGGGTTTCTGATTAAATACAACTAAACTGAAAAATTAGACAAGTAGTGCATGAGACACACCACGAGCGATTGCATGATTCTGACTTGATCGTCTGATACAGCCTGTTCAACATACCAAACATCATATTCAATTGGTTTCATTCACAATGAACAAAAGTACTATCAGAAAAGAAAAAAAAAGGCAAAACCTATAATCTCTAAAGTCACGGAAAAATAAACACATCTTAAAAAATCTGACAAAAACCTACCTTAATTGCTTTAGCAAATGCATTTATAATTGGTTTTGAGTCTTCGTCTGCATTGTCTGCCTCTTCGTGTACATATTGGATTAGATTGTACTGCAATAATAATGATAATAATAAATAATAATAATAATAATAATAATAATAATAATAATAATAATAATAATAATAATAATAATAATAATAATAATAATAATAATAATAATAATAATAATAATAATAATAATAATAATAATAATAATAATAATAATAATAATAATAATAATAATAATAATAATAATAATAATAATAATAATAATAATAATAATAATAATAATAATAATAATAATAATAATAATAATAATAATAATAATAATAATAATAATAATAATAATAATAATAATAATAATAATAATAATAATAATAATAATAATAATAATAATAATAATAATAATAATAATAATAATAATAATAATAATAATAATAATAATAATAATAATAATAATAATAATAATAATAATAATAATAATAATAATAATAATAATAATAATAATAATAATAATAATAATAATAATAATAATAATAATAATAATAATAATAATAATAATAATAATAATAATAATAATAATAATAATAATAATAATAATAATAATAATAATAATAATAATAATAATAATAATAATAATAATAATAATAATAATAATAATAATAATAATAATAATAATAATAATAATAATAATAATAATAATAATAATAATAATAATAATAATAATAATAATAATAATAATAATAATAATAATAATAATAATAATAATAATAATAATAATAATAATAATAATAATAATAATAATAATAATAATAATAATAATAATAATAATAATAATAATAATAATAATAATAATAATAATAATAATAATAATAATAATAATAATAATAATAATAATAATAATAATAATAATAATAATAATAATAATAATAATAATAATAATAATAATAATAATAATAATAATAATAATAATAATAATAATAATAATAATAATAATAATAATAATAATAATAATAATAATAATAATAATAATAATAATAATAATAATAATAATAATAATAATAATAATAATAATAATAATAA
>CM067173.1:39147606-39185106 GCA_034093135.1 Erigeron breviscapus | reverse complement strand
GGAGCAACTCAAGTGACCACGTACGCACCAGCCCGAAGAGCTAGCACGGGTTAAGCTTAACACAAGACTTTACATAATGCTCGAGACTTTAATTGCTTAATTAGTTTAGGCTACTCTTTCACCTAAGCTAATCACATATCATCTTTTACTTTAGGGCCCTTAACGTGCACGTGAACATGGCAATCCTAATCAAAGGACTAGTGACTAGGTGATCAAGCCACACATGCAACATATATCGTATCATTTCATCATTTCATGCATTCATAATCATTTCATCATTTCATGCATTCATAATCATTTCATCATTTCAAGCATACATACTTACCACATACCATTGCAACCTGCATATGAATGTTAATCATCGTAAACGGTAAGTAATATATCCCTTTGTAGCCTCCCATAGTCACCCATGAACATAAAATGTACATTCATATTCAATTGGAAGGTTAACTTACGAAAACGTGTTTTGTTGTACCAACAGGTGACAAAAGATGTTATCTTACCTCGATACAGCTTACCAACAAGTTAAATGTATCTTATAGTGCTTGCTAAGTGCTCCCGACAACCTAGAATGAGTATAAGATCGAAACATAAGCTAAACGAAATGTTTTATGAAAACTGGACAAGAGGTGCGCCGCACCTCTCACATGGTGCGTCGCACAAAGTCAACAGGGAGTTCTAAACATAAGCAGGTGCGCCGCACCTACCCCTTTGGTGCGTCGCATAAAATGATCAGAAATTCTGAACATGTGAAATGTGCGCCGCACCTACCCTTGGTGCGTCGCATATCGGGCTTACCATTTTTCCAAAATGACCTGTGGTGCGCCGCACCACCCTACTGGTGCGTCGCACCTGGAGTGTCGACCAGAAACCTAATCTTTGTTCTATGATCAAACGAATTCCATACGAACCCATACCCCAAATCCAACCTGGGGGCTTAAAATTAATCCTTTCAATTGCATTTTCATCAACTTAAATCATCCTATTAATCCCTTAATCCTTTACATCATCGTTCAATCTTTAAAACACCCGAACAACATGAATTCAATAAACGTTTGATCAAATAACCCAACCCAAACCCTATGGCCTGGATCGAAATCACTACTAAGACATACATGATCAGATTTTAGAGTAAGATCAACCATAATACCTGTAGATGACTTCGAGGATTCGAAATCTTAATCAAACTTGATCGAAATGACACGAAATGATTGATTCTTGGAGAAAACTTGTCTTGAGAGGGAGGGGATCTGAACCTAGGGCTTAATCACGAAATGTTGCAGCTATTGGGGTCTCACTAGACCTTAAACCCCTGACCATAAGTTTCCTTTAGTGCCCATAGGCCCCTCGACTTCCTAAACTTTACTTTCGTAGCTTAATTAACTTACCGGGAGACTTAACGATCTAACAAGCACTTAACTTTCATACTTTACTTAAATTACTTTCATTCAATTTACTTTACTTCATTTCATATTAAACACATAAGCATTTAATCACATAATCCCTTATAAGGCACATAAACATAATAAACCTAACGTTAACTATCGGAAAGTCAAATAGTCAAACATAAAACGTTTGGGATGTTACAATTACCTCCCCCTTAAGAGGATTCCATCCTCGGAATCGCCTCGGAAGTGAACAAATCTGGATATTTCTCTTTCATCACTGCCTCGGTCTCCCAAGTTAAACTTTCACCGTGGTTATGCTTCCATTTAATCAACACAAGATCAATCAACTTTCGGCGAAGTTTCTTTTGCTTTCTTCCGAGTATCGCTACTGGTTCATCCACTATTCTTTTCTGAGGATTAATGCTCACATCCTCAATTGGAATAACACTTGACTCATTGGCCAAACACTTCCTCAAATACGAAACATGAAATGTGTGGTGAATTCCATCCAATTCTGGGGGTAGTTCTAATTGATAAGCTACATCCTTGATACGTTTCAGAATTTTGAAAGGTCCTATGAAACGTGGGCTTAGCTTTCCTTTCTTTCCAAAACGAATTACTCCTTTCCATGGGGAAACTTTCAGCATTACCAAATCACCAACTTGGAATTCAATTGGCTTCCTTTTCTTGTCGGCATAAGTCTTTTGTCTTTCTCTAGCCACACGAAGTGCTTCCTTTGCCACATTAACTTTTTCAGCTGAGATTTCAATGATTTCAGGACCCGTAAACTGCTTTTCACCGGGTTCCATCCAGCAACTCGGAGTCCTACATCTCCTACCATAAAGCATTTCAAATGGTGGCATTCCAATACTTGCATGGTGGCTGTTATTATAAGTGAATTCGATCAATTTCAAGTGTTCATCCCATGCTCCACCATATTCTAATACACAAGCTCTCAACATGTCTTCCAATGTTTGTATGGTCCTTTCACTTTGCCCATCAGTTTGAGGGTGATAGGCGGTGCTCAAATTAACTCTAGTACCTAACTCTCGCTGAAGACCCTTCCAAAAGTTAGACACAAATCTCGTGTCTCGGTCTGAAACAATGGATAAAGGAACACCATGCTTTGCTACGATCTCATCCACATACATCTTTGCCATCTTAGTTAGTGGTACATCTTGTCTCGTTGCCAAGAAATGAGCACTCTTTGTCAATCTATCCACAATAACCCATACCATGTCATTTCCTTTCGGTGTTCTTGGTAGTTTGGTCACAAAATCCATAGTAATATGGTCCCATTTCCATTCCGGAATCTCCAATTGATGCAACATTCCATATGGCTTTTTGTGATCAGCTTTCACACGTGCACACGTCAAACATCTTCAACAAAATGAGCAACTTCTCCCTTAATGTTTGGCCACCAATAGATGGGCTTCAAATCTGCATACATCTTGGTAATACCTGGATGGACTGAATATCTTGACCTATGAGCTTCTTCAAGGATCAATTCTCGGTTATCACCAAGCAATGGTACCCATATTCGACCCTTATAAGTCTTAAATCCATGGCTGTTCGTCTCCATCACAAGTCTTCTCTTCTTCCAATACTCTCATTATCGATATTATCCTTCATTAAAGCCTTAACTTGTGCTTCCTTGATGCGGTCGAGTAACCCCGACTTGGCTTGAACACCATGCTCATCAATCTACAAGAAAAATTCTGCACTTTCCTACTTAATGCATCCGCCACCACATTGGCTTTACCGGGATGATATTTAATCTCACAATCATAATCTTTCAGAAGTTCCATCCATCTCCTTTGCCTTACATTCATTTCCTTTTGTGAAAACACATATTGCAAACTCTTATGATCCGTAAACAATGTACATTTGGTGCCATATAAGTAATGCCTCCACAACTTCAAAGCAAACACTACTGCAGCCAATTCAAGATCATGGGTCGGGTAATTCTTTTCATGAGGCTTCAACTGACGTGAAGCATATGCAATAACCTTGTCCCTTTGCATAAGGACACAACCCAAACCTGAAATAGAAGCATCACTATAAACAACAAGATCATCAGTACCTTCGGGTAAGGCTAGGACAGGAGCTTCGCATAACTTTGTCTTAAGCGTTTGAAAGGCCTTTTCTTGAGCTTCCGTCCATACAAACTTTACTCCTTTCTTTGTCAATTCAGTCATTGGCTTAGCTATTCGGGAGAAATCTTGAATAAACCTCCTATAATAGCCAGCTACCGAGAAAACTCTTAATCTCCGTGGGTGTCTTTGGCTGTTCCCATTTAGATACAGCTTCAATCTTGGCAGGATCAACTTTAATACCTTCAGAAGAGATAACATGCCCGAGAAATTGAACTTCTCGGAGCCAGAATTCACACTTGGAGAACTTTGCATATAACTTTTTTCTCTCTAAGAACCTCAAGAACAGCTCTTAAGTGCTCACGGTGCTCGGCTTCGGACTTTGAATAAATAAGAATATCGTCAATGAAGACAATCACAAAATGATCTAAGAATGGGCGACATACCCGATTCATTAAATCCATAAAAGCGGCTGGAGCATTTGTCAACCCAAAAGACATGACAAGAAACTCATAGTGCCCATAACGTGTACGAAAAGCTGTCTTGGCCACATCTTCCTTTTTGACTTTTAATTGGTGATAGCCAGACCGCAAATCAATCTTAGAGAAGTAAGAAGCACCATGGAGCTGATCAAAAGATCATCAATACGCGGGAGAGGATACTTATTCTTAACCGTTCGCTTATTCAGCTCACGGTAGTCTATGCACATGCGCATAGAACCGTCTTCTTTTTGACAAAAAGAACCGGAGCTCCCCAAGGCGAGGAACTTGGTTGTATGAAACCTTTGTCAAGTAGCTCTTGAAGCTGGGACATTAACTCTTTCATTTCTGTGGGAGCTAAACGATATGGTGCTTTTGCAATAGGAGTAGCACCGGGTACGAGATCAATCTGAAAGATGACCTCTCGGTCGGGAGGAATACCGGGAAGATCATCCGGAAAGACATCAGAAAATTCAGAAACTACATCAACATTAGGGATCAGAGACTTCCCTTTTCGTGTATCGATAACATAGGCAAGAAAGTGATTCTTGTTATGCCGAATGCAATTGAGAGCCTTCATCAAATTAATAATCTTTATGCTCCCCTTCTTCTTGTCTTCATAAACGGAAATGACCTCACCATCCGGAGTAGCGAATCGTACAACCTTTTGAGAACATATAATAGTAGCATCATTTTGAGACAACCAATCCATACCTATCACTATATCAAAACCGGCTAGAGTGGTAGGCAATAGTTGAACCGGAAAAGAGCGGCCTTCAATCTCAATAGAACAATCATCATAACCTACTTGAATGTCACTAATGGTACCGTTAGCAATTTCGACCTCTATATAGCAATCAAGAGGAGTAGTGACCCTATCAAGCTTAGGAGCAAATAAAGTGGACACAAAAGATCTATTTGCACCCGAATCAAAAAGTACAGAAGCAGGTTTTGAGTTAACAAGAAATATACCGCTTACTACCTCGTCGTTATCCTTGGCAGCTTCGACTGTCAGCTGAAAGGCTCGAGCTTTAGGCTTTTGGACAAGCCGTCTTCTTTCCATCATCTCTTCCTTGTGGGCAATCCTTGATGAAATGACCGTTTTGTTGACACCGATAACACTTTGGCTTGTCCTTGCATCCTGAAGTAGGATGACCCGTACCACCACAAGTATCACACCTTCGGGTCTTATCTGAACATGGACCCGAGTGAGGCGCCTTACAAGTACCACACCAATTCTTTGACTTTGCATAGCTGCTGCCCCCATTTCTTGAAGACGGACCTTTCTTGAACTTCCTATTAGATCCACTTGACCCATCATACTTCCTTTTTAAACCTGATTGCTTATCATCATTAGCTTTCACTACAACCTTTTCACCCTTGAAATCGTCATCCAACCTCTTGGACTCCTTAATCGCAGCAGACAATGTAGTATGTTGTCTACAAAGGCCACGATAGCTAGCGGGAAGACCATCACAGTAAGCTTCAACCTGATCCACATCTCTACGAACCAAATGACCAACAAACTTAAGCTTTTCCATAAATGAGTGGGCATACTCAGTTATGGCACCCGGCTTAGCTGTTAAGGCTCTGAATTCTTTCTCAATCAACCTCAGTTCACGAGTACCCACATATTCTTCCAAGAACTTCTCCTTAAAGGTACCCCAAGGCATATTAGCTAGCACCTCGGGGGTCAAAGAAATAGTAGCAACCCTCCACCAATTACAAGCATTCTTCTTCAACATACGGGAAGCACACAATACCTTCATATCCTCAGGGCAATAACATGAAGCAAACACAACCTCGATATCATCCAACCATTCCATGGCACCTACAGCATCTAGAGTACCATCAAATGCCTTTGCTCCACATTTCTGAAAGCTCTCATACTTAAAGTTGCTAGTACGAGGAGCGACTACAACACGAGGCTCCACCACATTATTAACACCATTCACATTAGCAACAACATTTTCCGGAGCAACTTGTGACCTTACCATTGATGGCTCGGTACGGTTTGAGCGGTTGGAGTAATTCCCATCCGTATGCTCATTCCGTTGCAAGCTAGCTTCTCTTTCAGCCCTAAGTTGATTCAACTCCTCTTCATTTCTCAACAAAAGAGCTCGAATAGCCCTCAACTCTTCATGCATTTCAGCTTGAGTAGGAACTTGCTCAATCACGGGGTTAGCTCTATCAATTTCCGACCTTGTAGGTCGCGCACCCGAAAGTGGTCTTCGAGGAGGCCTTAGGTTAACACCATTTCCAGTCCCGTTTGGATTAACCGGAGCATCGCTAGCATTAGCTCCATCTCTTTGACTACTAGCACGGGTATTAACCATCCTTCTACAATTTTAGCGACAAATGTTAGAGATGAATCGAATGAGAACAAAGTATGGTCAGGCCTACTAAATTACATAAGCATAACATAAACATATATAAGCCATAACCTACCCTCACACTCATCCCAACCCATCCTAAAAGCATTTTCATCATAGAGCTAAAGCATTACTACTTAAGCCAATCATTTCTCGTACGGTTTAAGTCCAAAATCCTAAGGTCTTGGTCGAATTTTGGTTCACTTAAACCATTTCTCTGATACCAACTTGTAACACCCGTCGTTTAAAAACTTGGATTTTTCAAAATTTTGCCAAACGGCGTTTAAAATAAGCGGAAAGGATCACTTTCAAAATCTGCCCCATCCGTAACGGATGGTACCTTTAAAATTTGGTGTTACTACAAGCATCATCAAAACAATAAAAGTAAATCCAAGCTTTGGCACCAACATAAATGCCACATTATTACAAGTCTTTAATCATAAATGAAATAGCCAAACATGAGGCTAAAAGGAAGTCTAAGCGTTTAATGTCTTAGCTAAGCTTCTTTATTCGTCTACCCAAGTCTCACCAAGCTATTCCTCGCCTAGCTCACTTGATTATCCTGAAGGCACAACATTTTCAAAGAACAAGTGTTAGCTAATAAAATTAGCTAAGTAAGATAACATAACTTGAAAACATTTGCCATTTAAATATATTAACAAAATCATCTTTTAATGTTAATATCACATACATATAGGTCATTGCACACATATCTTATCATAACACAATAGGATCATCATATACCTAATGTGCCTAACCTTTCTTTCTTTATCTTTCTTTCTTTACTTTATTTCTTTGCCTAGACGTAGGCTAAGTGACTTATGCCACTTACTTAGGGATGTGGGGTTGTGTGTAGGCGGTCATAGACCATACATGGAGTCCTCACACCCGACATGATGGGTAAACCATTAAGGTGGTCCATCGGCGTCGTTAAGGAATGACAAAGTCAATCCAACTGAATAAACCGTTTATGCCTTTACGCATTGGTGGTTACTTACTTCACCCGGAATACTCAAACGTAACTATGCCACAAGGAGCAACTCAAGTGACCACGTACGCACCAGCCCGAAGAGCTAGCATGGGTTAAGCTTAACACAAGACTTTACATAATGCTCGAGACTTTAATCGCTTAATTAGTTTAGGCTACTCTTTCACCTAAGCTAATCACATATCATCTTTTACTTTAGGGCCCTTAACGTGCACGTGAACATGGCAATCCTAATCAAAGGACTAGTGACTAGGTGATCAAGCCACACATGCAACATATATCGTATCATTTCATCATTTCATACATACATAATCATTTCATCATTTCATGCATTCATAATCATTTCATCATTTCAAGCATACATACTTACCACATACCATTGCAACCTGCATATGAATGTTAATCATCGTAAACGGTAAGTAATATATCCCTTTGTAGCCTCCCATAGTCACCCATGAACATAAAATGTACATACATATTCAATTGAAGGTTTAACTTATGAAAACGTGTTTTGTTGTACCAACAGGTGACAAAAGATGTTATCTTACCTCGATACAGCTTACCAACAAGTTAAAGGTATCTTATAGTGCTTGCTAAGTGCTCCCGACAACCTAGAATGAGTATAAGATCGAAACATAAGCTAAACGAAATGTTTTATGAAAACTGGACAAGAGGTGCGCCGCACCTCACATGGTGCGTCGCACAAAGTCAACAGGGAGTTCTAAACATAAGCAGGTGCGCCGCACCTACCCCTTTGGTGCGTCGCATAAAATGATCAGAAATTCTGAACATGTGAAATGTGCGCCGCACCTACCCTTGGTGCGTCGCATATCGGGCTTTTGGCTGAAAACCATTTTTCCAAAATGGCTGTGGTGCGCCGCACCACCCTACTGGTGCGTCGCACCTGGAGTGTCGACCAGAAACTAATCTTTGTTCTATGATCAAACGAATTCCATACGAACCCATACCCCAAATCCAACCTGGGGGCTTAAAATTAATCCTTTCAATTGCACTTTCATCAACTTAAACCATCCTATTAATCCCTTAATCCTTTACATCATCATTCAATCTTTAAAACACCCGAACAACATGAATTCAATAAACGTTGATCAAATAACCCAACCCAAACCCTATGGCCTGGATCGAAATCACTACTAAGACATACATGATCAGATTTTAGAGTAAGATCAACCATAATACCTGTAGATGACTTCGAGGATTCGAAATCTTAATCAAACTTGATCGAAACGACACGAAACGATTGATTCTTGGAGAAAACTTGTCTTGAGAGGGAGGGGATCTGAACCTAGGGCTTAATCACGAAATGTTGCAGCTATTGGGGTCTCACTAGACCTTAAACCCCTGACCTTAAGTTTCCTTTAGTGCCCATAGGCCCCTCGACTTCCTAAACTTTACTTTCGTAGCTTAATTAACTTACCGGGAGACTTAACGATCTAACAAGCACTTAAACTTTCATACTTTACTTTAAATTACTTTCATTTAATTCACTTTACTTCATTTCATATTAAACACATAAGCATTTAATCACATAATCCCTTATAAGGCACATAAACATAATAGACCTAACGTTAACTAACGGAAGGTCAAATAGTCAAACATAAAACGTTTGGGATGTTACATCTTCTCGAAAATTCGTGGCATAGTATCCCTACTTCAAAATCCCTTGCTTATCTATCATCCGTGTAGAAGACAAATATCACATTCAATGACACAAACTCAGGCATGCTTAAAACATGTTGGTTGTTGATCACATTCAACTACTCCTTACCTGGCTAGTGATTAATCTGCATATATGCTGTCTCTTTCTTCACCGGCGATGCAACCATCTCTCTCTTCTTCTTTAGCAGTAGGCCAGTCGTGATGATAAAGACCACGACATATACTTTTTTGATAAATATATTGATTTTAGAAATGTGGTAGTGGTTCAAGTCGTAAGTGATGGAATATACGAATATGAGCATGTATCTCTCACTCGTTGTGTGTTTACATAAATAAGCATGTTATAATGTATGTAGATATATGAGCGTAGGTGCACATGAGCATATGTAAGTTAGTAGTGAGAATTTTATAAATAAATTTATCATGAAATTAGTTGGTGATCACATGTAATCAGTCATATGAGCATATGTATGCAAGTTTATTGTAAAAATGTTTGGTTATCATATGTGCATAAACACATATGAGCATATATGTATGCAAGTATATTATAAAAAATGTTTGGTGATCACATGTGCATGAACAATCATATGAGCATATGTGTATGCAAATATATTGTAAATGGATGTTTCTCGTATTAGTGATCACATGTGCATGAATATATGTATGCAAGTATGAAATTTTTTTTAAAAAAAGTGCACATGTGATTTCATTAATAAAAGATAGAATATTAAAATACCATAATGCCCTTAATGAAAAGAGTTCCTAAAAGTTCTTACTTTTTTAGGGGTTCTCAAAATAACCTTTCCCTATATATATATATATATATATATATATATATTTAGAGTTAATTTCATTACATGCCCTTGGTATATCATATTATCAAGTTTCACCCTTGTACTTTTTTTTTTGTATTATACATCTCCAAGGTGACTTTTCGTTCATTACATACCCCTCATCGTAACATCCGTTACTAAATCTCCATTAACCTCCTCATGTGCATTACACATGAAGGTATTTACGACTATTCCCTTTTAATAACCCCTTGTAACACACCCACTTCAAACACAAACATCAAAACATATAATCCCAAAAAACCATTTTAATGAACGAACACACAGATCAAAATATATAATCCTAAAACAATAAAGTCCAAAAAATTTCAAAATTGAGGGCGACATTGTAGCTTTTCAAAATTCGTGGCATAGTATCCCTACTTCAAAATCCCTTGCTTATCTATCATCCGTGTAGAAGACAAATATCACATTCAATGACACAAACTCAGGCATGCTTAAAACATGTTGGTTGTTGATCACATTCAACTACTCCTTACCTGGCTAGTGATTAATCTGCATATACAGATCTAGTTTTCCCATAAAGCAGCACGAAAATTTCCTTACCACTTTATAGAAAACAACTTATTTGATACCAAAATAAATTATACTATGAACAGATGGATGAAAAAAATAATACTTTATTTAACTTTGTGATGCAAAGATTCACACAACTAAAACACCGAATTCATATTATTGATGACACAACCCTTGTTATAATGTTACCAACTAAAAAAGAAAACCACGTAGCTGAAACCAAATAGATAGGAACCAAGTAACATCTACTTATGGATCCCTTGACCCGTTTTCTTTAGCAAAGTAGGCCATAAGAATACGTTTCATGGATATGAAGCCGTCCATGATTGGTACTCTTTCAGCTTGATCATAAAACAGTCGACCTTGAAACAGGATGGCATGATCTTTCTTATAAGTAGTCTTGACTTCATTTGAATCAATTTTGCATGTCTTTAAAAAAGTCTTGTACCACCTTTCAAGGTCTTCTTGCGTAGCAATGTCCATGCCACTAGGAGGGCGTATCATGACCTCAAAGTGGGCTGTGTCTCTAATATGAGATCCACTATATCTGTAAATATATGGTAAGGTTGAGAAGAAACGTACTGGAAAATTGTATCTAATCTTAGCCCATAGAACTATGATCAAACTTGTTAGTATTTAAGAAGGTGTTTCACCTATCCTATATTTAGTAGTTTATGCATTATCTTAAGCTTCAAAATAGTAGCTTTAGCTTAGAGATGGGCAAAGCCAAGGCTGGTCCTATCTTGGCACGGTTCACCCCTTCAAAAGTTAAAGATCGCTCTTTTTAAAGACCAACCTTGCAGGCCGGGATCTAGGTCGACGACCGGGAGAAGCAATAAACGAAATCAGGATTTGGCCAAATAAGAAGCAACGCTTTGGACACCATGACCGATCGCCATCGACCAGTGTTGTTAAAGGCGTGCGCCTTATCCGCCTAGGCGCAATGCGATGGCGAGGCAACCCTTTGCCGCCTGAAAACCTAGGCCCAGGCCCACCAACAATTTAGGCGGCTACTCACCTATTTTCAGTATAACCCTTTGGTTCAAGAAAAGATTTAATTCCATGTCAGAGAGATATTCACGTCTATATATTTGTTCCAATTATCAATATCAATCAGAATATATCATCATTATTATCAGAACATCCTTCATCAATATATTCTACCTTCAACTTCAGGCAAGTTTTCTTCTTTTTTTCTTAAAATCAATTTTTTTATCATCTTTATTATCAGATCATCAATATTATTTCACTATAAACAGGTTTTTATTAGTATTTATTTATATTTAAATTATAATAGGTTATATAAAATTATAAAATTTATTATTTATATAATAAATTTGTTATAACTTATAAAATTTATTATTTATTTATATTCAAATTATAATAGGTTATAATTTGGTCATGACCAACTTAGTTTTTTCTGCTATTAAAAAAAACAAAAACAAAAAACAACATAATTTGAAGTTTTTGGCCAAAAGATTTATGGTTTTCTCAATGACATTTGGTTTTATTAATGATATTTGATTTCTTTTACTATTATTTTTCATTATATATAAAAATTTTATATTTTTTTACTTAGTGCGCCTTTTTTTCTTCGGGCGTGCGCTTTTTTTGCGCCTCTCGCCTTCGCCTCATTTGGGGCCTTTGCGCTTTGAGATCGCCTTCGCTTTTGACAACTATTCCATCGATAAAGAAGAATCTTTCTAAATCACCTCGGGTCAAAGGGCTAAAACAAATCATGTGGTTCATGTGCACCCCTAGGCACCACCCTAAAACAGTCCCGAAGTTTTTGTTTTTGTTGAAAACATTTTTTATTAGTAAACTATCATATTTTTCATTGAGACAACAGTACAAAATAAAGTAGTTCAACAATATTTGTGTACATTTATTTGAATGCAACTCTCCACATGATTAAATCAACAGGTAACAACTAAACGTTTTTGACCCCACTAGCATCACTAGAACCTAACTATATGTGTAAGTGTGTTGGGGAGAGAGGGGAAGAGAGAGAGAGATAACACAAATAAAATGGCGAGTATACAATAACTAGAAGATACGAAATCGTATATTAATAGTAATTAGCTAAAGATTTGACCTGGTAGCTGGCATGTATTAATTAATGTGGAGAATATGACATTATAAGTTTTAACTAATCTATCTACAAGGATTGATATTGATAATATAACTAAAGAGATAGAGTAAGAGAGATCCATGATCGAGACTGAATTAGACGGCTTGAAATCCTCTGCATCATCTGCTAATTACATCATATAATTTGTAGTTGTTAGTATTTAAAATAAAATAAAATAAAAAAACAGAACATAAATAACGAAACAGCCAGACTATTCACGACGACGACTCCTTTCTCCTAACCCTAGAAATTCAATTCCTCCCGGTGTTTAAAACCACGGAATTTCAGATATTGAATATGGCCAATGGAATCCGTAATTTCGGATATCCGGTTTTCGGATTCGGATACTCGATTAGCCAACAGAGTTGTCATCATACAAGAATAAAAAAATAGAATTGTTTGCTACAATATGCCAACAAAATCAATTGATTTCAAAATTATATTCATACAACTAAATATAAAGGAAAATCATGGAGCAAACGTACAAATCGGAAACCAAACAAAGCCTTTTAACCGACAAAACACAAATCTACCATGGAATTTTTTAATAATTATTTTTAATCTACAGGTGGGTGATTAAAAAAAACCCTAAAATCAAAATACAAAATCAAACCTCCGAGTGACGTTACGATGGTGATTAAAATGAGAATTAGATAGGCAGATCCGGATAAGATATAAAAGATAGATAACAGAAAGGGTTTTTCCAACGAAATATGAAAGAGAGAGGTTAGGTAGGTATTTAGATTGGGAACTGTTAAGGCTGGCATAACAGGTCCGACACGACCTGTTAAGACACGACACGATAAGACACGACACCTGTTAGGACTAGACACGAACACGACACGATAAGTTATCGTGTCAATTTTTCCAAACACGAACACGACACGAAAATTACCAGGTCACACGATAAGAGACCTGTTAAGAACATGTTAAGAAGAAACAATCTCCAACCTTCTGCTTTGCAGACCAACCGGAGAAATACGACACGATAAGACACGACACGATAAGACACGACACGATAAGACACGACACGATAAGACACGACACGATAAGACACGACACGATAAGACACGACACGATAAGACACGACACGATAAGACACGACACGATAAGACACGACACGATAAGACACGACACGATAAGACACGACACGATAAGACACGACACGATAAGACACGACACGATAAGACACGACACGATAAGACACGACACGATAAGACACGACACGATAAGACACGACACGATAAGACACGACACGATAAGACACGACACGATAAGACACGACACGATAAGACACGACACGATAAGACACGACACGATAAGACACGACACGATAAGACACGACACGATAAGACACGACACGATAAGACACGACACGATAAGACACGACACGATAAGACACGACACGATAAGACACGACACGATAAGACACGACACGATAAGACACGACACGATAAGACACGACACGATAAGACACGACACGATAAGACACGACACGATAAGACACGACACGATAAGACACGACACGATAAGACACGACACGATAAGACACGACACGATAAGACACGACACGATAAGACACGACACGATAAGACACGACACGATAAGACACGACACGATAAGACACGACACGATAAGACACGACACGATAAGACACGACACGATAAGACACGACACGATAAGACACGACACGATAAGACACGACACGATAAGACACGACACGATAAGACACGACACGATAAGACACGACACGATATGGCATAACAGGTCCGACACGACCTGTTAAGACACGACACGATAAGACACGACACCTGTTAGGACTAGACACGAACACGACACGATAAGTTATCGTGTCAATTTTTCCAAACACGAACACGACACGAAAATTACCAGGTCACACGATAAGAGACCTGTTAAGAACATGTTAAGAAGAAACAATCTCCAACCTTCTGCTTTGCAGACCAACCGGAGAAATCCAACCTCAAACTCAACAAACCCAACTTAAAAATTAATCAATCATCATATTCAATAAATATATAAACTAGATATGAGAAATATTGTGAAAGAAATAACAAAACTATAATATATATTCGACAACACAATCGCACATATGTTATCTTTTTTACCAAAGAAAATTAAATCCAAAAGTTCACTCAAACTTCTAATCAATTTAGATAACACAATCACAACAATATGTAGATTACCAGCAGCAGTTCGAAATAAAACAATTCAAGGGTAGCAGCAATTCGAGATAAACATGAAGATGAGTTGAAGATTCGAGAATCGAGATGAAGATCGATTGATTGATAATTACCAGCAGTTCTTGATGATGATGGATTGATGATTGAATCGATTGATTGATGATTCGAGATGGATTGATGGATTGATGATTTGAGATGGATTGATAATTAGTTAATTACCAGCAGTTCGAGATGGATTTATGGATTGATGATTTGAGATTGATGATTGAATCGATTTGAGATGGATTGATGATTATTGATTCGAGATTGGATCTTGGAAAAAAAAACCGTGAAGGGGTCAGGGGGGTGGTAGGCGGTAATACGAAATAAAAGGAATTTAGGGACTTAGGGTTTCTTATTTTTAACAAGGTATATATATGTATGGCTTAACAGGTATTTAACAGGTCTAACAGGTCCGGACCTGTTAAGACACGAAAATATTTCGTGTCTTAACAGTTCCGGATCTGTTAAGAGTTCGAGAGAAATTAGTGATAGAGATTAAAACAATCGAATTTGGATGAATGTGTTAGCCGTTTATGATAGAGATATCTAATTAGACGATTAAGAAGCAGTTCGAGAGAAAGCTTTATTAGGTTAAATCGTAAAATCAACTTAGGACTTAATGCTTGATTGTTAGGGTAGAAATTATTCACGAGAGCAATAATTATAATTGTAACAAAAGTTAATTTATGCTCATATTTAAGTTGCTAAAGATTACACTCCAATCGTTGCAATTAATAATTAGCCACGACATAGTCATAAACAGATGACATTATCTTAGTCTAGAACTACAAATCTTAGTTACTGATTAAACTCATTTAACAATGTTGGTGTGCCTATGATTTAAAAATTTAGTTTGACTTTTATTTCGTTCAAACAATGTTGATGGCAATAACAACGATAAAGGTTTAACAACATAAAACAATACTTTATATCCTTGGCATATAACAAACTCCTATCAGTTAGAAGGATAAAATTGAGATAAAATTGAAGCCAAGTTACTACTATATTTTTTTTGAATATTAAGTTTAGATCCTCGCAACTCGCAAAGGAAACATAGGTTCATTTGAGAACCAAGAAACAAATTTTTAATAGATCTTCACAAAATAGCAAGTTCTTTTTTATTTAAAAGGACTTCACAATAAAGTTAGGGCTAAATTGAGTTATTACTTATCGAGGTCGATACGTTCCATAAAATAAAATCCTTCCATACTTGGTAGTCTTTTTGCTTGATCTTTCAACAGGTAGCCTTTAAACCTATACTCATGATCCCTATAAGTAGTCTTGATTTTATCTGGATCAATTTCGCATGCCTCCAAAAACAACTTGTACCACCTTTCTGTTTGGATTAGTGTGTAGGCTGTAGCACGACCCGATAAAAGAAATCCTTATCAGCAATCGAATGAGCTGTCCTGCAAATACATGGTGATAGCTTATTGCTAACTTTATAAGCAAAAAAGTTATGCCAAAAGAATAGTAGGTTGCTATTCATGTGAGATTTAGGAAACAAACTAAACTAACCATGCCTAGAAATAGGATATTAAAATCGCATTATCCACAAACATGGGCAGATGGGATATCTCAACTATGCATCCTTATATAGCTAAAACTAAGTGTCAAGTATTTCACAAGTTCAATGCAAATAAAATCTCAATGCAAATGAAATCTCAATGGGTCAATGCTTCATACACCAAGAAGCAATTAGTTTATAGTATACAAATTCCTATACATAACCAATGGGAAGAAACACAACAAAGGGTAGTCAAACACAAAAACATATGCAGGCTTAGTTCAGACTATAACCCAGGCGAGACAAAAGACCGGGTTGGGATACAACTGGCCTAGTCTCGGGCCAATCTTTTAACAGATATTTGAACCAGTACTGATGGAGGCCTGATCAGGTCGGAACAAAGCTTCATAGGGCCATGTTTTTTTTTTCTAGCCGGGCCAAGAACTGGGCTTAGGCTAATTTGATTATTTCTCCTTTTGCTTATTTGCTAACTTTATATGCAAAATTTTTTATCGTAACACCTTTAAACACTTAGAAAAGCATGATAGCTTTATAATAAAATAAACAAGCTATTCAATTCTTGAATAAGCTATGCCAAAAAAACAATACTTAACAGAATAGTATAAACTAATTAAACACTTATTAATCTATGACTTTCCATTGATTGATAAACGGATAAAAGCATTATGCAATAATGATGTATTATTTTAATATGGATATATTTTATATATACTAGCATGGTACCCGCGCAATGCGGCGGCGGTGGCGGTGAGGACGGTCTAGTGGTGTCGGTGACGGTATTATTGGTGGTGGTGGCGGTGGTGTAGGTTGATGTAAAGGTGATAGTGAAATATTTTAAAAGATAAGGGCTTAAAGTGTTAATTATTAAAATAAGGGTTTAGAGTGTAAACTAATTCATTAAGGGCAAATTTGGTAATTTATAAAAAACCTTTCCATAGTGGGTGTTTATTAAGGGCAAGTTTTAGTAATTTCCATGTAACTTGGTAGTCTTTTTGCTTGATCTTTCAACAGGTAGCCTTTAAACCTATACTCATGATCCCTATAAGTAGTCTTGATTTTATCTGGATCAATTTCGCATGCCTCCAAAAACAACTTGTACCACCTTTCTGTTGGATTAGTGTGTAGGCTGTAGCACGACCCGATAAAAGAAATCCTTATCAGCAATCGAATGAGCTGTCCTGCAAATACATGGTGATAGCTTATTGCTAACTTTATAAGCAAAAAAGTTATGCCAAAAGAATAGTAGGTTGCTATTCATGTGAGATTTAGGAAACAAACTAAACTAACCATGCCTAGAAATAGGATATTAAAATCGCATTATCCACAAACATGGGCAGATGGGATATCTCAACTATGCATCCTTATATAGCTAAAACTAAGTGTCAAGTATTTCACAAGTTCAATGCAAATAAAATCTCAATGCAAATGAAATCTCAATGGGTCAATGCTTCATACACCAAGAAGCAATTAGTTTATAGTATACAAATTCCTATACATAACCAATGGGAAGAAACACAACAAAGGGTAGTCAAACACAAAAACATATGCAGGCTTAGTTCAGACTATAACCCAGGCGAGACAAAAGACCGGGTTGGGATACAACTGGCCTAGTCTCGGGCCAATCTTTTAACAGATATTTGAACCAGTACTGATGGAGGCCTGATCAGGTCGGAACAAAGCTTCATAGGGCCATGTTTTTTTTTTCTAGCCGGGCCAAGAACTGGGCTTAGGCTAATTTGATTATTTCTCCTTTTGCTTATTTGCTAACTTTATATGCAAAATTTTTTATCGTAACACCTTTAAACACTTAGAAAAGCATGATAGCTTTATAATAAAATAAACAAGCTATTCAATTCTTGAATAAGCTATGCCAAAAAAACAATACTTAACAGAATAGTATAAACTAATTAAACACTTATTAATCTATGACTTTCCATTGATTGATAAACGTAAAAGATTATTCAACTAACTGATGTATTATTTTAATATGGATATATTTTACTATATACTAGCATGGTACCCGCGCAATGCGGCGGCGGTGGCGGTGAGGACGGTCTAGTGGTGTCGGTGACGGTATTATTGGTGGTGGTGGCGGTGGTGTAGGTTGATGTAAAGGTGATAGTGAAATATTTTAAAAGATAAGGGCTTAAAGTGTTAATTATTAAAATAAGGGTTTAGGGTGTAAATTAATTCATTAAGGGCAAATTTGGTAATTTATAAAAAACTTTCCATAGTGGGGTGTTTATTAAGGGCAGTTTGGTAATTTCTCCTGTAACTTTTGTGTAACCATTTTTGTTTTTAGTGGGGTGGATAATCTTTATAATATGGTATAAAAGGGCAGTTTGGTAATTTCGCATGTAAATTTCTTGTAACACTTTTCTTTTTTTGTCTTGGGGTGATAATCTTTATAATATAGTATAGATATATATTTGAGATACTATGTAATACAAGTGATTTTTATGTAGTCTAAAACCTGTTTTGGGAATTATCTTGATTTAAAATATAATGATGAACTTAAGTAAAGATATTCATGCGGATCAAAAATGTCGTTATTTGGATATCTATATTCCAAAATATACAGCTGAACTCGAGTAAATCTTCAAATGAAGATTTCTTCACTTTAGATTAGCAGTAAATCTAGACAATGAATAACCTTTTTGACCCTGTTAGCATCACTAGAACCCGACTATGTTTGTGTAGTGTTTATATAACAAATCAGAAAACCTTCTCTGATACCACTTGTTAGGAACTGCCCTTAGCCTTAGCACAGCGGAAGCAATTAAACAAGAAGATAAACAGAAAATAAAGATAAACGACACAAGAATTTAACGTGGTTCGGCCCCAGTGGGGGGCCTAATCCACCGGCTGCAAACTAGGTTAATTTTATTATGCTCTGAACCATAAGATTACAATTACAATGAGGAGGTATATATAGGAGAACAGCTAGGGTTAGAAACTTGGTCCCCAAGGAAACCTAAACAGGCCTCCTTTAAACGCCTTATTAAGGGGGTGTTTGGCCTAGCTTTTGTGTTTAGGCTTATGCTTTTTTGCTTATGTGCTTTTTTGCTTATGTTTTTATTTCATAAGTTTATAAGCCTTTTTTTTAGTGTTTGGATTAGCTTATCTTCTATAAGCTGATAAGCTCTTTTCAAGTGTTTGGTATAGCTTTTTTACATGTAACTTATGTTGGTAGAATGACCAAAAAGGACATACTTATCATAACTTTTATTTTATACGTATCACAATGTTTTTATGTATTATAATAACTTCTTTGGATAATTCATATATATATATAATCATCTAATTACAAACACAGCCATGGCTGCAAGCACCAACATCATCTAATCATTGTTTACGTAGATCTACTAATCCAAGGATTAAAACCATTGTCTAAAACACCTATTCAATATAAAAATATTACTCCGTGATAAAATAAATCGTCAATAAATATATGTAAATCAACAATTTACATGATATAAAGTAAATTGTTAATATATGTAAAGCAATTTACATGATTTGAATGTTGCCCTTAATTATTAAATCGATTGTATAAGAGTATGATGGATTATTGTGTGATATGAAGGTAAAATTGTTAACATATGTGAAGTGATGAATGATTGAATGATGATTCTAGAGTTGAATATATTTGTTCGGAGAGAGGGATGATGATTTATTGCTAAACTGGAAGAACATGTATGAAAAGATAAATTGGAGACAAAGGGTACATGGGTCTTTTAAAACTTTCTTATAAAAAAAAGCTTTTGGCTTTTGTTTAAAACCAATGTTCAAGTGGCTTGTCTAAAATAGCTTATATAAGCTCAAAAGCCATAAGCTCGAAAGCCAAAACAAACACTAAATCAGCTTATATTCTTCAACATAAGCAAATAAGCTAAAAGCCATACAAAAAAAGCTAGGCCAAACACCCCCTAAATATAAATGATCCGGCCCAAAGCAAAGCCTTCATGCCCAACATATGTAATCATCCATCAAGCATATGAAATCATATATTAATACTCGTAGTAGTTAGCTAGCATGTATATCTTGGAATATATCACCATACGAAATCGTATATTAATAGTAATTAGCTAAAGATTTGACCTGGTAGCTGGCATGTATTAATTAATGTGGAGAATATGACATTATAAGTTTTAACTAATCTATCTACAAGGATTGATATTGATAATATAACTAAAGAGATAGAGTAAGAGAGATCCATGATCGAGACTGAATTAGACGGCTTGAAATCCTCTGCATCATCTGCTAATTTTACATCATATAATTTGTATTTGTTAGTATTAAAATAAAATAAAATAAAAAAACAGAACATAAATAACGAAACAGCCAGACTATTCACGACGACGACTCCTTTCTCCTAACCCTAGAAATTCAATTCCTCCCGGTGTTTAAAACCACGGAATTTCAGATATTGAATATGGCCAATGGAATCCGTAATTTCGGATATCCGGTTTTCGGATTCGGATACTCGATTAGCCAACAGAGAATAGAATTGTTTGCTACAATATGCCAACAAAATCAATTGATTTCAAAATTATATTCATACAACTAAATATAAAGGAAAATCATGGAGCAAACGTACAAATCGGAAACCAAACAAAGCCTTTTAACCGACAAAACACAAATCTACCATGGAATTTTTTAATAATTATTTTTAATCTACAGGTGGGTGATTAAAAAAAACCCTAAAATCAAAATACAAAATCAAACCTCCGAGTGACGTTACGATGGTGATTAAAATGAGAATTAGATAGGCAGATCCGGATAAGATATAAAAGATAGATAACAGAAAGGGTTTTTCCAACGAAATATGAAAGAGAGAGGTTAGGTAGGTATTTAGATTGGGAACCGATTCTTTCACGGATCAATCGATGTATCCAAGGAAATTTAATATGAATGGACTATGATGCCCCTAAATTATATTTACCCAAAATTTACTTTTCACATCCTCCCAACAAATCTAACTCTCTTTCCCCATAATCTACGGTTTCTCTTTGCATCAATCCATTACCATTAAGGGTGCGTTTGGTTGGCGAAATTTGAAGAATTTTGATGGAATTGGAATCTAAATTTCATTTCATGTTTGGTTACAAAAATAAGAAGGAATTTAATTCTTATGGAATGTATGTAAACATTACCCCATTCATATGAATCATATTCTTTGACAATGTGTCATGGATTTCAATTCCCTATGTAAGTCCCCTGGTACGGATCGTCAATAGCTTGATCCAGTTATCTTGAGGTGCGGAATCCCTCACAATAACTTGGTGATCAACAAGAAAGCCCCTAGATCATCTACGGCCTCGTAGATCTTCTTCGGGCTAGCGGAACAGCCTTTGACGACTTTAACCTGCAATACCTGCTTGATAATTCGACAAATGTTCAACCCTAAACTCTGTTAGGGTTCGGTTTATATAGGTAACACCCGAAATGGGCTTCAGCATGTTAGCCTCGCAAACCCAGCCCAGCCCGTCACTTTTACGAGGTCGTAACTGTGATTGGCCTCGTATTTGTCCCTGCAAATACGAGGTCGTATTACCTATATGACTAACCTCGTATTTAACCCTGTAAATACGGGGTCGCATTTCATCTGTATGAATTGCGAACTCGCAATTCATACTTAGCAGATTTACTATACATTCAATACTTAAACTTAATCTAGTATTCTATGCATAATACTAAGTTCATTAATGACAATCACATTACAAAGACATATAATAATATAAGCCCAAACAATCTAGACTGCTATTGACATAGACGTGCACTTACAGACTCCCCCTTGGCGTTAACATACTATGTCTTCATCTTGTCTTTGTCATTAATCTACTTCCTCTGCTTCTTCTTCTTGCTCTGCTCTGCTCCTTCTCAGTCTCAGTCTCAGTCTCGAAATCAGAATCTGACTCTGACTCTGAAGGAGTATGAGTTAACCCTAACCGTTCTTTCTCTTGATCCTCAAAGATCCTGGATCATAATAATAATCCACCATCTCTGCCCTAGCTTTCATATGAGCTTGTGGATCATATCCCAACCTCTTCTCTAGTCTATGCACAATAATTGGATGCAAATCTGACTCGGTAGAAGTATTATTGGTAGAATCGATCTTGGTAGACTCACTATCCTGAGCACTAGCAATATCAGTATCAAGAGAAACAACAGATTGCCCTACCAAATCCTTACTTTTATCTAATCGATCAACATCAACATTTTCTGTAAGAAGTTTGGTTTGAGGTGCATCAGACTCAACTACCATCTTCAACTCAGTGACAACCAGTTCTTGAGTCTGTGGAGCTTCAGAAACTGCCTTGCCGGCAACACCAGCCTGGCTAGACTCCCCTTGAGTCTCTGTTCTCAAACTAGAACCTTCTCCTAGCTCCTGAGTAGCTCTGGCAGCATCTGGATCTTCATTGTGATCATCATCATGCCTTGCCTTATCCAGCTCATCACCTCTGCAACCTAAGTTGTCTCTCTCAGCTCTAACCTTGAGATAGTTATCGATGAGATCATGCAGTTTATCTTCGGCGATCTTGACTCCCTTTTTCAATGCATCTTCCATCCTGATAACCTTCTCATCTAGAGCCAAATACTTCTTATACATACTGGACACTACTACCTCAGCCTTGCCCAGTTTGTCTTCAAGAAATGTGTTCTTGTCACTAACAACCTTCAAATCATCAGTCAAACGAGTAATCAAACTTCTCATCTCATTCATCTGTCTCTGCAGATCACCAAAATTAGCTTCTTTACTTGTTTGTGACTATGGTTGTGTAGTCTCAGGACTTTTGTTCTAACAAAGCAACTATAACTCAACTTTATATATATATATATATATAGATATATATACATATATATTTATATAATATGATATATTATATAACTCCACTTTATTTATTTTACATTCGGGGTAAAATACAATTCTTTATATATATATACATATAATATATATATATAATATATATATATAATATATATATATAATATATATATATAATATATATATATATATATATATAATATATATATATAATATATATATATATATATATAATATATATATATAATATATATATATATATATATATATATTATATATATATATATATTATATATATATATATTATATATATATATATTATATATATATATTATATATATATATATAATATATATATATATAATATATATATATAATATATATATATAATATATATATATAATATATATATATATATAATATATATATATATTATATATATATATTATATATATATATTATATATATATATATTATATATAAATTGGACTCAAAATAAGTTGGACTCATTTTCTCTTTTCCATATATATATATATATATATATATATTGAAAAGTTATATTGAGAACTCCTAAAATGTCAAGAACCTTTAGGAACCTTTTAAATTCAATCTTAACCTTTAAATGTTTTGATCAATGGCCTAAAATAAATTTGACATTTTGTAAATAATTAGATGAATTGATTAATTCATTCAATCGCTACCATTTCGTTTAATGTTTCGCTATTGGTGTAATTCATTTGTGGGTCGATGCAAAATTAAATTGAAGTGTCGGTGGGTTTTGATCGTAGTCCAAACTCGTTCTATTAATACTTAATGATGTATCCTTTCTTCACCGGCGATGCAACCATCTCTCTCTTCTTCTTTAGCAGTAGGCCAGTCGTGATGATAAAGACCACGACATATACTTTTTTGATAAATATATTGATTTTAGAAATGTGGTAGTGGTTCAAGTCGTAAGTGATGGAATATACGAATATGAGCATGTATCTCTCACTCGTTGTGTGTTTACATAAATAAGCATGTTATAATGTATGTAGATATATGAGCGTAGGTGCACATGAGCATATGTAAGTTAGTAGTGAGAATTTTATAAATAAATTTATCATGAAATTAGTTGGTGATCACATGTAAAATCACATATGAGCATATGTATGCAAGTTATTGTAAAAATGTTTGGTGATCACATGTGCATGAACAATCATATGAGCATATGTATGCAATTATATTATAAAAAATGTTTGGTGATCACATGTGCATGAACAATCATATGAGCATATGTGTATGCAAATATATTGTAAATGGATGTTTCTCGTATTAGTGATCACATGTGCATGAATATATGTATGCAAGTATGAAATTTTTTTTTAAAAAAAGTGCACATGTGATTTCATTAATAAAAGATAGAATATTAAAATACCATAATGCCCTTAATGAAAAGAGTTCCTAAAAGTTCTTACTTTTTTAGGGGTTCTCAAAATAACCTTTCCCTATATATATATATATATATATTTAGATTAATATAATATACATTTATCCCTATATATATATATATATATAATTATAGAGTTAATTTCATTACATGCCCTTGGATATCATATTATCAAGTTTCACCCTTGTATTTTTTTTTTGTATTACATATCTCATATGGTGACTTTTCGCTTCATTACATACCCCTCATCGTAACATCCGTTACTAAATCTCCATTAACCTCCTCATGTGCATTACACATGAAGGTATTTACGACTATTCCCTTTTAATAACCCCTTGTAACACACCCACTTCAAACACAAACATCAAAACATATAATCCCAAAAAACCATTTTAATGAACGAACACACAGATCAAAATATATAATCCTAAAACAATAAAGTCCAAAAAATTTCAAAATTGAGGGCGACATTGTAGCTTTTCAAAATTCGTGGCATAGTATCCCTACTTCAAAATCCCTTGCTTATCTATCATCCGTGTAGAAGACAAATATCACATTCAATGACACAAACTCAGGCATGCTTAAAACATGTTGGTTGTTGATCACATTCAACTACTCCTTACCTGGCTAGTGATTAATCTGCATATACAGATCTAGTTTTCCCATAAAGCAGCACGAAAATTTCCTTACCACTTTATAGAAAACAACTTATTTGATACCAAAATAAATTATACTATGAACAGATGGATGAAAAAAATAATACTTTATTTAACTTTGTGATGCAAAGATTCACACAACTAAAACACCGAATTCATATTATTGATGACACAACCCTTGTTATAATGTTACCAACTAAAAAAGAAAACCACGTAGCTGAAACCAAATAGATAGGAACCAAGTAACATCTACTTATGGATCCCTTGACCCGTTTTCTTTAGCAAAGTAGGCCATAAGAATACGTTTCATGGATATGAAGCCGTCCATGATTGGTACTCTTTCAGCTTGATCATAAAACAGTCGACCTTGAAACAGGATGGCATGATCTTTCTTATAAGTAGTCTTGACTTCATTTGAATCAATTTTGCATGTCTTTAAAAAAGTCTTGTACCACCTTTCAAGGTCTTCTTGCGTAGCAATGTCCATGCCACTAGGAGGGCGTATCATGACCTCAAAGTGGGCTGTGTCTCTAATATGAGATCCACTATATCTGTAAATATATGGTAAGGTTGAGAAGAAACGTACTGGAAAATTGTATCTAATCTTAGCCCATAGAACTATGATCAAACTTGTTAGTATTTAAGAAGGTGTTTCACCTATCCTATATTTAGTAGTTTATGCATTATCTTAAGCTTCAAAATAGTAGCTTTAGCTTAGAGATGGGCAAAGCCAAGGCTGGTCCTATCTTGGCACGGTTCACCCCTTCAAAAGTTAAAGATCGCTCTTTTAAAAGACCAACCTTGCAGGCCGGGCCAATCTAGGTTCAGTTCCGGGAGAAGCAATAATAAAATCAAGGCCAAATAAGAAGCAACGCTTTGGACACCATGACCGATGCCATCGATCAGTGTTGTTAAAGGCGTGCGCCTTATCCGCCTAGGCGCAATGCGATGGCGAGGCAACCCTTTGCCGCCTGAAAACCTAGGCCCAGGCCCACCAACAATTTAGGCGGCTACTCACCTATTTTCAGTATAACCCTTTGGTTCAAGAAAAGATTTAATTGCATGTCAGAGAGATATTCACGTCTATATATTTGTTCCAATTATCAATATCAATCAGAATATATCATCATTATTATCAGAACATCCTTCATCAATATATTCTACCTTGGCAAGTTTTCTTCTTTTTTTCTTAAAATCAATTTTTTTATCATCTTTATTTTTTTTTTTTTTTTTTTTTTTTTTTTTTTTTTTTTTTTTTTTTTTTTTTTTTTTTTTTTTTTTTTTTTTTTTTTTTTTTTTTTTTTTTTTTTTTTTTTTTTTTTTTTTTTTTTTTTTTTTTTTTTTTTTTTTTTTTTTTTTTTTTTTTTTTTTTTTTTTTTTTTTTTTTTTTTTTTTTTTTTTTTTTTTTTTTTTTTTTTTTTTTTTTTTTTTTTTTTTTTTTTTTTTTTTTTTTTTTTTTTTTTTTTTTTTTTTTTTTTTTTTTTTTTTTTTTTTTTTTTTTTTTTTTTTTTTTTTTTTTTTTTTTTTTTTTTTTTTTTTTTTTTTTTTTTTTTTTTTTTTTTTTTTTTTTTTTTTTTTTTTTTTTTTTTTTTTTTTTTTTTTTTTTTTTTTTTTTTTTTTTTTTTTTTTTTTTTTTTTTTTTTTTTTTTTTTTTTTTTTTTTTTTTTTTTTTTTTTTTTTTTTTTTTTTTTTTTTTTTTTTTTTTTTTTTTTTTTTTTTTTTTTTTTTTTTTTTTTTTTTTTTTTTTTTTTTTTTTTTTTTTTTTTTTTTTTTTTTTTTTTTTTTTTTTTTTTTTTTTTTTTTTTTTTTTTTTTTTTTTTTTTTTTTTTTTTTTTTTTTTTTTTTTTTTTTTTTTTTTTTTTTTTTTTTTTTTTTTTTTTTTTTTTTTTTTTTTTTTTTTTTTTTTTTTTTTTTTTTTTTTTTTTTTTTTTTTTTTTTTTTTTTTTTTTTTTTTTTTTTTTTTTTTTTTTTTTTTTTTTTTTTTTTTTTTTTTTTTTTTTTTTTTTTTTTTTTTTTTTTTTTTTTTTTTTTTTTTTTTTTTTTTTTTTTTTTTTTTTTTTTTTTTTTTTTTTTTTTTTTTTTTTTTTTTTTTTTTTTTTTTTTTTTTTTTTTTTTTTTTTTTTTTTTTTTTTTTTTTTTTTTTTTTTTTTTTTTTTTTTTTTTTTTTTTTTTTTTTTTTTTTTTTTTTTTTTTTTTTTTTTTTTTTTTTTTTTTTTTTTTTTTTTTTTTTTTTTTTTTTTTTTTTTTTTTTTTTTTTTTTTTTTTTTTTTTTTTTTTTTTTTTTTTTTTTTTTTTTTTTTTTTTTTTTTTTTTTTTTTTTTTTTTTTTTTTTTTTTTTTTTTTTTTTTTTTTTTTTTTTTTTTTTTTTTTTTTTTTTTTTTTTTTTTTTTTTTTTTTTTTTTTTTTTTTTTTTTTTTTTTTTTTTTTTTTTTTTTTTTTTTTTTTTTTTTTTTTTTTTTTTTTTTTTTTTTTTTTTTTTTTTTTTTTTTTTTTTTTTTTTTTTTTTTTTTTTTTTTTTTTTTTTTTTTTTTTTTTTTTTTTTTTTTTTTTTTTTTTTTTGTTTTTACATATACTAGCATGGTACCCGCGCAATGCGGCGACGGTGGCGGTGAGGACGGTCTAGTGGTGTCGGTGACGGTATTATTGGTGGTGGTGGCGGTGGTGTAGGTTGATGTAAAGGTGATAGTGAAATATTTTAAAAGATAAGGGCTTAAAGTGTTAATTATTAAAATAAGGGTTTAGGTGTAAATTAATTCATTAAGGGCAAATTTGGTAATTTATAAAAAACCTTTCATAGTGGGGTATTTATTAAGGGCAGTTTGGTAATTTCTCCTGTAACTTTTGTGTAACCATTTTTGTTTTTAGTGGGGTGGATAATCTTTATAATATGGTATAAAAGGGCAGTTTGGTAATTTCGCATGTAAATTTCTTGTAACACTTTTCTTTTTTTGTCTTGGGGTGATAATCTTTATAATATAGTATAGATATTGATTGTGGCATGCAGATTTTGCACTATATAAAGAAATGAATTCCTTCTCCTTTCACATAACAAAAAAAACCTGTTTTGGGAATTATCTTGATTTAAAATATAATGATGAACTTAAGTAAAGATATTCATGCGGATCAAAAATGTCGTTATTTGGATATCTATATTCCAAAATATACAGCTGAACTCGAGTAAATCTTCAAATGAAGATTTCTTCACTTTAGATTAGCAGTAAATCTAGACAATGAATAACCTTTTTGACCCTGTTAGCATCACTAGAACCCGACTATGTTTGTGTAGTGTTTTTACAGATAAAACCTTAGATCTGATTGTTAGGAACTGCCCTTAGCCTTAGCACAGCGGAAGCAATTAAACAAGAAGATAAAGCAGAAAATAAAGATAAACGACACAAGAATTTAACGTGGTTCGGCCCCAGTGGGGGGCCTAATCCACCGGCTGCAACTAGGTTATTTTATTATGCTCTGAACCATAAGATTACAATTACAATGAGGAGGTATATATAGGAGAACAGCTAGGGTTAGAAACTTGGTCCCCAAGGAAACCTAAACAGGCCTCCTTAAGAACGGCCTTATTAAGGGGGTGTTTGGCCTAGCTTTTGTGTTTAGGCTTATGCTTTTTTGCTTATGTTTTTATTTCATAAGTTTATAAGCCTTTTTTTTAGTGTTTGGATTAGCTTATCTTCTATAAGCTGATAAGCTCTTTTCAAGTGTTTGGTATAGCTTTTTTACATGTAACTTATGTTGGTAGAATGACCAAAAAGGACATACTTATCATAACTTTTATTTTATACGTATCACAATGTTTTTATGTATTATAATAACTTCTTTGGATAATTCATATATATATATAATCATCTAATTACAAACACAGCCATGGCTGCAAGCACCAACATCATCTAATCATTGTTTACGTAGATCTACTAATCCAAGGATTAAAACCATTGTCTAAAACACCTATTCAATATAAAAATATTACTCCGTGATAAAATAAATCGTCAATAAATATATGTAAAGCAATTTACATGATTTGAATGTTGCCCTTAATTATTAAATCGATTGTATAAGAGTATGATGGATTATTGTGTGATATGAAGGTAAAATTGTTAACATATGTGAAGTGATGAATGATTGAATGATGATTCTAGAGTTGAATATATTTGTTCGGAGAGAGGGATGATGATTTATTGCTAAACTGGAAGAACATGTATGAAAAGATAAATTGGAGACAAAGGGTACATGGGTCTTTTAAAACTTTCTTATAAAAAAAAGCTTTTGGCTTTTGTTTAAAACCAATGTTCAAGTGGCTTGTCTAAAATAGCTTATATAAGCTCAAAAGCCATAAGCTCGAAAGCCAAAACAAACACTAAATCAGCTTATATTCTTCAACATAAGCAAATAAGCTAAAAGCCATACAAAAAAAGCTAGGCCAAACACCCCCTAAATATAAATGATCCGGCCCAAAGCAAAGCCTTCATGCCCAACATATGTAATCAAGATCAAGCATAACAACCAAAGAATACGTAAGACTAGCATGTATATCTTGGAATATATCACCATACGAAATCGTATATTAATAGTAATTAGCTAAAGATTTGACCTGGTAGCTGGCATGTATTAATTAATGTGGAGAATATGACATTATAAGTTTTAACTAATCTATCTACAAGGATTGATATTGATAATATAACTAAAGAGATAGAGTAAGAGAGATCCATGATCGAGACTGAATTAGACGGCTTGAAATCCTCTGCATCATCTGCTAATTTTACATCATATAATTTGTATTTGTTAGTAATTAAAAAAAAAAAAAAACATAAAGAAAAAAAAAATTAAAAATAAGAATAAAAATGAAATAATAAAACAGAAAAAAAAAAAACAAAAAAAAAAAAAAAAAAAAAAAAAAAAAAAAAAAAAAAAAAAAATAAAATAAAATAAAAAAACAGAACATAAATAACGAAACAGCCAGACTATTCACGAAAACGACTCCTTTCTCCTAACCCTAGAAATTCAATTCTCCTAACCCTAGAAATTCAATTCCTCCCGGTGTTTAAAACCACGGAATTTCAGATATTGAATATGGCCAATGGAATCCGTAATTTCGGATATCCGGTTTTCGGATTCGGATACTCGATTAGCCAACAGAGTTGTCATCATACAAGAATAAAAAAATAGAATTGTTTGCTACAATATGCCAACAAAATCAATTGATCAAAATTTATTCAATATAATTAGCTAAAGATTTGACCTGGTAGCTGGCATGTATTAATTAATGTGGAGAATATGACATTATAAGTTTTAACTAATCTATCTACAAGGATTGATATTGATAATATAACTAAAGAGATAGAGTAAGAGAGATCCATGATCGAGACTGAATTAGACGGCTTGAAATCCTCTGCATCATCTGCTAATTTTACATCATATAATTTGTATTTGTTAGTAATTAAAAAAAAAAAAAAAAAAAAAAAAAAAAAAAAAAAAAAAAAAAAAAAAAAAAAAAAAAAAAAAAAAAAAAAAAAAAAAAAAAAAAAAAAAAAAAAAAAAAAAAAAAAAAAAAAAAAAAAAAAAAAAAAAAAAAAAAAAAAAAAAAAAAAAAAAAAAAAAAAAAAAAAAAAAAAAAAAAAAAAAAAAAAAAAAAAAAAAAAAAAAAAAAAAAAAAAAAAAAAAAAAAAAAAAAAAAAAAAAAAAAAAAAAAAAAAAAAAAAAAAAAAAAAAAAAAAAAAAAAAAAAAAAAAAAAAAAAAAAAAAAAAAAAAAAAAAAAAAAAAAAAAAAAAAAAAAAAAAAAAAAAAAAAAAAAAAAAAAAAAAAAAAAAAAAAAAAAAAAAAAAAAAAAAAAAAAAAAAAAAAAAAAAAAAAAAAAAAAAAAAAAAAAAAAAAAAAAAAAAAAAAAAAAAAAAAAAAAAAAAAAAAAAAAAAAAAAAAAAAAAAAAAAAAAAAAAAAAAAAAAAAAAAAAAAAAAAAAAAAAAAAAAAAAAAAAAAAAAAAAAAAAAAAAAAAAAAAAAAAAAAAAAAAAAAAAAAAAAAAAAAAAAAAAAAAAAAAAAAAAAAAAAAAAAAAAAAAAAAAAAAAAAAAAAAAAAAAAAAAAAAAAAAAAAAAAAAAAAAAAAAAAAAAAAAAAAAAAAAAAAAAAAAAAAAAAAAAAAAAAAAAAAAAAAAAAAAAAAAAAAAAAAAAAAAAAAAAAAAAAAAAAAAAAAAAAAAAAAAAAAAAAAAAAAAAAAAAAAAAAAAAAAAAAAAAAAAAAAAAAAAAAAAAAAAAAAAAAAAAAAAAAAAAAAAAAAAAAAAAAAAAAAAAAAAAAAAAAAAAAAAAAAAAAAAAAAAAAAAAAAAAAAAAAAAAAAAAAAAAAAAAAAAAAAAAAAAAAAAAAAAAAAAAAAAAAAAAAAAAAAAAAAAAAAAAAAAAAAAAAAAAAAAAAAAAAAAAAAAAAAAAAAAAAAAAACTATGATGCCCCTAAATTATATTTACCCAAAATTTACTTTTCACATCCTCCCAACAAATCTAACTCTCTTTCCCCATAATCTACGGTTTCTCTTTGCATCAATCCATTACCATTAAGGGTGCGTTTGGTTGGCGAAATTTGAAGAATTTTGATGGAATTGGAATCTAAATTTCATTTCATGTTTGGTTACAAAAATAAGAAGGAATTTAATTCTTATGGAATGTATGTAAACATTACCCCATTCATATGAATCATATTCTTTGACAATGTGTCATGGATTTCAATTCCCTATGTAAGTCCCCTGGTACGGATCGTCAATAGCTTGATCCAGTTATCTTGAGGTGCGGAATCCCTCACAATAACTTGGTGATCAACAAGAAAGCCCCTAGATCATCTACGGCCTCGTAGATCTTCTTCGGGCTAGCGGAACAGCCTTTGACGACTTTAACCTGCAATACCTGCTTGATAATTCGACAAATGTTCAACCCTAAACTCTGTTAGGGTTCGGTTTATATAGGTAACACCCGAAATGGGCTTCAGCATGTTAGCCTCGCAAACCCAGCCCAGCCCGTCACTTTTACGAGGTCGTAACTGTGATTGGCCTCGTATTTGTCCCTGCAAATACGAGGTCGTATTACCTATATGACTAACCTCGTATTTAACCCTGTAAATACGGGGTCGCATTTCATCTGTATGAATTGCGAACTCGCAATTCACACTTAGCAGATTTACTATACATTCAATACTTAAACTTAATCTAGTATTCTATGCATAATACTAAGTTCATTAATGACAATCACATTACAAAGACATATAATAATATAAGCCCAAACAATCTAGACTGCTATTGACATAGACGTGCACTTACAGACTCCCCCTTGGCAATAGCTTCTAGACGTTAACATACTTATGTCTTCGTCTTGTCTTTGTCATCAATCTACTTTCTCTTTCTTCTTCTTGCTCCTGCTCTGCTCCTTCTCAGTCTCAGTCTCAGTCTCGAAATCAGAATCTGACTCTGACTCTGAAGGAGTATGAGTTAACCCTAACCGTTCTTTCTCTTGATCCCTCAAAGATCCTGGATCATAATAATAATCCACCATCTCTGCCCTAGCTTTCATATGAGCTTGTGGATCATATCCCAACCTCTTCTCTAGTCTATGCACTATAATTGGATGCAAATCTGACTCGGTAAAAGTATTATTGGTAGAATCGATCTTGGTAGACTCACTATCCTGAGCACTAGCAATATCAGTATCAAGAGAAACAACAGATTGCCCTACCAAATCCTTACTTTTATCTAATCGATCAACATCAACATTTTCTGTAAGAAGTTTGGTTTGAGGTGCATCAGACTCAACTACCACCTTCAACTCTGTGACAACCAGTTCTTGAGTCAGTGGAGCTTCAGAAACTGCCTTGCCAGCAACACCAGCCTGGCTAGACTCCCCTTGAGTCTCTGTTCTCAAACTCGAACCTTCTCCTAGCTCCTGAGTAGCTCTGGCAGCATCTGGATCTTCATTGTGATCATCATCATGCCTTGCCTTAGCCAGCTCATCACCTTTGCAACCTAAGTTGTCTCTCTCAGCTCTAACCTTGAGATAGTTATCGATGAGATCATAAATTTTCTCATTTCTTCCACTCAATTACGCACCATAACAATTTGAACATAATAAACATCAATGCATTAAGCCCCTCATAAATTTAATCACAACTTTTATTCTAACAAAGCAACTATAACTCAACTTTATATAGATATAGATATATATATATATATACATATATATTTATATAATATGATATATTATATAACTCCACTTTATTTATTTTACATTATAAAATACAAACTCTTTTATATATATATATGGATATATATATATATATATATATATATATATATATATATATATATATATATATATATATATATATATATATATATATATATATATATATATATATATATATATATATATATATATATATATATATATATATATATATATATATATATATATATATATATATATATATATATATATATATATATATATATATATATATATATATATATATATATATATATATATATATATATATATATATATATATATATATATATATATATATATATATATATATATATATATATATATATATATATATATATATATATATATATATATATATATATATATATATATATATATATATATATATATATATATATATATATATATATATATATATATATATATATATATATATATATATATATATATATATATATATATATATATATATATATATATATATATATATATATATATATATATATATATATATATATATATATATATATATATATATATATATATATATATATATATATATATATATATATATATATATATATATATATATATATATATATATATATATATATATATATATATATATATATATATATATATATATATATATATATATATATATATATATATATATATATATATATATATATATATATATATATATATATATATATATATATATATATATATATATATATATATATATATATATATATATATATATATATATATATATATATATATATATATATATATATATATATATATATATATATATATATATATATATATATATATATATATATATATATATATATATATATATATATATATATATATATATATATATATATATATATATATATATATATATATATATATATATATATATATATATATATATATATATATATATATATATATATATATATATATATATATATATATATATATATATATATATATATATATATATATATATATATATATATATATATATATATATATATATATATATATATATATATATATATATATATATATATATATATATATATATCTATTAAATGTCTATATATTCGTATGCTATATATCTGTATGTATGTATTTCTGTACTTTTTTAAAGGTTCTCAAAATAACATTTATATATATATATATATATATAATTTAGAGTTAATTTCATTACATGCCCTTGGATATCATATTATCAAGTTTCACCCTTGTATTTTTTTTTTGTATTACATATCTCATATGGTGACTTTTCGCTTCATTACATACCCCTCATCGTAACATCCGTTACTAAATCTCCATTAACCTCCTCATGTGCATTACACATGAAGGTATTTACGACTATTCCCTTTTAATAACCCCTTGTAACACACCCACTTCAAACACAAACATCAAAACATATAATCCCAAAAAACCATTTTAATGAACGAACACACAGATCAAAATATATAATCCTAAAACAATAAAGTCCAAAAAATTTCAAAATTGAGGGCGACATTGTAGCTTTTCAAAATTCGTGGCATAGTATCCCTACTTCAAAATCCCTTGCTTATCTATCATCCGTGTAGAAGACAAATATCACATTCAATGACACAAACTCAGGCATGCTTAAAACATGTTGGTTGTTGATCACATTCAACTACTCCTTACCTGGCTAGTGATTAATCTGCATATACAGATCTAGTTTTCCCATAAAGCAGCACGAAAATTTCCTTACCACTTTATAGAAAACAACTTATTTGATACCAAAATAAATTATACTATGAACAGATGGATGAAAAAAATAATACTTTATTTAACTTTGTGATGCAAAGATTCACACAACTAAAACACCGAATTCATATTATTGATGACACAACCCTTGTTATAATGTTACCAACTAAAAAAGAAAACCACGTAGCTGAAACCAAATAGATAGGAACCAAGTAACATCTACTTATGGATCCCTTGACCCGTTTTCTTTAGCAAAGTAGGCCATAAGAATACGTTTCATGGATATGAAGCCGTCCATGATTGGTACTCTTTCAGCTTGATCATAAAACAGTCGACCTTGAAACAGGATGGCATGATCTTTCTTATAAGTAGTCTTGACTTCATTTGAATCAATTTTGCATGTCTTTAAAAAAGTCTTGTACCACCTTTCAAGGTCTTCTTGCGTAGCAATGTCCATGCCACTAGGAGGGCGTATCATGACCTCAAAGTGGGCTGTGTCTCTAATATGAGATCCACTATATCTGTAAATATATGGTAAGGTTGAGAAGAAACGTACTGGAAAATTGTATCTAATCTTAGCCCATAGAACTATGATCAAACTTGTTAGTATTTAAGAAGGTGTTTCACCTATCCTATATTTAGTAGTTTATGCATTATCTTAAGCTTCAAAATAGTAGCTTTAGCTTAGAGATGGGCAAAGCCAAGGCTGGTCCTATCTTGGCACGGTTCACCCCTTCAAAAGTTAAAGATCGCTCTTTTAAAAGACCAACCTTGCAGGCCGGGCCAATCTAGGTTCAGTTCCGGGAGAAGCAATAATAAAATCAAGGCCAAATAAGAAGCAACGCTTTGGACACCATGACCGATGCCATCGATCAGTGTTGTTAAAGGCGTGCGCCTTATCCGCCTAGGCGCAATGCGATGGCGAGGCAACCCTTTGCCGCCTGAAAACCTAGGCCCAGGCCCACCAACAATTTAGGCGGCTACTCACCTATTTTCAGTATAACCCTTTGGTTCAAGAAAAGATTTAATTGCATGTCAGAGAGATATTCACGTCTATATATTTGTTCCAATTATCAATATCAATCAGAATATATCATCATTATTATCAGAACATCCTTCATCAATATATTCTACCTTGGCAAGTTTTCTTCTTTTTTTCTTAAAATCAATTTTTTTATCATCTTTATTATCAGATCATCAATATTATTTCACTATAAACAGGTTTTTATTAGTATTTATTTATATTTAAATTATAATAGGTTATATAAAATTATAAAATTTATTATTTATATAATAAATTTGTTATAACTTATAAAATTTATTATTTATTTATATTCAAATTATAATAGGTTATAATTTGGTCATGACCAACTTAGTTTTTTCTGCTATTAAAAAAAACAAAAACAAAAAAAATAAAAAAAAAAAAAAAAAAAAAAAAAAAAAAAAAAAAAAAAAAAAAAAAAAAAAAAAAAAAAAAAAAAAAAAAAAAAAAAAAAAAAAAAAAAAAAAAAAAAAAAAAAAAAAAAAAAAAAAAAAAAAAAAAAAAAAAAAAAAAAAAAAAAAAAAAAAAAAAAAAAAAAAAAAAAAAAAAAAAAAAAAAAAAAAAAAAAAAAAAAAAAAAAAAAAAAAAAAAAAAAAAAAAAAAAAAAAAAAAAAAAAAAAAAAAAAAAAAAAAAAAAAAAAAAAAAAAAAAAAAAAAAAAAAAAAAAAAAAAAAAAAAAAAAAAAAAAAAAAAAAAAAAAAAAAAAAAAAAAAAAAAAAAAAAAAAAAAAAAAAAAAAAAAAAAAAAAAAAAAAAAAAAAAAAAAAAAAAAAAAAAAAAAAAAAAAAAAAAAAAAAAAAAAAAAAAAAAAAAAAAAAAAAAAAAAAAAAAAAAAAAAAAAAAAAAAAAAAAAAAAAAAAAAAAAAAAAAAAAAAAAAAAAAAAAAAAAAAAAAAAAAAAAAAAAAAAAAAAAAAAAAAAAAAAAAAAAAAAAAAAAAAAAAAAAAAAAAAAAAAAAAAAAAAAAAAAAAAAAAAAAAAAAAAAAAAAAAAAAAAAAAAAAAAAAAAAAAAAAAAAAAAAAAAAAAAAAAAAAAAAAAAAAAAAAAAAAAAAAAAAAAAAAAAAAAAAAAAAAAAAAAAAAAAAAAAAAAAAAAAAAAAAAAAAAAAAAAAAAAAAAAAAAAAAAAAAAAAAAAAAAAAAAAAAAAAAAAAAAAAAAAAAAAAAAAAAAAAAAAAAAAAAAAAAAAAAAAAAAAAAAAAAAAAAAAAAAAAAAAAAAAAAAAAAAAAAAAAAAAAAAAAAA
>CM067173.1:39133671-39146606 GCA_034093135.1 Erigeron breviscapus | reverse complement strand
ACCTTTACATCAACCTACACCACCGCCACCACCACCAATAATACCGTCACCGACACCACTAGACCGTCCTCACCGCCACCGCCGCCGCATTGCGCGGGTACCATGCTAGTATAATGTATATATATATTGATGAAGGATGTTCTTATAATAATGATGATATATTCTGATTGATATTGATAATTGGAACAAATATATAGACGTGAATATCTCTCTGACATGCAATTAAATCTTTTCTTGAACCAAAGGGATTATACTGAAAATAGGTGAGTAGCCGCCTAAATTGTTGGTGGGCCTGGGCCTAGGTTTTCAGGCGGCAAAGGGTTGCCTCGCCATCGCATTGCGCCTAGGCGGATAAGGCGCACGCCTTTAACAACACTGGTCGATGGCGATCGGTCATGGTGTCCAAAGCGTTGCTTCTTATTTGGCCTTGATTTCGTTATTGCTTCTCCCGGTCGTCGACCTAGATTGGCCCGGCCTGCAAGGTCGGTCATTTAAAAAGAGCGATCTTTAACTTTTTATATAAAGGGGTGAACCGTGCCAAGATAGGACCAGCCTTGGCTTTGCCCATCTCTAAGCTAAAGCTACTATTTTGAAGCTTAAGATAATGCATAAACTACTAAATATAGGATAGGTGAAACACCTTCTTAAATACTAACAAGTTTGATCATAGTTCTATGGGCTAAGATTAGATACAATTTTCCAGTACGTTTCTTCTCAACCTTACCATATATTTACAGATATAGTGGATCTCATATTAGAGACACAGCCCACTTTGAGGTCATGATACGCCCTCCTAGTGGCATGGACATTGCTACGCAAGAAGACCTTGAAAGGTGGTACAAGACTTTTTTAAAGACATGCAAAATTGATTCAAATGAAGTCAAGACTACTTATAAGAAAGATCATGCCATCCTGTTTCAAGGTCGACTGTTTTATGATCAAGCTGAAAGAGTACCAATCATGGACGGCTTCATATCCATGAAACGTATTCTTATGGCCTACTTTGCTAAAGAAAACGGGTCAAGGGATCCATAAGTAGATGTTACTTGGTTCCTATCTATTTGGTTTCAGCTACGTGGTTTTCTTTTTTATTTGGTAACATTACAACAAGTCTTGTGTCAATCAATGTATATGAATTCGGTGTTTTAGTTGTGTTAATCTTTGCATCACAAAGTTAAATAAAGTATTATTTTTTTCATCCATCTGTTCATAGTATAATTTATTTTGGTATCAAATAAGTTGTTTTCTATAAAGTGGTAAGGAAATTTTCGTGCTGCTTTATGGGAAAACTAGATCTGTATATGCAGATTAATCACTAGCCAGGTAAGGAGTAGTTGAATGTGATCAACAACCAACATGTTTTAAGCATGCCTGAGTTTGTGTCATTGAATGTGATATTTGTCTTCTACACGGATGATAGATAAGCAAGGGATTTTGAAGTAGGGATACTATGCCACGAATTTTGAAAAGCTACAAAGTCGCCCTCAATTTTGAAATTTTTTGGACTTTATTGTTTTAGGATTATATATTTTGATCTGTGTGTTCGTTCATTAAAATGGTTTTTTGGGATTATATGTTTTGATGTTTGTGTTTGAAGTGGGTGTGTTACAAGGGGTTATTAAAAGGGAATAGTCGTAAATACCTTCATGTGTAATGCACATGAGGAGGTTAATGGAGATTTAGTAACGGATGTTACGATGAGGGGTATGTAATGAAGCGAAAAGTCACCATATGGAGATGTAATGACAAAAAAAAAGTACAAGGGTGAAACTTGATAATATGATATACCACAGGGGCATGTAATGAAATTAACTCTATAATTATATATATATATATATATAAAGTTATTTTGAGAACCTTTAAAAAAGTAATTGAGAACCTTTATATATTATATATATATATATATTATATATATATATATATTATATATATATATTATATATATATATATATATATATTATATATATATATTATATATATATATATATATTATATATATATATTATATATATATATATATTATATATATATATTATATATATATATATTATATATATATATATATATTATATATATATATTATATATATATATTATATATATATATTATATATATATATTATATATATATATATTATATATATATATTATATATATATATATTATATATATATATATTATATATATATATTATATATATATATATTATATATATATATTATATATATATATATTATATATATATATTATATATATATATTATATATATATATTATATATATATATATTATATATATATATATATATTATATATATATATTATATATATATATATATATATTATATATATATATATTATATATATATATATATATATTATATATATATATATTATATATATATATTATATATATATATTATATATATATATATTATATATATATATTATATATATATATATTATATATATATATATTATATATATATATATTATATATATATATATTATATATATATATTATATATATATATATATATATATATATATTATATATATATATTATATATATATATATTATATATATATATATTATATATATATATATTATATATATATATATATATATATTATATATACATTGATGTTTACAAAAAGATGAAGGATGATCCTAGGGTTCATGAATGCTTGAAACACTTGAATGATGTCCATCTTAGATCCAGGTACTCTTGTGAAGAACAAACGTATGATGCAGTAACCTTTGGTGTTAGTGTGGTTGAATTGATTAGGCAAAGGACTGAAGAACTTCGGGATCTTCAGAAAAGGATCAGAATGAATGCTGCAGCCCTGGAGGTTGAGTACAGGAAAAAGATAAAAGGCTTGCCCAAACTTTCTGCCAAGCAATTGAAGGCACTCAAAGATGCAGATATTACTACTTTCATTCCCATGGATACTTCACTGAAGATTAATCGTGAAGAAATTCAAATTGCTGTTGAACAGAGAAGGGCATCCAGGGAAGTTGAAGAAGAAATTCGATTGGCAAAACTGAAGGCCAAGTATGAAGAAATGATGGCATTCAGGGCTGATGTCAGAAGGATAATAGGGGCTGAGATAAAACTGGCAGAAAACCATGAGCAGATGAGCAGGTTTGAGGTAAAATTGATCAGGGAAGGAAATTTTGTTGATGAAAGGAAGAATACCTTGGTCAAAGTTTTTGGTTGGTCTGAACTTAGAGAAATAAGCCTGACATTCAAGGGAAAAACTGATATATCCCCAGATGTCAAAGCATTTCTGAAGAGGGTGGAGAATATGTTTAAAAGAAAGCATCAGTTGCAAGTTGCTTTGGGATTAAGAGCACCAGAATCTTCTCCATCCTCACCAACAGCCAAGAGGAAGGCCACTGAAGAAGCACCAGGGCAGACATCAAAGAGAAGGGCCTAACTCTTTGTCATTTACTTGTTTGTAATTTATTTTTGATAAAAATTGTAACTTTTTATCAGTTGATGTATGTATATATAGTTGCAATTTTTGATTCACAAGTAAGTGATCAGAATAAGTCTAAGATAGAACGTAAAGGTTAAAACTGGAACACTAATGATCTATAAAGTGTTCTCCAGTAATTTAAAATTTTAGACTTAGTTAAATTAAGGGTTTTCAAGCACACAAAATGTATAGATAGAAGCTGGAAAACCCTTGCATAATTTCTAAACAAATAGGGGGAATTTGTTCGATCCGACGCGATTTACTGGGCTGCTGTAGCTAAAACCGGGTTTTGGGAATGTTTTCTCTTTTGAGTGTTGTTGCTATGTGTGTGTGTAAAAATAATTGATCACTGATTTATGGTTAATCAATCATCATTTAATCAGTTCATAAGCTTTTCTAAATGACACATCTAGTCCCTATACTTTTAAACTTCACATTTAGAGCTTAAACTAGCTACCGGGAATACATACGACACTTCAAGCACGTCTAGACCATCTTAAAACACATCTCATCAAATCCTTAAACATATAAACATATTAACACATACATAATTAAGGCATTAAAGCCTCACACATATATCACTTTAAACATATATAAGCATTAAATCTCCTAGAGACTTAACAGACACGATGTGTTGACTTAACGACTCAAGTCAACCATTAAATAAAAGTTTGGGATGTTACAATAGCAGTCTAGATTGTTTGGGCTTATATTATTATATGTCTTTGTAATGTGATTGTCATTAATGAACTTAGTATTATGCATAGAATACTAGATTAAGTTTAAATATTGAATGTATAGTAAATCTGCTAAGTGTGAATTGCGAGCTCGCAATTCATACAGATGAAATGCGACCTCGTATTTACAGGGTTAAATACGAGGTTAGTCATATAGGTAATACGACCTCGTATTTGCAGGGACAAATACGAGGCCAATCACAGTTACGACCTCGTAAAAGTGACGGGCTGGGCTGGGTTTGCGAGGCTAACATGCTGAAGCCCATTTCGGGTGTTACCTATATAAACCGAACCCTAACAGAGTTTAGGGTTGAACATTTGTCGAATTATCAAGCAGGTATTGCAGGTTAAAGTCGTCAAAGGCTGTTCCGCTAGCCCGAAGAAGATCTACGAGGCCGTAGATGATCTAGGGGCTTTCTTGTTGATCACCAAGTTATTGTGAGGGATTCCGCACCTCAAGATAACTGGATCAAGCTATTGACGATCCGTACCAGGGGACTTACATAGGGAATTGAAATCCATGACACATTGTCAAAGAATATGATTCATATGAATGGGGTAATGTTTACATACATTCCATAAGAATTAAATTCCTTCTTATTTTTGTAACCAAACATGAAATGAAATTTAGATTTCAATTCCATCAAAATTCTTCAAATTTGGCCAACCAAACGCACCCTTAATGGTAATGGATTGATGCAAAGAGAAACCGTAGATTATGGGGAAAGAGAGTTAGATTTGTTGGGAGGATGTGAAAAGTAAATTTTGGGTAAATATAATTTAGGGGCATCATAGTCCATTCATATTAAATTTCCTTGGATACATCGATTGATCCGTGAAAGAATCGGTTCCCAATCTAAATACCTACCTAACCTCTCTCTTTCATATTTCGTTGGAAAAACCCTTTCTGTTATCTATCTTTTATATCTTATCCGGATCTGCCTATCTAATTCTCATTTTAATCACCATCGTAACGTCACTCGGAGGTTTGATTTTGTATTTTGATTTTAGGGTTTTTTTTAATCACCCACCTGTAGATTAAAAATAATTATTAAAAAATTCCATGGTAGATTTGTGTTTTGTCGGTTAAAAGGCTTTGTTTGGTTTCCGATTTGTACGTTTGCTCCATGATTTTCCTTTATATTTAGTTGTATGAATATAATTTTGAAATCAATTGATTTTGTTGGCATATTGTAGCAAACAATTCTATAACTCTGTTGGCTAATCGAGTATCCGAATCCGAAAACCGGATATCCGAAATTACGGATTCCATTGGCCATATTCAATATCTGAAATTCCGTGGTTTTAAACACCGGGAGGAATTGAATTTCTAGGGTTAGGAGAAAGGAGTCGTCGTGAATAGTCTGGCTGTTTCGTTATTTATGTTCTGTTTTTTTATTTTATTTTTAGTACTAACAAATACAAATTATATGATGTAAAATTAGCAGATGATGCAGAGGATTTCAAGCCGTCTAATTCAGTCTCGATCATGGATCTCTCTTACTCTATCTCTTTAGTTATATTATCAATATCAATCCTTGTAGATAGATTAGTTAAAACTTATAATGTCATATTCTCCACATTAATTAATACATGCCAGCTACCAGGTCAAATCTTTAGCTAATTACTATTAATATACGATTTTATAAGGTGATATATTCCAAGATATACATGCTAGCTAACTACTACGAGTATTAATATATGATTTTTCTACTGCTTGATGGATGATACATATGTTGGGCATGAAGGCTTTGCTTTGGGCGGTCATTTATTTTAGGGGGTGTTTGGCCTAGCTTTTTTTGTATGGCTTTTAGCTTATTTGCTTATGTTGAAGAATATAAGCTGATTTAGTGTTTGTTTTGGCTTTCGAGCTTATGGCTTTTGAGCTTATATAAGCTATTTTAGACAAGCCACTTGAACATTGGTTTTAAACAAAAGCCAAAAGCTTTTTTTTATAAGAAAGTTTTAAAAGACCCATGTACCCTTTGTCTCCAATTTATCTTTTCATACATGTTCTTCCAGTTTAGCAATAAATCATCATCCCTCTCTCCGAACAAATATATTCAACTCTAGAATCATCATTCAATCATTCATCACTTCACATATGTTAACAATTTTACCTTCATATCACACAATAATCCATCATACTCTTATACAATCGATTTAATAATTAAGGGCAACATTCAAATCATGTAAATTGCTTTACATATATTAACAATTTACTTTATATCATGTAAATTGTTGATTTACATATATTTATTGACGATTTATTTTATCACGGAGTAATATTTTTATATTGAATAGGTGTTTTAGACAATGGTTTTAATCCTTGGATTAGTAGATCTACGTAAACAATGATTAGATGATGTTGGTGCTTGCAGCCATGGCTGTGTTTGTAATTAGATGATTATATATATATATGAATTATCCAAAGAAGTTATTATAATACATAAAAACATTGTGATACGTATAAAATAAAAGTTATGATAAGTATGTCCTTTTTGGTCATTCTACCAACATAAGTTACATGTAAAAAAGCTATACCAAACACTTGAAAAGAGCTTATCAGCTTATAGAAGATAAGCTAATCCAAACACTAAAAAAAAGGCTTATAAACTTATGAAATAAAAACATAAGCAAAAAAGCATAAGCCTAAACACAAAAGCTAGGCCAAACACCCCCTTATAAGGCTTCTAAAGGAGGCCTGTTTAGGTTTCCTTGGGGACCAAGTTTCTAACCCTAGCTGTTCTCCTATATATACCTCCTCATTGTAATTGTAATCTTATGGTTCAGAGCATCAATAAATAACCTAGATTGCAGCCGGTGGATTAGGCCCCCCACTGGGGCCGAACCACGTTAAATTCTTGTGTCGTTTATCGTTATTTTCTGCTTTATCTTCTTGTTTAATTGCTTCCGCTGTGCTAAGGCTAAGGGCAGTTCCTAACATATCAGAATCCATTTGTACTGTTTCTGATCAATTCCCTCTTCAACACACACACAAACATAGTCGGGTTCTAGTGATGCTAACAGGGTCAAAAAGGTTATTCATTGTCTAGATTTACTGCTAATCTAAAGTGAAGAAATCTTCATTTGAAGATTTACTCGAGTTCAGCTGTATATTTTGGAATATAGATATCCAAATAACGACATTTTTGATCCGCATGAATATCTTTACTTAAGTTCATCATTATATTTTAAATCAAGATAATTCCCAAAACAGGTTTTAGACTACATCCCCCAAAAAACTTTGCTAATTACATAAGTATCCAAATTATATCTATACTATATTATAAAGATTATCACCCCAAGACAAAAAAAGAAAAGTGTTACAAGAAATTTACATGCGAAATTACCAAACTGCCCTTTTATACCATATTATAAAGATTATCCACCCCACTAAAAACAAAAATGGTTACACAAAAGTTACAGGAGAAATTACCAAACTGCCCTTAATAAATACCCCACTATGGAAAGGTTTTTTATAAATTACCAAATTTGCCCTTAATGAATTAGTTTACACTCTAAACCCTTATTTTAATAATTAACACTTTAAGCCCTTATCTTTTAAAATATTTCACTATCACCTTTACATCAACCTACACCACCGCCACCACCACCAATAATACCGTCACCGACACCACTAGACCGTCCTCACCGCCACCGCCGCCGCATTGCGCGGGTACCATGCTAGTATATGATAAAATATATCCATATGAAAATAATATAGAAGTCATGCAAAAAGTAACACTTCATAAAATGGAAAGTCATAGATTAATAAGTGTTTAATTAGTTTATACTATTCTGTTAAGTATTGTTTTTTTGGCATAGCTTATTCAAGAATTGAATAGCTTGTTTATTTTATTATAAAGCTATCATGCTTTTCTAAGTGTTTAAAGGTGTTACGATAAAAAATTTTGCATATAAAGTTAGCAAATAAGCAAAAGGAGAAATAATCAAATTAGCCTAAGCCCAGTTCTTGGCCCGGCTAGAAAAAAAAAACATGGCCCTATGAAGCTTTGTTCCGACCTGATCAGGCCTCCATCAGTTCAAATATCTGTTAAAAGATTGGCCCGAGACTAGGCCAGTTGTATCCCAACCCGGTCTTTTGTCTCGCCTGGGTTATAGTCTGAACTAAGCCTGCATATGTTTTTGTGTTTGACTACCCTTTGTTGTGTTTCTTCCCATTGGTTATGTATAGGAATTTGTATACTATAAACTAATTGCTTCTTGGTGTATGAAGCATTGACCCATTGAGATTTCATTTGCATTGAGATTTTATTTGCATTGAACTTGTGAAATACTTGACACTTAGTTTTAGCTATATAAGGATGCATAGTTGAGATATCCCATCTGCCCATGTTTGTGGATAATGCGATTTTAATATCCTATTTCTAGGCATGGTTAGTTTAGTTTGTTTCCTAAATCTCACATGAATATAAAGCTACTATTCTTTTGGCATAACTTTTTTGCTTATAAAGTTAGCAATAAGCTATCACCATGTATTTGCAGGACAGCTCATTCGATTGCTGATAAGGATTTCTTTTATCGGGTCGTGCTACAGCCTACCACTAATCCAACAGAAAGGTGGTACAAGTTGTTTTTGGAGGCATGCGAAATTGATCCAGATAAAATCAAGACTACTTATAGGGATCATGAGTATAGGTTTAAAGGCTACCTGTTGAAAGATCAAGCAAAAAGACTACCAAGTATGGAAGGATTTTATTTTATGGAACGTATCGACCTCGATAAGTAACGGTTTAAAGGCTACCTGTTGAAAGATCAAGCAAAAAGACTACCAAGTATGGAAGGATTTTATTTTATGGAACGTATCGACCTCGATAAGTAATAACTCAATTTAGCCCTAACTTTATTGTGAAGTCCTTTTAAATAAAAAAGAACTTGCTATTTTGTGAAGATCTATTAAAAATTTGTTTCTTGGTTCTCAAATGAACCTATGTTTCCTTTGCGAGCTTTACTGATCTAAACTTAATATTCAAAAAAAATATAGTAGTAACTTGGCTTCAATTTTATCTCAATTTTATCCTTCTAACTGATAGGAGTTTGTTATATGCCAAGGATATAAAGTATTGTTTTATGTTGTTAAACCTTTATCGTTGTTATTGCCATCAACATTGTTTGAACGAAATAAAAGTCAAACTAAATTTTTAAATCATAGGCACACCAACATTGTTAAATGAGTTTAATCAGTAACTAAGATTTGTAGTTCTAGACTAAGATAATGTCATCTGTTTATGACTATGTCGTGGCTAATTATTAATTGCAACGATTGGAGTGTAATCTTTAGCAACTTAAATATGAGCATAAATTAACTTTTGTTACAATTATAATTATTGCTCTCGTGAATAATTTCTACCCTAACAATCAAGCATTAAGTCCTAAGTTGATTTTACGATTTAACCTAATAAAGCTTTCTCTCGAACTGCTTCTTAATCGTCTAATTAGATATCTCTATCATAAACGGCTAACACATTCATCCAAATTCGATTGTTTTAATCTCTATCACTAATTTCCCTCGAACTCTTCTTAATGTTAATTAGATATCTCTACATGCTTTCTCTCGAACTGCTTCTTAATCGTCTAATTAGATATCTCTATCATAAACGGCTAACACATTCATCCAAATTCGATTGTTTTAATCTCTATCACTAATTTCTCTCGAACTGCTTCTTAATCGTCTAATTAGATATCTCTATCATAAACGGCTAACACATTCATCCAAATTCGATTGTTTTAATCTCTATCACTAATTTCTCTCGAACTGCTTCTTAATCGTCTAATTAGATATCTCTATCATAAACGGCTAACACATTCATCCAAATTCGATTGTTTTAATCTCTATCACTAATTTCCCTCGAACTCTTCTTAATGTTAATTATAATCTCTATCACTAATTTCTCTCGAACTCTTAACAGATCCGGAACTGTTAAGACACGAAATATTTTCGTGTCTTAACAGGTCCGGACCTGTTAGACCTGTTAAATACCTGTTAAGCCATACATATATATACCTTGTTAAAAATAAGAAACCCTAAGTCCCTAAATTCCTTTTATTTCGTATTACCGCCTACCACCCCCCTGACCCCTTCACGGTTTTTTTTTCCAAGATCCAATCTCGAATCAATAATCATCAATCCATCTCAAATCGATTCAATCATCAATCTCAAATCATCAATCCATAAATCCATCTCGAACTGCTGGTAATTAACTAATTATCAATCCATCTCAAATCATCAATCCATCAATCCATCTCGAATCATCAATCAATCGATTCAATCATCAATCCATCATCATCAAGAACTGCTGGTAATTATCAATCAATCGATCTTCATCTCGATTCTCGAATCTTCAACTCATCTTCATGTTTATCTCGAATTGCTGCTACCCTTGAATTGTTTTATTTCGAACTGCTGCTGGTAATCTACATATTGTTGTGATTGTGTTATCTAAATTGATTAGAAGTTTGAGTGAACTTTTGGATTTAATTTTCTTTGGTAAAAAAGATAACATATGTGCGATTGTGTTGTCGAATATATATTATAGTTTTGTTATTTCTTTCACAATATTTCTCATATCTAGTTTATATATTTATTGAATATGATGATTGATTAATTTTTAAGTTGGGTTTGTTGAGTTTGAGGTTGGATTTCTCCGGTTGGTCTGCAAAGCAGAAGGTTGGAGATTGTTTCTTCTTAACATGTTCTTAACAGGTCTCTTATCGTGTGACCTGGTAATTTTCGTGTCGTGTTCGTGTTTGGAAAAATTGACACGATAACTTATCGTGTCGTGTTCGTGTCTAGTCCTAACAGGTGTCGTGTCTTATCGTGTCGTGTCTTAACAGGTCCGGACCTGTTAGACCTGTTAAATACCTGTTAAGCCATACATATATATACCTTGTTAAAAATAAGAAACCCTAAGTCCCTAAATTCCTTTTATTTCGTATTACCGCCTACCACCCCCCTGACCCCTTCACGGTTTTTTTTTTTTTTTTTTTTTTTTTTTTTTTTTTTTTTTTTTTTTTTTTTTTTTTTTTTTTTTTTTTTTTTTTTTTTTTTTTTTTTTTTTTTTTTTTTTTTTTTTTTTTTTTTTTTTTTTTTTTTTTTTTTTTTTTTTTTTTTTTTTTTTTTTTTTTTTTTTTTTTTTTTTTTTTTTTTTTTTTTTTTTTTTTTTTTTTTTTTTTTTTTTTTTTTTTTTTTTTTTTTTTTTTTTTTTTTTTTTTTTTTTTTTTTTTTTTTTTTTTTTTTTTTTTTTTTTTTTTTTTTTTTTTTTTTTTTTTTTTTTTTTTTTTTTTTTTTTTTTTTTTTTTTTTTTTTTTTTTTTTTTTTTTTTTTTTTTTTTTTTTTTTTTTTTTTTTTTTTTTTTTTTTTTTTTTTTTTTTTTTTTTTTTTTTTTTTTTTTTTTTTTTTTTTTTTTTTTTTTTTTTTTTTTTTTTTTTTTTTTTTTTTTTTTTTTTTTTTTTTTTTTTTTTTTTTTTTTTTTTTTTTTTTTTTTTTTTTTTTTTTTTTTTTTTTTTTTTTTTTTTTTTTTTTTTTTTTTTTTTTTTTTTTTTTTTTTTTTTTTTTTTTTTTTTTTTTTTTTTTTTTTTTTTTTTTTTTTTTTTTTTTTTTTTTTTTTTTTTTTTTTTTTTTTTTTTTTTTTTTTTTTTTTTTTTTTTTTTTTTTTTTTTTTTTTTTTTTTTTTTTTTTTTTTTTTTTTTTTTTTTTTTTTTTTTTTTTTTTTTTTTTTTTTTTTTTTTTTTTTTTTTTTTTTTTTTTTTTTTTTTTTTTTTTTTTTTTTTTTTTTTTATCTAGTTTATATATTTATTGAATATGATGATTGATTAATTTTTAAGTTGGGTTTGTTGAGTTTGAGGTTGGATTTCTCCGGTTGGTCTGCAAAGCAGAAGGTTGGAGATTGTTTCTTCTTAACATGTTCTTAACAGGTCTCTTATCGTGTGACCTGGTAATTTTCGTGTCGTGTTCGTGTTTGGAAAAATTGACACGATAACTTATCGTGTCGTGTTCGTGTCTAGTCCTAACAGGTGTCGTGTCTTATCGTGTCGTGTCTTAACAGGTCGTGTCGGACCTGTTATGCCAGCCTTAACAGTTCCCAATCTAAATACCTACCTAACCTCTCTCTTTCATATTTCGTTGGAAAAACCCTTTCTGTTATCTATCTTTTATATCTTATCCGGATCTGCCTATCTAATTCTCATTTTAATCACCATCGTAACGTCACTCGGAGGTTTGATTTTGTATTTTGATTTTAGGGTTTTTTTTAATCACCCACCTGTAGATTAAAAATAATTATTAAAAAATTCCATGGTAGATTTGTGTTTTGTCGGTTAAAAGGCTTTGTTTGGTTTCCGATTTGTACGTTTGCTCCATGATTTTCCTTTATATTTAGTTGTATGAATATAATTTTGAAATCAATTGATTTTGTTGGCATATTGTAGCAAACAATTCTATTTTTTTATTCTTGTATGATGACAACTCTGTTGGCTAATCGAGTATCCGAATCCGAAAACCGGATATCCGAAATTACGGATTCCATTGGCCATATTCAATATCTGAAATTCCGTGGTTTTAAACACCGGGAGGAATTGAATTTCTAGGGTTAGGAGAAAGGAGTCGTCGTGAATAGTCTGGCTGTTTCGTTATTTATGTTCTGTTTTTTTATTTTATTTTATTTTAAATACTAACAACTACAAATTATATGATG
>CM067173.1:39076171-39126171 GCA_034093135.1 Erigeron breviscapus | reverse complement strand
ATGTGAATGGTGTTAATAATGTGGTGGAGCCTCGTGTTGTAGTCGCTTCTCGTACTAGTAACTTTAAGTATGAGAGCTTTCAGAAATGTGGAGCAAAGGCATTTGATGGTACTCTAGATGCTGTAGGTGCCATGGAATGGTTGGATGATATCGAGGTTGTGTTTGCTTCATGTTATTGCCCTGAGGATATGAAGGTATTGTGTGCTTCCCGTATGTTGAAGAAGAATGCTTGTAATTGGTGGAGGGTTGCTACTATTTCTTTGACCCCCGAGGTGCTAGCTAATATGCCTTGGGGTACCTTTAAGGAGAAGTTCTTGGAAGAATATGTGGGTACTCGTGAACTGAGGTTGATTGAGAAAGAATTCAGAGCTTTAAAGCTAAGCCGGGTGCCATAACTGAGTATGCCCACTCATTTATGGAAAAGCTGAAGTTTGTTGGTCATTTGGTTCGTAGAGATGTGGATCAGGTTGAAGCTTACTGTGATGGTCTTCCCGCTAGCTATCGTGGCCTTTGTAGACAACACATTACATTGTCTGCTGCGATAAGGAGTCCAAGAGGTTGGATGATGATTTCAAGGGTGAAAAGGTTGTAGTGAAAGCTAATGATGATAGCAATCAGGTTTAAAAAGGAAGCATGATGGGTCAAGTGGATCTAATAGGAAGTTCAAGAAAGGTCCGTCTTCAAGAAATGGGGGCAGCAGCTATGCAAAGCCAAATAATTGGTGTGGTACTTGTAAGGCGCCTCACTCGGGTCCATGTTCAGATAAGACCCGAAGGTGTGATACTTGTGGTGGTACAGGTCATCCTACTTCAGGATGCAAGGACAAGCCAAAGTGTTATCGGTGTCAACAAACCGGTCATTTCATCAAAGATTGCCCACAAGGAAGAGATGATGGAAAGAAGACGGCTGTCCAAAAGCCTAAAGCTCGAGCCTTTCAGCTGACAGTCGAAGCTGCCAAGGATAACGACGAGGGAGTAAGCGGTACATTTCTTGTTAACTCAAAACCTGCTTCTGTACTTTTTGATTCGGGTGCAAATAGATCTTTGTGTCCACTTTATTTGCTCCTAAGCTTGATAGGGTCACTATTCCTCTTGATTGCTCTATAGAGGTTGAAATTGCTAACGGTACCATTAGTGACATTCAAGTAGGTTATGATGATTGTTCTATTGAGATTGAAGGCCGCTCTTTTCTGGTTCAACTATTGCCTACCACTCTAGCCGGTTTTGATATAGTGATAGGTATGGATTGGTTGTCTCAAAATGATGCTACTATTATATGTTCTCAAAAGGTTGTACGATTCGCTACTCCGGATGGTGAGGTCATTTCCGTTTATGGAGACAAGAAGAAGGGGAGCATAAAGATTATTAATTTGATGAAGGCTCTCAATTGCATTCGGCATAACAGAATCACTTTCTTGCCTATGTTATCGATACACGAAAAGGGAAGTCTCCGATCCCTAATGTTGATGTAGTTTCTGAATTTTCTGATGTCTTTCCGGATGATCTTCCCGGTATTCCTCCCGACCGAGAGGTCATCTTTCAGATTGATCTCGTACCTGGTGCTACTCCTATTGCAAAAGCACCATATCGTTTAGCTCCCACAGAAATGAAAGAGTTAATGTCCCAGCTTCAAGAGCTACTGGACAAAGGTTTCATACAACCAAGTTCCTCGCCTTGGGGAGCTCCGGTTCTTTTTGTCAAAAAGAAAGACGGTTCTATGCGCATGTGCATAGACTACCGTGAGCTGAATAAGCGAACGGTTAAGAATAAGTATCCTCTCCTGGGTATTGATGATCTTTTTGATCAGCTCCATGGTGCTTCTTACTTCTCTAAGATTGATTTGCGGTCTGGCTATCACCAATTAAAAGTCAAAAAGGAAGATGTGGCCAAGACAGCTTTTCGTACACGTTATGGGCACTATGAGTTTCTTGTCATGTCTTTTGGGTTGACAAATGCTCCAGCCGCTTTTATGGATTTAATGAATCGGTATGTCGCCCATTCTTAGATCATTTTGTGATTGTCTTCATTGACGATATTCTAATTTATTCAAAGTCCGAAGCTGAGCACCGTGAGCACTTAAGAGCTGTTCTTGAGGTTCTTAGAGAGAAAAAGTTATATGCAAAGTTCTCCAAGTGTGAATTCTGGCTCCGAGAAGTTCAATTTCTCGGGCATGTTATCTCTTCTGAAGGTATTAAAGTTGATCCTGCCAAGATTGAAGCTGTATCTAAATGGGAACAGCCAAAGACACCCACGGAGATTAAGAGTTTTCTCGGTTTAGCTGGCTATTATAGGAGGTTTATTCAAGACTTCTCCCGAATAGCTAAGCCAATGACTGAATTGACAAAGAAAGGAGTAAAGTTTGTATGGACGGAAGCTCAAGAAAAGGCCTTTCAAACGCTTAAGACAAAGTTATGTGAAGCTCCTGTTCTAGCCTTACCCGAAGGTACTGATGATCTTGTTGTTTATAGTGATGCTTCTATTTCAGGTTTGGGTTGTGTCCTTATGCAAAGGGACAAAGTTATTGCATATGCTTCACGTCAGTTGAAGCCTCATGAAAGAATTACCCGACCCATGATCTTGAATTGGCTGCAGTAGTGTTTGCTTTGAAGTTGTGGAGGCATTACTTATATGGCACCAAATGTACATTGTTTACGGATCATAAGAGTTTGCAATATGTGTTTTCACAAAAGGAAATGAATGTAAGGCAAAGGAGATGGATGGAACTTCTGAAAGATTATGATTGTGAGATTAAATATCATCCCGGTAAAGCCAATGTGGTGGCGGATGCATTAAGTAGGAAAGTGCAGAATTTTTCTTGTAGATTGATGAGCATGGTTGTTCAAGCCAAGTCGGGGTTACTCGACCGCATCAAGGAAGCACAAGTTAAGGCTTTAATGAAGGATAATATCGATAATGAGAGTATTGGAAAGAAGAGAAGACTTGTGATGGAGACGAACAGTCGTGGATTTAAGACTTATAAGGGTCGAATATGGGTACCATTGCTTGGTGATAACCGAGAATTGATCCTTGAAGAAGCTCATAGGTCAAGATATTCAGTCCATCCAGGTATTACCAAGATGTATGCAGATTTGAAGCCCATCTATTGGTGGCCAAACATTAAGGGAGAAGTTGCTCATTTTGTTGAAAGATGTTTGACGTGTGCACGTGTGAAAGCTGATCACAAAAAGCCATATGGAATGTTGCATCAATTGGAGATTCCGGAATGGAAATGGGACCATATTACTATGGATTTTGTGACCAAACTACCAAGAACACCGAAAGGAAATGACATGGTATGGGTTATTGTGGATAGATTGACAAAGAGTGCTCATTTCTTGGCAACAAGACAAGATGTACCACTAACTAAGATGGCAAAGATGTATGTGGATGAGATCGTAGCAAAGCATGGTGTTCCTTTATCCATTGTTTCAGACCGAGACACGAGATTTGTGTCTAACTTTTGGAAGGGTCTTCAGCGAGAGTTAGGTACTAGAGTTAATTGAGCACCGCCTATCACCCTCAAACTGATGGGCAAAGTGAAAGGACCATACAAACGTTGGAAGACATGTTGAGAGCTTGTGTATTAGAATATGGTGGAGCATGGATGAACACTTGAAATTGATCGAATTCACTTATAATAACAGCCACCATGCAAGTATTGGAATGCCACCATTTGAAATGCTTTATGGTAGGAGATGTAGGACTCCGAGTTGCTGGATGGAACCCGGTGAAAAGCAGTTTACGGGTCCTGAAATCATTGAAATCTCAGCTGAAAAAGTTAATGTGGCAAAGGAAGCACTTCGTGTGGCTAGAGAAAGACAAAAGACTTATGCCGACAAGAAAAGGAAGCCAATTGAATTCCAAGTTGGTGATTTGGTAATGCTGAAAGTTTCCCCATGGAAAGGAGTAATTCGTTTTGGAAAGAAAGGAAAGCTAAGCCCACGTTTCATAGGACCTTTCAAAATTCTGAAACGTATCAAGGATGTAGCTTATCAATTAGAACTACCCCCAGAATTGGATGGAATTCACCACACATTTCACGTTTCGTATTTGAGGAAGTGTTTGGCCAATGAGTCAAGTGTTATTCCAATTGAGGATGTGAGCATTAATCCTCAGAAAAGAATAGTGGATGAACCAGTAGCGATACTCGGAAGAAAGCAAAAGAAACTTCGCCGAAAGTTGATTGATCTTGTGTTGATTAAATGGAAGCATAACCACGGTGAAAGTTTAACTTGGGAGACCGAGGCAGTGATGAAAGAGAAATATCCAGATTTGTTCACTTCCGAGGCGATTCCGAGGATGGAATCCTCTTAAGGGGGAGGTAATTGTAACATCCCAAACGTTTTATGTTTGACTATTTGACTTTCCGATAGTTAACGTTAGGTTTATTATGTTTATGTGCCTTATAAGGGATTATGTGATTAAATGCTTATGTGTTTAATATGAAATGAAGTAAAGTGAATTGAATGAAAGTAATTTAAAGTAAAGTATGAAAGTTAAGTGCTTGTTAGATCGTTAAGTCTCCCGGTAAGTTAATTAAGCTACGAAAGTAAAGTTTAGGAAGTCGAGGGGCCTATGGGCACTAAAGGAAACTTATGGTCAGGGGTTTAAGGTCTAGTGAGACCCCAATAGCTGCAACATTTCGTGATTAAGCCCTAGGTTCAGATCCCCTCCCTCTCAAGACAAGTTTTCTCCAAGAATCAATCATTTCGTGTCATTTCGATCAAGTTTGATTAAGATTTCGAATCCTCGAAGTCATCTACAGGTATTATGGTTGATCTTACTCTAAAATCTGATCATGTATGTCTTAGTAGTGATTTCGATCCAGGCCATAGGGTTTGGGTTGGGTTATTTGATCAAACGTTTATTGAATTCATGTTGTTCGGGTGTTTTAAAGATTGAACGATGATGTAAAGGATTAAGGGATTAATAGGATGATTTAAGTTGATGAAAATGCAATTGAAAGGATTAATTTTAAGCCCCCAGGTTGGATTTGGGGTATGGGTTCGTATGGAATTCGTTTGATCATAGAACAAAGATTAGGTTTCTGGTCGACACTCCAGGTGCGACGCACCAGTAGGGTGGTGCGGCGCACCACAAGCCATTTTGGAAAAATGGTCTTTAGCCTAAAGCCCGATATGCGACGCACCAAGGGTAGGTGCGGCGCACATTTCACATGTTCAGAATTTCTGATCATTTTATGCGACGCACCAAAGGGGTAGGTGCGGCGCACCTGCTTATGTTTAGAACTCCCTGTTGACTTTGTGCGACGCACCATGTGAGAGGTGCGGCGCACCTCTTGTCCAGTTTTCATAAAACATTTCGTTTAGCTTATGTTTCGATCTTATACTCATTCTAGGTTGTCGGGAGCACTTAGCAAGCACTATAAGATACATTTAACTTGTTGGTAAGCTGTATCGAGGTAAGATAACATCTTTTGTCACCTGTTGGTACAACAAAACACGTTTTCGTAAGTTAACCTTCCAATTGAATATGTATGTACATTTTATGTTCATGGGTGACTATGGGAGGCTACAAAGGGATATATTACTTACCGTTTACGATGATTAACATTCATATGCAGGTTGCAATGGTATGTGGTAAGTATGTATGCTTGAAATGATGAAATGATTATGTATGCATGAAATGATGAAATGATTATGTATGTATGAAATGATGAAATGATACGATATATGTTGCATGTGTGGCTTGATCACCTAGTCACTAGTCCTTTGATTAGGATTGCCATGTTCACGTGCACGTTAAGGGCCCTAAAGTAAAAGATGATATGTGATTAGCTTAGGTGAAAGAGTAGCCTAAACTAATTAAGCAATTAAAGTCTCGAGCATTATGTAAAGTCTTGTGTTAAGCTTAACCCGTGCTAGCTCTTCGGGCTGGTGCGTACGTGGTCACTTGAGTTGCTCCTTGTGGCATAGTTACGTTTGAGTATTCCGGGTGAAGTAACTAACCACCAATGCGTAAAGGCATAAACGGTTTATTCAGTTGGATTGACTTTGTCATTCCTTAACGACGCCGATGGACCACCTATGGTTTACCCATCACGTCGGGTGTGAGGACTCCATGTATGGTCTATGACCGCCTACACACAACCCCACATCCCTAAGTAAGTGGCATAAGTCACTTAGCCTACGTCTAGGCAAAGAAATAAAGTAAAGAAAGAAAGATAAAGAAAGAAAGGTTAGGCACATTAGGTATATGATGATCCTATTGTGTTATGATAAGATATGTGTGCAATGACCTATATGTATGTGATATTAACATTAAAAGATGATTTTGTTAATATATTTAAATGGCAAATGTTTCAAGTTATGTTATCTTACTTAGCTAATTTTATTAGCTAACACTTGTTCTTGAAAATGTTGTGCCTTCAGGATAATCAAGTGAGCTAGGCGAGGATTAGCTTGGTGAGACTTGGGTAGACGAATAAAGAAGCTTAGCTAAGACATTAAACGCTTAGACTTCCTTTTAGCCTCATGTTTGGCTATTTCATTTATGATTAAAGACTTGTATAAATGGGGCATTTATGTTGGTGCCAAAGCTTGGATTTACTTTTATTGTTTTGATGATGCTTGTAGTAACACCAAATTTTAAAGGTACCATCCGTTACGGATGGGGCAGATTTTGAAAGTGATCCTTTCCGCTTATTTTAAACGCCGTTTGGCAAAATTTTGAAAAATCCAAGTTTTTAAACGACGGGTGTTACATACAAAGTCGCCCTCAATTTTGAAATTTTTTGGACTTTATTGTTTTAGGATTATATATTTTGATCTGTGTGTTCGTTCATTAAAATGGTTTTTTGGGATTATATGTTTTGATGTTTGTGTTTGAAGTGGGTGTGTTACAAGGGGTTATTAAAAGGGAATAGTCGTAAATACCTTCATGTGTAATGCACATGAGGAGGTTAATGGAGATTTAGTAACGGATGTTACGATGAGGGGTATGTAATGAAGCGAAAAGTCACCATATGGAGATGTAATGACAAAAAAAAAGTACAAGGGTGAAACTTGATAATATGATATACCACAGGGGCATGTAATGAAATTAACTCTATATTATATATATATATATATAGGGAAAGGTTATTTTGAGAACCCCTAAAAAAGTAAGAACTTTTAGGAACTCTTTTCATTAAGGGCATTATGGTATTTTAATATTCTATCTTTTATTAATGAAATCACATGTGCACTTTTTTTTAAAAAAAATTTCATACTTGCATACATATATTCATGCACATGTGATCACTAATACGAGAAACATCCATTTACAATATATTTGCATACATATGCTCATATGATTGTTCATGCACATGTGATCACCAAACATTTTTTATAATATACTTGCATACATATATGCTCATATGTGTTTATGCACATATGATAACCAAACATTTTTACAATAAACTTGCATACATATGCTCATATGACTGATTACATGTGATCACCAACTAATTTCATGATAAATTTATTTATAAAATTCTCACTACTAACTTACATATGCTCATGTGCACCTACGCTCATATATCTACATACATTATAACATGCTTATTTATGTAAACACACAACGAGTGAGAGATACATGCTCATATTCGTATATTCCATCACTTACGACTTGAACCACTACCACATTTCTAAAATCAATATATTTATCAAAAAAGTATATGTCGTGGTCTTTATCATCACGACTGGCCTACTGCTAAAGAAGAAGAGAGAGATGGTTGCATCGCCGGTGAAGAAAGGATACATCATTAAGTATTAATAGAACGAGTTTGGACTACGATCAAAACCCACCGACACTTCAATTTAATTTTGCATCGACCCACAAATGAATTACACCAATAGCGAAACATTAAACGAAATGGTAGCGATTGAATGAATTAATCAATTCATTCGTGACATTTTACAAAAATGTCAAATTTATTTTAGGCCATTGATCAAAACATTTAAAGGTTAAGATTGAATTTAAAAGGTTCCTAAAGGTTCTTGACATTTTAGGAGTTCTCAATATAACTTTTCAATATATATATATATATATAATATATATATATAATATAATATATATATATATATATATATATATATATATAAAGTTGAGTTATAGTTGCTTTGTTAGAATAAAAGTTGTGATTAAATTTATGAGGGGCTTAATGCATTGATGTTTATTATGTTCAAATTGTTATGGTGCATGTAATATGAGTGAAAAATGAGGAAATTTATGATTAAGTGAATGTAATATTTATTTATGGGGAAAACTTATGTAAAACATGCAGTACCTATCTTAGGTAAAACATGTGTATTTCAGGAAATTATGTAAAATTCAGGGGGGTTATGTATGTTTATCAAATTTAAAGGTTTAATTTGTAACTTTTTTTAACATGGCAGTACCTAAGATAGGTAAAGTCACGCAGTACGGATCATTTTCCCTATTTCTATTAGTTAATCAAGACTTTTGAGTTAACTATAAGTGATTATGGTTAAAGTTATAGTATATGTTCATAATTAGTGTGGTGTTAATGGTTAGTTTAATGGGTTTTCTCATGCTTTCTCTTTGTTTTCTAATGATAGTCAAATGTTCATATGTTCATAATTAGTGTGGTGTTAATGGTTATGAGTGTGGTAGTCATGAGCACCACCGAAATAAGTGCCCCAACCTTATCAGTCAACAACAAGCTCAACGACAACTTACTCCCCACGGAAGAACTTTTACAGTGATTGCGGCTGAAACTCGTGTTGATCCTAAACGTCGTTGCAAATACTTTTCTTCTCAACGATCAATATACCACCGTATTATTTGACTCCGGTGCCGATTTTAGCCTTGTTTCCAACGATTTCGTGCCTTTGATTGATACTAACCTTAGTCCGTTGCCGTATTACTTTGAACGTGAAATAGTAAATGTTGGGTTAACGAAATTTGACCAAGTTGTTCGTGATTGTACTTTAGAGATTATGTGACCACCCGTTTCTCATAGACCTAACTTCCTTTTGATATCGGTAGTTTTGACGTGATCGTGAGAATGGATTGGATGTCGGCAAAGAATGCGATTATAGATTGCGGTAGTATGGTAGTGAGGATTCCGTTAGCAAATGGTGAAGAGTTGATAGTCCAAGGCGAGACGACTGAACCGTGGGATGGGAAAGTATATAGTGTTAACGTCACGAAAGCCAAATTGAAGATCGTGCCTGTGGCTAATGAATTTGCGGATGATTTCCTGGATGACCTATCGGGTTTGCCTCCATCTCGTCAACGTGATCTCCGAATTGATCTTATTCCTAACGCTTCTCCCGTGGCCAAAGCGCCCTATCGCTTAGCCCTGACTGAAATGCAAGAGTTGGCCGCCCAACTCAAAGAACTTCAAGAAAAAGGTTCTATCCGCCCTAGTCAATCACCGTTGGGCGCAACGGTTTTATTTGTCAAGAAGAAAGAAAGGCTCCTTCCGAATGTGTATCGATTATAGAAAAATTAAACAAACTCACGTTGAAGAATCGTTATTCCCTTCCAAGAATTTACGACTTATTTGCTAAGTAGTTAAGGACATAAATTTTGTGTTTCGGTCAAGGACTGGTATACGAAATATCGTTTTTTTCGGTGGTATTTCGGTAATTCTAATATTAGAATAATATATATATAAATACAAGTAAACAGATTGAAAACAGTGCTGAAAGAAACAATTGCTGAAAACAGAAAACAGACCAGATTGCTGAAAACAGAAAACAAACCAGATTGCTGAAAACAGAAAACAAATCCAGATTGCTGAAAACAGAAAACAAATTCCAGATTGCTGAAAGCAGAAAACATAATTCAGACGATCACATGAAACAGAAAAGCAGAATTCAGAAGCTTAAATAGTGAAGTACTGATATAAAGAACATGATAATATCAAATCACAAGTCTTGGAATTCTTCCTCCGAGTCCACATCAGCCAAGGCATCTAAATCAACCATAGTATCATCCTTCTGTTCATCATCATCTCTGTAGCGCGATCTTTTGCTCCTAAGACTTGGCCCAACATCTTCATTTCCTCCCATTGCCTCCCGTGCAACCGACCAAAGAAGACCATCCGTACCATCAACAAACTCTTGAAGCTCCTCTTCCGTTGGTATAACCCAACAAACTCTGCTGCTGCTGCTTTGAATCTTGATCCGATCGGTTTTTATGAGAAATTAGGTTTGGGTTTTTTTTGGTGGGTTTTATTATTCATGGGTTTAATTGACATATGGGCTATTAAAAAGAAAAAGAAACCCATTTATTTTATTAAGTTAGGCCCAAAAAAGAAAGAAAAAATCCACCGGTAAAACCACTAAATCAACCAAAATTTAGATAGTTGAATTTCGGTCAAAACCACCGAAAATCTCGGAAACGAAATCTAAACCGAAATTCAAAACCGAAATTATGCTCAACCACCGAAAACCGAAATACCACCGAAATACCACCGAAATTGATAACATAGCTTATTTGATCAACTCCAAGGTGCTCGCTACTTTTCCGGGATTGATTTGTGGTCGGGTTTTAGTGTTTGCCTTTTTATTTTGTAAAACTTGTTTATGATTTTTCGTAAATTGATCGATAGTTAAAAATTATATGAAGTTTTATGTTTATAATCTAACAAAAGATTAGTTTAAAGATGTATGTAGCTTTTGTCTCCATAAAATCATATAATAGTATTCCTTTGCGTGTAACGTAGTTGGTTTTGGATATTCGGACATTTGAAAATATATCGGGTTCAATCTGTAACGAAGCCGAGTAGATTTATCATAAATTTTCCTTGGTGAAACTGGATCAGTTGGTTAGGCCGCCATTTGAATGGACTGCCACAAGACGATCTTGATTTACCTTAAGCCGATGACAGTAATCGCTACTCAAGCTTAAAATCTTTGTTTTTGTGTATATCTTTCTAATTTTATTGTGTTTAAAGCAACAATTACTAATATTTGTGTTTATCTATACTATACTACTATATAAAAATTATACCCCTATGTTGAAAAGTTTACAATTTTGGGACATACGAAATTACCATTTTACCCTTAATTAATTAACTTACACAATCATTCCATAATCTTTTAAAAGATAATACTAGCATGCTACCCGCGCGTTGCAGCGGATATAATTGTCATGATTACCGAGAACAGTATAAGTGGGCAGTTAAGTAATATACTACGATGGATATCGTTACTGCAATTGCGGCCAATGTAACATTAAAATTCCAGGATCCAACAAATATGTCACAGGTAACTACCTACACAACTTGGAATTTACATGTAAAAATAAATATGTATAGCAAAAATCATTACAGAAATCAGATCTTAGTTTGAGTAACATAAAATATCAACGAAAATACAAACTGAAATTTATTGACGAAAAGTTTGAATGTTTGAAGGGATTAGGCCAGAATATATTATTTATAAAGACTGGGATATGTGCTATAAGTTGATGGAAGTAGATCAATCACCACAATATATTTACCTAAAACATAATGAATTATAACACAAATTAGTAAATATAAATTAATTCGGTTGAAAAGAAATCATTACCGAAAATAAAAAGGAGCAACAATGAAAATAAGCCATGGATTTTGCATTAAATAAAAATCCTATCATAAAAAAATCAAAAGAAAATAAATTATCAAAATTAGTCAATCACAAATAATATAAACTAGATCAATACCCGGTCGTTGACCGGGTTAAAAACAATAAATTTATATTTAAAAGCACACAAAGCATGTTTCTTTATTTATAACAAAAATGTAGATATCAACTTTTATTTATAAAGCTTAACATAAAAGAAAATGTGAACTCAAACATAAGATAGTTGAAAGATACAACTAAAAAAGAGAAACTAATAAACCATCATGCAACGAATTGGCAAAACATATCACATAACATTACGTTTCTTATCGAATTCAAAATGTCAAAAAGAAGACTAACCCTTGTGCTCTATGTTACATTTGTTTAAAACTAACGCTTTCTAAACGATATATCAAAATAAGTTTGCCCTATGCAAATACGAAGTAAAAAGAGCCAAAAAAGAAATGATAAAGTTACTGTCGAACCACATGTATCCCTTTGTTCGGCCCAAAAGATGCAGAATCTGGTGTATGCGTACATGTTATACCCAACCGCTGATAGCACAACAATTTCGGCAGCAGAGGCATAGTAACACACGTACTTATTTGAGTTCTTACGTTTCAGTATCGCCTATGAAATGGAATCAGACCCTTTACTCTTGTTGCCTCTGGTTCTCAGTCTAACACCCTCTTTTCTATGTTTGGTCTTTATAGTGGTTCTCACCTTTTCTTCAGCTTTTGCTTCCTTGGATCCAAAGTGGCCCCTTTTTTTGGCATATCATAACTGGTTAGGACCCAAAGGCTGGCTACCTAAAAGAGAAAGGTAAGAAAATGTCATTTTAGTACTAAATATAGCAGCCTGCAGCCGTAAAATACAACCTAAACCACAAATTCGGATTGGCCAAGTACTCTGTCAAGAACCAAAACCGCTTTACAAAGTGAATTCCTGAATTGTATGTAGCGGTGGTCGTTTCTTCACTTCGTCTATCTAAGATGCCTGCTCCATCTGTTCAGGTTTAGTATAAGCAAAGAAAAGAAGAAAATATCATCTTCAATAAGCTTACAAGAATGAGATGCAATTCTCGCATATTAAAAAAAAGCGCCTGAATGTAATTATGTAACAGATAATCCCTTATACTAAAATTACCTCTATAACTTGAAACCCTTGCTTGTTAGGATATTAAAATAATTCTTGAACCTCCGATAAAAAGTTTAGAAATCTATAAAGTGAAAGAAAGATGCATACACCAGATCACTTGGACAGTAGCTAAAGTCAAGATTTTCATTGATCCAATTATCCAACATCTTTATATAATCAAAAAAGCTATACACCTTATTAATCTGTTAATAATGACAGCCAGAGCAGCATTAACCGGATTTTTTGCTCGTGGTCTGTTCCAATCATTTATCTGGCAACCTCAAGATGTTTGCCTAGGACTCTGGACCCATATTTAAGTATACTTACTTTGAAATGGAATGGACATAATCGTCTGTAACTATATTGGATGCTGATCACTAAGCTTCAAAATCAGCCCTCTACAAAAATAAGAAAACACAGATCCATTATTATACACCATATAAAAGTATCAGATTTATAGATTGTAGCTGTTTGCAATTAGGAGAGCAAATTCCTTAAAAAAGATGAGATATAAAAACAATTGATGCTAGCTCAGATTAGAATTATGTAGAACTTCTTAGATAAACTTCTATGCCCATAAAAAATGTTGGCCAGTGTTCTTAAATATAGCACAAAAGTTGCCAAAAGATTGGATAAAATGAATGCAATTTGAACTTGTATGGATCTCAATTTTCCACAATAGACTCTAAAGCATGAACATTAGCTTTTTTTTAAACACTAATAGATATGAATCCAACGCAAAATAGAAACACATAAAAAAAAAGATTGAAACACTAAATCTAATATAAATACATCAAAGGTTGTCGCATACCTTGTGAGGGTAACAAATCTCATAACATGTATAAGTAGGACAATATATGGTTACGTGTCTGTCATCGGGCTAAATTTATGGCTACTGAGATGTGAGCTGCTCCTCCACTTCTTGCAAGAGAGGGGTTGCTTCATCGCCCATCTTTGAGCTCACACCCAAGATAATTGTGCTGACTTATCCTTATGGTGCCACAACTCTGCACCACCATTATCAAGTACACATCAACTGCAGGCTAGAAACTATAAAATGACCAAGATCACATTCATTCAAGAAACTACCTAGTTCTTTATAGCAATGAGCCATTTTGTTGTAGTCGTCTCTGTTGTCTAAATGAACAATCTGAATAAGGGTACCGATTAAACCTGTATATGTTATGTTGTTGAGATGCCGTTTATGGGCACTTTTAAAGTTGTGGTTGGACATGACAGCCAACTTTAGGCTACATATTTGATATGTTTTCTAATATTCAAGCAAAAACAATCATGTGTCATTGACAACCATATCACAAACACCACATACCTTTAACATACATGCATTACTAATAAAATAGTTAAATCTCCATCAGTCAAGATTTTAAAGTTCCAAACTAAACCAAATGTTTAGATTCTCAGAATTTAACTTAAATAACATAATATAACACAAAAGGTGTAGTAAACATGTAAGAACCTAAACTATAGGATACAAATTTAACCATATCCCAGGATTTCATTGCCAATATAAGACGAGGCCAATGAGTGTTAACAACTATAACTTCATGGCTTACCAGTGTGAACCACAATCTCAATCATAACGTACAACACGACATGAGCAATGAATCAAAATCAAAACAAAGAATTGACGTATATTCAACACAAACGTTTAAGCTTACTAAATAACAGCTCATGCCTTCAATAAAGGTCTAAAGCCTGAAAAAAAAGGATGTAAACAAAGCATAATCTATGATTACAAAAGAAAACTGGTTGTTCGCTTGACGTAAAAGATATAAATATAGTATAATCAATGTTTTCAAAAGCATAGACCCATAAAAACTATCTCACTCTTCTACAAGTTACCTTTTTTTTTGCGTACCATTTCTTTACCAAAATGTCAAGTGAAGCACATGTAAAAATCATTTCCAAAATATATTGAATTGATTATGTTAATCCTTACCAGAGAAAAGTAAGTGGCAAAATCATTTGTACAGTTGGTGACACAAAATCCTTACCAAAAATACAATTCCCTTATCAAAATAAGGTCAACCCAAACAAAATTATAGCACCATCACCACCTTCCTCACCAAACATGAACTCGAAATAAACTAATCAATAATAAGGTCAATCCAAACAAAATTACAATACAATCACCACCCTCTTGTTAAAAAACGTAACATGAAGTAAAAAAAAGTCGATCAATAAGGCACAACTTAAAAGCTTGATTTATCTACTAAAAAAACATATAAGAAAAAAACCTGAAATATGGAACATTGGTTGATGTTATTCCAATAAGTTCATCTCCTAAATGATGCATTCCAGTGTAAATAATATTAACTGGAGCTCAGTAGCCAAAAAAGATGAATGTGAGCTAAGGCGATAGTGAGATACAACGAAAGGAACCTTACAAACACAACTCGGCAAAACACATAATCTAAGCAATCTGTTATGTGATACCAAAAATATATTTTTCAAGTATAGAAGCATAACTTCGTTAAACACAATAGCTTGTATGCATAACAAAAATGATATCTACCTGGGCGAGTTCAAGCATGGTGAATTCACAAGGGTTTCCAAGATTGAAAGGCCCAACATGTTCGCCTTCCATCAACCGCATTAGGCCTTGCACCTTTTAATTTCAAGTAAACCCATAGTTGTTAAGGGCGCGAGGCGCACTAAATGCGCAAAGGTACTAAATGTGGCCTGGGCGAGATGCGCAAAAAAAGCGCGGGACTGAGAAAAAAAAAAGCGCACTTTAAGTAAAACAAAGCAAATGCCATTATTCAACCAATATTCACAAATATTGTTAATTATTTGGTATTAATGATATTGTTTATTAGAGTTAATGGGCTAAATTGTAAATTAAAAAAGTATAGGTTCTTGTTTCATGGGCTTTATTGTAGTATTGGATTGAAAGCCCATTTACCCTAACCTTTTATACACAAAAAAGAAGAAAAGAAAGCGTCTGGAAAAACAACAAAGTACTACTTCTTTCTTTCTATCACTCTAGGGTTTTTGTACGCCTCCACAGTTCCATATCCATCTGTCAAATCAACAAGTAAGTATCCCCTCCTATACTTCGTCATCTTATCTCTACATCTTCTCCTCCTTGATGTCTGGATTCCTTCATCTCCGGCCACAAGATCCGTTTTTCAGACCCATTTACCATTTAAGTTAAAATTGATTCCCCAAAATCTCGCTTAAACTTATGGGCCTTGGGCTTAGGGCTCAGATGCGATTAACTGAAAATCTGCTGCGCCTTGGGCCTAGGCGCACAATGCGATCGCTTTTAACAACTATGAGTAAACCTATATAAAATCAATGTTCGTTACAAAGGTTCTACATGCTCATTCTTAGGATCAACGTAAACCAATAAACATGACAAACTATAAAATAAAAGAACAATTATACTAACCAAGTCAGAAACATATTGGAAACTCCTTGTTTGCTTGCCATCACCATAAACAGTCAGTGGCTCTTTTCTAAGTGCCTGCATTGTTAGAATTTGCATATCTGTATCAGAAACGGGCTGCAAATGATAAATGGAACCAAAGGGATAATGGAGAGGAGCTCACCTGTGCAATAAAGTTACTGACAACACGACCATTGTCAATGCACATCTTAGGACCATATGTACTGACAATCCTCACCTACAACATACATTATGTCACATTTTTATCTAAACAAAACTGCCAAATCAAAAATTCTTTACTAAACCAACATGTCCTAGTTTCTCAAAAATCATGCCTCTTCATTTGTACAGAAGAAAAACTACATACATGATACATACATGCACCCTAACGACGATATTTCAAAAAATTACATACATGCATTTAGCCCCAAATTTCGATGGCAGTGGTGATTCAGACCATCAATCATAAAGACAATAATTCCAACTCCAGATCTAGAAATTAGAACAAAATATCAAAACAATAAATCCAACCAAATCCCTAATACACATATACATATTTATACATATTTATCAATATTTATATATAGATATGTGTGTACCGAATCAAGCAAAATATCACCAAAACTAACCGATGGCAGTGGAAAGGTCCGCCGGATTGATCGACGATTATACCAATATATTCATTTGAATAAAGGTCCCCCGTCGCCCATATGAATGCATCACCAACCGATGGCGGTGGAAAGGATATTGATGATGGTGGTGGTGTTAGCTAGGGAGAGAAAATGGCGGTGGAAAGAAGAAAAGAAAGACGGTAGATGGCGATGTAGGGCGGTGTGTGGGAAGGAGAAAAGAAAGACGGCAGATGGTGATGTAGGGCGGTGTGTGTGAATGGTTTGTGTGAAAGGCTGCAATGCAAATTATCGATAAGGGTTTGTATTGTGGGGGTAGTTTAGACAATTTGCTCTACGTAATTTTCAACAAGGGTGTATTCTTTTTAATAAGTAGTATAGATATGATATTCACTATCCCTAAAAATCAAATATCTTTGTATCAATTTCCTACACCACTTGACGCCGACGCCATCACCATCCGTCGACGCCACCACATCGCAACTAATGTCATCGCCGCCACATTGCGCGGACATGCTTGTTATTCCTTATGTCTTTCTGACTTGTAAAGATTGAAATTGTTAAATGTGAGTTGGACTATTGAAGTGAAATGAATAATGAGGTCCATAATTAATAGGGGGTTGTTGAGAAAGGGCACATGAATGTAACATTTTACAAGAATAGGTATCTAGATAGTTACCTTCTTAAATCTGAACTAAAAAAAGTCATGCAATGATTTTGCACCTCTTAAATCTGAAACTTTTTTTTACTAATAGGAAAACCTTGGATTGTGCTGAACGTAGTGAAATATTGTATATAAAAATAACTGCTCCTACAACACAAATCTAGAAATAAACCAAAATTACACTATCTGCTCCAAACTAAAGCCTCCACTCCCCCTCCATCCCCATCTTCAACTTTTCCCCCAAAAATTAATAATGATTCAAGAACCCTAATTTTATAAATCATTTAATTCCATCTGGGTACTAAACATTTCAAAATAATTTAATGGGAGAAGGCGAAAATAATGGAGATCAAGAATAGATTAGGGTTTCGAGTAGGAAAACACAAACGGAATCTAAGGGAGGCCAGACTGATAGGTCGATCACTAAGTTTTTTGTTGCAAATATCCCAGACGGATGTAGGCCATGGGATCTCGCCGATTTCATGAAGGTTTATGGGACTATAGCAGGGGTTTTCATTGCAAAAAGAAGAAACAAAAAAGGGGTTAGATTTGGGTTTGTGAGTTTTAGGGGAGTTAAGGACGCTAAAGTTCTGGAGAAATCTTTACAATTCGTAAAGATGGGGAAATGGATGCTGAAGATCAATATTGCTTGGTTCGCTAGGGAGAATGGAGTGGATCCGGGTAAGAGGAAGGAGACAATGTCTCGTTCTTTGGTAAACCCTTATGCCAACAGTTTTAGATCTAAGGAATCTTTTAATCTGATCAAAAAAGGTGTCTCATTTAGAGATGTTGTTCAGGGTAACGAGGGGAGGGCGATTTCAAAGGCCGATATTGCGCTTGACGATTCTTTTTTGGGAGAGTCATCAGTCTTCAAAAGCGCTTTGGTGGCAAGATGTATCAGCCTTGAAATCATTAACTCCTTATTTACGCTGTTATCTAAGGGTGGTTTTAGGGTTGCTTGCCTTCAATACTTGGGGGGTATGTATATGAGGTTATTATTCAAAAATGAAGACGAGGCTAATACGTTTTTGTTATGCAAAGAGAAATGGAGGTACTGGTTTAGCAATCTTGAGGTTTGGAACGGCCAGATTCTCCCGTTTGAACGCATTGCTTGGGTTGGAGTGTATGGTATTCCTCACCATCTTGCCACCGCTGAGGTAGCTAACATGGTGGCTGCCAAAGTAGGTAATAATGCGGTTCCCTCATGAATTGTTTGTCATTGAATATTAGAGGGATTGGGGCTGCTGGGAAAGGTAGTTGGATTAGGGGGATTAAAACTCAAGAAGGTGTTTCGTTTTTGGCATTACAAGAAACTCATATTGCTGGGGTGTCAGAGAGTATTATTAGAGGTTTTTGGGGCAATTCGATGTTCGAATATGAGGTGGTGGATCCTTGCGGTCGATCGGGGGGTCTTGTTAGTACTTGGGACCCTCTAGTTTTCAAAAAGGTTGATTGTTTCAAAGATAATAACTATCTAGTGTTGAAAGGTACAATAAAAAGCTGTGATGGTTTCGTGTATGTGGCTAATGTATACGCGCCACAAAACAGTAGAGAGAAGAAGGCGCTTTGGGATTCGATTGCTAATTTGATGATGCATGCTCATGGTTTTTGGTTCATTATGGGAGATTTCAACACAGTCAGAAGTGCGGAGGAACGTTTAGGCTCGACGTTCAAATCTAGGTGTGCGAGAATGTTCAATCAGTTTATATCGGATTCTGACTTACATGAGTTTCATATGAGAGGTGGCAAATTTACGTTTATGGCGAATGGGGTAAGAGGGAAGAAGCAAAGCAAGATCGACAGAGTATTAGTTAATAGGGAGGTGATTGATATGTGGCCTCGATCATGTTTAAGGGTACTGCCTAGACTATTGTCGGATCATAATCCGTTACTCTTGAAAATGGTGGACAGTAACTTTGGCCCTAAGCCATTTAGATTTTTCAATTCTTGGATGGAAAGAGAGGATTTTGAAGGTGTAATTGATGCTGCCATTGAGTCGTCTCCTGCTCATGGTGATCCGGATTTAAATCTAACTATGAAGTTTAGATGGATTCGTGATAAACTAAAAGAATGGAGGGAAGACATTGTGAAAAAAGAAGGTGAAGAATATGAAATTTGTAGAAAAGAGTTTCAGGAGTTAGAGTCAAGACTTGAAGAAGAAGACTTGTCAGAGCAGGATGAGTGGACTCGTATGGAATGTAAAAAGGATATCATGGAGAAGGAACGTATAAATGCCATGGATCTTAAACAAAAATCTAGATGCAAATGGGCTTTAGAGGGGGATGAAAACACGAAATTCTTCCATGGGCTTGTGAATAATAGGAAAAGAAGTAATTGTATTCCGGGATTAGTTATCGATGGTGTTTGGAACTCTAAACCAGAAGTCATTAAAAAGAATGTATTGGGTTTTTTTAGAGACAAGTTCAAAGAGGACTGGTCTTCCAGACCTACGCCAGTATTCAACTTTCGTGCGACATTACCCCCAATGGACGCGGACAGAATAGTTAGCAGATTTACTAGGGAAGAAATCAAAGACGCGGTTTTTGAATGCGGAGATGACAAAGCACCTGGACCGGATGGCTTCAATTTTAAATTCATTAAGAAATTTTGGAGCAAATTCGAAGACGATTTCGTGGCTATTTTTAACGAATTTTTTCATGCAGGTAAGGTCAGTAGAGGTTGCAACTCAGCTTTTATCACTTTAATACCAAAGACTCGTGACCCGGAAAGCCTCAACGACTATAGGCCTATCACATTGGTGGGTATTATTTGCAAGGTGATATCTAAGGTATTGAGTAATCGATTAAAGGGTGTTTTGAGGCCTTTAATCTCTAATACTCAATCTGCGTTCCTTAGTGATAGATTGATTTTGGACGGGCCTCTAATATTGAATGAATTGGTTTCGTGGATAAAGAAGAAAAAGAAGAAGGCGTTTATAATGAAGATTGATTTTAATAAAGCTTACGATAATGTTAATTGGAACTTTTTGATGGCTGTTATGGATCAAATGTGTTTCCCGACAAGGTGGTGCAACTGGATTTATGGGCTGTTATCGTCGGCTAAGGCAGCGGTGCTTGTTAATGGTGCTCCTACATTTGAATTTCAATGTCATAAAGGTATGAGACAAGGTGATCCAATTTCTCCGTTTCTATTTTTACTTGTCATGGAACGTTTTTCGTCGTTAGTTAACAATGCGGTGTCGGCTGGGTCGTTGGGTGGTATACAATTGCCTAATAATGGTCCTGTCATATCTCATCTCTTGTATGCGGATGATTGTGCTTTTGTGGGGGAGTGGTCAGTCACCAATGTCGCTAGGGTGACAAGAGTGCTTATAGTCTTTTTCTTGTGTTCCGGTTTGAAGATTAACTTGGGTAAATCTAATATTTTTGGTTTGGGGGTGGAAGAACACGAAGTCAGGCATATGGCCGAGTTGATTAAATGCAAGGAAGGTGTGATGCCTTTTATTCATCTTGGTGTTCAAATAGGTGGTAATATGAATAAGGTCTCGAATTGGAATTTTCTTTTTGACGTTTTTGAGGCTCGATTAGCCAGGTGGAAAGCTAATTGTTTGTCGATAGGGGGGCGAGTAACTCTTATTAAATCAGTACTTGGAGAGTTTACCTACTTACAACTTTTCTTTATTTAAAGTACCAGAGACCGTGATTAACGGTCTTGAAGCAATTATTAGGAGATTTCTTTGGGGTGGAACTTCAGAAGAGAGAAAAATACATTGGGTATCTTGGGATCGTGTCACTTCGCCGATTAAAGATGGCGGGTTAGGTATCACAAAACTCAAAGATTCGAATGTGGCCTTGTTGTCGAAGTGGCTGTGGAGGTATAGACAAGAGCCTCAAGCTCTTTGGAGAAAGGTAATTGATTCATTACATGCTGCTAATAGATGTTGGTATTCGATCCCTGTTAGTAAGTCCAGGCCGGGTGGAGAAGTTTAAAGTTGCTGAAAACAACATAGCTGGGCTGTTCAAAGGTACATGTGGTAAAGGAGATAGCATACGGTTCTGGTTAGATTCATGGGTTGCTGAGTCGAGCCTTAAAGAGCTGTTCCCTCTGATCTTTAAACTCGACAAGGATAAAAGATGTTTCATTAAAGATAGATTCTGTTCGGAGACCAGGAGGTTTACCGGTTGTAATGAATGGTATTCGACACCGTTTGACACCATGACGATGGACTAATGGTTCAAGTTTCGTGATCTCATTGATGGGATTCGGTTATCTGGAGTTGATGATAGATGGATGTGGCTCGGCGATCCTAATGGTCTCTTTACGGTCAAGAGTGCGAAAAAGTTTTTAAGAAGTGGCAGAGACTATAACGGGATATTCACTTTTAAATGGGCGAAAGGCGTCCCGAAAAAATGTAATATATTTATGTGGCGAGCTGCTCTTGATAGAATCCCGTCGAAATTGTTCTTATGGTTCAAGTAATTGTGGCCTGTGCGATACTTGGGAGGAGTCGATCGATCATTTACTTTGTTACTGCCATATTTCATCTACAATTTGGGACAAGGTTAGCTGTTGGTGTAAGGTTGGTCCCTTACTTGTTTCATCGGTCAAAGACATCATTGAGGTATGTCACAAGGTTGGTCTGGACAAGAAGAGTAAAAAGATATTTAAGAACATAGTTTTTGTTACGTGTTGGTGCCTATGGAAAGCTAGGAATGAGAAGGTGTTTAATCAAGCGACGATTTGTATTGACAATATTTTTCATGATATAAAGGTTTTAGGATTTCATTGGTATAAAGGTAGGATGAAAAAAGGTAGTATTAGATGGGAAGATTGGATTATTTTCAATGTAACTTAAATTGTTGTATTATTGACACTACTCCGTAATTGCGGAGTAGGATGATAATGTTATTGACATATACTTTTCAAAAAAAAAATAACTGCTCCTTACTAATAATATCTAACCGTCATGTACAACACTTTACGGTGCCTAAAACATATAGCAAACTTCATATATTATATATAGATCTATAAAGAAAAACAACTAACGTGCTAGAAATTACATACGTAGAAACAACCAGCATTTACTGCTTGTGAATTTCTGATACGTTAAATTTGACCTCTTCATCAGTAAATAGTTTAAGCTTAATTAATTCAATCACCAACAACCAGCATTTACTGCTTTGTTATATATGATGCCATATCTACTTATCATGTTTATCACCTGCAGGTTGGGTACCGTCACATTGATTGCGCTCAAGTTTACGGCAACGAAAAGGAGGTATGCAAGTTTACTGAAATTTGAGTTCCATGACAATGACATAAGATTACGGATAAATTATTTTATTTTTCAAGAAAAAAGTAGCTTATATTAAAATACAAAACCGGCATGCAAAAAAAGCCTTTCCATTAGAACAAACCCCATAAGTGTATTAGACTTGGGCCAACAGAAAGGACTCACCTATATGCAAACCTTCTAACATTCAAACACTGGCAGTTAAACAGCAGCCACCAATAGTACAAGATCATCATGTGAATAGATTGCTACTTATAATTGTTATTTGTTGATTAAAGGTATTGTTGAAAGAGAAAGGAATAGAAGTGTCTAAGGTTTTTTCTGTTGAAGGGCTAAAGATGTGAAGAAAAGAAGTTTTGGGAGAAGATAGCTAACTCAAGTTCTAAAGGGTTCAAAGTGTAAAATGGGTGGTGTATATAAACACCCTTAACAACTTAGGGATACAGAACCTAATTCCATCGATATTCCCTTTCTCTCATATATTTCTGCATCAAATATCTGTATATATATATATCATATCGATATATATATATATTTCTCTTAATATAATCATCACTTAGATGATTATTTCATCTTGTAATCATAAACAATAAACTCTTCTAATAATAATAATCATTTGACTTTTATTCTTGTTCTGAATCTAATCTTTGATTCGATTATTCTTTTTAGATTGTGGTTTCTTTACATGGTATCAGAGCCACAACGTGATTCTGTGGATTGTTGATTCGATTTATTGTTCGATCTATCAGATCTAGGGCGTATTCCTCTTCGGAACCCTAGATTTTGATTTTAGGGTTTCTTCTGAAACTCGATTAATCTTCCGCTGCTTTATTGGTTGATTCATCTTGTTTTATTCTTGACTAAGTGAATCAAGATAAAACTAGGGTTTCTGATTTTTCTGATCCTGATTACTCTCTTGACTAAGTGAATCAAGAGGAATTAGGGTTCTTCATCCATCGGCATAAAGCACTGTATTGTATTCTTTCCTTTATCTTTTATTATCTTTTTTTAACTTATATTTTCTTCTCAAATTAAAATTTTCATATATATATATATATATATATATCAAATTTTTTTCTTATCTTTTCTCATAAAAACAATTGTACTAATACTTGACCTGCCTTCATACGAGAGGTTAGGAATCATGTCACTGGTACTTTTGTGAGGTGAAGATCTATTTTCTGAAATTTTTTTTTTGAGAAGACAATATTTGTTGATTACTTGTTGTTTTTTTCTTGTCTGTTATTTTGTTGTTATTTGATTATCCCTACTTGCTTATTATCAATTACCTGTTATTCTGTCTCTGTGTGATATTCTGTGTCTTTATCTTGTTGTCTTCTACTTGTGTGTAATCATTGTTACTTGATAAGTGGTTATCTATTTGTTGTTTGATTGTTTGATTCTGTGTTTTTTAATATTGATTGAAAATGGTGAATACTCCACCTGGTTCTGTTCATACTGGTAATACACCCGGTAATACACCTCCTGTTACACCTAGACATACTAGACATAATTCTAATGGCACTGAATTTGATGATGTTACCAGAATAAGTAAACTTGACTTTGGTGATCCACTTTATTTGCATTCTAGTGATACTTTAAGTACTCCTTTGATTGGTTTTAAATTGTTAGGAACAGAAAACTATAAAGTATGGTCTTGTGCTATTGAATTGGCTTTAGAAACAAAGAATAAAATTGGTTTTATTGATGGTTCTTGTCTGAAATCTGAAGATGATCCTGTTCTTGCTAAACAGTGGGATAGATGTAATGCTGTTGTGTTAAACTGGATTCTTGGTTGTGTGTTTCAGGAGTTGTACTTGGGACAAATTTATTCTAAAAATGCTACTATTGTTTGGCAAGAGTTAAAAGACACTTATGATAAGATGGTTCTGTAATTTTCAATCTACATCAAAAAAATTCTTTGTCTCAAAATGGTTCTAGTCTTGCTGAATATTATCATAGGTTGACTTCTTTATGGAAACAGTTAGATGCTATTGTGAAACTGCCTGCTTGTACTTGTAAAGCTGCTAAAGAAGTTCAATTGCATACTGATTTAATGAAGTTAATGCAGTTTCTTATGGGTTTAGATGATGTTTATATGTCTGTGAGATCTAATATTCTTATGAAAGACCCTCTTCCTTCTGTTAAGACTGCTTTTAATATTGTATCCAGAGAGGAATCTCATAGAGGGGGGATGGGTGATAAACATTCTAATGTTTCTGCCTTTGCTGCTAAATCTAATTTCAATAGAAACTCAAAACCTTTTGACTCCAAGAAAACCTTTGATAATAATTTTGAATCAAGAAGAACTTTTGAACCTTCTCAAAGGGTTTTTAGACCTCCTAATCCTAATTTACGTTGCACTCATTGTAACAAAGTGGGTCATACTATAGAGAGGTGTTTTCAACTTGCTAATAAGAGATCGTTTAATCAGAATAACAAGATGTCTAATAATCATGTTAATGTTGATAAAAATGCTTCTTGTTCTAAATCTGTTAGTCTGCATGCTTCTTCTAATTCTACTAAATCTTCTGCAACATTAACTTCTGATCAAATTTCTAAGTTGCTTAGTTTGTTAGATTCTCAGTCTGGTTCTGGTTCTTCTTCTGGATTGCATGCCAATATGGCAGGTATTAGTTTATGGAATAATAGTTGGTGGAATTTCAATACTGTTATGCTTAAAAAAAAATTAAATGGATTATTGACTCAGGAGCTAATCAACATATGACATGTTCTGAAAAAATTTAACCAATGTTGTTGATATAAGTGATTTGAATCTAAAAATTGGTCACCCTAATGGTACTTTGCTACTGTAAGAAAATTAGGCAACTTACATTTACCAAATGGTGTTATTATGTTTGATGTTCTTGTTGTTCCAGAATACAATGTTAATCTAATGTCTGTGCATAAATTGGCTAGAGATAACAAACTTTACATAGGGTTTGATGATTCTAAGTGTTATATACAGGATTTATCAAAAGAATATGTTGGGGACTGGTAGTGAACAGGGTGGTTTGTATCTTTATGATGATATGCCTATGTGTTCTAATGTGGTATGTAATTCTGCTAGTACTCCTTGTGAATCTAAGTTACTTTGGCACTTAAGGCTTGGTCATCCTACAGACCAAGCTTTGGATGCTTTTCTTAAATAGTATAACATTATTGATTGTTCTGTTGGTCCTGTGACATATGTCACAATTCTAAACAGACCAGAGCCCCATTCCCTTTGAGTGAACATAAGTCTAAAAATTGGGTGACTTAGTTCATATTGATGTGTGGGGACCTTATAAGGTCTCAAGTAAACAAGGGTTTAAGTATTTTTTGACTCTTGTGGATGATTAAACAAGGGCAGTTTGGACTTTCATGATGATTTCTAAAATTGAAGTGTTTGATCATATATATATAGCTTTAATAAACTTCTTAAAAATCACTTTGATACTAATATTAAAGTTATAAGATCTGGTAATGGTTCTGAGTTTGTTAATAACAAAATGCATACTTTGTTCACTCATGAGGGAATTGTTCATCAGACCTCTATTCCTTATACCCCTCAACAAAATGGTATTGCTGAAAGGAAACATAGACACCTATTAAATGTTGCTAGGTCTCTTATGTTTCAGGGGGGAATTCCTTTGTACTTGTGGAGTGAATGTGTTTTGACTGCTACTTATCTAATTAATAGAACTCCTTCTTCTGTTCTTAATGGCAAAACTCCTTATGAAATGATATATGGGTTTAAACCTTTTGTGAAACACTTAAAAGTATTTGGATGTTTGTGTTTTGCTGTTGTACAAATAATTCTGATAAGTTTAGCTCTAGAGCTGAAAAATGTGTCTTAATTGGTTATTTGAATTCTCAAAAAGGTTTTAAACTCTTTAGTCTTGAAAGTAAAACTTTTACTAGTTCAAGAGATGTGAGATTTTATGAGAATATTTTTCCTTTCATTATGAATAAAACAAATGAAGAAACTATTTTAAATATTAATCAGTTAAACTTCTTTGATATTTTAAATAATGAGGATAATGCCATTAATGCAAGTCCCTATGATGAAGAAGAAGGTATAAAGAAACATTCCTTTGATGATGGCAGCAAGTTATCAACTGCTGGCAGTCCAACAGAGACTACCAGAGATGTTGAATCATCTCTTGGCAGTCCAATAGAGACTAGTACATATGATAATGAGCCTGCAACATCAATAGTGAATGATATTGAAAATTCTGAGGGCATTTTTCATAATATTGATGATGTTAGCTTAAGAAGGTCAGAAAGACATACAAATTTGCCTAAGTATCTTGCTGATTTTGAATTAGATGGTAAAGTGAAATATGGTCTGAACAAGGTTGTTAACTATGCTAATTTAAGTCCTGAATTGTACTGTTTTACCACAAACCTTAATAAAAGTGTTGAACCTAGGTCTTATTTTGAGGCTTGCAAAGATATTAACTGGGTTAATGCAATGAATGAAGAAATGGAAGCTTTAAATAGGAATAATACTTGGAATATTGTTGCTTTACCTGAAAACAGACAACCAATTGGTTGTAAATGGATTTTACAAAATTAAATATAAAGCAAATGGTGAGATAGAAAGATACAAAGCTAGATTAGTGGCTAAAGGGTTTAATCAAAAGGCAGGAATATATTTTGATGAAACATTTTCTCTTGTAGTTAAGATGATTACTGTTAGATGTATGATTTCTGTTGTTGTTCATAATAATTGGCCTTTGTACCAGTTAGATGTAAATAATGCTTTCTTGTATGGAGATTTAGATGAAGATGTGTACATGTATATCCCTGATGGTTATAATCAGAATAATTCTAATCTAGTATGTAAACTAAACAAGTCCTTATATGGCTTAAAACAAGCTCCAAGGCAATGGAACTTTAAATTAACCAATGCTTTGATTGAATGTGGTTTTGTACAAAGCAAGTCAGATTATTCTTTGTTTACTAGGGAAGTAAATGATAAATTTGTTGCTTTGCTAGTCTATGTTGATGATATAGTTGTGACTGGTAATTGTAATGAAGAAATCAATAATGTGAAAAGCTTGTTGAGCTCTAAATTCAAGATTAAGGATCTAGGAAAGTTAAAATACTTTCTTGCTATTGAAGTGTTAGAAACCAAAGATGGTTTATGCTTGTCACAAAGAAAATATTGTTTAGAGCTTCTTAATGACTTTGGTATGCTTGGATGTAAACCTGCTTTAACTCCTATGGAGATGAATAAAACTTTGAAACCTGTTTCTGAAAAACATAAACCTCTTGAAAATATTTCAGTCTACCAAAAACTTATTGGTAAATTAATATATCTGACCTTAACAAGGCCAGATATAAGCTATACTGTTCAAAGTTTGTCACAGTTTATGCATGCTCCTACTCAAGAGCATTTTGATCTTGGTTTAAGAGTATTGAGGTATCTTAAGAGAGCTCCAGGTAATGGCTTACATATTAAGAAAGGTAATGATCTTGTTCTTAAGGGATTTGTTGATTCTGATTGGGGTAGGTGCTTGGTATCCAGAAAGTCTGTTACAGGATATACAGTTTATCTTGGTAATACTCTTGTTTCATGGAAAAGTAAGAAACAATCTACAATTGCCAAGTCCTCTGCTGAAGCAGAATATAGGGCAATGGCAGCTGTAACTTGTGAGATTATCTGGCTAAAAAATCTTTTGCTTAATTTGAAAGTTAATGTTAAAACTCCTGTAGAGTTATATTGTGATAGTAATGCTGCTATCCAGATAGCTGCAAACCCAGTTTTTCATGAAAGGACTAAGCATTTTGAGATTGATTTGCATTTTCTAAGGGAAAAAATATCTGCAGGAATTTTGAAAACTGTTAAAGTTCAAGTCTGAGCTTAACATTGCAGATTTGTTTACTAAAAGTTTAAGTATTAGCCAACATGAATTTCTTGTAATAAGCTTGGGCTTATTAACTTGTTTGTTAGATGATATTGAGGGGGGATGTTGTCAGTACAAGATCATCATGTGAATATATTGCTACTTATAATTGTTATTTGTTGATTAAAGGTATTGTTGAAAGAGAAAGGAATAGAAGTGTGTAAGGTTTTTTCTGTTGAAGGGCTAAAGATGTGAAGAAAAGAAGTTTTGGGAGAAGATAGCTAACTCAAGTTCTAAAGGGTTCAAAGTGTAAAATGGGTGGTGTATATAAACACCCTTAACAACTTAGGAGGTGTTTGGTTCGCAGAATTCTCAGGAATCTGATGGAATTGAAATCTGAATTCCATTCCATATCCTGTTTGGTTGGCAGAATGGAATTCAGATTCCATTCCATGAGGTGTTTGGTTCGTAAGGAAATGGAATTGGAATCCATCAAATTCCATCAAATGAAGGAATTCAACATTCCTTAGCAAAATGGATGGAATGTTTGAAATTCCAATGGAATTCAAAATTTGATAAAAGTAAATCTATAAATATTATTTGAATATATTTATTATTATTATTATTTATTATTATTATTATTATTATTATTATTATTATTTATTATTATTAAACAAATATTTTTATATTGTTAATGATTATTAGTTAAGATTTTAAAAATTTATTAATATTTATAAATTTATTATTATAAAAAATATTTTAACTTATAAAAGAATTGTTAGTTTATAAAATTTAATATTTTTTATAAAAAGTTATTATTTTATAAAAAAGAATTAATTTTATAAAAAACATTTATTTATATTATTATTATTTATATAAAAATATTTTGTATAATATTATTACTTTTTCTTTCAGAAAAATAAAATTTTATCTTATAAAAGAATATTTTTTAGTTTATAAAATTTATTATTATTTTATAAAAACTTTTTAATATTTTATAAAACTACTTTTTATAATATATTATTTTTTAACTTATAAAAAGAATAAAATTTAATATTTTTGTAAAAAAAATTATTATATTATAAAAATAATAATAATATTTTTATCAAAATTACTTATTTTAATATTATTATTATTTATTATTATTATTATTATTTATATTATTATTTATTATTATTATTATTATTATTATTATTATTATGAATTCCATTCCATTTAATTCCGGTCAACCAAACAGATTCAGATTATAATTAATTCAAATTCCAATTCTATCAAATTCCAATCCATTCAGATTCCAATTCTTTCAAATTCCAATTCATTTGACAGATTCCAATTTCTTCAAAAACATTCTGCGAACCAAACGGGCCCTTAGGGATACAGAACCTAATTCCATCGATCATTTACTGCTGATGCTATTCCCTTTCTCTCATATATTTCTGCATAAATATCTATATATATATATCAATCGATATATATATATATTTCTCTTAATATAATCATCACTTAGATGATTATTTCATCTTGTAATCATAAACAATAAACTATTCTAATAATAATAATCATTTGACTTTTATTCTTGTTCTGAATCTAATCTTTGATTAGATTATTTTGTTAATTGTGGTTTTTTTAGCACCAATAGACCAATAGTACTCACTTTGCATTTTAGCAATCCAAAACACATTTACCATTCTTTTCTTCATTCCCAGCCAAACTATTCTGCAGTATACAATACTTGGACCACATTATAGCATCTGGCAGTTTTAGGTGCCAATTAAGAAACCATTTATATCAAACTACAAGCTTCCCCCGCTTCATTCAGAGGCAAATGCTAAAGCAATTTTTCCATTTGTATTGAGCATAACAATATAAATCTAATTAAAAAATGTTCCAAAGGTCTTGTTTTTTGTGAAAATATTTTAACATTTCTTTCTTCCAACTATAGTAAATCCTGCAGCAAGTACCAACCTTCGAGTGATACTACATATTCATATGCTGCTATTACACATCTCCTTTACCATATATTCAACAATTTCTCTCCATGTGTCGGGGACCAGTGTCATGTCGATCATGGATATTAACTTGACCCAAACCAAGTTAGAGTATGTGGAAATTGTGGAGTCCAAAAATTAGTGCAGCTGATATTCTCTTATAACCTGCAAAACAGGCATACATCACCTCTAGGGGCATTACCGTTGAACTAGTTTCTCCTACGTTTCATAACATCAGACGAGAAGTATAACCTTGTATAAACTATACGCCAAAACATTCAAGCTTTCAATCTTTTTTCTCCATCATAAATGTAAGGCCATTAATATGCTTTTCTAGTGGTTATTCCTAGATAAGATCGTCATTCCATCTTATTTATGTTGGGTTATATAACAAATTATCAAATCAAATCACAAAGCACGCAGCGGAAGATAAACTATGCAATTAATTAATTAACCAATGGAAGAAAGTGTGTACCTTTACTTGAAGATAAATAAGCAAGAAACTTTATGAGGATTTGAAGTAAATCCCTCTACGTTTGCACACACGACACACGGATGTACGTATGCTAGTACTTGATCACGAACCGAACAACCTTTGTTATTATCCCTAATAATCGAACCAACCAAAACCCGAAACCCTTTGTTTTTGGGAAGTTCGGCCGAAGCCAAGAGAAGAGGGAGGAGGAGAGAATTTGTGAGGGTTTTGCTTTGCTTGTAATTATTGTATAAAACCCTCAACCTAAACCTTATATTTATAGGTATAGATTATCTTGATGACCAAGTTAGGGTATGATTAGGATACCTCCCTACTTGAACCGTCCCCCTCTTTAGGTATAATTAGGAAACTTCTAGAATCTCCTAATTACATATTAATTCTTCCTCCGTTAACGCCGTTAGTTATTTACCGTTAACTATTAACATTTAACAAACGGTCGTTAGTTCAATTCGTGATCCAATTAATTAATAAATTACACTAACATATTAATTAATTATAAATACATTTGTGTCGAGACGTGTGACCCCGTAGGCTTAAATCATTTCCGGACATACGTTCATTTTACGTGATCATATACTAACAGCTCCCACTTGAGCTCGTAATAAATGAAGGTAATAACATTGGTTAGCGTCTAGCAACACGCCAATGCTCCCGGAAATATTTAAGTATAGTTTCTTAAAGTATATTTAAATGGTTGAGGCATTTATTTATCCCTTTGTTCAGATACCGTGTTAAACATGAATATGGATCAATGTCATTTCATGATTTAACGATTATGTTTCTCATTCCATAACTAATTAATGATTACCAAATATAATCGAGAACCATCTGGATTTATTTGGGCACGGCCATGCAAACATCTTAATTAGTCTAATGAGGGCGCCAAATGGTATCATACTTCAACTTTAAAGTCGAAGGAACAAATCCTATATTGACTACACGTGTCAGTCATCATACTTCACTACACTTTCTGAAAATAGCCCTTTATGTACTCCCTTATTCAGGAGAGTTAGAACTATATCAAGTAAGTGCGATCCATACATGCTGACCTGCTTGTATCTCAAGTCTAAAGGATAGATAAAGTAACCATTTACGAATTTCACTTAATGACGCCGATCCATAAAGTGATAAATTCGTTAGTGGGGTAGTCCGATATGCATCAACTATGGATATCATGTGAGTTTGGTGGGACCATCCATTATATATTCCAAGAATATAACCAATCGCTTCAGATTTGTCTTAGTTTAACTATACTCCCATATAGTTAATCGACAATGGACAATTTAGAATATTATAAAATATTCAAGGATTAAACATGCAAATATAGGACACAATTAATATTAAATGAAATCAAACATATCAAGTACTTTATTTCTATGAAAAATATAAATTGTTTAACATCCCTTATCCAAATACCGAAACAACAGATTTACATGAAATAACTAGCTAATTTAAGTCCTATGCCCTCGACATGCCTTTCAAGCTTGGGCCTAGACAAAGCTTTTGTGAAAGGATCAGCTAAGTTAAAATCTGTGTGAACTTTGAGTAAATTGATCTCCCCTAGTTCGATTTGCTCACGAACATAGTGATATCGTCTAGCATAATGTCTGGCACCTTTCTGAACTCCGGGTTCGTTGGCAATGATTAATGCACCAGTATTATCATAGTACATATCAGTGGGTAAGTCACTCGAGGGGATCACGTCAAGCCCGCTAATGAACTTCCTTATCCAGACTGCTTCCATTGCAGCTTCTGAGGCAGCAATGTACTCAGACTCTGTTGCAGACATGGCAACTGCGGTTTATAGCTCATAGCATTCCACCGCGCCTTCATTTAAATAATGAAGACGTATCCCGACTGATATTTTGAATCATCTTTATCAGTCTGAAATCCAACATCACAAATTCTATTACCATTTGAATTTTGATAAGGATTTCAACCATACACCAAGAATAATTCTTTAGTAGCACACATGTACTTAAGAATGTTCTTTACAGCAATTCAATGATCCTATCCAGGATTTTGCTGATAGTGGCTAACTATATTTTGCGCGAACGCAATATTAGGTCTAGTGCATCTTACCGCATACATGATAGATCCCACCGCCGAAGCATAAGGAACTCTTTGCATACGCTCCACCTCATTAGGTGTAGAAGCACAGTTCTTGCTAGATAAATTAAGTCCTTGCATGAGTGACCTTATCAATATAAGCACTTTGACTTAGTCCAATTAACCGCTTTGATCTATCTCGGTAGATCTTGATTCCAAGAATAAATGCCGCTTCTCCTAAATCTTTCATGGCAAAATACTTTCCAAGATGGGATTTAATATCTTGCAACATTGGAATGTGTTTTCCTATGATCAATATGTCATCAACATACAAGACAAGGAAAGTAACATTACTCCCACTAGCTTTGCGATATACACATGGCTCATCGGGATTTTGAACGAAACCAAACTTTTTGATTTCTTCATCAAACCGCTTGTTCCAACTTCGTGATGCTTGCTTTAGTCCATAAATGGACCTTTGAAGCTTGCATACTTTGTTGGGATGTTTTGGATCAATAAACCTTCAGGTTGATCCATATAGACTTCTTCATCCAAGTAACCATTTAAGAAGGCAGTCTTAACATCCATTTGCCATATCTCAAAGTCATAGTACGCAGCTATGGCTAAGAGAATCCTAATAGCTCTAATGTCCGCAACTGGAGAAAAGGTCTCATCATAGTCAACACCGAAATGTTGAGTATAACCTTTCGCCACGAGACGAGCTTTATAGGTGTGTACATTTCCATCCATGTCCGTCTTCTTCTTGAAGATCCACTTATACCCAACAGTTTGAGCATTTGGTGGAAGATCAACCAAGCTCCAGACTTGATTGTCTTTCATGGATTTCATTTCCACCTTCATAGCTTCAAGCCATTTGTCAGATTCCGGATCTGATAATGCAGCTTTGAAATTTTGAGGCTCATCGAGATCTCCTAAAACGTTTTCTTCTACCATCAGACATAATCTGTCAGTAGGACGTTTTGTCCTTTCGGACCTACGAAGTGGAATCGCTTCATTATCATCGACTTGAGGTTCATCACTTTGAACATTCCCCCCCCCCAAGTTGATGATTGCTAGGAGCTTCAGAAGGTGACACATCTTCCTCTTGAGTCTCATCAAGTTCTACAACCCTCCCACTGTTCTCTTGAGCTAATTTCTTCTCAAAGAATTCAGCGTATCGAGCAACGCGAACAGTGTTTTTGACTGGATCATAGAAGTCGTAACCCATCGTTTCCTTAGGGTATCTGACAAAGATGCACTTAGTAGTTCTGGGTTCAAGTTTGTCAGGCGTATCACGCTTCACAAGTGCCTCACATCCCCAGACTCTTAAGTAAGACAGATTAGGAACACTTCCATGCCATAATTCATATGGTGTCTTGTCAACCTTCTTGGTTGGAACCATATTGAGAATGCGTACAGCAGTCTCAAGAGCATAATCCCAAAACGAAAATGGGAGAGTCGTAAGGCTCATCATAGATCTCACCATGTCTAGCAAGGTTCGATTTCTCCTTTCAGACACTCCATTATGTTGAGGAGTGTATGGAGGAGTAAGCTGTTGGACAATTCCACACGCTTTTAGATAATCCTTAAACTCTTGGCTTAAGTATTCACCACCTCGATCCGAACGAAGAATCTTGATGGTTTTGCCGAGTTGATTTTCTACTTCATTTTTAAACTTCTTTGAATGTTTCAAACACTTCATGTTTATGTTTAAGCAAGTAAACATAATCATAATCGACTGAAATCATTCATAAAAATGATAAAGTAGCTAGCACCTTTCCTTGACTCATGTCTAAATCGGCTACATACATCCGAATGTATTAGTCGAAGTAGTTCCTTAGCCTTTTCCGATTTTACGCGAAAAAGGTATTCTTGTCATCTTGCCGAAAACACAAGACATGCATTTTTCAAATGATTCATCATTTGATTGTAAGATCCCTTCACATTGAAGTCTTTCAATGCTTTTCTTGCTAACGACAATTCAAAAGACACGCATTTATCAAATGATTCATCATTTGATTTGTAAGATTTCTTCACATTGAAGACTTTTAATGCGTTTCTTGTCAAAATTAAACAAGATGACAATGTCAAAGATAGGTAGAGTCCAAGTTAACTTGACTCTTTGCTATTGAATTATCATTTGAATCTCATCAACACTTATAATTCAGTTAAGAAGATACTTGAAGAACTGGTTAAACCAACTTGCTTCTTCTTCTTGTTCAACTCAGCTAGATACTTAGGACAATTCCTTTTCCAGTGTCTCACTTTAGCATAGTGATGACAAGACTGGTCTTTAGCCGTATGCTCCTTTTTCCAAGGGGTCTTTTAAGGTTTTGAGACTAAACACTTTGTTTTCTCTTACCAAAGTTCTTGCCCTTAGCTTTACGGTTGTTTTGCTTTCTAAACCATTCCCCCTTGATCATAAGAACTTGGGGTATCTCAGATTTCTTAGGAAGGTTTTCCTCATACTCAATCAACTTGATTATGAAGTCCAGCTTATGCTATGCAAATTGTAATTATGCACAAACTTCTCAAAGTCTCTTATGCCAATAACAATCAGCAGAAGATACGCATAGTTTAACCTTTCCAAAATGCTCAAAGTAACTCTTCATCTTGAGTACACGAGCATTCACCGGTTTCCCATACTCATGTTCAAGTTATGGAGTGACTCAATTAGCTCAAGTAATTTCAACTCCAACTTGTTTTCCGTACATAGACTTGAGTTATTTGATCATATCACACGGATTTTGCAATCCGAATTGCTTTTTGAAGCTCAGGAGACATGCTTCTAGCATCAAATAAGCAACCTCAATATGTCTATAGTACTGAGTATTTTATGCTTCCAACTGCAAAGCAGTGGCATTCGCATTAGGAATAGCGATATCTGAGTTTCAATGACACGGGTTTTCTTTTCAACTTTTAGAACAATTCTCTATTGACAAAACAGTCATTGAAATTGGTTTTAGAAAGTTTTCTCTTTCTAGCATCGACCTAAAAGCCGATTGGTGTATGTTTTGTGAAGGATTTGTTGCCTTTTACAAAACAGATTCAAGTTCAATTATCGGTATTTTCGATAATTAATCCTTAAGAAATTAATTACCCAATGTTTATAAAATAAACAATTAATTTCATTAAGGCTAGGATCCAATTGACATGCAATCATTTCATCAGTTGATCTGCTAGAAATGATTGCACTCAAAAGGTAAGTGACGAGCAGTAATTGCATTACATGTGCAATTCCTAGTGAGAATGGGACCTACAAATTACACTTGATTCATCAAGTGATTTGTAGTCATGTTTTGTCCCATCTTTTGCCACGGGTCAAGGTCTCACCGCTTAACTCGCTTTAAGTCGTCCAACCAAGAACGCGCAAATTTGTCCACCACTGTGTACCAGTGAGTGGGATTTGCCATGCAACTGCCATTTTACCACTGTGTACCAGTGAGTAAAACAACAGCCACAAGTGTCCTTTACAAGTTGGATGGCAAATGACTTAAGTTTATTGGGTCAATCAATTTGATGCGTGATCAAAAAGTTATGTTTGAAGATTCATGCATATCTTCTAAACATAATATGTTTATAAAACTCATTTTTATTGCCTTTAAATACAAAAGAGCTCGGTAGCTCCATTTGAACGCACAAAGAAGCGCAAGGGCAAAGGTATGCGATGAACGCGATTTAAAAACCCGCCCTTTTAGAAGGCTAGCGCACTCCGGCTTATACCTCTCTTAGAGTTTGTTCAAATGGGTGAGCCGGTGTATCTTTTGATTTTAGGGCACCAATTTTATAAACAAAATCTTATTTCGATAGTTATTAGTCAAGTTTATTTTTCCAAAAACAATTTTGCACACAATTTTCATAAAGGCAAAATTAAACTTACTAAATTTACAACTTAACAATTAAGGTAATCAACCTAATTTTGGTCACTATGGTATAATATTGGCTCCTCTTTCACATGGAAAGAGACCACATACATCAAGTTGCCTTGATTGCGTAAGCCAAAATATCTATAACAAATTATCTACCATATTAAACAGGATGCTGATCTGGAAAATCCAGCAGCTTCACGACCAAATCTGGCCCTGAAGAAGGCCGAACTGGGCTTAGCACAAAACACAAAAGTTGTAGCCCTATGAGTCAAGCACCTACTGTAAAAAATTCGGCTTTTAACTCCTTACGGTTGATTAGTTATGGTCGTTTTAGTGAACTGGTGTCAAACAGGAACTTTCACAAAACATAATCACATTGTCACACAATTAATTATTCAATTATCTAGCATAATTAACCCTAATGATCAAGATTTCATATCAATATATCTAAGTAATAATCATGAATAATTTGCATGAAAAATTCATGATTTTTACTTCTTTTTAACAATTAAAATTAAAGGTACACACATATATACATGCAATTTATCACATAAATATGTAATTAATCAAAACTTGGATTAGGAACCCTAAAAAAAACAATTTTTTTTTTTTTATTTTCTGGAAAATTTCGAACTATATATATATTAATAATATAGATATTATTTGTTTCTTATTTAAATAATGTAATTAAATTACAAAAACAATTTAAATATATATATATATCCGAAAATTTGAAGATCAAGACCCTAACCCCCCTTCAAGTTTTGATTTAATTGGTAATTAAAAACATACATAGTAGGCTCGTGATACCACTGTTGGGTTATATAACAAATTATCAAATCAAATCACAAAGCACGCAGCGGAAGATTAAACTATGCAATTAATTAATTAACCAATGGAAGAAAGTGTGTACCTTTACTTGAAGATAAATAAGCAAGAAACTTTATGAGGATTTGAAGTAAATCCCTCTACGTTTGCACACACGACACGGATGTACGTATGCTAGTACTTGATCACGAACCGAACAACCTTTGTTATTATCCCTAATAATCGAACCAACCAAAACCCGAAACCCTTTGTTTTTGGGAAGTTCGGCCGAAGCCAAGAGAAGAGGGAGGAGGAGAGAATTTGTGAGGGTTTTGCTTTGCTTGTAATTATTGTATAAAACCCTCAACCTAAACCTTATATTTATAGGTATAGATTATCTTGATGACCAAGTTAGGGTATGATTAGGATACCTCCCTACTTGAACCGTCCCCCTCTTTAGGTATAATTAGGAAACTTCTAGAATTCCTAATTACATATTAATTCTTCCTCCGTTAACGCCGTTAGTTATTTACCGTTAACTATTAACATTTAACAAACGGTCGTTAGTTCAATTCGTGATCCAATTAATTAATAAATTACATTAACATATTAATTAATTATAAATACATTTGTGTCGAGACGTGTGACCCCGTAGGCTTAAATCATTTCCGGACATACGTTCATTTTACGTGATCATATACTAACAATTTAGACTTGCCATATTTGAAGGAAAATGTGACCTTAGAACTTGCAAAGTAAATATGTGGTGCTGGAAAGTTTGTCCATGTTGTATGTAATTATGTATAGTAAATTGAATATGAAATGTTGTGTCTTGAAAGTTACACTAACTAGTACTGATTCTAACTGTTTAATTATACTCTGTAACACACACACACACACATATGTATATATATGAGGAAAATGTTGGAACCACATTAAATGTGACCGTCACAGATCATTTATCCTACATGATATGATAATTGACGATAACTAAAATCCCTATGTCTAGTAAATATACGATGAGCGTATTTACTATTATAGACATATTATAGGGTTTCCCACTAGGTGATTGGAACTTGAGAGACTAATAAAGCACATATATTAAACACCAGGATTAAATGTGTAAATACTCCGCTTCCATTATTTACTGGAACGTCGGCTGACGTAAGAGTATTACAAATAGTGTAGAGTGATACATTTACAATATACATTAATTGTAATTCTCTGACGTAAGAGAATTACAGATAGTGTAGAATGATTACAGATAGTGTATCACGCTTCCACTGCGCTACACACCTATTATATATATGTGCATTCTCTCATCAAAAGGTAATAACAAAAACACATAAGTAAATCCTTCAATCCCATTATAATACAATCATCTTAATTTGGGAACCCGACAATCCTAATGGCTAATCTGTTCAATTCATCCACTGGATCATCGGGTATGTAATCTCTAATCATATTTTCATTATTTACTTATTTATATATACGAATCATATAATTTTATTCCAACATGTGGTATCAGAGCAAAAGGCTCCTAAAGAACCCCTGATTCGTATATTATTTATTTGTGTTCCGTAAATATTTAGAACGTGTTATCGTTTTGAATAGATAACAATCCTTAAAAAAATTATGTTTATTATGATAAATCAAATCATTAATGTTTTCTGCTTGTTTCAAATTATATTGAAATAAAGAAGCATAAACGAGCACACATAATTATTGTTATTAAAAAAAACTGTTATTGATTTACTTTTGAAATCGGATTCATCCCTTTCGAATCCCAATTATTATAATAAACCGTAAATTATTACATCTCATAAATTCGAGATGTATGATTTTGATCTTAACGAAAATAAAATATATTATATCATCTACTTACTTGTCATGTTCATATCCACCTTGATAAAGAAATTTGTTTTGATCATGGTGTTGAAACCGTGAGCATTTAAGGAACCAAAAGGAAGGTGTCAAGCTTCCAATTATTTGCCTCTAAGAAAGCTCAATATTCATGTATAAATATGTTTTTTTTCTTCCTTCTTACTACTGATCATGAATATCTACGAGTATATATATATATCATAATAATATATATATATATGGAGCTAGGTGGAAAAACTCCCATCATAATGATTGATTTCATAAGATATGTATTATAAAATTATGAATCATGACAAATAACTTTTGCAATATGAATTTAACAAAACTATAACCTTTTTCTTTTGAGTGTATCATGAGTCACCATTCTATTTTCTTGTCAAGATTTTCAAAGCTAGTATATACCATTTGACTAGCTAAATTGATGTAATTATTATTAAATAATGATTAAAGACAAACAAATGTCATTTTGTTTAGAAAGAAGGACATTTTAAAAATGAATGTCCCAATTTGTTTGGCAAATCCCACGTGCCATATCTTTTGCAATAATATACATGGTTTCACTATTTGTGCCCGAAGGTCAAATGTGATACTCATGTTGCAATTTTTCTTTTGCCTAATAAACATTGTGTATATTAATTCTGCCCAAAGGTGATTTAATATAACCATGTGTCAAAAGAACTTCTTTTGCGTGCATAATATACGCGATGCTTGATTTTGTGCCCAAAGGTCAAAAGATAAAGTGTTGTGTCACATGCCCCTAATGCTCCTGTTTACTTGGATATTACTTCTGCCCAAAGGTGATGTAACATCCAAGTCGAGCCTTATTTTAGCTTATTGTTTTGGTGTTTACAATAGGCTTACCTATCACTAGCTTCGTAACAATAATGGTCTTAGTCTCATTACTTTAAGGAACATTAATTTAAGCCTACTTATTTTAGGCATTACTTTAGTTCCATTTCTTTAGAGACATTATTTAGTCTGTCTTATATAGCTAACAATGTCACTATAATAATCTTCTATAATTGGTATCCTAAATATATCCTCCTTATTTCCACTATAGTACCGAACTTTGGCATTGAGCCACTTACTGGTGCGAACTTCACTTCCTGGAAGGAGCAACTGCTGCTAGGTCTGGGCTTATATGACCTTGATTATGCACTTCGATTTGATGAACCCACTGCCATTACTGAAGCCTCCACGGCTACTCAAAAGGCAGAATTTGAAAAGTGGGAGAAATCAAATCGCTTAGCATTAATGATGATCAAGAATTCTATTAGTGTCAGTATCCGAGGTGCGATCCCACACTCTGACAATGTCAAGACTTACCTCAAATCTGTTGAGGATCAATTTAAGGGATCATCTAAGGCTCATGCAAGTTCCCTAATGCTTCAAATGCTGACTCTCAAGTATGAAGGGACTAGTGGTGTTCGTGAACATATCATGAAAATGCAGGATATGGCTCATAAACTCAAGAGTCTTGAAATGGAAGTTTCTGACAACTTCCTTGTCCACTTCATTATGACCTCCTTACCCGAACGATTTGACCCTTTCAAGGTGAATTATAACGCCATGAAAGATAAATGGTCAATGGGTGAACTTATCGCCATGTGCGTACAAGAGGAGGATCGCCTGAAGCTGCGACAACCTGAATCTGTTCACCTTACCACCACCACTAACTCCCATAAAAGGAAGGCCAATCATGGTAAAAAGAATAATAATTATAAGGTCCAAAAGGCTAATCCTGGTGCTGTTGCCTCCAGCTCCAACTCCTTCACTGGCAAGAACTGTAAATTTTGCCGTGGCAAAGACCACAGTCAAAAGGATTGCCCTAAATTCAAGGAATGGCTGGCTAAGAAAGGTAACGTATTATATGTAATATTTGATTCCTTTACTACTGATGTTCCAATTAATACATGGTGGGGTGATTCTGGTTCTATGGTTCATGTAACCAACTCAATGCAGGGATTCCATACAATCCAGAAGCTACCAAAGGGCCAAAGAAAACTTAGAGTTGGAAGCGGCGATCTATTAGAAGTCGAAGCCATGGGGACTTATAATTTACATATGAGCACCGGAAAGTGTATTAGACTAGCAGATACCTTATATGTTCCAAGGATAACTCGAACCTTGTATCTATTTCTAGACTAGACCTTGAAGGTTATGTAATAACTCATAGTTGCGGCAAGATTGCCATTACCTTTAATAACCAACTGCTTGGTCGTGGTTTCTTGGATGGAATGCTGTATAAATTAGAACTGGATAATAATTTCTCACAATCTTTGTTGTCACTTAATATTGATGACGTAACTAAAACAAAGACAAAATCACCTAAACAATCAGAGAATTCCTCTATGTTGTGGCATAAACGTCTTGGCCACATCTCTCGAGATCGCATGACACGTCTCGTTAAAGATGGAATTTTACCATCTCTTGATTTTAGTGATTTTGAAACATGTATTAAGTGCCTTAAAGGCAAAATGGCTAAAGGGAATAAAAAAGGGTCCATCAGAAGTTCCAACTTGTTGGAAATAATTCACACTGATATCAGTGGACCCTATCCCGCATCAATAACTGGACATACATCATTTATTACATTTATTGATGATTATTCACGTTATATGCACCATCACAGATCATTTATCCTACATGATATGATAATTGACAATAACTAAAATCCCTATGTCTAGTAAATATACGATGGGCGTATTTACTATTATAGACATATTATAGGGTTTCCCACTAGGTGATTGAAACTTGAGAGACTAATAAAGCACATATATTAAACACCAGGATTAAATGTGTAAATACTCCGCTTCCATTATTTACTGGAACGTCGGCTGACGTAAGAGTATTACAAATAGTGTAGAGTGATACATTTACAATATACATTAATTGTAATTCTCTGACGTAAGAGAATTACAGATAGTGTAGAATGATTACAGATAGTGTATCACGCTTCCACTGCGCTACACACCTATTATATATATGTGCATTCTCTCATCAAAAGGTAATAACAAAAACACATAAGTAAATCCTTCAATCCCATTATAATACAATCATCTTAATTTGGGAACCCGACAATCCTAATGGCTAATCTGTTCAATTCATCCACTGGATCATCGGGTATGTAATCTCTAATCATATTTTCATTATTTACTTATTTATATATACGAATCATATAATTTTATTCCAACGGAAAAGGCACAATCCAACTCTCCGGGCAGAGCTGGTAGGATACTATCACTTTATCCATTTATCGTATTCATGTATATTTAGTCTAAGATAAGAGGTGGCAGCTTTAACTCATTATATGTAAAAATGTGTCGATTTAGATCACATATAGCTAAGGTGTCAAACAGGTAAAATTTAAATATGTAACAAAATAGGAAAGAGCCAAATAATCTAAAAAGAAAGATAACTTGATTCTGCATATATGGTTTTGAAGATCGGTGTAGCTTTGAAGAAACTCTTTGAAGATGGCGTGGTGAAGCGAGAAGATTTGTGGATTACCTCTAAACTCTGGTTTGTTGTAGCCCTTTTCCAATAAACATTAGTATTTGTACCTATATTCATATTCCACCAAGTTCAATCTAAAATAATAATCCTATACTTTACAGGTGTAATAATCATGCCCCGGAAGATGTACCCCTGGCATTGGAACAAACTTTGAAAGACCTGCAGCTTGATTATCTTGATTTGTACCTTGTAAGTTTGCAAAACCTAAGTTCATATAGGATAAATATTATTTCTGTTTTCAGACTTTTTGTTTATATGTGGAGTTTATTTGCCTATCTCAAGATCCATTGGCCAGTACGAACAAAAAAGGGGACACCTGGCTTCCAGCCTGAAAATCTTCTTCCAACCGATATACCTGCCACATGGAAAGCATTGGAATCATGCTATGATAATGGATTAACTCGAGCTCTAGGTGTTAGCAATTTTTCAACAAAAAAACTGGCAGATTTGTTGGAGGTAGCACGAATTCCTCCTGCTGTGAACCAAGTGGAATGCCATCCTTCTTGGCAGCAAACCAAACTGTGGGAATTCTGTAAATCTAAGGGTGTCCATTTATCTGTAAGTCATCAAAAAAAAGAAATTTTACTATATTAGTGTATCTTAACCAAGTTTAGTTGATATTGTTGGAAATACTAGGCCCTCGTGTGTACTTTTAAATTTTATAAACGCAGCGGAAGACTAAAAATACAAACATGTATTTTATAAAAACATGCACACGATTAATATTTCCACCAAGATCCAATTACACCGTGATAGTTGTCATAAAAGATAGATTAAGAATAATACCTTTCAGTAGATGAAATGACGTAGGATGAAACAATATTCAATAATATGAATATCTCTACAGTTGATCCACACGAACACTTCAAACAATACCCGGAGGCTGCTAGACCTTAATCACTAGAGCCAAACTCCTAGTCTGACTCTTTACTTGTTCTAGCCGAGAGCAGCAAAAGAAATCTAATATCTCTTTTGTTTATATAGAATGAAGCATATATAGGAACCTTTTATCTCTCATTCTCATAAACTAGACTTAAACAAAATCTCATTTTATATCTCGGCTAGAAGAGGTTTTTCACAATACTATTTGCATACAAAAGCAATCTCGGGGAGAAAGCTTAGAAAACCTTCTCATATGTGTATTCCCAAAAAACCAAAACCAAAAATGCAGTAGTGTTATAATATAACTAGAAAAGATAAAAGAGAAGAGAAAATATTCAGAGAGAATTTCTTATTTCATTTCTATTGAATTTCAATCAATCGATCGATCCATATTTATATACAAAATATCTAAAGTAAAACAAATCATATGGGACCTTATGAAAATAATTCATAAGTAAATACAAATGATGGTGGGACCATGTGGACCCATATGTCTGCTTAATAATTCATAACACTCCCCCTCAGACATATGACTATCATTTGCTTTATCAATAATTCATATGTTTCATGTTGAATGATACTTTTCAACTTTGAAGTTTTACTTTGAACTACTGCCTCGTTAAAAACCTTGCTAGTAAAACCCAGTGGGACAAAACCATAGCTAAGGGAAAAAGAGTGCAGTACGTGTTATCTCTTCTGATACTTCTGGATCGATTATGTTGCCTCATTAAAAACCTTACTAAGAAAACCCAGTGGGACAAAAACTTAGTGAAGGGAAAAAGAGTGCAACGTGTATTGTGTCTCCCCTGATGATGATATCTGATGTGCTAAATCGAGTTTAAAAATTAAAACTAGAAATACCTTGAAACTCACTACTACACACTATCGGGCAGTGGACCCGATCGTATGCAATATAGTTATAAAGTAAGTCCAGGTTCGTTCACGGGGATTGGTTTGAATCAATTGTTTAGTAAAATGGTTTGGAAAAAGGGTGTTGCTTTGATTCTCTCTTCGACAATAACTTTTAAGGACAAAACGCATAAAGTAAAGGTAAACTCAAACAATAATGGTAAAGATCATCCACCTTGACTTCGCTAAACTTCAAACATGATTGCATACAATTAAGACCAAATTCAGTAAGAGTTGACAAGATAATCGTGAAAGAATAAAATGCTCGCGTGGTACCACCAACCGCTCACAAATCACCCAAACACCTAAGTTGCTAGTTTAATTACCCAAGCCGGTACCACCAATGCCTAGACAACCTTACCAACAATTAGTTGCTTGACTATCAAATTACCAATTGCGCCTATGTGAAAATAACGTGGTACCACCAACCGTTACAAAGCACGTTGACAAAATTATTCCTTTTATTAAAATGACATTCACTATCATACCATGAACTAGTGATAATTGCTCATAGACAAGCAACCATTGAAAATCACATATGCATTCGACTAGTACCACTAACGAAGAACACACATGCCACCAATATCAAATTAATACAAATAAAGGAATTAAATCATCAAGATCTCGACACAACGATAATTGAAATCAACTCTTTGAATTAAAACATATAGCAATCACATCATTCGTCTAGTTTCATCAAGGTGGACAATTGAAGGATTAGCCACTCATGATTAATTTGAAATTACAATCAAAATCAAGGAAGAACATGATTTACCAATTGTTTGAGAAAATAGAAATTGCAAGACAATAAGGTAGATACGATCTAGATGGGTGCACGTGAATCTTCAACGAATCGGAAGAAGATGTAATCTTGAATTGATCCTTGAAGTATTTCCTTGTAGTGCAGCTCCTAGAAAGAGTATTTGATAGATTGGGAAATAGGTTATTTTTCTATTTATACCTCCCATCATTTTGGTGCAAAAACTGCCCAAAAACCTTTCAGATCCGTCCCTTCACTGCGGCGCAGTGGGCGTGTAATGCCCCCACTGCGTCGCAGTGCATATACACTGGTCCAAATGCTCATTTGACAAGGCCGACTGCGGCGCAGTGGGCACATGCACATCCCACTGCGTCGCAGTGATATCTTACTGGTTGGTCACTCCCCTTTTCCACTAGCCGACTGCGGCGCAGTGGTCCAGTTCACCACCACTGCGTCGCAGTGATATCTTTCTGGTCTAGATGCCTCTTTCCATATAGATGACTGCGGCGCAGTGAAGGCAAACTTGCCCACTGCGTCGCAGTGTAAATGTACTGGTCCAAAGCCACACAACAACTTATGAAGATTTGTAAATTCACTATCTCTTTTCACCTCTCGAACTCTCCAATCAACTTCATGGCCACGAAATTACTCGAAATTGCACCAAACGGACACGTCACCTGTTTAGAACCTGAAACCACTAACAAAACCCATAAACATGCCAAATGCCAGCAAAATCGACTAAAAACATATAATAAAAAGGCCAATAACGATGTGGGCGATGGGTATAAGTTGGTCACATCAATATCACTTCAGATCTTTAAGTTGATGCAATCAAATATCTTGAACTAACTTCTTGAATTATAAGGCTCGAAGTGCCTTAATAAAAATCTGCATATCTCTATTCTTCTTTGATGTATCATTCTTTAATTTGAATAATACAAGCTGCATCACCTTTAAACAAAATTGTTGGAGCTTTGTTTCTTGAAGAAATACTGCAAGATCCACAAACATGTATGACATTCCCTTTTGGATGTCCTTTAGAAAGATTATGCCTCGTTAAAACCTTATTAGATAAAAACCCAATGGGACAAAAAATCTAATGAAGGAAAAAGAGTACATAACTCATTTGATACGCTCGGGGATATTGCCTCATTAAAAACCTTACCAGGAAAAACCCAATGGGACAAAAACCATGGTTAAGGGAAAAAGAGTGCAATGCGTATCTTCTCCCCCTCATGATCACATCACTTGAATTCGTTGGTTGGCGTAACCCAATATCACAAACCAATATCTTTGACTTTATCATAGTAAGTGTCTAGATCAATACGATTATAGCGTAAACAAACTTGCTATATTCTCCACATGTGATCCACATATCATACATCATATATTCCATTCGAGTACATACACATACTACATAAGTTAAGCTTTACCAATAGCTTCAAGTGAAATGATGTATTATTTCATGATCAACATGGACTATCAATGCTTTAATGACACTTTTAAATCAATATTGTGATCATTATCTTTAGAAGTTGAGGAGGTCCTTTCAACATCATATTGTTTACTTCTTGAGGGAAGGTTTTATCATTCACGTCTTCCTGTGGGAAGGTTTCACTCCTTCCTGCGGGAAGGTTTTATCATTCACTCCTTCCTGTGGGAAGGTTTCACTCCTTCCTGCGGGAAGGTTTTATCATTCACTCCTTCCTGTGGGAAGGTTTCACTCCTTCCTGTGGGAAGGTTTTATCATTCACTTTTTTAAATCACGAGACATGCTTCATGCATTTTATATTCCTCATGGAATCTCAATATTAAACGAGCTCTATTCATATATTCTTTAGACGCAAATCAAATATCTTATCTTGCCAGACTTTCAATAGATCAATAGTTGCTTCCACCATATGACATTTCTTACCCATAATCAATATAATGTATGTTCAACAATCTATGTGCCATACTTCAATTCAATATTTGAACATAAACCGATTTACATCATATAATTTATGCACTTTCAAGTGTTTGGACTTCATGTCCCAAAATATTAGCGTCTTTTCATCTTTGGCCAATCATTCATATCATATCATATCAATTTTATGTGCATGCATGCTTTCAAGATCCTCACAATTATACATATTCTTAGCGCTATCATATTCAATTAATCTCGACGTCGTTTTATTTATTTTCGATTCCACAAGTTTCTAGACATGCCACAATTTATTGAGATTTCATTATTCCAGGTACCCGGGGTTTCTCAAAAACCTTCATGTCTAGTTTCTTATAATCAATCTCTTTTGGGGTCTTTATACCTCGACTTTGACCATCTTAATTTTAAGCTCCTTATTTATCAAGGCTTTTAATTTAGAATCGACTTTTCTACCACTTTCAAATGTGTGTAGACTAATTACCAATCGGAGCATTAGCAGCTGTTATATGTGATTTAATCACTATCTCTGTCTGGTCAGTTAACATGCTGGCAATTACTATATATTGTGAATGAATTATCCCACAAACTTTAATTTAATATTTATCGGTGTGAGGAATTTTGATAATTCATTTTTATTCATTTCAGCTGCTTTCCATTTTCCCTTAATGTTGGGAACATCTCCCCCTAATGTTGGGAAAACTAAATCATATTAATGAGAAACATAAGCCATAAACAAATATCTCAATGATGGCTTTATTAACTACGTACTCATCTTTCATGTTTTAAATCATACCCAAAACAGCCATACTAGTGTCTAGTTAATCAGACATTTTCGAACTGAATCAAAGCATGAACCTACATAATTCCAAGGCACGTCTATTTTCCCAACATTATTTCCAACATTTTTAAAAGTGGTGGAGCAATTTAATCATATATTGCTTATTCAAAACTCTTATGAGACATATGTGGTTTCTGACCATAAACCAATTTCATTTTTGGGGAGGAAATACAATAAACTATTTATATGATATGCATTCATATTATTGCATATTAAATTACATGACCCCAAATATGCTTACTATTTTAGCTAAGCCATATGTGCAAACTTCAAGTTGCGAATTGATAACCATTTAGACGATGCATCGATTTAAATACTAAATGGTATCATGCTAGGATATGTGTATCCTTTAATCATTTTTAGGATCATGTGGATCCTTTTCATCACAGTATATCCTTTATGGCTTAATCTGTCATGCCATAAGTTTAAAATCATCATATTTTTCTATGACTGCCATATGTGCATGAGGCACATTTATATAATGCAAACCAAAAATGGATCTTTGGCAGTTTCTTCAATATATGATCTTTCTTTACAATATGTAAATAATTATCACTTTCATCAGTCTTGACTGAGTATCATAACCATTATGATATATATAAACTCAACAATTTTCTTGTTGATTTTGGGTAAAAATAGAGTGTCCTCTATTAAAAACTTAAAATAGAGCGTCCTCTATTAAAATTTTTCTACCATTAGGTAATTAGCTTTTCCCCACTGCTATTAATTTTGAAGGATCTAATATTGTATTAATCCTTTTTCCCTTGTTTATATATATATTATATATTTTCATCATCATTGATTCGGTATGGTTTAACTAGTTATGTCAATTTATTGGTCATGATCAATAAATTTTTAGCTAGTTTGTGATAATATTTACTTGCATTTGTGTTTGTTTAATACATAGTTAATACGAGAGAATAATGTATTGTTATCTTAAAACATTTTCCATATTTATTTTCGTATATTCACTTCCTTAGTGTGCCACTTCTTGTGGTCAATTTCATTATTAATATATAGTCGTTCTCATTATAACATGAGCTTCTTTGATCACGACCTTTACATAGACATTACATCATCATATTTATTTCAAAGAATGGATTAGGACTACACAAATTTTATTGTGGTCGTTTCAAACCTTATATTATTTAACAATACTGCTACTTCATGAGCATATTTGAGGTAAACGAAAAACTATTTAATAATTTCTGAATAATCTTCTCATCTATAAACCAAGAAGTAGTTATATAAACAAGTCAATAAGTATATATTATCATATGATGATAATATATTTGATGATGCATTCAAAGTTATTTCTTATATTACCAGTCTTTCTTTAACATTTTCTTCCTCTAAGACTGGGAATAGTTTCTCATCAAATTGAAAGAATTGTATGGGAAGTAAATCAATATAAAAGTTGAGTGATTTTTAAATGAAATATATGTTTTAATCATCTAGACGTTATTTTAGGTCTACGAATAAACCATTATAAATTTATTTTTTTATAGTTCCAAAATAATTGAACAAGTGTCCAAATTTTGACGTACAACAAAGAAAGTGACATATAATC
>CM067173.1:39036171-39073671 GCA_034093135.1 Erigeron breviscapus | reverse complement strand
CCACCCATTTCATTCTATCTTCTTCTTCTCTCTAATTCACTTCCAAGAACAAAACACACTCTCATTCTCTCTATCTCTCTCTAAGATTCTTACACCAAGATTATGGTTTCAAGTTAGATTAGTGCTAGAAACATCATCTATTTCATCTCCTTTGCATCATATCATGATTTGGGTCATCAAAAAGTGCAAGAAAAAGCTTCATTTAGGTCAAAATCGGGTTTGATTGCTTGTGGAAGTTTTGGTAAGTGTTTTCTAGCTCAAATTCATCATTTCTAGTTATTAAACTTGTATTACACCTAAATCTAAGCACTCTTGGTCCTTATAGCTTCAAAATCCGAAATTTAGGGTTTCTAGTACCTAAATTAGGTCAAAAATCGATTTGGGTCAAAAGCCATGTTTTGGAGTGGAACTATTGAGTGGGTTATGTTCAAATGAGTTTGTTATGTTCAAAAATGGGTCAAGGAACTCCTCAAAACGATTTATAAGTCAAAAACTAGGTTTTGGGTCAAATTAGGGTTATTTAGGGGTTGAAGGATTCGGGTGTGATTTTGATGTTTTGGAATGAAAATTTGTAATGGGTTATGTGTATTTATGTTTAATGGCACTTAGTTAAGCTTCAAAATGAGTTATAGGTTCCTACTAATCGATTTGGGTTGATTTGGGTCGAGATTTTTGGGTTTTGGCCTTGATGTTCTTGCTGCTGGTGCAGCTGCTGTTCGGGTCCAGTGAGGAGCCACTGCGGCGCAGTGGCTGGGCTAGCCCACTGCGGCGCAGTGGCTAGGTCCTGGTCATTGTCTGGGTCAGCCCACTGCGGCGCAGTGAGCTTGGCTAAGGCTCACTGCGGCGCAGTGATTGGTTGCTGGAAAATATGCGCGTCAGTTTTCAAACGTCAATAACTTTTGATCCGTAAGTCCAATCGAGTCATATGACCTATCGTTGGAATCGTAAGAGAGTCTAGTTTCTTGTGGTAACACTCTTTTCGTATGATTCTTAATCCATGTCTAAAAATGTCGATTCAAAGTGTCTTGGTCATACCCCGAAAAGTCATTGAAGCGTTTGTGGGGTTGTGACTTGACTTGAACCTACTAGACCAGCTCGTTTAGGGTTGTTAAGGCTAAAATTGATTGTATTGTGATGTACCTTGTTAGGTTGTGGACACGTGGCGGTTGTTGGACATTTATAGCTCGATATTAACTTGTCGTTTTGCTTGGAAATCAAGGTGAGTTTCGTAGCTCCCTACTCAATTGAGATTCGGGCTGAAAAGTGTACAACTTTTGTGTGTTGACTTGATGGATTGTGAAATTACATGTTGGTGTGTCTTGATTGATGACATAGTTCAATTGTGCATACGCTTGATTTTCTCGATTTATGACATGACTTGTTTGTGCATATGTTTGTGTGTCTTGGGTGATGACATTGTTTAATTGATGGAAATGTTGACGTACAAATACGTGGTTGTTATATGATTATTGTATGTGTGTGTTGGATGATTATTAGGTTAGTTGTGTATATATGGAAGACGGTAATACCTTTGAAAGGTTGGAGATGTGGTGGGAAGGCTGCGGGTGACCCTATATATAAGCATCAAAGGCCTTTCAAAAGTAGTATCGTACGAAGTATATACACATGGTATTATTGGTTATGTGTGGACATTTGGAGTACATGACGTGCATTTGAGCACATTTGAGTACATTACGTGCATTTGAGGTACATAACGTGCAATTGAGTACAATGAAGTACATTAAGTGCAATTGAGTACTATGAAGTACATTACGTGCAATTGAGTACAATGAAGTACATTAAGTGCAATTGAGTACTATGAAGTACATTACGTGCAATTGAGTACAATGAAGTACATTACGTGCAATTGAGTACAATGAAGTACATTACGTGCAATTGAGTACAATGAAGTACATTACGTGCAATTGAGTACAATGAAGTACATAACGTGCAATTGAGTACAATGAAGTACATGACGTGCATTTGAGCATAATGAGGTGCATGACGTGCAATTGAGTACATTTGAGGGACATTGATAGACATGTTTGGCATTATAGAACTTGTTAGATACTTATTGATATCATTTTACTTGTTCCTGTTTACTATGCGTATTTTATCTACCTTGAGTAGTTTCATTGTGTGAGTACATGTGTGAAGGTCATTGGTGGACATTGATTGATTATGGATTGATTGAGTACTTGTGCCTTTTAAAGACTTACTGTAAGTGTGTTCCTTGTTCATTATCCTTGTTCATATTGTGAATGGCTTTGGCATTAGATCCTTGTCATTCGCTCCTACGAACTCACCAACCTAGTGTTGACCTTGTTTAGTACACTTTTCAGGTATTCAAGAGAATCCAAGATGTGTCGGTTGATTGATGCTAGTGCTAGAGCTTGGGCTTGGACTTACATGGATCCAGGATTCATTTGCCCTTATTTTGTAATATGCATTATGTACTTGTTTGTGGATGTTGGATTCACCGAATCCCCTTTATTTCATATAGTTTATGTTCTACGATAATCCCATGCATACGCTATATCTTTTCGGTAGTATTTCGAGCCTAGCTCGGGGTGTTACAGAATGGTGGCCCATGCGTGGTCGTAGAGAATTAGGTGGTTTGACCTAGACTACGGCTTAAGTAAAAACTCTTCATATAGCATGCATGATTAGGAATTTTGAATGCAACGTGAATTGTATGAACCTTGTAAGTGTACACTAAGAGTTCGTAGGCAGGATCGTTATACATAATGAAATGAGTACATTTGGACAATGTGTTGGCTTGAGATGAGTGCTATGTGATCAACGTGTTGTTTTGTGATGAGTACAATGTGAACAATATGTTATGTGGGACAAGTACAATGTGATAAATGTGATAACATGAGTACAATTGGGTTGATATGGACAATGTGTTGTTGTATGATGGTCAAGTGCATGAGGTCAATGTGGTTATTGGAAGTAAATGAGGTCATGTGCATATTGTTGGATTGAGATGATTGAATCGATATTGTTTGATGAATTAGGGCAAGATGAAGTTATGGCATTAACATGATATAATATTATGGCAACCCTAAAAGAGCCCGATCAACTCTTTTATGGTTACCCGGTATTATAACAAGTTAATGACATCACGGATTGCACCCGTTTGGCTTGGAGTATAATAAGGAACCGATATGCTTAATGGGAGTTGATTGGGTGGAGGGTTAGCCGCTGGTACACCCTGTATACATACCCAGTCAATAACTATGGAGCATATCGGATTCGGATTATACTTTGGACCACTTGTTTTAGTTGCTTGTGATGTGATGTGTTGAATATGAGTACTTGACTATGTTGGTGGACAAATGTTGTGAACTAGACATGAGAACATGATAGATAATGATTACTTGAGAACTTTGATATATTGTCCTTAGTGTGTTGATATGAGACAAGTATGATATGTTGGTATGATAGCATGATATATGACAGTTACTTGAGAACATTTATATATTGGCCTTAGCGTAAAGACATTAAAAATGTGTAGTGTGTTGGCATGAATGCACTAACTACTATTGTGGTTTGATGATGAACAATTAGTGTGAACTTGATATTATAGCATGATACATAACGATTCCCCTAGAACATTAGTACTTTTGCCTTAGTGTAAAGATATCATCTATGTGTGACATGTCGGTACGAGAGCATTGACTACTTGTGTGACTAACATGTAAGAACTTTGAGACTAACCTTCGGGTCATAAACTTTAAGATCTTTACTAGGGTGGATACAATTAACCGTATCGGTAGGTGAACTTTTGCGACGGGTACTACTGAAGTTCGCAACGATCCTAATGTGGTGACGGGTACATTTACTCTAAACGATAATTACGCCAAGGTGTTATTTGATTAATGATGCTGAGCATAGCTTCGTTCCTTCGATAGATATCCATCCTCGTGCCTTAAACCATGTGCTTGATATTGAAATGGTCAATGGTGCTCTAACTAGACTTAGTCAAATACTCCGTGATTTTTCTTGACTTTAAACAATGTAGATGTATTCATCGATTCTATGTCATTCGATATGGGAAGTTTGGCGTCATTACGGGCTTAGATTGGAGGTTGACGATTAATGCGGTTATTGGTTGTGGTGGAAGAGTGGTCAAGATACCCTTGTTTAACGATGAGGTCTTAAGAGTTCAATTTGAAACATCAAATCCTTTTAGTTCAGAAGTACTTAGTGCTACCGCTACAATAGTTGAGTTGAAGACCATCCCTTTTTGTTCATGACCTTCCCGATGCACTTCTGGACGATTCATCTGGTTTACCCCTGTCTCGACAACATGATTTTGTATCGAACTAACTCCTAACGTCGCATCCGTAGCCAAAGCCCCTTATAAACTCGCCTTAACGGAGATACAAGAGTTGGAACCTCAACCTAAAGAGCTTCAAGAGAAAGAGTTCATTCATCCTAACCAATCGCCATGGGGAACTCCTATTCTGTTTCCAGGAAGAACGATGGGTCTTTTATGAGATGTATTGATTTCCGGGCAGTGAACAAGCTCACGATGAAGAACCAGTATCCATTTTTGATAAATGAGGACTCATTTGATCAACTAGAAGATGTTAATCCCTCCTCCAAGATTTACCTTCACTCAGGCTAGAGCCAACTGCGCGTCCATAATAATGACATCTCAAAGACGATGTTTCCTACAAAGTATGTGCATTTAGGATACACCGTGTGCCGTTTGGGTTGACTAATGCACCGACGGTGTTCATGGGCTTGGTGAATGCGGGTGTGACGGCCCAACTTGGACAAGTCTATCACTACCCTTATTAATGATATACTTGTTTACTCGAGGATGAAGGAAGATCTTGCCGAACATTTACGCGAAGTGCTAGACTTGCTTAGAAAAGAGAATTTGTATGCGAGATTCTCCTAATTGCAAGTTGGTAGAAGAAGTTCATCTCCTCGGTCATGTGGTGAGCAAAGATGAAATTCATGTAGTTCCTAGCAAGATTTAAGCGGTCAAGAATTGGAGGCGTTGAGAGGGGCAAGATCATTTCTTATGCCTCCCGTTAACTTAAGGTGCATGAGGAAAACTGCCCCACTCATGATTTAGAAATTGGGGTGGTTGTGTTCGCTTGAAAGTGTTGGAGACATTACCTTAAGGCACCAAATGTGTAATTTACACCGATCATAGAAGTCTTCAACATATTTTCGATCAAGTGAGTTGAATACGAGACAAAGAAGATGACTTGAACTTTTAGTAATTATGATTGTGATATTCGCTACCATCCGGGCAAAGCTGACGTCGTAGCCGATGCTTTTAATATAAAGGAAAGGGTCAAGCCGAGAAGGACAAGAGCCATGAGTCTCACGGTGGAGCAAAGTATTCGTGACAGGATCATAGGAGCACACGTACAAGCTGCTTTACCGGAGAATTTTGGTAATGAAAGATTAGATGGAATAGAGCAACAATTCGGTATAAAGGAAGACAATGGGCTATACTTAATTGGAATACTTGGGTTCCCATTTTTCGGCAATTTGAGGACATTTCTCATGAATGAATCCCACAGGTCGGCATATTCGGCCCATCCGGGCTCGGAGATGATGTACTTTGATATGAAGGACTTTATTGGTGCAACCGGTGACACCGGAGTGGAAATGGGAACGGATTGCAATGAACTTCATTACGAAGTTACCGAAGACAAGAAGTGGTTGTGATACTATATGGGTGATCGTAGATAGGTTGACAAAGTCGGCTCGCTTCTTAGCCATTCGTGAGACCGACAAGTTTGACACCATGCGCATTTGTACATTGAAGAAGTGGTGTCTAAGTAAGGAGTTACGGGTTCTACCGTTGCCGAAGGAAACATCCGGTATAACTAAATTTTTGGAAAGCCTTTTCAACGAGCAATGGGTACTCAACTTGACATGAGTACGACGTTTCATCCTTAATGGATGGACAAAACTAAAAGAACCATTCAAACGCTTGAAGACATGTTGAGGGCTTGTGCTATTGACATTGGTGGAACTTGAGAAGATCATTTACCTTTAATTGGGTTCTCGTGTAATGATAGTTACCATGCGAGTGTTCAAAGGGCTCCGTCTAGGGCACTTTATGGTAGAAAGTGTCGTTCTCCACTTGCTTGAGTAGAGATTGACGGAAGCCAACTTATAGGGCCAATAATAGTAGTCGAGACAACAAAGGCGATTTCTCAAATCAAGGAGAGATTACAATTGGTCGTGAGAGACAAAGGAAATACGCCTATGCGAGGCATAGACCATTGGAGTTCAATATGTGGGTGGTTATGTGCTTGTGAAAGTCTCCCCGTAGGAAGGTGTCATTCATTTGGTAAAGAAAGGCAAACTTAGACCAAGGTACATTGGACCTTTGAGATCATTGAACGAGTGGGCAAGTGGCTTACCAGTTGAGGCTACCTCGAGAACATAACGGTGTGCATGATGTGTTCCATATTTGTAACTTAGGGAAGTGCTTGACGGATCCTACATTACATATGCCTATGAACGAGATTCAAGTAGATAAGAAGCTCAATTTTGTGGAAGAGCCGGTAGAGATCTTAGACCGGGAGACCAAGAGGCTAAAGAACAAACATCACACGATTGTCAAAGTTAGATGGAGTGCAAGACGTGAAACCGAGTTCATTTGTGAACGAGAGGACCATATGAGATCTAAGTAACCACATATATTCATTAACTAGGGTTTTGTCGAATTTCGGGACGAAATTCCTTTAACGGGGGAATGATGTAACAACCGTGACTTTTGACCCGTTGACTATTTGTGCCATTTGGCTAACAACTTGGTTAGTAAGATAAACTTAAGTCTTTTGGGGTTCATTTAAGCGCAATGTGTACATATAGATCAATTTGTCGTGCAATTTGGGACTTATGCGCTAGTCGAGTTCATTAGTCGTGCTAATCGATGCTTACAACTTAAAAACAACTAAATGTAAATGACTTTTGTAAATCAAGGTAGAAACTTGGGAGAATAAGGAGTTTTAGCGAAACGTTAAGTTAAAGTATGTTGTGAGTTCGTTTTGGCATTTAAAGGGTTAACGTTTAGCTATTTGTCGAATTTAGCGGAGCGGGAGCCTACCCTTTTGGAGTCTAGGCCGGCCCCCCTTCTAACCCCTCCTCCTCCACCCATTTCATTCTATCTTCTTCTTCTCTCTAATTCACTTCCAAGAACAAAAACACACTCTCATTCTCTCTATCTCTCTCTAAGATTCTTACACCAAGATTATGGTTTCAAGTTAGATTAGTGCTAGAAACATCATCTATTTCATCTCCTTTGCATCATATCATGATTTGGGTCATCAAAAAGTGCAAGAAAAAGCTTCATTTAGGTCAAAATCGGGTTTGATTGCTTGTGGAAGTTTTGGTAAGTGTTTTCTAGCTCAAATTCATCATTTCTAGTTATTAAACTTGTATTACACCTAAATCTAAGCACTCTTGGTCCTTATAGCTTCAAAATCCGAAATTTAGGGTTTCTAGTACCTAAATTAGGTCAAAAATCGATTTGGGTCAAAAGCCATGTTTTGGAGTGGAACTATTGAGTGGGTTATGTTCAAATGAGTTTGTTATGTTCAAAAATGGGTCAAGGAACTCCTCAAAACGATTTATAAGTCAAAAACTAGGTTTTGGGTCAAATTAGGGTTATTTAGGGGTTGAAGGATTCGGGTGTGATTTTGATGTTTTGGAATGAAAATTTGTAATGGGTTATGTGTATTTATGTTTAATGGCACTTAGTTAAGCTTCAAAATGAGTTATAGGTTCCTACTAATCGATTTGGGTTGATTTGGGTCGAGATTTTTGGGTTTTGGCCTTGATGTTCTTGCTGCTGGTGCAGCTGCTGTTCGGGTCCAGTGAGGAGCCACTGCGGCGCAGTGGCTAGGTCCTGGTCATTGTCTGGGTCAGCCCACTGCGGCGCAGTGAGCTTGGCTAAGGCTCACTGCGGCGCAGTGATTGGTTGCTGGAAAATATGCGCGTCAGTTTTTCAAACGTCAATAACTTTTGATCCGTAAGTCCAATCGAGTCATATGACCTATCGTTGGAATCATAAGAGAGTCTAGTTTCTTGTGGTAACACTCTTTTCGTATGATTCTTAATCCATGTCTAAAAATGTCGATTCAAAGTGTCTTGGTCATACCCCGAAAAGTCATTGAAGCGTTTGTGGGGTTGTGACTTGACTTGAACCTACTAGACCAGCTCGTTTAGGGTTGTTAAGGCTAAAATTGATTGTATTGTGATGTACCTTGTTAGGTTGTGGACACGTGGCGGTTGTTGGACATTTATAGCTCGATATTAACTTGTCGTTTTGCTTGGAAATCAAGGTGAGTTTCGTAGCTCCCTACTCAATTGAGATTCGGGCTGAAAAGTGTACAACTTTTGTGTGTTGACTTGATGGATTGTGAATTTACATGTTGGTGTGTCTTGATTGATGACATAGTTCAATTGTGCATACGCTTGATTTTCTCGATTTATGACATGACTTGTTTGTGCATATGTTTGTGTGTCTTGGGTGATGACATTGTTTAATTGATGGAAATGTTGACGTACAAATACGTGGTTTTTATATGATTATTGTATGTGTGTGTTGGATGATTATTAGGTTAGTTGTGTATATATGGAAGACGGTAATACCTTTGAAAGGTTGGAGATGTGGTGGGAAGGCTGCGGGTGACCCTATATATAAGCATCAAAGGCCTTTCAAAAGTAGTATCGTACAAAGTATATACACATGGTATTATTGGTTATGTGTGGACATTTGGAGTACATGACGTGCATTTGAGCACATTTGAGTACATGACGTGCATTTGAGGTACACAACGTGCAATTGAGTACAATGAAGTACATTAAGTGCAATTGAGTACTATGAAGTACATTACGTGCAATCGAGTACAAAGAAGTACATTAAGTGCAATTGAGTACTATGAAGTACATTACGTGCAATTGAGTACAATGAAGTACATTACGTGCATTTGAGTACGATGAAGTACATTACGTGCAATTGAGTACAATGAAGTACATGACGTGCATTTGAGCATAATGAGGTGCATGACGTGCAATTGAGTACATTTGAGGGACATTGATAGACATGTTTGGCATTATAGAACTTGTTAGATACTTATTGATATCATTTTACTTGTTCCTGTTTACTATGCGTATTTTATCTACCTTGAGTAGTTTCATTGTGTGAGTACATGTGTGAAGGTCATTGGTGGACATTGATTGATTATGGATTGATTGAGTACTTGTGCCTTTTAAAGACTTACTGTAAGTGTGTTCCTTGTTCATTATCCTTGTTCATATTGTGAATGGCTTTGGCATTAGATCCTTGTCATTCGCTCCTACGAACTCACCAACCTAGTGTTGACCTTGTTTAGTACACTTTTCAGGTATTCAAGAGAATCCAAGATGTGTCGGTTGATTGATGCTAGTGCTAGAGCTTGGGCTTGGACTTACATGGATCCAGGATTCATTTGCCCTTATTTTGTAATATGCATTATGTACTTGTTTGTGGATGTTGGATTCACCGAATCCCCTTTATTTCATATAGTTCATGTTCTACGATAATCCCATGCATACGCTATATCTTTTCGGTAGTATTTCGAGCCTAGCTCGGGGTGTTACAGACCAGGTCGACAAGACTTATGGTTTCCCGTGCTACTTTTGGTTGTGTTTCCAAGGATCACAGAGTTTTGATGGTTTGATGATGTGAGATCGAGATTCAAGATCAAGAGATTGCAAGAGCGATCTGTTAGGTCCAGATTTAGTCCAGACTTACTGGACTGGCTCCAGACTGGACTACTAGAACCTTATTTAGGTTTGTTAAGAAACTTGTTTTGCTGGTCTCGCTCCAGACCCGACTACTGGAGCTCACTGAAGATCTGACCAGAAAACGTTTCTACTGGACCTACTCCAGACTTGGAATCTGGAGTCCCTCTGAAGATTTGTCCAGAAATAATTGAAGACTAGTGAGCATTTACTTGTATAGATAATCTGGAGCATTCTCCAGATTAGCTCACTGAAGACTTCACCCCAGTCCAGATCTACTCTACTGAAGACATTCTGACTGAAGTCAAAGACTGAAGTCTGAAGGAAGAAGACTTAACAAATGGTGGAGTCCACTGGAAAGTCTTACCAGATCTGTACACTGGAGGATTGTTAGTGTTCTAGATCCTGCAAGTCTGAACACTAATATCGAGGATTGACTTTTGCCTTAACACACTTTCCAAAGAACAATCCACTTGTTCTTTAACAAAGTATACGTGTGTTAAGGTGGTTGGATAATAGGATACACTTGCACTTGATGTGACTTTATCCTTATTCTTATCCAATACATTTAATGAAAATGAATATTTAAGGTTTATGAAGAATTTAATGAATTTGAAGTTAATATGCGAGTATTATGATTGGAAAAAGAATGAAGAATTGAATGAAGGAATTTGAAGATTTGGGAGTAAATGTTCGAAGTAAATGAAATTGAAAGTGAAAGTGGGTATATATAGGATTGAGAATGTGGAACTCAAACGATTAATTTGAAATTATCAAATACAATTTTTGATTGTGTATTGAGATCCGCATTAATTACATCACATCACACATAAATGCATGACGGTTTACAGCCCACAAAACAGTAACAACTTGTACTTTTTGTTTTCCCAAAGTAAAAAGACCATCATTGTTTGAACAACTTACATGCCACGTAGGATTTATAAGATAAATATCTTTGAAAAAGTTTGCTTACGTGGCACATACAAAGATCAAGTAATTTGAAAATATTATGACATATTTCAGTGCATCTGGAGGTTGACAGGACCGTCCAGTATCACTGGTGGATTAGTCCAGTGAACATGTACTGATGGTACACTGGAGGGACACTCCAGTAAAGTACCAGTGAAAACCAATTTTGAAAGACTGGAAACCTTAAACTTGCACGTCAACTAATATAGACAAATGAGAGGGACACATTTACAAGAAGACATAAGTCAACTCAAACACGCACTTTAACCTGTCCAGTTACCAGTGAGAGGGACATATTTACAAAGCACCAGTAATATTTTCTGGAGAATTTGTCCAGTGAGAAAATTAATTCCCCCTGAACTTAAACATTTTTAAGAGAAAATATTTTTCAAGTCTTCCCTGGAATGTTGATCCAGAAATAAATTTTTGAATCTTTAAATCAAAGATCCTTAGTAGTACACAATGGCGTTCAATACCAAGGTTCCAGATTTAAGGGTTTAACATTCCCAACTCACCAACAAGATATTCAAAAGTTTTTACATCCAGTGGTTTAGTAAAAATGTCAGCGAGTTGTTTGTCAGTGGGAATAAAATGGAGTTCAATGTTGTTTTTCATAATATGATCGCGAATGAAATGGTACCTTAGATCGATGTGTTTGGTTCTGGAGTGCATGACTGGATTGTTGGAGATAGCGATGGCACTGGTATTATCACAAAAGATAGGAGTTTTTGAATATTTAATACCATAATCAAGCAACTGGTTCTTCATCCAGAGTATCTGAGCACAACAACTGGCTGCAGACACGTATTCAGCTTCAGCAGTGGATAATGAAACTGAAGTTTGCTTGTTACTGGTCCAGCTGACCAGTTTGCCACCTAGGAAATGACATCCACCAGTTGTGGATTTCCTATCTATCTTACAACCTGTATGATCTGAATCTGAATAACCCATTAGATCCATGCCTGAGCCTTTGGGGTACCAAAGACCTAGACTGGGACACCTTTAAGGTACTTCAGTATGCGCTTTACAGCGAGCATATGAGATTCCTTTGGATTAGACTGATATCTGGCACATAAACATGTTGAAAACATAATATCTGGTCTACTGGCCGTTAAATACATCAGTGAACCAACCATGCCTCTATAGACAGTGGTGTTCACTGGTTTGCCATCTGGATCCGAGTCCAGTGTCAGTGGTGCAGAAATTGGAGTTGGTTTAGATGGTGAAGAATTCATATCGAATTTCTTTAAAAGATCTCTAACATATTTTTCCTGATTAATAAAAATTCCATCTTTGTTTTGTTTAATCTGGAGTCCAAGAAAATATGTTAATTCACCCATCAAACTCATTTCATATTCAGTGGACATGATTTTAGAAAATTTCTTGCACATGTTTTCATCAGTAGACCCAAAAATTATATCATCAACATAAATTTGTACCATTAACAGATTACCTTTCTCATGAAGAATGAACAAGGTATTGTCAATTGCACCTCGTTTAAAACCATTTTTCAACAAATGTTTAGTCAGAGTATCATACCAGGCACGTGGGGCTTGTCTGAGGCCATATAGCGCTTTGTCCAGACGATATACCCAATGTGGATGCTTGTCATCAACGAAACCTGGAGGTTGTCTGACGTAAACTTCTTCTTCAAGCTTCCCATTCAAGAAAGCACTCTTTACGTCCATCTGGTAGACCTTGAACTGGTGATTAGCAGCGAATGCTAAGAAAATTCTGATCGCTTCAAGTCTAGCCACTGGAGCAAAAGATTCATCAAAGTCGACATCTGACTGGCAGTAGCCTTGTGCTACCAGTCTGGCCTTGTTTCTTATTACGTGGCCATCTTCATCTACTTTGTTTCTGAAGACCCATCTTGTTCCAATTGGTTCTTTCTTTCCAACTGGGAAAGGAACCAGATACCATACTTTGTTCCTTTCAAACTGGTGAAGCTCTTCTTGCATAGCAGTCACCCAGTTTGGATCTTCCAGAGCCTCGTCAATCTTCTTAGGTTCTATTAAAGATAGAAAACTGACGTATAAGCATTGATTACTGGAGGCTCTTCTGGTCTGAACACCATGACTGGAGTCACCTAAGATCTGATCAATAGGGTGAGCTTTTGTCCATCTGGAGTACTGACCAGGATTGTTACTGACAACAATATCAGTGCAAGAATTCAGTTGAGTCTCCTCTGAAGTTGATTCAGGAGGAGGGTCTTGCCAAATTACTTCAGTATCTTCATCTGAGTCATTTAAATCACGATTTGCATCATGAAATTCTTCATTTGAAGGCATTTCTTGAAGTACTGGTTCAGTATGAAATTCTTCACCAGAAGACATTTCTGGTAAATTCTCAACTGACACTGATACTGGAGTAGTACGCACATCTGAACCAATATTAATTTCAGAGGGTAGTTTGAAAATAATAGAGGGATAGAATGGAGTACTACTGGAGAGTTTCTTTTTCTGAACAGGTTCCAGATCAGGATGACTGGAAGCTGAGTCTGGTGAATCTTCAAATTTGTCGTTTATAGGATCAGATTCACAAAAGACAATTGGTGTAACTGGGGGAGTGTCAGGGACTGGCTTCTTGTTGATTGAGGCATTTGATTCATCAAATGTTACATGAATTGACTCATGGACCTTCTCCAGTCTCTTGTTATAGACTCTGAAGGCCTTGCGAATGGCTGAATAGCCTAAGAAATACCCTTCATCAGCTTTGGCATCAAATTTGCCTAGCTGACTGGAGTCGTTCAGGATGTAAACTGGACATCCAAAAACGTGAAAATAACCAATGTTTGGTTTTCTATTTCTTAAGACTTCATAGGCTGTCTTTTTGTATCTTTTAATGTACACTGATCGATTCTGGGTGTGGCAAGCAGTTGCAATTGCTTCCGCCCAGAAACTGGTAGACAGACCAGATTCAGCAAGCATACTCCTGGCAGCTTCTATCAGCGTTCGATTTTTCCTTTCCACAACTCCATTTTGCTCTGGAGAGCGGGCTGAAGAGAAGTTCTGGGAGATGCCAGTGTCAGTACAGAATGACTCCAGAGTTGCATTCTGGAATTCTGTTCCATTGTCACTTCTTAACTGACACACTTTTCGAGTGAACTTGAGCTCAATTTGCTTGATAAGACTGATGATTTCAGCAGCATCTTCACTTTTAGACCTCAGAAAGATCACCCAACAATATCTGGAGAACTCATCTACGATCACCAGGGTGTATCTTTTACCAGCACGAGTCTGAACGTTCACTGGACCAAAAAGGTCCATATGAAGCATGTGAAGAGGTTCAGTAATGCTGAAATTCTGTCTGGTCTTGAAACTGGTACGCTTTTGCTTACCCATCTCACATCCTGGACATGGTCTTTCCTTTTTGAAGGAGACTGAAGGTATCCCATCTGCAAGTTGTTTTCTGGACAACTTGTTAATGTTTTTGAAGTTTAAATGGGATAACTTTTTGTGCCATAACCAGTTTGTGTCTTCATCAGCTTGAGTATAGAAACACTGCTCTGAAGGAGAGCTTTCCATATCCATCACGTACACATTCCCTTTTCTGGGAGCAATCAACACTACCTTCCAGTCCTTGTTGAATACGATGCCCTGAGCAACATTGAATAAGACTTGATAGCCATCGTCACACAGTTGACTTACACTGATCAAGTTATATTTCAAACCATTCACAAATGCAACTCGTCTGAACTTGACTTGTCCATTGTTCAGAACACCATATCCCTCAGTCTTCCCACAACCATCATTTCCAAACGTGATGGAGGGTCCATCAGAAATGGTGAACTCCTCCAGTAGGGTCTTACATCCGGTCATCGTCCTGCCAGCTGCACTGTCAAGATACCAGATAAGCTTCTTTCGATCGCCCTACACATACACCAGATATTTATCAGTTAGATTTGGGAACCCATCGACTGATGGGTTCACTGGACCCTCCCTTATAGGTCCCTGGGGCAATCTGGTCTAGTTCACTTTGTTCAATAGTGGTCTTAGAAGAGAAGACCACTGGGGTTGATGGTTTTAAAACCTTTTCATTTTTCTCAACTGGAGAAATAAATTTGTCTTTCTTTGAAAAAGGTTTTGTATTTTGTCTAGGGCCAGATGAAGTACCCTCAAGAAAGTTTAATCTTGCATTAAAACTTTGTGATTGACGAGTCAGAATTTGAATCTGGCTCTCTATCCTGGACAAAATATTTTCTTCAGATGATACCTTAGCCTTTCCAGTCAAAGGCTTTGGTAAGGGATTGGTCTGAGGTAAAGGTCTATTCTGCTTCACCTTTTTAACTGGAGCAGTCATCTGGACAGCTCCAGTCTTAACCTCTAGGGATTGAACTGGGTCTAAATTGGTCTTGGGTGTTACAGGCATATCATAAACAGTTGTGGGCCTTAACACCTCTGGTAATCGATCGATTACTGGTATTAATGATGCAACATTAGTATTTCCATCTAAATATGCACGTTTTTGAGCAGGAAATTGTTTAACTGAAGCATCATATGGCTTTTTAGTTTCTAGCCATGACTTTATTACCAGTTTTTCTTTCTCTAAAATGATCTCAAGATCTTGCTTTTCTTGAATCAATTGTTCAGTTACCAGAACCTGGGCTTGAAATGCCAGTTCAATGTCTTGAAGCTCTTTTAATTTTGATTTTAAAGCATTTATTTCAGAAGAATCTGTTTCTAGACCATTTACACAATCAGATCTAACAGTTTCTACAAAAATCAAATCAGAATTTAAAGCTTCAGCAATGTCCAATTTTAGTTCTTGGTCAGTTGCATTATCATAATCACTAACCTTTTTAATAACAATGTCCACCCATCGTCCAGATGTGACATCTTCCTTCACCAGGTGCTCATCAACTTCCAGAGCCATGTAACAGCAATCTCTTTCTTCTTCTTCATCAACAGATGAGTCATCAGAAGGAACCCACTTCTCTTCAGTTGTAGCAATCATGCACTTATTATTTGTTTCCATTTGTTGTGCCATGAGAGCAATTTGGGCCTTAAGCTTTTTATATTTCAAACCATTCACAAATGCAACTCGTCTGAACTTGACTTGTCCATTGTTCAGAACACCATATCCCTCAGTCTTCCCACAACCATCATTTCCAAACGTGATGGAGGGTCCATCAGAAATGGTGAACTCCTCCAGTAGGGTCTTACATCCGGTCATCGTCCTGCCAGCTGCACTGTCAAGATACCAGATAAGCTTCTTTCGATCGCCCTACACATACACCAGATATTTATCAGTTAGATTTGGGAACCCATCGACTGATGGGTTCACTGGACCCTCCCTTATAGGTCCCTGGGGCAATCTGGTCTAGTTCACTTTGTTCAATAGTGGTCTTAGAAGAGAAGACCACTGGGGTTGATGGTTTTAAAACCTTTTCATTTTTCTCAACTGGAGAAATAAATTTGTCTTTCTTTGAAAAAGGTTTTGTATTTTGTCTAGGGCCAGATGAAGTACCCTCAAGAAAGTTTAATCTTGCATTAAAACTTTGTGATTGACGAGTCAGAATTTGAATCTGGCTCTCTATCCTGGACAAAATATTTTCTTCAGATGATACCTTAGCCTTTCCAGTCAAAGGCTTTGGTAAGGGATTGGTCTGAGGTAAAGGTCTATTCTGCTTCACCTTTTTAACTGGAGCAGTCATCTGGACAGCTCCAGTCTTAACCTCTAGGGATTGAACTGGGTCTAAATTGGTCTTGGGTGTTACAGGCATATCATAAACAGTTGTGGGCCTTAACACCTCTGGTAATCGATCGATTACTGGTATTAATGATGCAACATTAGTATTTCCATCTAAATATGCACGTTTTTGAGCAGGAAATTGTTTAACTGAAGCATCATATGGCTTTTTAGTTTCTAGCCATGACTTTATTACCAGTTTTTCTTTCTCTAAAATGATCTCAAGATCTTGCTTTTCTTGAATCAATTGTTCAGTTACCAGAACCTGGGCTTGAAATGCCAGTTCAATGTCTTGAAGCTCTTTTAATTTTGATTTTAAAGCATTTATTTCAGAAGAATCTGTTTCTAGACCATTTACACAATCAGATCTAACAGTTTCTACAAAAATCAAATCAGAATTTAAAGCTTCAGCAATGTCCAATTTTAGTTCTTGGTCAGTTGCATTATCATAATCACTAACCTTTTTAATAACAATGTCCACCCATCGTCCAGATGTGACATCTTCCTTCACCAGGTGCTCATCAACTTCCAGAGCCATGTAACAGCAATCTCTTTCTTCTTCTTCATCAACAGATGAGTCATCAGAAGGAACCCACTTCTCTTCAGTTGTAGCAATCATGCACTTATTATTTGTTTCCATTTGTTGTGCCATGAGAGCAATTTGGGCCTTAAGCTTTTTATATTTCAATTTATAGCTATCATCAGGCTTATTATTAGAAGAGAATGGACCAGGCTTGGATGCAAACTGGTTGGACCTGCACTCTTTCATGAAATGACCCTTTTTGCCACACTTAAAGCATGTCAAATTGGTCTTGTCAGTGGAAGAACTGGATGCAAATTGTCCAGATGGCTTATTTGCTCTTGCTTTGAAACGGTTAAACGTTTTAGCAATCATTGCAATAAGGTCATCATCTTCAGTTTCATCACAACAGTCTGGAGAGATTTGACTGGACTCTCCAGAATCCATAAGTTCAGACACCATCTTCTTCATAGAAAATACATTCTCAGAAGATATCAGTGCTGTACTTGGTGGTTCAGAATAACTAACCACTTTAGGAGTACTGGAGGCATGGTTAAAAGCATCTTGTTCTGCAACCACTCTCTGAGCTTGATTTTCTTCAGTGTACCTGAAGGCTCCATATAGAGTTGAGAGAGTGTGTGTGTGCAGAGTTTTACCTTGTCGTAAAACAAGTATCATGTGAGACCATTTGGTGGGCAGAATGTCACAAAATTTCTCCAGAAGTATATCCTTGTCCTTCTCAACCCCAAGACCTCTCAATTGGTTTATGATACTCATAAATCTGGTGTAAGTACAGTGAGAGACTCGTTAGGTTGAGCAAAAAATGACTCATACCTCTTGTTTAAGGAGACCTTTCTGGTGACAATGGTGTCATCTCCTCCTTTATGTTGGTTAAGAAGCTCATCCCACATGGTTTTGGCACTAGGAAAAAGAACTAGTGTGGGAATTAGGGTTTCTGGAACGGCCCCGAGGATCATGTTTTTAAGGAGGGTGTCAAGATTCACCAATCTCCTCTCCTCTTCTGACCAATGTTCCTCCCTCTTTTCCCTTCCCCTTCTAGATCCAGAAGGATCAAGAAGTGGATTGAGAGGTGATGTAGGTACATAAGGACCTTCGTTTAAGATCTTCATCATGTTCCTCTCAATACCAGTGACATGCAAAACCATCCTAGCTTTCCACGTACCAAATTCATCACTGTTCCCACTGAATTTAGGAACAGGATTATTCGAGTAGTGCACATGCACGTGTGGAGAAGCAGGAGTAGGAGGAGGAGGTGGAGGATTAGTGTTATTAACATTTTGTGGTTCATTTTGATCATGCATATTTACATTAGGATCGGGACCAAGACTAAAACCTTGTGTATTTTCTTGGTTAGCCATCAAGAACAGATCTAGGCAATGATTAGCCTTCTGCTCTGATACCAAATGTGAGTCCCTTAATTAACGAGATGGTTAACCAATAGAAAGTGTAAAATACAACAAGTCTAATAATCACTAGATATGGACTAGTATTACTTGTAAATAAAGATGCAAGATATATAAACAAAGTAATACAAGACTTAAAGCAATAAACAAATAAAGTGGACCATTATGTATGTTTCATGGGTATTTCATTTATTGATGTTTAAATAAAATACAAGGTTGTTGCGGAATCAAGATAACACAATTAAGTGAGTATCCTAACAACCTATGAGTTACAATATGATCTATGTTTGTCAAATAACTCTTTGGGATCGAGATACTTAAAGTTGTGAAGTATCCCTGTTTAAGATCGAGAGTATTTGGACAAATTCACTTAAATGCAAAAGGAATGCTTAAAAGTATTTTTGTTCAAGGAATGACTTAGTATTTATAGGCAACAAATTCACCAGTGAATTTGTGCCGTACAAATATGGTTGGCATACATTTAATGATCCGACAAGAACATTAAATGTATTGGATAAGTATAAGGATAAAGTCACATCAAGTGCAAGTGTATCCTATTATCCAACCACCTTAACACACGTATACTTTGTTAAAGAACAAGTGGATTGTTCTTTGGAAAGTGTGTTAAAGGCAAAAGTCAATCCTCGATATTAGTGTTCAGACTTGCAGGATCTAGAACACTAACAATCCTCCAGTGTACAGATCTGGTAAGACTTTCCAGTGGACTCCGCCATTTGTTAAGTCTTCTTCCTTCAGACTTCAGTCTTTGACTTCAGTCAGAATGTCTTCAGTAGAGTAGATCTGGACTGGGGTGAAGTCTTCAGTGAGCTAATCTGGAGAATGATCCAGATTACCTGTACAAGTAAATGCTCACTAGTCTTCAATTATTTCTGGACAAATCTTCAGAGGGACTCCAGATTCCAAGTCTGGAGTAGGTCCAGTAGAGAAACGTTTTCTGGTCAGATCTTCAGTGAGGCTCCAGTAGTCGGGTCTGGAGCGAGACCAGCAAAACAAGTTTTCTTAACAAACCTAAATAAGGTTCCAGTAGTCCAGTCTGGAGCCAGTCCAGTAAGTCTGGACTAAATCTGGACCTAACAGTTAGCTAAGCAAAGGGCTAAATATGATGAAATGATGAAGTTCAGGGCCAATGCAAGAAGAATAATTAATGCTGAAATCACACTGGCTGAACATCATCAAGGTATGACCAGGTTTAATGTAAAGTTGACCAGAGAAGGTAACTTTACTGATGAAAGAAAAGATACTTCAGTCCAAGCATTTGGATGGACTGAACTAAAGGAGATTGGAATGACTTTCAAAGGCAAGACTGATCTCTCTCCAGACGTGAAGGCTTTTATGAAAAGAATTGAGAAAGTCTGGAAGAGAATTCAACAAATGGAAGCTGTGTTGGGTCTGAGACCACCAGTGTCTGTTCCATCATCTCCATCTCCTAAGAGGAAGGCTACTGAAGATGCTCCAGAAAGGACGTCAAGAAGAAGGGCCTGAACTCTTACCATTGTACTTGTTGTAATTATTTGTTTATGAAAGTTGTAATTATTTTCCTTTTTGATGAAAGTAATAATAGTTGCAAGTTTTTATTTTTACAAGTAGAATGACCAGATTTAGTCTAAGTTAGAACTTAAAAGATGAAACTGAAAACACTCATGATCTATAAAGTGTTTTTCAGTAACTTAGATTTTTTAGACTTAAATCGACCAAGTGTTTTCCAAACATACAAATTTGTATATCTATAAGTCTGAAAAATACTTGCATTATTTCTAAACAAATAAGGGGAATTTGTTAGGTCCAGATTTAGTCCAGACTTACTGGACTGGCTCCAGACTGGACTACTGGAACCTTATTTAGGTTTGTTAAGAAACTTGTTTTGCTGGTCTCGCTCCAGACCCGACTACTGGAGCTCACTGAAGATCTGACCAGAAAAAGTTTCTACTGGACCTACTCCAGACTTGGAATCTGGAGTCCCTCTGAAGATTTGTCCAGAAATAATTGAAGACTAGTGAGCATTTACTTGTATAGATAATCTGGAGCATTCTCCAGATTAGCTCACTGAAGACTTCACCCCAGTCCAGATCTACTCTACTGAAGACATTCTGACTGAAGTCAAAGACTGAAGTCTGAAGGAAGAAGACTTAACAAATGGCGGAGTCCACTGGAAAGTCTTACCAGATCTACACACTGGAGGATTGTTAGTGTTCTAGATCCTGCAAGTCTGAATACTAATATCGAGGATTGACTTTTGCCTTTAACACACTTTCCAAAGAACAATCCACTTGTTCTTTAACAAAGTATACGTGTGTTAAGGTGGTTGGATAATAGGATACACTTGCACTTGATGTGACTTTATCCTTATTCTTATCCAATACATTTAATGTTCTTGTCGGATCATTAAATGTATGCCAACCATATTTGTACGGCACAAATTCACTGGTGAATTTGTTGCCTATAAATACTAAGTCATTCCTTGAACAAAAACACTTTTAAGCATTCCTTTTGCATTTAAGTGAATTTGTCCAAATACTCTCGATCTTAAACAGGGATACTTCACAACTTTAAGTATCTCGATCCCAAAGAGTTATTTGACAAACATAGATCATATTGTAACTCATAGGTTGTTAGGATACTCACTTAATTGTGTTATCTTGATTCCGCAACAACCTTGTATTTTATTTAAACATCAATAAATGAAATACCCATGAAACATACATAATGGTCCACTTTATTTGTTTATTGCTTTAAGTCTTGTATTACTTGTTTATATATCTTGCATCTTTATTTACAAGTAATACTAGTCCATATCTAGTGATTATTAGACTTGTTGTATTTTACACTTTCTATTGGTTAACCATCTCATTAATTAAGGGACTAACACGATCTCGTGTTGATAACGTGTTATAATATAACTAGAAAAGATAAAAGAGAAGAGAAAATATTCAGAGAGAATTTCTTATTTCATTTCTATTGAATTTCAATCAATCGATCGATCCATATTTATATACAAAATATCTAAAGTAAAACAAATCATATGGGACCTTATGAAAATAATTCATAAGTAAATACAAATGATGGTGGGACCATGTGGACCCATATGTCTGCTTAATAATTCATAACAAGTAGTTCTTATATTTGTTTATGGGCAATGATCAATCCTCCTAATTAGGAGGATGATAAATCCTCCTAATTAGTAGGATCTTGACATGTGGAAAATCAGGGGGGAGATTAGGAAAGAGAATTAGTGGATTACATGTGTCAAATGGTGGATATATTAGGAAGCTTAGTATGTGGTTTGTGTCAAGAGGCAGATGAGTCCATTGAACATTTGTTATGTTCATGCGGGGTGGCGATGGATACTTGGTATAGGATTAGCATGTGGTGTAAAGTCAGCCCCTTATTCTTTTCTCAATCAAAGACATTTTTGATATCATACAAGCATGTGGGACTAGGCAGAAGGACAAGAAAAGTGTTTAAAGGTGTGGTCTTTGTTACATGTTGGTGCTTATGGAAGGCGAGGAACGAGAAGAAATTTGAAGGAAAGCCGATAAAAGTAGAGAAGATTATCCATGATATTATGACCACGAGTTACTTATGGTACAAGAATAAGTCTAGTCTTTGCTCACTTAGTTGGCAAGATTGGACTCTCCTTTAATGTATATTTGTAATTACTTGTATTTTGTTGGCCACTCCATATTTTTGTGAGTTGGCGAGTTTGAATAAAATCTACTTTTCAAAAAAGAAGTTTTTTAGAAAATTAGTTCACAATTATTACACCATATATATAATAAAAATAAAAACATACAGTAAATTAAGTTAAATTAAGTACAAATATATATAAAGTGTAAATACTAAAATACAAAACCACTCACAGCATCACATGGTTTGGTAAACAAAACGGTGGGCTATAGGATTCTCTGCTTAAATACATGTTGTATCCTTATCACTCTTTCTTTTTGTATTACCTTTTCTAAATGTTCTACTTGCTTTCTCTATCAGCAATAAGGTGCTTGCAAAAAAATTCCTATCACTTCCGATAGGGGGTGTTTGTCCTGGCTTTTATCTTTTTGCTTATGGGTCTAGTTTATAAGCAACTTCTTGTTTACATTTTATAAGCTTATAAACTTTACTCTAATGTTTGGATTAGTTTATATCTTTTATTACAAAGTTTAAGGATTTTGTTACAAAAGCTTGGTGGGTGTTCTGTAACATCCCAAAACTTAAACGTATATGTTGACTAACGTCGTTAGATCAAATTATAAGTCCGTGATACGTTTGTGTGGAAATATGTGTTTATATGTTTATGTGCCCTAATTGTAAGACTTAAATGTCTTTAATGAGTGACAATAAAGTGGACTTAATGATGAGTAAATGGCCCATGTAGTGTGCGAAAGTGCTTTAATGTGTTACGTATATCCCCAATAGGTGTTTAAATGCGAAATAAAGCTAATATGAAGTCCAGGGACTAAAATTGACATAAGTGAAACTTGAAAAACGGGATTAGGGATTAGGTTAAGCCTAATCTCATTGTTTTGCAGCCTAATTACATTTCCTAAACACATATACAGTTCCTTCAATTCCCTAATCGTTTTGTTAAGGAATCTCCAAGTTTTGGTCAATCAATTGGGTGTTTTTGTATTGAATCGAATTGGCCATCGTTTGCTACAGGTAATCAATGATTCGTTGGCTATATTTCAGATCAAAAGATGTTTCTATTTGAATCAAAACTGATTTTAAAAGAAGTTTTGAAAGAATTAGGATTTATTATGTGTTTTGGTCAATTGATGTTCATAATGGTGTTAAACGAGTTTGTAATCGATCATTATGATCAAAATATGTTTGTATGTGTCAAAAACATGTTTTGGAAACAGCCTAAGTCGATTGATTTCTGGAAAAATCGAAGAACACATTGTTTTATGAATTCTGGGCGAAATTGTGTCTTAAATTCGTTTTCTGAGGTCAGCAGCTATCCAACGAACTTTAAGTTCGTTTGGAGTGGTTTAACTTCGTTTGGGAAATGACTAAATTCGTTTGACACAAAGCCTAAGTTCGTTTGAAGCTTTCTAACTTCGTTTGAAACTAAAGATGTCTAAATTCGTAAGAAAGCAAACGAAGTTGAATGTTAAGTTCGTAAGAACAATTGAAACGAAGATAAGAACTAAGTTCGTAAGGTGTAATTAAGTTCGTAAGAAGTAAACTGCAGGTCATCTTCGTAAGGCCTGTAGGGTACTTAGGTCGTACGAAAGTCCGTTTAACGTCCCTAATGACTTATACTTCATATGTTAATGTACGATAGGTGTCGGGGAGTACTAATAATCACTGTTAGCTTTTGGTTGCGCGCATACACTACTTTGAGGTAAGATACACTACTTTTGTCACGCTGAGGGTGCAACGAAAATGGTTTCATAAACTATAACCTCCATAACGGTAATGTATAACCCATAATGTGGTTGGATTGATATGGGAGGTACTCGGGGAATAATGATGACGATGCCTATGCCTAAAATGTTTCCCCGTAGTTATGTTTATGATATGATATGATGAACGGTGGTTTATGATATGATATGCGATGATATGTTTAACGATATTTTATGCTATGATGAACGGTGGTTAATGATATGATGTGATGTTGATTTGTGCATGTATATGTGGCTTGTTCATCTAGAACACTAGACCTTTTTAGGTTGCCATGACACGTGCACGTTTTAAGGGCCCTAACGTGAAAAGATGATAGTATGGATTAGTTTAGGTTAAAGGTGGAAATCTAAACTAAATATGATAAATGCTCGAGCTAATTAGATGATAAGTGTTATGCATAACCTGTACCTTACGGTGGTAATAGGTACATCGTGCCTTACGGTGGTAATGGGTACGTATAAATGGTGCCTGACGGTGGTAATAGGTACATCATGCCTTACGGTGGTTATAGGTATGTTAAAATGGTTGCTCGGGTGGTTCCTTGCAACAAGTCATATGTGGCGAGTAGTTTCGGGTGGCCTGATGACCCACCTAATGTCATGAACATAACGTGCTACTCATGGATCGACATTGTCTTTCCTTAATGGTAACTTCGGTTACAACTTAACGGTGACCTTGTCACAACTTAATGAGATGAAATGACGAAATTGATTAGGCACTTAGGGTCATGAACTCTATGCTTATATGTGATGTGGATATGTTTATACGGTGGTATGAATGCCTAATTAAAATGACGTAATGCTTTAAAGTGACGATTTAAATGGATGAAATGTTTTGCTTAAACCTGGTGTTATCTTACTTAGCTTTATAGCTAACACTTGTTTCTTTTAATGTGTTGACACCCCTCAGGTTAGGCAATGAGATGACGTGTGAAGCTTTGGCGAGAGATGGGTAGATGATCAAGCTGGCTTTAGTTTATCCAATAGCTTCGCATAAACCTTATGTTATTGATTTCCTTTATGGAACTTATGTAATGACTATGTTATGATTGCTTTATGTTGGGCAATCTTATGGATTTCTTTTATTACAGATTTGATGCTATTAGTAACACCACCAATGTTTTCTCAACTGTTTTCCTTAGTTGAGTATTTCCTAAATCGTTTCCGCATGATTTAACGCCGTTAGGCGAAATTTTTTGAAATCCATATTTTTACGAAACGGGTGTTACAAGTTGGTATCAGAGACGTAGTTTAAGTGAACCAAGGCCTATTGACCATAGGATTTGGACTTAAACTTAAGATGCGGAGCTCAGAAATTCAATGGAACACTTAACGCAGTAGGCTGTATGGAATGGCTTGATGATACTGAGATGGTCTTTGAAGCTTGTGACTGTCCAGAGGATAAAAAGGTGTTGTGTGCGAGTAGAATGTTGAAAGAAGGTGCTCGAGATTGGTGGAAGAGCATTACTATTTCGCTGACTCCAGATATGGTATCTGCTATCACATGGGCTACCTTCAAGCAGAAGTTTATTGAGGAGTATATCGGGACTCATGAACAGCGCAAGATGGAAAAGGAGTTTCGTGCTTTGACGGCTGAAATTGGTAAAGTTAATGATTATGCTCGTTCCTTTATGGAACTTATGTAATGACTATGTTATGATTGCTTTATGTTGGGCAATCTTATGGATTTCTTTTATTACAGATTTGATGCTATTAGTAACACCACCAATGTTTTCTCAACTGTTTTCCTTAGTTGAGTATTTCCTAAATCGTTTCCGCATGATTTAACGCCGTTAGGCGAAATTTTTTGGAAATCCATATTTTTACGAAACGGGTGTTACAAGTTGGTATCAGAGACGTAGTTTAAGTGAACCAAGGCCTATTGACCATAGGATTTGGACTTAAACTTAAGATGCGGAGCTCAGAAATTCAATGGAACACTTAACGCAGTAGGCTGTATGGAATGGCTTGATGATACTGAGATGGTCTTTGAAGCTTGTGACTGTCCAGAGGATAAAAAGGTGTTGTGTGCGAGTAGAATGTTGAAAGAAGGTGCTCGAGATTGGTGGAAGAGCATTACTATTTCGCTGACTCCAGATATGGTATCTGCTATCACATGGGCTACCTTCAAGCAGAAGTTTATTGAGGAGTATATCGGGACTCATGAACAGCGCAAGATGGAAAAGGAGTTTCGTGCTTTGACGGCTGAAATTGGTAAAGTTAATGATTATGCTCGTTCCTTTATGGAACTTATGTAATGACTATGTTATGATTGCTTTATGTTGGGCAATCTTATGGATTTCTTTTATTACAGATTTGATGCTATTAGTAACACCACCAATGTTTTCTCAACTGTTTTCCTTAGTTGAGTATTTCCTAAATCGTTTCCGCATGATTTAACGCCGTTAGGCGAAATTTTTTGAAATCCATATTTTTACGAAACGGGTGTTACAAGTTGGTATCAGAGACGTAGTTTAAGTGAACCAAGGCCTATTGACCATAGGATTTGGACTTAAACTTAAGATGCGGAGCTCAGAAATTCAATGGAACACTTAACGCAGTAGGCTGTATGGAATGGCTTGATGATACTGAGATGGTCTTTGAAGCTTGTGACTGTCCAGAGGATAAAAAGGTGTTGTGTGCGAGTAGAATGTTGAAAGAAGGTGCTCGAGATTGGTGGAAGAGCATTACTATTTCGCTGACTCCAGATATGGTATCTGCTATCACATGGGCTACCTTCAAGCAGAAGTTTATTGAGGAGTATATCGGGACTCATGAACAGCGCAAGATGGAAAAGGAGTTTCGTGCTTTGACGGCTGAAATTGGTAAAGTTAATGATTATGCTCGTTCCTTTATGGAACTTATGTAATGACTATGTTATGATTGCTTTATGTTGGGCAATCTTATGGATTTCTTTTATTACAGATTTGATGCTATTAGTAACACCACCAATGTTTTCTCAACTGTTTTCCTTAGTTGAGTATTTCCCTAAATCGTTTCCGCATGATTTAACGCCGTTAGGCGAAATTTTTTGGAAATCCATATTTTTACGAAACGGGTGTTACAAGTTGGTATCAGAGACGTAGTTTAAGTGAACCAAGGCCTATTGACCATAGGATTTGGACTTAAACTTAAGATGCGTATGCTAGGTATTTGTAGGATGCCTTAGCTTTAACGTAAGATGATATAGGATGGGTTGGGACGAGTGCGAGTGTGATAGGGCTTATGAGATGTTTACGATACGAAGTATGTTTTAGCCTTATCTTTGCGCTTATCGACTCTATCTTTCAGTGAAGGAAAGATGGTTAACACTCGTCAAGGCAACTTACGACGCGATGGAGTTACTGCAAGCATTACCCCACCTGTCCATCCAGGTGCCGGTGCTAGTAATGCTGCCAATGCTGCTGCTGATGCAGCCAATACGAATAGAAATCGAGGAAACCCCCAGCAAGTAAATCAGCCAAGCCCATTAGGTCCTATGCCTCCACCTCCCGGCAATCCACCTAGAGTTAACGAAGCAGTGGTGGAGCAAATCCCTAATGCAGCTGAACTGTACAATCTTGTGCTGACTCTCCAAGCCCAGTTGGCACAGACTCAAGAACAACTGAACAACGCTCTTGCTGAGAATGCTGAAGGAACTGATGGCAATTACTCAGTGCCATCTCACCACATTGAGCCACCAGTGGATAATGTTGTCGTTCCCCCTGTTAATGTTGATGTGGCTCCTCCTAATGTAGTTCACGCTCCTCGATTCAAGTTCGAAAGTTTTCAGAAGTGCGGAGCTCAGAAATTCAATGGAACACTTAACGCAGTAGGCTGTATGGAATGGCTTGATGATACTGAGATGGTCTTTGAAGCTTGTGACTGTCCAGAGGATAAAAAGGTGTTGTGTGCGAGTAGAATGTTGAAAGAAGGTGCTCGAGATTGGTGGAAGAGCATTACTATTTCGCTGACTCCAGATATGGTATCTGCTATCACATGGGCTACCTTCAAGCAGAAGTTTATTGAGGAGTATATCGGGACTCATGAACAGCGCAAGATGGAAAAGGAGTTTCGTGCTTTGACGGCTGAAATTGGTAAAGTTAATGATTATGCTCGTTCCTTTATGGAAAAGATGAAATTTGTGGGTCATCTATTCAGAACTGATGCAGATCAAGTCGCCTGCTATGTCGATGGTTTACCTCCAAGTTATCGAGGTATTTGTAGGCAGCATAAGACCCTAACTGAAGCAATCAAAGAATCCAAAAAGCTTGATGATGATTTTGCGGTGGATAAGAAAGTTGAAAGGAAAGAGGAGGAGAAGAGGTCTGGCAATAAGCGGAGGTTTGGTGGGTCAAATCGTTTTGGAAAGAAATTTAAGGGATCTTCATCGTCCTCTGACAAGGGAAGGGCAGACAAGGATGGAAAATGGTGCCCTGGCTGCAAATCTATCCATTCTGGTCAGTGTTCTACAAAGACCCGTAGGTGCAATAAGTGTGGAACTCAGGGTCATACCATTGATCAATGCACTGACAAGGCTAGATGTTATAAATGTGGAGACACCAAGCACCATATTGCAGACTGCCCGCAGATGAAGAAAGATGAGGGAAAGAAGGCAGAAGCTTCCAAAGCCAAAGCCCGTGCTTTTCAGATGACGGCTGAGGAGGCAAAAGATGATGATCAGGTAGTTACTGCTACCCTATTTGTTAATTCCAAACCTGCTAATGTGTTATTTGATTCTGGTGCGAACAAATCTTTTGTGTCTACTCTGTTTGCTCCTAAGTTAAACATGACTACTAGTTCTTTACGGTGCCCTATAGAAGTAGAAGTGGCTAATGGTGCAACGTCTATTATTCGGGAAGGTTACTCTGATTGTCCTTTAGAAATAGAGGGTCGTTTGTTTACTGCTAACCTGTTACCCGCTACCATTCCTAGTTTCGATGTTGTTCTCGGTATGGATTGGATGTCTAAGAATGATGCTGTCGTCCTATGTTCGAAAAAGATAGTCCGTATCGCTACTTCCGACGGTAAAGGTGTCTGTGTTTATGGTGACAAGAAGCCGGGAAATGTTAAGGTGATCTCAATGATGAAAGCGCTTCGTTGTATACGGCAAACTAAGTCACATTTTCTAGCTTATGTCATCGATTCTCGTATCGCGAAGCCTACAGTCTCTGATGTCGATGTTGTTTCCGAGTTTCCTGATGTTTTCCCTGAAGATCTTCCAGGTCTTCCTCCTGATCGTGAGGTTGAATTTTCTATTGATCTCATTCCTGGTGCTACTCCTGTAGCCAAAGCTCCGTATCGATTAGCTCCGACGGAGATGAAGGAGTTAATGACGCAAATTCAGGAACTTTTAGATAAAGGTTTCATTCGTCCGAGTTCCTCTCCTTGGGGTGCTCCTATCCTTTTCGTAAAGAAGAAAGACGGATCCATGCGCATGTGTATCGATTATCGAGAGCTGAATAAAAGAACGGTGAAGAATAAATATCCACTTCCTCGTATTGATGATTTATTCGATCAACTTCAAGGTGCTTCTTATTTCTCAAAGATTGATTTACGATCTGGCTATCATCAATTAAAGGTTGAAGAAGAAAGTGTAGCCAAAACAGCGTTCCGAACTCGTTATGGTCATTACGAGTTCCTTGTCATGCCATTCGGTTTGACAAATGCTCCAGCGAAGTTTATGGATTTGATGAACCGTGTCTGTCGACCGTTTTTGGATCATTTCGTTATTGTTTTTATCGACGACATTCTTGTGTATTCAAAGTCGGAAGAGGAACATAGAGAGCATTTGAGAGCTGTCCTTCAAGTCCTCAGAGAGAAAAAGCTATATGCTAAGTTCTCCAAGTGCGAGTTCTGGCTAAAGGAAGTTCATTTCCTCGGCCATGTCGTCTCCTCTGATGGTATAAAGGTAGATCCTTCGAAGATAGAAGCGGTGTCGAAGTGGGAGCAGCCTAAGTCTCCTACTGAAATTAAAAGTTTTCTCGGTTTGGCTGGCTATTATCGACGTTTTATTCAAGATTTCTCGCGCATTGCCAAGCCAATGACTGAATTAACGAAGAAAGGTGTGAAGTTTGTGTGGACCGATGCTCAAGAGAAAGCCTTCACGACGTTGAAAAAGAAGTTGTGTGAAGCTCCAGTCTTAGCTTTACCCGAAGGAACAGATGATCTAGTGGTTTATAGTGACGCATCCATCACGGGGTTAGGGTGTGTACTAATGCAACGAGACAAAGTTATCGCTTACGCCTCTCGACAGCTGAAGCCTCATGAGCGGAACTATCCTACTCATGACCTTGAGCTGGCTGCGGTTGTTTTTGCTCTGAAGTTGTGGCGACATTATCTGTATGGTACAAAGTGTACCCTTTATACGGATCATAAGAGCTTACAGTACGTGTTTACTCAGAAGGACATGAATGTTAGACAACGACGGTGGATGGAGTTATTGAAGGATTATGATTGTGAAATTAAATATCACCCAGGCAAAGCTAATGTGGTTGCTGATGCCTTAAGCCGCAAAGGATATGCGAAGAGTAGATTATGTGCGATGATTACAAAGATTGAGTCGAATTTACTGGAACCTATTCGATTAGCTCAAATCGAAGCGTTAAAGGATGATAATGTGAAAGCGGAGTCTATTGGGAAAAAGAAGAAGAACAGACTCCAAATGGAAGAAAATAGTCGTGGCCTTCGAACTTACAAAGGTAGAATATGGGTTCCTCTATATGGAGGCAATCGTGAGTTAGTAATGGATGAAGCTCACAAAACGAAGTATTCTGTACACCCTGGTGCCACAAAGATGCATGCAGATTTGAAGCCTATTTATTGGTGGCCCAGTATTAAGAACGATGTGATGATGTATGTGCAGAAATGTTTGACGTGTGCTAAGTGAAAGCTGAACATCAAAAGCCTTACGGGAAACTTCAGCAACTTGAGATCCCTGAGTGGAAATGGGATCACATTACGATGGATTTTGTGACCAAACTTCCGAGGACGCCTCGTGGTCACGATATGATATGGGTTATTGTCGATCGATTAACGAAGAGTGCTCACTTTCTCCCAGTTCGTGAGACTGCTCCTATGGAGAATTTCGCTACGTTGTATATTGATGAAGTGGTTACTAAACATGGTGTTCCGATATCGATTGTGTCCGATCGTGATGCTCGATTCGTTTCCCACTTTTGGAAGAGTTTTCAACGGGAATTTGGTACTCAAGTTCGTCTGAGCACAGCCTATCACCCGCAGACCGATGGGCAAAGTGAAAGGACTATTCAAACGCTCGAAGATATGCTCAGAGCTTGTGTGATGGATTATGGTGGTTCGTGGGATAAACACCTACCTCTTATTGAGTTTGCGTATAACAATAGTTATCATGCGAGCATTGGAATGCCACCTTATGAGATGTTATATGGTAGAAAGTGTCGGACTCCTAGTTGTTGGTTGGAGCCCGGGGAAAAGCAATTTGCTGGACCCGAAGTGGTACAAATTACGGCCGATAAAGTTAATGTTGCAAAGAAAGCCTTACGTGTTGCTCGCGAAAGGCAAAAGTCATATGCTGATAAGAAAAGGAGGCCGTTCGATTTTAAAGAAGGCGAAATGGTTTTACTCAAGGTGTCGCCTTGGAAAGGTGTATTACGGTTTGGAAAACGTGGAAAGTTAAGCCCCAGATTCATTGGACCTTTTAAGATCATTAAGAAGGTTAATGAACAGGCATTTAAGCTGGACTTACCTCCAGAACTTAATGGAATTCACAACACATTTCATGTGTGTTACCTACGTAAGTGCTATGCGAATGAAACGGATGTCATTCCACTCGAGGACGTAAGTATTAATCCCAACAAGCAGATTGTCGATGAACCTGTTGCTATATTGGGAAGGAAACAAAAGAAGCTACGACGAAAGACTATCGATCTAGTTCTCATAAAGTGGAAACACAATCACGGCGAAAGTATGACTTGGGAGACCGAGTCCGTAATGCGGGAGACCTATCCCCACCTGTTTGATGCTGAAGTGATTCCGGGGACGGAATCCTCTTAAGGGGGAGGTAATTGTAACATCCCAAAACTTAAACGTATATGTTGACTAACGTCGTTAGATCAAATTATAAGTCCGTGATACGTTTGTGTGGAAATATGTGTTTATATGTTTATGTGCCCTAATTGTAAGACTTAAATGTCTTTAATGAGTGACAATAAAGTGGACTTAATGATGAGTAAATGGCCCATGTAGTGTGCGAAAGTGCTTTAATGTGTTACGTATATCCCCAATAGGTGTTTAAATGCGAAATAAAGCTAATATGAAGTCCAGGGACTAAAATTGACATAAGTGAAACTTGAAAAACGGGATTAGGGATTAGGTTAAGCCTAATCTCATTGTTTTGCAGCCTAATTACATTTCCTAAACACATATACAGTTCCTTCAATTCCCTAATCGTTTTGTTAAGGAATCTCCAAGTTTTGGTCAATCAATTGGGTGTTTTTGTATTGAATCGAATTGGCCATCGTTTGCTACAGGTAATCAATGATTCGTTGGCTATATTTCAGATCAAAAGATGTTTCTATTTGAATCAAAACTGATTTTAAAAGAAGTTTTGAAAGAATTAGGATTTATTATGTGTTTTGGTCAATTGATGTTCATAATGGTGTTAAACGAGTTTGTAATCGATCATTATGATCAAAATATGTTTGTATGTGTCAAAAACATGTTTTGGAAACAGCCTAAGTCGATTGATTTCTGGAAAAATCGAAGAACACATTGTTTTATGAATTCTGGGCGAAATTGTGTCTTAAATTCGTTTTCTGAGGTCAGCAGCTATCCAACGAACTTTAAGTTCGTTTGGAGTGGTTTAACTTCGTTTGGGAAATGACTAAATTCGTTTGACACAAAGCCTAAGTTCGTTTGAAGCTTTCTAACTTCGTTTGAAACTAAAGATGTCTAAATTCGTAAGAAAGCAAACGAAGTTGAATGTTAAGTTCGTAAGAACAATTGAAACGAAGATAAGAACTAAGTTCGTAAGGTGTAATTAAGTTCGTAAGAAGTAAACTGCAGGTCATCTTCGTAAGGCCTGTAGGGTACTTAGGTCGTACGAAAGTCCGTTTAACGTCCCTAATGACTTATACTTCATATGTTAATGTACGATAGGTGTCGGGGGATTACTATTAAGCACTGTTAGCTTTTGTTGCGCGCATACACTACTTTGAGGTAAGATACACTACTTTTGTCACGCTGAGGGTGCAACGAAAATGGTTTCATAAACTATAACCTCCATAACGGTAATGTATAACCTATAATGTGGTTGGGTTGATATGGGAGGTACTCGGGGAATAATGATGACGATGCCTATGATGCTTTCCCGTAGTTATGTTTATGATATGATATGATGAACGGTGGTTTATGATATGATATGCGATGATATGTTTAACGATATTTTATGCTATGATGAACGGTGGTTAATGATATGATGTGATGTGATTTGTGCATGTATATGTGGCTTGTTCATCTAGAACACTAGACCTTTTTTAGGTTGCCATGACACGTGCACGTTTTAAGGGCCCTAACGTGAAAAGATGATAGTATGGATTAGTTTAGGTTAAAGGTGGAAATCTAAACTAAATATGATAAATGCTCGAGCTAATTAGATGTTAAGTGTTATGCATAACCTGTACCTTACGGTGGTAATAGGTACATCGTGCCTTACGGTGGTAATAGGTACGTATGCCTGACGGTGGTAATAGGTAAATAGTGCCTTACGGTGGTAATAGGTACGTCATGCCTTACGGTGGTTATAGGTATGTTAAAATGGTTGCTCGGGTGGTTCCTTGCAACAAGTCATATGTGGCGAGTAGTTTCGGGTGGCCTGATGACCCACCTAATGTCATGAACATAACGTGCTACTCATGGATCGACATTGTCTTTCCTTAATGGTAACTTCGGTTACAACTTAACGGTGACCTTGTCACAACTTAATGAGATGAAATGACGAAATTGATTAGGCACACTTAGGGTCATGAACTCTATGCTTATATGTGATGTGGATATGTGATGTGGATATGTTTATACGGTGGTATGAATGCCTAATTAAAATGACGTAATGCTTTAAAGTGACGATTTAAATGGATGAAATGTTTGCTTAAACCTGGTGTTATCTTACTTAGCTTTATAGCTAACACTTGTTTCTTTTAATGTGTTGACACCCCTCAGGTTAGGCAATGAGATGACGTGTGAAGCTTTGGCGAGAGATGGGTAGATGATCAAGCTGGCTTTAGTTTACCCAATAGCTTCGCATAGACCTTATGTTATTGATTTCCTTTATGGAACTTATGTAATGACTATGTTATGATTGCTTTATGTTGGGCAATCTTATGGATTTCTTTTATTACTGATTTGATGCTATTAGTAACACCACTATGTTTCTCAACTGTTTTCCTTAGTTGAGTATTTTCCTAAATCGTTTCCGCATGATTTAACGCCGTTAGGCGAAATTTTTTGAAATCCATATTTTTACGAAACGGGTGTTACATTCTCTTCTTCCCATTGGGCTTCCCCATTGTTGTTTCCTCTCTCCTGATTTTCTCTCTCACACACCATGTTTATATATGATGAAATGAAATCTATCAAAGATTGCCCAAGAAACATCGATCACTTAATCTTTTTGCGGACCTTCTAATATCTGGTTGTGAAATTGTGATCTATGTCATATATCTTAAAAGCTAAAATTATTACTCGAAATAAAGAGATATGAAAAATCATATGGGTTGCGTGTTGAAAACGTATGGATACGGTACGGGCGTTGCCCTTATCCGTTCTAAAGGGTTGTAACCGAACGCATATGGGAATGGTATGGATTTGATGGGCGGCGACAAGAGATGGTGTGTATACGGTACGGGCGTAGCCCTTAACTCTAAGGGCAAAGCCCTTAGAGATGGTTTTTTAGTGGTTCTCACGGTTCTCACCATATATGTTGGTTCTCACTTGATTCCTTCACTATATATATATATATATATATATATAGATATTATCAAATATATTAAATAAACCCATATATATATATATATATATATATAGGACCCTTATTTTGAGAACCCATTTTTTTGTAAGAACCGTGAGAACTCTTAAATTTATATTGGAAATCACATTTTTGTTTCATTCACATGTGAAACATTATAAAAATATATGTTGCAGAAGAAAGTTTTTTTCAAAACCTTATATATACCGTTTGATCACATGTGAACGAAAACGTGAACATATTCATTCACAAGTTCACAAAAGGCTATTTTGAAGGTTTTTAAAAAAGTTTCTTCTACAACATACTTTTTTATATCATTTCACATGTGAATGAACAAAAAAACATGTGAACACATATATAATTTAAGAGTTCTCATGGTTCTTACAAAAAAAAATGGTTCTCAAAATAAGGAAACTCTCTCTCTCTCTCTCTCTCTCTCTCTATATATATATATATATATATATATATATATTATATATATATATAATATAGATATATATTAAGTATATGAATGAAAACTGAAGATTGTTTACCGGGTAGACGAATCGGCTGTGGGGATTCTAGTGGCCGGCTAATCGGCATCCGACCAGGTCGACAAGACTTATGGTTTCCCGTGCTACTTTTGGTTGTGTTTCCAAGGATCACAGAGTTTTGATGGTTTGATGATGTGAGATCGAGATTCAAGATCAAAAGATTGCAAGAGCGATCTCGTGCTGATAACGTGTTATAATATAACTAGAAAAGATAAAAGAGAAGAGAAAATATTCAGAGAGAATTTCTTATTTCATTTCTATTGAATTTCAATCAATCGATCGATCCATATTTATATACAAAATATCTAAAGTAAAACAAATCATATGGGACCTTATGAAAATAATTCATAAGTAAATACAAATGATGGTGGGACCATGTGGACCCATATGTCTGCTTAATAATTCATAACACTCCCCCTCAGACATATGACTATTATTTGTTTATGGGCAATGATCAATCCTCCTAATTAGGAGGATGATAAATCCTCCTAATTAGTAGGATCTTGACATGTGGAAAATCAGGGGGAGATTAGGAAAGAGAATTAGTGGATTACATGTGTCAAAGTGGATATATTAGGAGGATTTTTAGGAGGATTGGTTAGGATGATAAATCATTTTCCTTTGTTTATGCCATCCTTTTAGCCTTATGGTCTGCATGACATATATCAATATTATAATATGATCATGTATCTAAAACAACTCCATTATTTTCTGCCGACAAGGAAAATTTGCAACACAACAAAATTGAGTTTAGAATTATACTAACCACTTCAATTTTAATTAATTAATAAACCTTTTATTAATTAAATGATTTTGGTTATTTATAATTAATAAACCATTTATTAATTAAATACTTTGGTGATTATAAATATATGTATACAATATACATATATCCGGATATCTAAATGTTCATTGTGTGTGACCCCGTAGGCTCGTGTGTAAGCGGTAGTATAGTTTTGTGTTATGACGTACACATAATCCAACAGCATTTTATTGTAAAACCACGTTCAAAATTCCAGGGATATTCACCACTTGGTTCTCCGGGCACGAAATGGCTCAAAAGCAATGTACTGCAGAATCCTATTTTAAAATCAGTTGCAGAAAAGCTTGGGAAGACTCCTGCCCAGGTTGCCCTTCGTTGGGGTTTGCAAATGGGTCATAGTGTACTTTCCAAGAGTACAAACGAAGCTCGTACTTCCCAGAAAATCATCTGATGATTTTTGCAGAAATGTCTAAGATAGAACAGGCAAGCTTTATTTTTTTGTTAATATTATATAATCGACTGTATAGATGGAAAGAAAACAAATAGTTTGTTTACATATGGATGCCGCTTTTTCTTGCAGGCAAGACTTGTTAGAGGTGATTTTCTGGTTAATGATAAGTATGGTGACTATAAAACTGTCGAAGAGCTCTGGGAGTGAGATTTAAGAACTAGACAACCCATTTATTTATGTCAAAATAATGTAATGTAAGCAATAAATCAGTGCTGATATACATGATTGGTGTGTTTTCTTGTCAAAACCTGGCATCTGAATGAAACTTGGTATTAAACTTTGGATGCTATCATGGTTTATGAAGTTGATGTTTTTCATTTTTGTTTTTTGCCTTGCTATATAAATTGTGTTTTGAAACTATGACCTATGTGGATTAGAAACCTAAAGATAAAAAGACAAACCTAAATATAGCAACAACAACACAACAACAAATCCCTAAGCGGGATATGGGGGAGGTGAGCTGTAGACAGTCTTACCTCTACCCAAATGTAGAGAGGCTGCTTCCATAAGGACCTTCGGCCATACACCCCCCCCCCCCCCCCCCCCCCCCCCCCCAAAAAAAAAAAAACCCGACCCCCCCCCCCCCCCCCCCCCCCCCCCCCCCCCCCCACCTTCGGCCAGCAGAAGTAGTAGGAATGTAACATCCGTGAATTTTGACCGTTTGACTTTACGTGCAATTTGACTAACAATTTAAGTTAATGAAATAGTTGGGTCGTTTTGTGATTAAATGACAACGTGGTATATTCGTCGGGTCGATAATATGTTTTAATCGGTGTTTAAATGCCTAACGTTTGTATTTTGGCTTGGGATGAGAAGCGGGTCGGCCCGTGGGTAGTCCACGACCCACCAGCCACCCAAGACCCAATCTCCCCTCCTTATCCTTTCCTTCTCCCTTTCATTCTCTTATCCAT
>CM067173.1:38837044-39035171 GCA_034093135.1 Erigeron breviscapus | reverse complement strand
GCTTCAGATAATGTGACCAGTGAGTGATAGCACGAATTATTGCATAAAATTCTTTATCATAAGTGCTATACTTTAATTTTGATCCGTTCAGTTTCTCACTGAAATAAGCAACTGGACGCCCACTCTGCACCAGTACTGCACCAATACCAACTCCACTTGCATCACATTCAAGCTCAAATAGCATATCAAAATCTGGTAAGGATAGAACTGGAGCTGAACTGAGCTTCCCCTTCAGTGCTTCGAACGCCAGTTGAGCCGAACTTGGCCAGTTGAACACACCTTTCTTCAGACAATCAGTGATAGGAGCCACAACTGTAGAAAAGTTCTTTATGAACCTTCTATAGAATGATGCCAGTCCATGAAAACTTCTAACTTCAGTGATGGTTGTAGGAACTGGCCACGATCTGATGGCTTCTACCTTCGATGAATCCATTGAAATCCCATTTTTCGACACAACATACCCCAGAAATATCACACTATCCACCATAAAATCACATTTCTCCATTTTTCCATACAACTGGTGTCTTCTTAGCAGTTCAAATACTTTCTTCAGATGACCAACATGTTCAGCTTCAGATTTAGAGTACACCAGAATATCATCAAAGTAAACAACAACAAACTGACCTATAAGTGGTCTGAGAACTTCGTTCATTAGCCTCATGAAAGTACTGGCATTAGATAAGCCAAAAGGCATAACTAACCATTCATACAAACCTCCCTTGATTTTGAAAGTAGTCTTCCATTCATCTCCATCCTTCATTCTTATCTGGTGATAACCACTTCTGAGATCAATCTTTGAAAACACTCTGGAGCCATGTAACTCATCAAGCATATCATCCAATCTGGGAATAGGATATCTATACTTAATAGTTATATTGTTGATGGCTCTGCTGTCACACACATTCTCATCGTTCCATCTTTCTTTGGGACCAGTAGAGCAGGAACTGAACAAGGACTCATGCTTGCTCTGACATAACCCTTCTCGACCAGTTCATCTACTTGTCTTTGCAAATCTTTGGCTTTATTAGGAGAACAACGATAAGCAGCTTTGTTTGGAAGAACTGAGCCTGGAACCAAGTCAATCTGGTGCTCAATACCTCTAACTGGAGGTAAACCTTCAGGTAGATCTTCAGGAAAAACATCTCTGAACTCCTTCAGTAATGACTTCAATAAACTGGGGACTTCAGTGGACTTCTTCTCTTCAGACTTTTCAACGACCAGTAGCATTAGAACTGGAGAGCCTTCAGATAACTCTTCTTCAACTTCAGATTGAGATAAAAACAAAGGCTTACTGGACTGATCCTTCTTTACTTTCATCAGTTCGGTGGGCTTCAAAGAAGTCAGTGTGACCTTCTTTCCACTTACATTCAGAGAATATGAATTCATACGACCATCATGATGTACATAATTATCAAATAACCATGGTCGACCCAACAAAATGTGACAGGCATCCATGGGAACAACATCACATATAATTTTATCTTGGTAAACTGACCCAATTGAAAAAGGGAATAGTGACTTGTCGATTTACCTTTACTTCAGAACCTTCGCTTAACCATTGCAACTTGTAAGGTCTGGGATGCTTCACTGTTGGTAATTCTAGTTTCTCTACCATGTAAGTTGAAGCAGCATTTGCACAACTGCCACCATCGATGATCAGATCACATACCTTTGCCTTTCACTGTGCATCTGGAGTGGAAAATATTCTCTCTCTGAGCAGTATCAGCTGTAACTTCATCAGTATGCATCACTCTCCTGACAACCAACATCTCTCCAATATCTGCACCAACATAAGCTTCTCTTCTTCTTCTTCTTCTTCTTCATCGTACACTGGCTCACCTTCTTCAGTGTCGACATCTGGTAAACATTCAATTTCTTTAGCAGTCAATGCTCTTTGATTAGGACACTGGGCCTGGAAGTGACCAAAGCCATGACACTTGAAACATTTTCTTCCAACTGGTTCTTTAGAAGCTCCAGTTTCTTTTTCTTTCCCTCTGGAGGATTTCTGAGCAACTTCAGTAAATCTGGTAACTGGTTGACTGGCAACTGGTTGACTGGTAACTGGTTGACTTGCACTGGCAGGAACCTTACTGAATGACTTGTACGGAACCTTCTTCTTCAGTTGTCTTTCAATCTGGATGGCCATCTTGCATGCACCTTCATATGTCCAGATAGGCTGCAACTCAATCTTCTCAGTAATGGCAGCGTTCAGACCACCAAGAAATCTGGCTATAGTGTGCTCTTCAGTTTCATTCACACCAGTTCTGGTCTTCAGATGCTCAAACTCTCTAATGTATTCTACAACCTCCTTACTCCTTGCTTCAGATTGTTCATCAGTAAGTACTGGTCTTGCTTGTACGACTGGGGAACAAATCTCTTTTGCATAACTTCCTTCAGTTTGGACCAGGTCTTGATTTTGCTTTTGCCTTTATATTCCCTTTCAGACTTCATGTTATCATACCAAGATGAAGCATATTTCTTCAGTTTAATAATGGCAACCTTAAAACTTTTTTTTTCATCATACCCTTTTATTTCCATAACTGTCCATCACCTGGATCCATTCAAAATACTCTTCTGGGTTAGAAGACCCATTAAAATCTGGTGGATCTATCTTAATATCCCTAGTATCATCACCCTTATGCCTCCTACGCCTTTCTCTATGACGTGACTCATCAGAATCACTAGAACCTCTGGCTACACTTTCAGATCTTTCACTACCACCTTGAGATTCAGTATCTCTTTCACTTGGAACAACATTTTCTCGATTAAATCTTAAACCACCATCTTCTAACATATGAACAACTCTACCAAGAGCTTCTTGTAGATCTTCTATCTGTCTATCTCTCCTAGCATTATTAGCTTCATCTAAAGTCATATTCCTTCTCAAAGCCATTTATAACCAGCAAACAACTCACAATCAATAGGTCTAAACAAATAACCAACAGATCTAAACGTTCAAACAGCAGATCTAATCAAAACTTCAACAGATCTAAACAATCAAACAACGACAACCAAAAGATTAAGAAACCTTTTGCAAACCTGCTCTGATACCAAATTTGATGCGTAAATCACGCGACAAACGACAGCGGAAGACTATTTTGGTATTTTCTGGATTTTATATGAAACAAAAAACTAAACGAGACAATAAAATAAAATGATAGATAAAAAGAATCCACCACCAAGACTCGTAAAGGCCAAGCCACCGGAATCAAGGATAAAGGAAACACTCCGCCCCACCACTACAATCGAGAAAGGTCTAGCCACCACGATTATAGATAAAGGAAACCGAAGATTTAAAAGACCTCACCACAATATTTGATAAAGAACAAGTCACCACAAATATTGATAAAGGGGTCACTCCTAACCACCAAGATCAAAGATCTATAAAGGTAAAAGAAGATTTTTGTAAGAAATAGAGGCTGCTCTATTAATTTTCATTCAACATCAACTTTTTTTTTTACAAATGAGAGATAAACCTCTATTTATAGCCATGTGCTCTACCTAGGAATTAACGATGAAATAATAAAATAATACATAAAAGCTGTCATGCAAGCCACTAACTAGTTTGGACCAATAAGACATGGACACGTAAGCTTCTAGAAACATTCCCCTGCAAGTGGTCCCATAATATTGTTAGAAACGTTTTGTCACACGCGCCTTCCTTAACGGCTGTCATTCTTCTTTATTCTTGGGCCCACAAACAACTTCAGTGGAGACTTTATTAATTGGCAACTGGAGACAAAAACTGGAGCACGTCATCTGGAGGACCTTCAGTAGTGGTCACTGGAGCATTCATCTGGAGCAGTCATCTGGAGCTTGCCACTGGAGAAATGTTACTACTGGTGACTGAACTGGTTCAGAAAAGACTTGTCTGAAATGGGTTACAGCTGGCAGAATCAACATGGCTTGTTCAGAGGGCATGATCAGTTCAGTTGCCTTCTTCAGTTCACTGGGTTCCTCCAGTTCAATGAATCTGGTCATTTCCGCATCATGAACCAAACAGCATTCACACAATCCACCTGTTGATGTCACTGTCTTAAAGTATTCCATACTACAGCCGACGAGAAAGCTACCTCATTTCCATCTTTATCTTTCCAATAAATCGAATCAGGAACATTTGGGCTCAAAGTAACAGTAGGAATCAAGTTTAAAACAGGATACAAGTCCAACCAAGCAACCGGCCATTTCCAATTTCCATTCGACACAAGGTTATTCACATTCATATGTAAGGAAAATCCCGCACTCATAATATCTCGGTTAGAGACTACATTCCGAATAGGGCAGTTTTCATTCCACATATCAAACCAAACCATTGTATTCATACCATTTCCAATTTTGCACCAAATATGAGGACGTACCTGATCACGAAGTTGCAATAATTTACGCCATCCCCAGCTGCAATTATTGGGAATAGGGACGTCCCAAAAACTGCGGTTAGCAAGTCTGTATGAGTGAATCCACTTCATCCACAAAGATTCCCTTTGATCCAAAAGACTCCAAATATGGGTGGTCATCAAAGCTTTGTTGACATCATGTATTCGCCTTATTCCTAACCCACCCTTATTTTTGGCCTACATATAACATCCCAAGACACTTTTGCTTTTCCTCTAATATATTCTCCCTGATTCCAAAGAAAATCTCGCATTTTACTTTCAAGTTCATCAATAATGCGTTGCGGGAGGATAAAGACAGATGCCCAGTATATATGCAAAGATGAAAGAACAGACCGAATAAGTTGAAGTCTACCTGCAAATGACAACGACTTATTTCTCCAATCTGCAACCCTTTTTTCCATGCGTTCAACCAATACCTTACAGTCTTTATATACCAACCGAGATGATACAAGCGGGACTCCAAGGTATTTAACCGACAAACTTCCTTCTTCAAAAGGCATCATATTCAAAATAGAATGCTTCAAATGGTTAGGCATATTGCAAAAATAAACAGTACTCTTAGGCAAGGTATTTAACCGGCGAACTTCCTTCTTCAAAAGGCATAATATTCAAAATAGAATGCTTCAAATGGTTAGGCATATTGCAAAAATAAACAGTACTCTTAGGCAAGCTAGGCTTCAAACCCGACATATTGCTAAACTCATTTAAAGACTCCATAATTACCTTCGCTGAATGTGCCTCCCCTCTAGAAAAAATAAACAAATCATCTGCAAAGCATAGATTGGTGATACGCTGCTCATCACACTTATTATGGAACCTGAATTGAGATGCAACCGAAACATTCTTGTCCAACATAAGTGTTAAAACTTCCATTACCAACGTAAACAAGTAAGGGGACATAGGATCACCTTGTCGCAGTCCTTTCTTGCCTTTGAAAAAACCATGCAGATTACCATTTATTGATAACGAGAACGAGGTTGTAGTAACACATGTCATAATCCATCTGATCATTGTTGAGTGAAAGCCGAAACCAATCAGAATTGCACGTAAGAATTTCCAATCAACAGTATCATACGCCTTCTGGATATCTATCTTGAAAGCACACCTAGGAGGACCCATTTTCTATGGTAATTATGCATAAGTTCCTGTGTCAACAATATATTATCTGAAATTCGACGCCCAGGAACAAATGCCGATTGATTAACACTTACCAAATCATTCAACCCTTCTTTTATCCTGTTTGTAATGATCTTGCTGATGCACTTATAAAGAGTATTACAACATGAAATTGGGCGATAATCATTAATATAAGAAGGAGTTGTCACCTTAGGGATCAAAGCGATGATGGTATGGTTAATTTGCTGGAGAAGCTTTCCATTTCTAAAAAATTCATGAACCACCAAACATATTTCTGAGCCAATCACATCCCAAGCACCCTTGAAAAATGCAGCTGTGTAACCATCTGGTCCTGGTGCTTTATCTTCACCAATATCAAATATTGCCTTACGAATTTCTTCATTTGATACAGACCGCACCATATAAGTTGCACGCCCATGATCCAATGTTTTCTGGAAGATATCATGGGGGACTGTCAGCGAGTTATTATCCTCCAAAGCAAGAAAGTTCTTGTAGTGATCAACCAGAGCTAAAGGAGCATCTCCTCCTTCATGAAGAACACCATTTGCATCCTTAATTACTTCAATTCTACTTCTATGGTTTTTATACTTCAAGGATCTATGAAAGAAAGCTGAGTTCGCATCTCCAGCTTCTAACCACTCGATTTTTGCCTTTTGTTTCAGAAACCTTTCCTCATCTAATCTAGCTTGATGAAACTGTTTAAGACAACTAGCTTCCTGCTCACGTAAATGAGGGTCAGATGGATGATCTATAAACACTTGAGCAGCATCTAATTCTGTCCGAAGCATGTCAACACGAGCATGCAAGTTTCCCATATCATGTAACATTTTACGCATGGGTTTTTTGATAGCCTTAAGTTTTTGCGTGACCCGAAACATATAATGGCCACCCATTTCAGTCTCCCATTCTTTCCTTACAGCCTCAAGAAATCCTTCTTTGTGAATAAGAAAATTTGGAAATTTAAAAGGTTTCGGCTTCGATCTTGAAATAGAAGGCAGCTTCAACACACATGGAGAGTGGTCTGAAATTCTATATGGCTGAAATATTGCACACGCAGCTGGAAAATCATCTATGAATCTCATATTACCCATAACACGATCAATCTTCTTAAAGATACCCGTACCATGTTTAGGTTTCTGATTCCATGTGTAGTGTAACCCGGAACTATTAATGTCCATGACTTCAATCTCTTCGACACATTCCTTAAAATCCCGCATACCAATTGTAATGTTTGATGAACTCGAGTAATTATCCTCCAAGTTCAATGAAGAATTAAAATCACCTAATATAACTGATGCGTAAATCACGCGACAAACAACAGCGGAAGACTATTTTTGGTATTTTCTGGATTTTATATGAAATAAACAATCAAACAAGACAATAAAATAAAAATGATAGATAAAGAATCCACCACCAAGACTCGTAAAGGCTAAGCCACCGGAATCAAGGATAAAGGAAACACTCCGCCCCACCACTACAATCGATAAAGGTCTAGTCACCACGATTATAGGTAAAGGAAACCGAAGATTTTAAAGACCTCACCACAATATTTGATAAAGAACAAGTCACCACAAATATTGATAAAGGGGTCACTCCTAACCACCAAGATCAAAGATCTATAAAGGTAAAAGAAGATTTGTAAGAAATAGAGGCTGCTCTATTAATTTTCATTCAACATCAACCTTTACAATGAGAGATAAACCTCTATTTATAGCCACATGCTCTACCTAGGAATTAACGATGAAATAATAAAAAAATACATAAAAGCTGTCATGTGCAAACCACTAATTAACTTGGACCAATAAAATATGGACACGTAAGCTTCTAGAAATATTCCCCTGCAAGTGGTCCCATAATATTGTTAGAAACGTCTTGTCACACGCGCCTTCCTTAACGGCTGTCATTCTTCGTTATTATTGGGCCCACAAACGACTTCAGTGGGGACTTTAATAATTGGCAACTGGAAACATAAATCTGGACCGCTACTGGAGACAAAATCTGGAGCACGTCACTGGAGGACCTTCAGTAGTGGTCACTGAAGCATTCATCTGGTGGACCTTCAGTGTTGGTCACTGGAGCATTCATCTGGAGCAGTCATCTGGAGCAAGCTACTGGACATCTTCACTGGTGGATTATCAGAGTTGGTCACTGGAGGATGTTGCCACTGGAGAAATGTTACCACTGGTGACTGGACTGGTTCAGAAAAGACTTGTCTGAAATGGGCCACTGCTGGCAGAATCAACATGGCCTGTTCAGATGGCATGATCAGTTCGGTTTCCTTCAGTTCACTGGGTTTCTCCAGTCCAGTGAATCTGGACATCTCCGCATAAATAACCCATGGCTGATCACGAACAAACCTCTTATGCTTACACAAATCAGCCCATAACATCCTCCTTTCTTTGTAATAATTATTCGCATAAATAAAGGAGCAAAACAGAACTTTATGATCCTACTTGAAGATTACTTGTGTGTGCATTACCTGTTCCGTTTGAGAAATAACCATAAGGTTAACCACATCCGTATTCCATCCAATAATGATACGTGTTCCCTTGGAACATACACCACCATTTGATGTCCAATTCCATGTTCTACATATCTTTCTATATCATGCCACCCTTATTCCTCCCGCATTCGCATCGCTCTCCCCGACTCCTCCACTACTTTTATCATTTCCTTTTGAGACAAAGAGAGTTGGGGTTTCTTCTTGTATCGTTGTGTGATTTTTTTTCTTTTTTTTTTGTTCTAATTCCATGTTCTACATATCTTTCTACATACATCAACCAAACGACTAACCTCTACATGAGACTCCATAATAGCACATAAATTCAGGTAATTATCCTGAATCACATGCCGAACCTCCTTTTGTTTTGGGGTGCGGTTCAAACCCCTTATGTTCCAAGAGGCAATACTACCCATTAACCACATTCTGTACGGGAGTGCTTGCCCCCTCCGTGGTTACTTTTTCATCAGCGACTTGTACCTTGTTAGCATCCTCAATTACTATTTCTTCAATCTCGTCATCCGAATCCACATCAAACTGTTCTCCAATTTTCTTTTGCTTTGCTAATTCAATTCTTTCCTCCTCCGTTGTTTCAACCAGAACCGGTTCATTGTATCCATCCCCATAGTCATTTAAAACATCATAAGAGTTTTTGGTGGGAACCGACACTTTAGACGTACTGGCTTCATCTGAATTAGCTTTTGGTTTAGCCACAGGTCGGTATTCAAATTTTGGCTTTTGTTCTGGAACCCGTCGCGGGAAGGTAGAAGATGGACGGGGGGCCATTGATTGGTGGTTAGGAGTGACCCCTTTATCAATATTTGTGGTGACTTGTTCTTTATCAAATATTGTGGTGAGGTCTTTTAAATCTTCGGTTTCCTTTATCTATAGTCGTGGTGGCTAGACCTTTATCGATTGTAGTGGTGGGGCGGAGTGTTTCCTTTATCCTTGATTCCGGTGGCTTGGGAGCCTTGGTACGAATGGGCGGGGATTCGGTTTATCTATCATTTTAATTTTATTGTCTTGTTTTATTGTTTGTTTCATATAAAATCCAGAAAATACCAAAAATAGTCTTCCGCTGTCGTTTGTCGCGTGATTTACGCATCAATTTTGGTATCAGAGCCAGGTTTAAAAAGGTTTCTTAATCTTTTGTCCGTTGGGGTATTGTTTGAATGAGGGTGGAGGAGGGGGCTTCGTGGGAAGAGGGGTGGCTCCATTGGTCTACTCCTTCCCCCCTCCTGTCCCTCTTTCATCTATTTGCACGCCTGCGGGCTATGCCCTTTCCAGGGCCCCGTTTCGGATTGGCAACAGACTTTCTCACCATTTTCTTTGAGTGTATTCCTTATTCGGTAAGCTGTGAATTCGCATGACGACTGTTTTTAATTCCAGCCACCGCTCTCTCTCCCGCATGATTTGGTTTAGATCTGTTGATTGATTGTTAGAGGGTGTTATTTGCTTAGATCTATTGATTGTGAGTTATTTGTTGGTTATAAATGGCGTTTAGAAGAAATATGACTTTAGACGAAGCTAATAATGCTAGGAGAGATAGACAGATTGAAGATCTACAAGAAGCACTTGGTAGAGTTGTTCATATGTTAGAAGATGGAGGTTTACGATTTAATCGAGAAAATGTTGTTGCCAGTGAAAGAGATTCTGAATCTCAAGGCCCTAGTGAAAGATCTGATAGTAATCCTAGACACTCTAGTGATTCTGATGAACCACATCCTAGAGAAAGGCGTAGGAGGCATAAGGGTGATGATACTAGGGATATTAAGATAGATCACCAGATTTTAATGGATCTTCTAACCCAGAAGAGTATTTCGAATGGGTCCAGGTGATGGACAGAATAATGGAAATAAAAGGATATGATGATAGGAAAAGCTTCAAAGTTGCCATTATTAAACTGAAGAAATATGCTTCATCTTGGTATGATAACATGAAATCTGAAAGAGAATACAAGGGCAAAAGTAAAATCAAGACCTGGTCCAAACTGAAGGAGGTTATGCAGAAGAGATTTGTTCCCCAGTCGTACAAGCAAGATCAGTATCTACTGATGAACAATCAGCCAAGGAAGTTGTGGAATACATTAGAGAGTTTGAGCATCTGAAGACTAGAACTGGTGTGAATGAGACTGAAGAGCACACCATTGCCAGATTTCTTGGTGGTCTAAACGCTGCCATTACTGAGAAGATTGAGTTGCAGCCTATCTGGACATATGAAGGTGCATGCAAGATGGCTATCCAGATTGAGAGACAACTGAAGAAGAAGGTTCCGTACAAGTCATTCAGTAAGGTTCCTGCCAGTGCAAGTCAACCAGTTGCCAGTACAACCAGTTCCCAGATTTACTGAAACTGTCCAGAAAGCCTTCAGAGGCAAAGAAAAGGAAACTGGGGGAACGAAAGAACCAGTTGGAAGAAAATGTTTCAAGTGCCATGGCTTTGGTCACTTCCAGGCCCAGTGTCCTAATCAAAGAGCATTGACTGCTAAAGAAATTGAATGTTTACCAGATGTCGACACTGAAGAAGGTGAGCCAGTGTACGATGAAGAAGAAGAAGAAGAAGAAGCTTATGTTGGTGCAGATATTGGAGAGATGTTGGTTGTCAGGAGAGTGATGCATACTGATGAAGTTACAGCTGATACTGCTCAGAGAGAGAATATTTTCCACTCCAGATGCACAGTGAAAGGCAAGGTATGTGATCTGATCATCGATGGTGGCAGTTGTGCAAATGCTGCTTCAACTTACATGGTAGAGAAACTGGAAATACCAACAGTGAAGCATCCCAGACCTTACAAGTTGCAATGGTTAAGCGAAGGTTCTGAAGTAAAGGTAAATCGACAAGTCACTATTCCCTTTTCAATTGGGTCAGTTTACCAAGATAAAATTATATGTGATGTTGTTCCCATGGATGCCTGTCACATTTTGTTGGGTCGACCATGGTTATTTGATAATTATGTTCATCATGATGGTCGTATGAATTCATATTCTCTGAATATAAGTGGAAAGAAGGTCACACTGACTTCTTTGAAGCCCACCGAACTGATGAAAGTTAAGAAGGATCAGCCCAGTAAGCCTTTGTTTTTATCTCAATCTGAAGTTGAAGAAGAGTTATCTGAAGGCTCTCCAGTTCTAATGCTACTGGTCGTTGAAAAGTCTGAAGAGAAGAAGTCCACTGAGTCCCCAGTTTACTGAAGTCATTACTGAAGGAGTTCAGAGATGTTTTTCCTGAAGATCTACCTGAAGGTTTACCTCCAGTTAGAGGTATTGAGCACCAGATTGACTTGGTTTCCAGGCTCAGTTCTTCCAAACAAAGCTGCTTATCGTTGTTCTCCTAATGAAGCCAAAGAATTGCAAAGACAAGTAGATGAACTGGTCGAGAAGGGTTATGTCAGAGCAAGCATGAGTCCTTGTTCAGTTCCTGCTCTACTGGTCCCAAAGAAAGATGGAACAATGAGAATGTGTGTTGACAGCAGAGCCATCAACAATATAACTATTAAGTATAGATATCCTATTCCCAGATTGGATGATATGCTTGACGAGTTACATGGCTCCAGAGTGTTTTCAAAGATTGATCTCAGAAGTGGTTATCACCAGATAAGAATGAAGGATGGAGATGAATGGAAGACTGCTTTCAAAATCAAGGGAGGTTTGTATGAATGGTTGGTTATGCCTTTTGGCTTATCTAATGCTCCCAGTACTTTCATGAGACTGATGAACGAAGTTCTTAGGCCACTCATTGGCCAGTTTGTTATTGTATATTTTGATGATATTCTGGTATACTCAAAATCTGAAGCTGAACATGTTAGCCATCTGAAGAGGGTATTTGAACTGTTGAGAAGATACCAGTTGTATGGCAAACTGGAGAAATGTGATTTTATGGTGGAAAGTGTAATATTCTTAGGATACGTTGTGTCTAAGAATGGTATTTCTATGGATCCTTCTAAAGTTGATGCCATCAGATCATGGCCAGTTCCAACTACAATCACTGAAGTAAGAAGTTTTCATGGACTGGCTTCTTTTTATAGAAGATTTATCAAGAATTTCTCTTCAGTTGTAGCTCCAATTACTGACTGCCTGAAGAAAGGTGTGTTCAACTGGCCGAGTTCAGCCCAACTGGCGTTTGAGTCACTGAAGGAAAAACTCAGTTCAGCTCCTGTTCTATCTTTACCAGATTTTGACCAGTTGTTCGAATTAAAGTGTGACGCCAGTGGAGTTGGTATTGGTGCAGTACTGGTGCAGAGTGGGCGTCCAGTTGCTTATTTCAGTGAGAAACTGAACGGATCAAAATTAAAGTATAGCACTTATGATAAAGAATTTTATGCAATAATTCGTGCTATCACTCACTGTTCACATTATCTGAAGCCAAAACAGTTCGTATTGTTTTCTGATCATGAAGCACTGAAGTTCATTAATGGTCAGCATAAGCTTAATGCCAGACATGCAAAATGGGTGGAATTTTTACAGTCTTATTCATTTGTTTCTAAACATAAAGCTGGAATAGCCAATGTTGTTGCTGATGCACTTTCTAGAAGATATTCATTGTTGTCAATTCTGGAAGCAAGAGTACTTGGATTTTCTTTCATAAAGGAGTTATATGCTGCTGATCCAGATTTTTCTGAGAAAACTACTGAAGCTAATCTGAAAGGACCATTCACTGTTCAAGATGGATTCTTATTCAAGAATGGAAAGTTGTGCATTCCCAGAGGTTCGATTAGAGATTTGCTAATAAGAGAAGCCCATGGAGGAGGTTTAGCTGGTCATTTTGGAATAAACAAAACTGGAGAGATTCTCACTGAACACTTCTACTGGCCAAGTCTACTGAAGGATGTCCAGAATCTCATCAGTCGCTGTCCAACTTGTCACCAGGCGAAGGCAACTTTTCACAAAGGACTGTACACTCCTCTTCCAGTTCCAAACCAACCTTGGGAAGATCTTAGCATGGATTTTATCGTTGCACTGCCCAGAACCCAAAGGGGAAAAGACTCAATTATGGTGGTTGTTGATAGATTCTCAAAAATGGCTCATTTTGTTGCTTGCAATACAACCAATGATGCTTCAGCTGTGGCGAGTTTGTTCTTCAAGGAGATTGTTAGATTGCATGGGATTCCCAAATCAATTGTGTCAGATAGAGATGTAAAGTTTCTGAGTTATTTCTGGAAGACTCTATGGAGGTTGATGGGTACCAGATTGATGTTCAGTACGTCTCACCATCCTCAAACTGATGGACAGACTGAAGTCACGAACAGAACAGTTGGTATGTTGTTAAGAACACTGGTGAAGAAGACGCTGAAGGATTGGGATCTGAAGCTTGCTCATGCTGAATTTGCTTTCAACAGAGCTCCTAATTATTCGACCAGTAAATCACCTTTTGAAGTCTGTTATGCTATCAATCCACTAACTCCCATTGATTTAATTCCATTTTCGATTGAACCAAAAGCAAGTATTAATGCTGAAGCCAGAGCCAAAGAAATAAAAAAGATTCATCAAGAAGTAAAGTCCAGAATTGAGAAAGCAAATTCTAGTTACAAGGCCAAGGCAAATAAGAACAGGAAGCAGCCCAGTTTTTCACCAGGTGATCTTGTTTGGGTGCATCTCAGAAAGGAAAGATTTCCAGCCAAGAGAAAAAGCAAACTGATTCCCAGAGCTGAAGGTCCATTCAAGGTCCTGGAGAGATATGGAGAAAATGCTTACAAAGTTGAACTTCCTGGAAATATGTCAGTCTCTAGTACATTCAATGTTGGTGATCTGATGCCCTACCTGGAGGATGAGTATCTCGAAGACTTGAGGACAAGTCTCTTTTTAGAGGGGGAGAATGATGCGGGAATGTCCAGATTCAACGAGCCAAGTTTGACTGAAGCTGAGCTGGAGGAATCTGGAGAAAAGCGGTTGACTAAACTGAAGAAGGAATCTGAGCGAACCATGCAGTCTGAACAAGCAATGTTAATATTGCCAGCTGTATCACATTTTAACCATCTATTTTCTGAAACAACTCAGTCTCCAGTAGTGACCTTGCTCCAGTGGGAATTATCACCAGTGGCATCTGACGAGCTCCAGTTGCATCTGAAGGCCACCAGTGAAGTGCTCCAGATGAATGCTCCAGTTGTCTATAATAAAGGTTGTGTGGATCAAGAAGGAGCGTGCAAAAGCATTAATATTCCTAACGGTATTATGGGACCACTTGCAGGGGAATGTTTCTAGAAGCTTACGTGTCCATGTCTTATTGGTCCAAACTAGTTAGTGGCTTGCACATGACAGCTTTTATGTATTATTTTATTATTTCATCGTTAATTCCTAGGTAGAGCATATGACTATAAATAGAGGTTTATCTCTCATTTGTAAAAAAAAAGTTAATGTTGAATGAAATTAATAGAGCAGCCTCTATTTCTTACCAAAAACCTTCTTTTACCTTTATAGATCTTTTGATCTTGGTGGTTAGGAGTGACCCCTTTATCAATATTTGTGGTGATTTATTCTTTATCAAATATTGTGGTGAGGTCTTTTAAATCTTCGGTTTCCTTTATCTATAGTCGTGGTGGCTAGACCTTTATCGATTGTAGTGGTGGGGCGGAGTGTTTCCTTTATCCTTGATTCTGGTGGCTTAGCCTTTACGAGTCTTGGTGGTGGATTCTTTTATCTATCATTCTAATTTTATTGTCTTGTTTTATTGTTTGTTTCATATAAAATCCAGAAAATACCAAAAATAGTCTTCCGCTGTCGTTTGTCGCGTGATTTACGCATCATAATCCGTGGGTTTTGTTATTTTGATTGTTGGGTCAGATTCAAAAGGGTTATCTTAATCTTTTTAGTCTGTTGGAGTTTGTTTGTCCTTTGTTTAGATCTGTTATTAGTGTCATATTGTTGAATATTAATGGCCTTGAGAAGAAATATGACTTTAGAAGAAGCTCATAATATTAGAAGAGATAGGCAGATTGAAGATCTCCAAGAAACACTTGGAAGAGTTGTTAATCTGTTAGAAGATGGAGGTTTAAGATTTAATAGAGAACATGTTGTTGTTAGTGAAAGAGATTCTGAATCTCAAGGTCCTAGTGAGAGATCTGATGGTACACCCAGATCTTCTAGTGATTCTGATGAGTCTAATCAGTCTAGGAGAAGACGAAGGAGACATAAGGTTGATGATACTAAAGATATTAAGATAGATCCACCAGATTTTGTTGGTTCATCAAACCCTGAATATTACTTTGAATGGGTTCAGCTTATGGATAGGATAATGGAGATAAAAGGTTATGATGATAAGAAAAGTTTTAAAGTTGCTATTAACCTGGTATGACAACATGAAAGCTAGAAGAGAGTACAAGGGTAAGAGTAAAATCAAGACCTCGTCCAAGCTAAAAAAAGTTATGCAAAAAAGGTTTGTTCCTCAGTCTTATAAGCAATACCAATATCTTCTGATGAATAATCTGAAGCAAGGTACTAAAGAAGTTGTGGAGTATATCAGAGAATTCGAGCAACTGAAGACTCGAACTGGTGTGAAAGAATCTGAAGTACATAACATCACCAGATTCCTTGGTGGGTTAAATACTACCCTTGCTGAGAAGATAGAATTGCAGCCCATCTGGACTTATGAAGGTGCTTGCAAACTGGCCCTCTAGATTGAAAAGCAACTGAAGAAGATGGTTAATTACAAGTCTTTCACTAAGATTCCTTCCAGTCCAAGTCAACCAGTTGTTAAGCCTAGTGAAACTGGTCAAAAGTCCTTCATAGGAAAAGAGAAAGAAACTGGAGGATCAAAAGAACCAGTTGGAAGAAAATGCTTCAAGTGTCATGGTTTTGGTCACTTCCAAGCACAGTGTCCCAACCAGCGAGCACTCACTGCTAAAGAGATTGAAAGTTTACCAGATGTTGATACTGAAGAAGGTGAACCAGTGTATGATGAAGATGAGAGTGAAGAGGCATATGTAGGTGCATATGTTGGGGAAATGCTGGTAGTAAGAAGAGTAATGCATGCTGATGAAGTTGTAACTGATGCTGCCCAGCGAGAGAATATCTTTCATTCCAGATGTACTGTCAAAGGAAAGGTGTGTAATCTGATCATTGATGGTGGAAGTTGTGCTAATGCAGCTTCAACTTACATGGTAGAGAAACTAGAACTGCCTACAGTAAAGCATCCTCGTCCCTACAAGCTACAATGGCTCAGTGAAGGATCTGAGGTAAAAGTTAATCGAACAAGTTACCATTCCTTTTTCCATTGGATCTGTTTATCAAGATAAAATTGTTTGTGATGTTGTTCCTATGGATGCTTGTCATATTTTATTGGGGAGACCTTGGTTGTTTGATAATTATGTATTTCATAATGGTCGTGCAAATTCTTATTCATTATATGTAAGTGGGAAGAAGATCACTTTGACTTCTCTAAAACCCAATGAATTGTTGAAAAGTAATAAGAAAGACCAGCCCAGTAAGTCTTTGTTTATGTCCCAAACTGAAGTTGAAGAAGAACTCACTGGAGGCACTTCAGTCATGATGTTATTGATGCTTGAGCGTACTGAAGACAAGGAGTTCACTGGAATCCCCAGTCTCCTGAAGTCTCTACTGAAGTAGTTCACTAATGTTTTTCCTGAAAACGTACCTACCTGAAGGTTTGCCACCAGTAAGAGGTATAGAATACCAGATTGACCTGGTTCCAGGTTCAGTTCTTCCAAACAAAGCTGCTTATAGATGTTCACCTACTGAAGCAAAGGAGTTGCAAAGGCAGGTAGATGAATTAGTTGCTAAAGGTTATGTGAGAGCAAGTATGAGTCCGTGTTCAGTCCCAGCTCTAATGGTTCCAAAAAAAGATGGTTCGATGAGAATGTGTGTTGATAGCAGAGCCATAAATAACATAACTATTAAGTATTGTGATGCGTAAAACACGCGACACTGTAAGCACAGCGGAAAGTAACAACTTAAACAAAGAAACTAGCACAGCGGAATTACTATTTTTGTGAGGATTTTCTGATTTTATGAAACAAAACAAACAAACAATAATAAAAGTGAAATGATAGATAAAAGAATCCACCACCAAGATTCGTAAAGGACGAGGCACCGGAATCAAGGATAAAGGAAACACTACAACCCACCACTATGTTTGATAAAGATCTAGTCACCACAAACACAGGTAAAGGAATCGAAGATTTAAGATCTCACCACTATATTTGATAAAGGACGAACCACCACAAATATAGGTAAAGGGATCACTTCAAACCACCAAGATCAAAGATCCATAAAGGTAAATGAAGATTTTTGGATAAGAAATAGAGGCTGCTCTATTAAGTTCATTCAATCAATCAAGTCTCAATTACAATGAGAAAATAAGCCCCTATTTATAGCCACACATGCTATTTTCTAGGAATAAAGAAATACAAATATTAAAAAAACAAAAGGCTGTCATGTGCTAAGGACAACCACTAATTTATCCACCAATAGGAAATGGACAGACAAAGCTTCTAGAAAGATTCCTCCTGCACAAGGGCCCGCAAACCGTTAGGATTAAAGTTGTCACACGCTCCTCCCTTATAATCTTCAACAGCTGTCGTTCCTTCTTTATTGGGTCCACAAACACGGGACCGAAACAAACTTTATTTATTGGAAACTGGTGACAACTCTGGAGCATCCAACTGGAGACTAAACTGGAGCACGTCACTGGAACCCTTCAGTGAGCATCTTCACTGGTAGACCGTTGATGGTCGTCACTGGAGCTTCTTGCCACTGGAGAAGTGTTACTACTGGCGACTGGACTTGGTCAGTAAAGACTTGTCTGAAATGGGCCACTGCTGACAGAATTAACATGGCTTGTTTAGACGACATTATCAGTTCAGTTCCCTTCAGTTCAGTTAACTTCTTCAGTTCACTGGTGTCAGCCAGTTCAGTGATCCTGGACATTCCCACATCATATAGATATCCCATTCCCAGATCGATGATATGCTTGATGAGTTACATGGCTCCAGTGTGTTTTCTAAAGTTGATCTCAGAAGTGGTTATCACCAGATTCGAATGAGAGATGGAGATGAATGGAAAACTGCATTCAAGCTTAAAGGAGGCCTTTACGAGTGGTTAGTAATGCCTTTTGGATTATCTAATGCTCCTAGCACTTTCATGAGGTTAATGAATGAAGTCCTGAGGCCACTTATTGGTCAGTTTGTTGTTGTTTACTTTGATGATATTCTTGTATATTCAAAAACTGAAGCTGAACATGTTAATCATTTAAGAAGTGTGTTTGATTTACTGAGAAAACACCAGTTTTATGGTAAACTGGAGAAATGTGATTTCATGGTAGAGAGTGTAATATTCCTTGGATATATAGTAACAAAAGAAGGTATTTCCATGGATCCTTCAAAGGTGGAAGCCATCAGATCATGGCCAGTTCCAACCACAATCACTGAAGTAAGAAGTTTTCATGGACTGACATCTTTTTATAGAAGATTTATCAAGAATTTCTCTACTGTTGTGGCTCCAATCACTGATTGTTTGAAGTAGGGTGTATTCGACTTGCCTAATTCAGCCCAGTTGGCATTTGAGTCACTGAAGGAAAAGCTCAGTTCAGCTCCGGTATTGGGTAAAGGGATACCCCGTTTAAACTTTTATATCAACAACACAGAAAACAGTACAGTATAAGTAGTATGGCTGAGTACCATACTAATTACTTGCATGACATGCCATGCAAGTTATATCACGCAAAAGAGCAATACAACGAAATTAAAACTATCCTAATACAACTTAAACAAGTAGAATTAGGCTGATCAAATCAAAATAGTCACGCTTGACTAAGCTTCCACATATCAAGCAGCTTCTGCACTTGTGTACCACCTTTAAACTTAATTGTCGCCATTCGTAATCTAACTGTCTTCACAATAAGGTCTTTTAGACTAGCAGGAGATCGAGTATGAGTGGTAAACAGACGATTGTTCCTCTCTTGCCAAATAAAGTACACTGCTGCAGCTAAAACTAACCTTCCAATAACCCCTACCACCGATTTGCCTCTAGAACGTTGAATAAGGCATTCCACAATGTCGTCCCAATCAGAAGAAATATGACCCAAATCCGCCATATTTTTGAGTAGGAACCAGACTTGAGAAGAGAAATTACATTCAAAGAAAAGGTGGGTGTGAGAATCCGGACCTGATTTACACAAAGAACAACAAAGAAGATTAAGGTTAGTTGGCCCCCCCACATCCCATGGTTTCAACCGATCTTGCGTTTTTAGTTTCCGCTTTAGAACAAGCCATAGGAGGAAAGAGTGTCGCTGATGCGTAAATCACGCGACAAACGACAGCGGAAGACTATTTTTGGTATTTTCTGGATTTTATATGAAATAAACAACTAAACGAGACAATAAAGTAAAATGATAGATAAAAGAATCCACCACCAAGACTCGTAAAAGCTAAGCCACCGGAATCAAGGATAAAGGAAACACTCCGCCCCACCACTACAACCGATAAAGGTCTAGCCACCACGATTATAGATAAAGGAAACCGAAGATTTAAAAGACCTCACCACAATATTTGATAAAGAACAAGTCACCACAAATATTGATAAAGAACAAGTCACCACAAATATTGATAAAGGGGTCACTCCTAACCACCAAGATCAAAGATCTATAAAGGTAAAAGAAGATTTGTAAGAAATAGAGGTTGCTCTATTAATTTTCATTCAACATCAACTACTTACAATGAGAGATAAAACCTCTATTTATAGCCACATGCTCTACCTTGGAATCATCGACAAAATTAAAATATTACAATAAAAGCTGTCATGTGCAAGCCACTAACTAGTTTGGACCAATAAGACATGGACACGTAAGCTTCTAGAAACATTCCCCTGCAAGTGGTCCCATATATTGTTAGAAACGTCACACGCGCCTTCCTTAACAACTGACATTCTTCTTTATTGGGCCCACAAACAACTTTAGTGGGGACTTTATTATTTGGCAACTGGGACATAGATCTGGACCACCACTAGAGATAAAATCTGGAGCACTTCACTGGAGGACCTTCAGTAGTGGTCACTGGAGCATCCATCTGGAGCAGTCATCTGGAGCTTGCAACTGGAGGACCTTCAGTAGTGGTCACTGGAGCATCCATCTGGAGCAGTCATCTGGAAGTGTTACCACTGGTGACTGGACTGGTTCAGAAAAGACTTGTCTGAAATGGGCTACTGCTGGAAGGATCAACATGGCTTGTTTAGATTGCATGATCAGTTCAGTTGACTTCTTCAGTTCACTGGATTCCTCCAGTTCAGTGAATCTGGACATTTCCGCATCATTCTCCCCCTCTGAAAAGAGACTTGTCCTCAAGTCTTCGAGGTACTCATCCTCCAGATAAGGCATCAGATCTCCCACATTAAAAGTACTTGAAACTGCCATGTCTCCAGGTAACTCAACCTTGTAAGCATTATCGCCATATCTTTCCAGAATCTTGAACGGACCTTCAGCTCTAGGCATCAGTTTACTCTTTCTCTTCGCTGGAAACCTTTCTTTTCTCAGATGCACCCACACAAGATCACCTGGTGAAAAACTGGGTTGCTTTCTATTCTTGTTTGCTCTGGTCTTGTAACTGGCATTTGCCTTCTCTATTCTGGCCTTTACTTCTCCATGAATTTTCTTTATTTCTTTTGCTCTGGTTTCGACTTCAATGCTTGCTTTTGGTTCAATCGAAAGGGAAATTAAATCAATGGGAGTCAGTGGATTGACACCATAGCATATTTCAAACGGAGATTTACTGGTAGAATAGTTAGGAGCTCTGTTGAAAGCGAATTCAGCATGAGCAAGCTTCAGATCCCAATCCTTCAATGTCTTCTTCACCAGTGTTCTTAACAGCATACCGATTGTTCTGTTGGTAACTTCAGTCTGTCCATCAGTCTGGGGATGGTGAGACGTACTGAACAACAATCTGGTACCCATTAACCTCCATAGGGTCTTCCAGAAATAACTCAAGAACTTCACATCTCAATCTGACACAATCGACTTGGGGATTCCATGCAACCTGACAATCTCCTTAAAGAATAAATTTGCTACTGCTGAAGCATCATTGGTTGTGTTACAAGCAATAAAATGTGCCATTTTTGAAAACCTATCAACAACCACCATTATCGAATCTTTTCCCCTCTGGGTTCTGGGCAGTGTAACAATGAAATCCATACTGAGATCTTCCCATGGCTGGTTTGGAACTGGAAGAGGAGTATACAAACCCTTGTGAAAAGTAGTCTTCGCCTGGTGACAAGTTGGACAGCGACTGATAAGACTCTGGACATCCTTCAGTAGACTTGGCCAGTAGAAGTGTTCAGTGAGGATCTCTCCAGTCTTGTTAATGCCAAAATGGCCAGCTAAACCTCCTCCATGTGCTTCTCTTATCAGCAAAACTCTGATTGAACCTCGGGGAATGCACAACTTTCCATTCTTAAATAAGAAACCATCTTGTATAGTAAATGGTCCTTTCTGGTTAGCTTCAGTGAGGTGATCAGCAAAGTCTGGATCAGTGGCATACAATTCCTTAATGAAAGAAAATCCAAGAACTCTTGCTTCCAGAATAGATAATAGTGAGTATCTTCGTGACAATGCATCAGCAACAACATTACAAACTCCAGCCTTATGTTTCGAAACAAATGAATAAGACTGTAAGAATTCTACCCATTTGGCATGTCTGGCATTAAGCTTGTGTTGGCCATTTATAAACTTCAGGGCTTCATGATCAGAGAATAAGACAAACTGCTTTGGCTTCAGATAATGTGACCAGTGAGTGATAGCACGAATAATTGCATAAAACTCCTTGTCATAAGTGTTATACTTCAATTTAGAGCCATTGAGCTTTTCACTGAAATATGCAACTAGACGCCTGGCTTGTACCAGAACTGCACCAATACCTACTCCACTTGCATCACATTCGAGCTCAAATAGTATATCAAAATCTGGTAAGGATAAGACTAGAGCTGAACTGAGCTTATCCTTCAGTGCTTCAAACGCTAGTTGGGCTGAACTTGGCCAGTTGAACACACCTTTCTTCAGACAGTCAGTAATTGGAGCTACAACTGTAGAGAAATTCTTGATAAATCTTCTATAAAATGACGCCAGTCCATGGAAACTTCTTACTTCAGTGATTGTGGTTGGAACTGGCCGTGATCTAATGGCATCAACCTTAGAGGGATCCATAGAAATTCCTTCTTTCGAGACCACATACCCCAGAAATATCACACTCTCCACCATAAAGTCACATTTCTCCAGTTTGCCATACAACTGGTGTCTTCTCAACAGTTCAAATACACTCTTCAGATGATTAACATGTTCAGCTTCAGAGTTTGAGTATACCAGAATATCATCAAAATATACAACAACAAACTGACCAATGAGTGGCCTGAGAACTTCGTTCATCAATCTCATGAAAGTACTGGGAGCATTAGATAAGCCAAAAGGCATAACTAACCATTCATACAATCCTCCCTTGATCTTGAAAGCAGTTTTCCACTCATCTCCATCCTTCATCCTTATCTGGTGATAGCCACTTCTGAGATCAATCTTGGAAAATACCCTGGAGCCATGTAACTCATCAAGCATATCATCCAATCTGGGAATGGGATATCAATACTTAATGGTTATATTGTTGATGGCCCTGCTATCAACACACATTCTCATCGTGCCATCTTTCTTTGGGACCAGGAGAGCTGGTACTGAACAAGGACTCATACTTGCTCTCACATAACCCTTCTCAACCAACTCATCGACTTGCCTCTGTAACTCTTTAGCTTCATTGGGTGAACACCTATAAGCAGCTTTGTTTGGTAAAACTGACCCTGGAACCAAGTCAATCTGGTGCTCAATTCCTCTCACTGGTGGCAAACCTTCAGGTAGGTCTTCAGGGAAAACGTCAGTAAATTCCTTCAGTAAAGTCTTCAGGAGACTGGGGACACCAGTGAACTCCTTCTCTTCAGATTTTTCTACGACCAGTAACATCATAACTAGAGAGCCTTCAGATAACTCTTCTTCGACTTCAGCTTGAGACAAAAACAAAGGCTTACTGGGCTGGTCTTTCTTGACTTTCATCAGTTCATTAGGTTTCAAAGAAGTCAGTGTGACTTTCTTTCCACTTATACTCAAAGAATACGAGTTCATACGACCATCATGAAGAACATAATTATCAAATAACCATGGTCGACCCAACAAAATATGACAAGCATCCATAGGTACAACATCACAAACAATTTTATCTTGATAAATAGATCCAATGGAAAAAGGAATAGTAACTTGTCTGTTGACTTTTACCTCTGATCCTTCACTTAGCCATTGTAACTTGTATGGACGAGGGTGCTTAACTGTAGGTAGTGCCAGTTTCTCTACCATGTAAGTTGAAGCAGCATTAGCACAACTCCCACCATCAATGATCAGGTCACAAACTTTCCCTTTGACTGTGCATCTGGAGTGAAAAATGTTCTCCCTCTGGGCAGTATCAGTGGTAACTTCATCAGTATGCATCACTCTTCTGACAACCAACATTTCTCCAACATCTGCACCAACATAAGACTCTTCATCTTCTTCTTCGTCATACACTGGCTCACCTTCTTCAGTGTCAACATCTGGCAAACATTCAATTTCTCTGGCAGTCAAGGCTCTTTGATTAGGACACTGGGCCTGGAAGTGACCAAAGCCATGGCACTTGAAACATTTTCTTCCAACTGGTTCTTTTGATCCTCCAGTTTCTTTCTCTTTGCCTCTGAAGGATTTCTGAACAGTTTCAGTAAATCTGGGAACTGGTTGACTGGCAACTGGTTGACTGGTAACTGGTTGACTTGCACTGGCAGGAACCTTACTGAATGACTTGTACGGAACCTTCCTCTTCAGTTGTCTTTCAATCTGGATAGCCATCTTGCATGCACCTTCATATGTCCAGATAGGCTGCAACTCAATCTTCTCAGTAATGGCAGCGTTTAGACCACCAAGAAATCTGGCAATGGTGTGCTCTTCAGTCTCATTCACACCAGTTCATGTCTTCAGATGCTCAAACTCTCTAATGTATTCCACAACTTCCTTGGCTCCTTGCTTCAGATTGTTCATCAGTAGATACTGATCTTGCTTGTACGACTGGGGAACAAACCTCTTCTGCATAACCTCCTTCAGTTTGGACCAGGTCTTGATCTTACTCTTGCCCTTGTACTCTCTTTCAGATTTCATGTTATCATACCAAGATGAAGCATATTTCTTCAGTTTAATAATGGCAACTTTGAAGCTTTTTCTATCATCATAACCTTTTATCTCCATAATCCTGTCCATCACCTGGACGCATTCAAAATACTCTTCTGGGTTAGAAGACCCAATAAAATCTGGTGGATCTATCTTAATATCCCTAGTTCATCAGAATCACTAGAGTTTCTAGGTGTACTATCAGATCTTATACTAGGACCTTGAGATTCAGAATCTCTTTCACTAGTAACAATATTTTCTCGATTAAATCTTAAACCACCATCTTCTAACATATGAACAACTCTACCAAGTGCCTCTTGTAGATCTTCAATCTGCTTATCTCTTCTAGCATTATTAGCTTCGTCTAAAGTCATATTTCTTCTAAACGCCATTTATAACCAACAAATAACTCACAATCAATAGATCTAAGCAAATAACTAATAGATCTAAACAATCAATCAACAGACCTAAACAAACCCTCAACAGATCTAAACAAACAATACCCCAACGGACAAAAAGATTAAGAAACCTTTTTCAAACCTGTCTCTGATACCAAATTTGATGCGTAAATCACGCGACAAACGACAGCGGAAGACTATTTTTGGTATTTTCTGGATTTTATATGAAATAAACAACTAAACGAGACAATAAAGTAAAATGATAGATAAAAGAATCCACCACCAAGACTCGTAAAGGCTAAGCCACCGGAATCAAGGATAAAGAAAACACTCCGCCCCACCACTACAACCGATAAAGGTCTAGCCACCACGATTATAGATAAAGGAAACCGAAGATTTAAAAGACCTCACCACAATATTTGATAAAGAACAAGTCACCACAAATATTGATAAAGGGGTCACTCCTAACCACCAAGATCAAAGATCTATAAAGGTAAAATAAGATTTGTAAGAAATAGAGGCTGCTCTATTAATTTTCATTCAACATCAACTACTTACATTGAGAGATAAAACCTCTATTTATAGCCACATGCTCTACCTAGGAATCATCGACAAAATTAAAATATTACAATAAAAGCTGTCATGTGCAAGCCACTAACTAGTTTGGACCAATAATACATGGACACGTAAGCTTCTAGAAACATTCCCCTGCAAGTGGTCCCATAATATTGTTAGAAACGTCACACGCGTCTTCCTTAACAACTGACATTCTTCTTTATTGGGCCAACAAACAACTTTAGTGGGGACTTTCTTATTTGGCAACTGGGACATAGATTTGGACCACCACTAGAGATAAAATCTGGAGCACTTCACTGGAGGACCTTCAGTAGTGGTCACTGGAGCATCCATCTGGAGCAGTCATCTGGAGCTTGCAACTGGAGGACCTTCAGTAGTGGTCACTGGAGCATTTATCTGGAGCAGTCATCTGGAGAAGTGTTACCACTGGTGACTGGACTGGTTCAGAAAAGACTTGTCTGAAATGGGCTACTGCTGGAAGGATCAACATGGCTTGTTCAGATTGCATGATCAGTTCAGTTGACTTCTTCAGTTCACTGGATTCCTCCAGTTTAGTGAATCTGGACATTTCCGCATCAGCCGCGGGATACAAGATGAAAACCAAACCAGATTTACCCACTCAACTTCAGCCCCCCTATGACGAAGCGCCTCCCAAACTTGGCTAGCCAGAAACTCAACTTCTTTACCAGTCTCAGTACGCCAAACCAATTTGTCTTGCTTACCAGGAACAAGAGTAGGAGCCATACAATTTATGAGAACTGGGAAAAGATCATACCAAGCGCTAGGCCATTTCCAAACTCCATCCTGGATAATGTCTGCAAGAGTGGACTCCATAGAGAAACCAGCACTTTTTATAACCCTTGGAGTAATGAATTCGCTAAGTGGACTCACCATATCCCATTTAGCAAACCAGGCTGAAGTCGACCTGCCATCGCCAATGGACGACCATACAAAAGGGCGAATGACACTCCTAAGCTGTAAAATTTTACGCCAGCCCCAAGACATACCCGCTCGTTGTGGAATATCCCAGAAATTTCGCCCTTTCAGCTTATACGAATGAATCCACCTGACCCATAATGAATTCTTGTCATTAATCAGTCTCCAAACATGCGACGTCATAAGGGCTTTATTGACATCTGTGATTCGTCTGATGCCCAAACCTCCTTCATATTTCGGTACACATATAGATTTCCAAGCCACTTTCGCTTTACCTTTAACCATATCCCCTTGACACCATAGGAAGCCCCGCATTTTCTGTTCTAATTCAGCTATAACACGAGCAGGTAATATAAAAACAGATGCCCAGTAGTTATGTAAGGAAGAAAGAACTGACTTAATTAACTGTAAGCGACCAGCAAAAGACCACCTTGTTCCTCCAACTAGTTATCCTTTTTTCCATTCTTTCCACAAGAGGAGCACAATCTTGATACACTAACCTGCTCGAAATCAAAGGGACCCCCAAATAGCGAACCGGAAGTGTACCAACTTCAAATTTCATGATATCCATAATCGCCGTCTTCACTTGGTCCTTAACGTTACAGAAAAAAGCCGTACTCTTCTGCAAGCTCGGGACAAGTCCAGACATATCCTTGAACTCATTCAGAACATCAATAATCATCTTCGCTGAAGTAATATCACCATAAGCAAACAAAAGCAAGTCATCCGCAAAACAAACATTAATTATATTTTCCTTTTCACACCTGGTATGGAACTTAAAATCAGAAGTCCTAGCAGATCTTTGCAACATACGAGACAAAACCTCCATAACAATAGTGAATAAGTATGGAGAAATAGGATCACCCTGTCTTAGACCCCTTTTCCCTTGAAAGAAACCATGAAGCCAGTGGGGTAGGTATTGGTGCAGTTTTAGTACAGGCAGAGCGTCCAGTGGCTTATTTCAGTGAAAAACTTAATGGTTCCAAACTGAAGTATAGCACATATGACAAAGAATTATATGCAATCATCCGTGCTATCAATCACTGGTCACATTATCTGAAGCCTAAACAGTTTGTCTTATTTTCTGATCATGAAGCACTGAAGTTCATTAATGGTCAACACAAGCTTAATGCCAGACATGCAAAATGGGTGGAGTTTTTGCAGTCTTATTCTTTTGTTTCTAAGCACAAAGCTGGGGTAGCTAATGTTGTTGCTGATGCACTTTCTAGAAGATATTCATTGTTAATCCTGGGAGCCCTTGATTCTTTTAAAAAGATGACAGGTCTAATTCCGAGTACTCAGAAAAGCACAGTTTTCTTCTGCAATGTGCCTGATTTGATTAAAAATTCTATTTTGAATATCATGCCTTTTGAAGAAGGTAAACTCCATGTTCGATACTTAGGTGTTCCTCTCATTTCTTCAAGACTTTTATATAAAGATTGCAAAATTTTGATTGAAAGAATTGAGAAAAGAATTATGGATTGGAGGAACAAGTTCCTTCATTTGCAGGAAGAGTGCAACTGATTATGTCTGTTCTTTCTTCTATGTATACGTATTGGTCGTCGGTTTTCATTCTCCCATCTAGAATCATGGCTGATCTGGAGAAGACCATGCGTGGATTTCTTTGGTGTCAGGGTCCTATGAAAACAGGTAAGGCTAAGGTTTCTTGGAAAGCTTTATGTGTGCCAAAATATGAAGGAGGTTTAGGATTGAGGAAAGTGTCCGAAATGAATAAAGCTTTAATCTTCTCATGTGTGGAGCATTGTATCTCATAGAAAATCACTTTGGGTGGATTGGATTTATGATCATAAACTTAGAGGAAGATGCTTTTGGGATATACCTAGTCGATCAACAGATAGTTGGAGCTGGAGAAAAATTCTATCTTTAAGGACTCTAATCCGTCATTTCATTTGGAAACAGCTAGGGGATGGACAAGATACGTCAGCTTGGTATGACACTTGGAGTGATATAGGACCTTTATCAAATGTACTTCGACCGCAGGACATCCGGAGGGCTGGAATATCACTTCAATCAAAAGTGGCTGATATTCATAGGAATGGGGAATGGATTTGGCCATCTAATTGGCTCGATTCTTTTCCCATTTCATCTAACATTTCGAATTTAGTTTTGCAGGAAAATAAAAAAGATGAGCTAGTCTGGAAGGTTGCACATGAAGATAAACCTTTTTCTTCTTCCATGGTGTGGGACACAATTAGGAGTCGAGAACAACCGGTTGATTGGGTTAAGGCTGTATGGTTTACACAATGTATACCACGACATGCCTTCAATTTATGGCTTATTATGTGTAGGAAGTTACTCACTCAAGACCGAATCCTACAATGGCCACCTACTCGAAGAAAGAACATGAATATGATGTGTTGCTCGCTTTGCAAGGCTAATTTTGATTCGCATTCACATTTGTTTTTCTATTGCTCATATTCTTCACAGGTTTGGGATGCAGTTAAAAGTGATGCAAATATGCCATCTACCTCGAATGCCTGGGATGACATCACAACTGAGTTGATTGCACATGCTAAATCCCGCTCTATAACTCATGTTGTTGGAAGACTAGTTGTTGCAGCCACTACTTATTTTATCTGGCAGGAGAGAAACAACAGAATGTTTGCTAATCATGCTCGCCCACCTGACATTTTATCCAATCTCATTAAAGATACTGTTCGTTCAAGATTATGGAGATTGAAGTTTAAAAAGATAGCTTGAGTTGTTTCTACACTTGAGGCTTGGAAGATTCGGGGTGACTATTTTGTTCAATGATGGCTGTTTATCTAGTATATGTTTAGATAGCCTATCTCTAAATGTTTTGTTTCGTTTAGAATAGGCTTGTTTTGCTTGCTTTAAGCTGATTTTCCTTGTATTTCTTGTTAACATATATAGGGCATGTCCTATATATGAACTAGTACGATAACTTAGTCGTACTACTTGTTTTGTAATGTTTTTGGGTGATATAAAAGTTAACGGGGACAACCCCATTTACCCAAAAAAACAAAAAAAAGATATTCATTGTTATCCATTTTGGAAGCAAGAGTTCTTGGATTTTCTTTCATCAAGGAGTTATATGTTGCTGATCGTCTCACTGAAGCTAATCAGAAAGGACCATTTTTTGTCCAAGATGATTTCTTATTCAAGAGTGGTAAGTTGTGTATTCCAAAGGGTTCTATTAGGGATTTATTGATAAGGGAAGCACATGGAGGAGGTCTGGCTGGCCATTTTGGTATTAATAAAACTGGAGAAATCCTCACTGAACATTTCTACTGGCCAAGTTTACTGAAAGATGTTCAGAATATAATCAGTCGTTGTCCAACTTGTCACCAGGCGAAGGCTACTTTTCATAAAGGATTGTATACTCCTCTTCCAGTTCCAAACCAGCCATGGGAAGATCTTAGCATGGATTTCATTGTTGCACTGCCCAGAACCCAGAGGGGAAAAGATTCAATAATGGTGGTTGTTGATCGTTTTTCAAAAAGGGCACATTTCGTTCCTTGCAACACCACAAGTGATGCTTCAGCAGTGGCAAATTTATTTTTCAATGAGATTGTTCGTTTGCATGGGTTTCCAAAAACAATTGTGTCAGACAGAGATGTAAAATTCTTAAGTTATTTCTGCAAGACCTTATGGAGATTGATGGGTACCAGATTAATGTTCAGTACTTCTCATCATCCTCAAACTGATGGACAAACCGAAGTCACTAATAGAACAATTGGTATGCTGTTAAGAGAACTGGTGAAGAAGACACTGAAGGATTGGGATCTGAAGCTTGCTCATGCTGAGTTTGCCTTCAATAGAGCTCCTAATTATTCTACCAGTAAATCACCATTTGAAATCTGTTATGGTGCCAATCCTTTGACTCCCATTGACTTGATTCCATTTTCGATTGAACCAAGGGTAAGTGTTGAAGCTGAAACCAGAGCTAAAGAAATCAAGAAGATTCACCAGCAAGTAAAGACCAGAATTGAGAAGGCAAATGCAGAATACAAGGCCAGAGTGAACAAGCATCGAAAACAACCCAGTTTTGCACCAGGTGATCTAGTTTGGGTACATCTTAGAAAAGAAAGATTCACAACAAGAAGAAAGAACAAGTTGATGCCCAGAGCTGAAGGACCATTCAAGATTCTGGAGAGATATGGTGATAATGCATACAAGGTTGAGTTACCTGGAGATATGACAGTTTCAAGTACTTTTAATGTTGGTGATCTCATGCCTTATTTGGATGATGAGTACCTCGAGGACTTGAGGACAAGTCCCTTTTTAGAGGAGGAGAATGATGCGGAAATGTCCAGGTTCACTGAACTGACTGACACCTGTGAACTGGAGAAATCAACTGAACAGAAAGGTGGAACTGAACTGTTAATGCCATCTGAACATGCCATGTTAATTCTGCCAGCAGTGGCCCATTTCAGACAATTCTTCACTGAACCAGTCCATCACCAGTAGTAACACTTCTCCAGTGGCAAAGAGCTCCAGTGACAACCAGCAGTGATCCACCAGTGAAGATGACCACTGAAGAACTCCAGTGACGAGCTCCAGTCCAGTCTCCAGTATGGATGCTCCAGTTTTAAGTCACCAGTTTCTAATAAATAAATTTGTTTCAGTCACATGTTTGTGGGCCCAATAAAGGAGTGTGCTTGACAGCTGTTGATGGGGATAAGAGAGAAGCGTGTGACAACGTTAATCCTAACGGTTTGTGGGTCCTTGTGCAGAAGGAATCTTTCTAGAAGCACAGTCTGTCCATTTCCTATTGGTTGATAAGTTAGTGGTTGTCCTTAGCACATGACAGCCTTTATTTATTTTATATTATTATTGTATTTTCCTTATTTTAGAAAATAGCATGTGTGGCTATAAATAGGGGCTCTTTTTCTCATTGTAAGGAGAGTTGATGATTGAATTAAATTAATAAAGCAGCCTCTATTTCTTAACAAAAATCTTCATTTACCTTTATAGATCTGAGATCTTGGTGGTTTGAAGTGACCCCTTTATCTATAGTCGTGGTGGCTCGTTCTTTATCGATTATAGTTGTGAGGTCTTTAAATCTTCGATTCCTTTATCTATGTTTGTGGTGGCTAGACCTTTATCAAACATAGTGGTGGGTTGGAGTGTTTCCTTTATCCTTGATTCCGGTGGCTCGTCCTTTACGAATCTTGGTGGTAGATTCTTTATCTATCATTTATTTTGTTGTTTTGTTTTGTTCGTTTTGTGTTCATAAAATCAGAAAATACCAAAAATAGTCTTCCGCTGTCGTTTGCCGCGCGATTTACGCATCAGCAACGCATCCAAACGAGGAATCGGGCATTGAATTAAGACCGGGAATAAGTCCTGCCAAGCAGTAGGCCACTTCCAGCTGCCCTCTTCGGTGAGATATGAAACAGAATTCTTTAGAGAAAAACCTGCTCTATAAATGTCCCTTGGAGAAAGGTAACTAATAAAAGGCCCAATGTCACACCATCGATCAAACCACATAGATGTCGAGTTCCCATTTCCAATTTTATGTCGTATAAAAGGTCGAACTATCCCTTTGCAAACGCGACCCCGACTCTCATGAACATTCATTTTTTGAATGTAATTATGCCTCACAGGTTTGGAACCAGGTGAAGCACTTGGCTATGATGCAGCATGTGTCGTGTAAATGAGAAGACATCACCATCTTTTTGATGAACAAGGGATCGAAGCTAACTAGGATTGTCATTGGCAAGCTTCTTGTTGCTGCTACGACGTATTATATATGGCAAGAGAGAAATAATAGATTATTTACTCCTCATGAGCGACATGTTCAGCAGTTGAGTGATTGCATTGTGAATACAGTACACCTGAAGTTAGTAACCATGAAGTTTAAGAAGAAGACTAAAGGCTTGAGTGTCCTCGATGGCTGGAAATTACTAGAGACGTAGTCATCTGATTACTTCCTATTTGCATATTAGTGTCTTGTTTTGTATTGTTTATTTTATCTAGCTAGTATGCATAGCAGGTCTCTAGGTGTTTATTTTATTTTGTTATAGCTTGTTAGCGTGTTCCACATACATATGGGCAGGGTATGAATTAGTTTGACATTTATGTCATTCTACTTGTATTAACTGTTTTTGGGTGATGTATAAAAGCTGACCGGGGTTTAAATTCCCTTTTACCAAAAAAAGACCGAACTATATGTCTCATTTTCAGTATTTTAAGCCAGCCCCAACTCATACTACCTCGTGGTTGTACATTCCATGAATTCTCACCTTTCAATTTATAGGATTGCACCCACTGTCCCCATGAGGATTTACGATTGCTAATGATGTTAAAAATATGTTTTGTCATGAGTGCCTTATTCACATCAGCTATCCTTCTAACACCGAGACTACCATCATATTTAGGAACAGAAATCCCTGACTAGAAAACCTTAGCTATACATTGCCATAAAAATGCCCTTATTTTTTGTTCTAATTCAGAAATGATCCAAGAAGGAAGAATAAAAATGGAATTTACCAATTGTAGTCTTCCCGCAAAAGAAAGAGTTTTGTTACGCCAATCTATAATTCTCTTCTCAAGTCGTTCCACAAGTACTTTACAATCCTTGTACACTAGCCTTGTCGAGATAAGAGGGACGCCTAGATATCTTACCGGGAGGATTCCTTCTTCAAATGGAATTATCCCCAAAATAGCTTGTTTCACTTGATCATTCACATTGCAAAAGAAGACAGTGCTCTTGGGTATGCTAGGAACTAAACCGGACATATCTTTAAAATTAACAAGCGAATCCATAATCATTTGTGCAGATCTCCTATCACCCAGTGCAAATAGAAATAAGTCATCTGCAAAACAAACATTAATAATTCGCTGTTTCACACAGCTATTATGGAATCGAAAGCCAGGGTTTGATACAACCGAATGTTGAAGAAAGTGCGTCAAGACTTCCATAACTAGTATAAATAGATATGGGGTCCTTTCCTTAAACCCCGTTTACCTTCAAAAAAACCATGTAAATTACCATTAACACTGATAGAGAATGTCGGGGTAGAAACACAAGCCATAACCCAAGCAACCAGCTTAGGATGAAACCCAAACCGTAGCAAAATGGTTCGCAAGAACCTTCAGTCAACCTTGTCATATGCTTTTTGAATATCGACTTTAAATGCGCATATAGGAGGACCTCTATTGAGATGATAATTATGCATAAGTTCCTGTGTGAGGAGGATATTATCAGAAATGCTGCGACCCGGGATAAAAGCTGATTGGTTTATAGAAACCACATCAGCCAAACCTTCCTTTAACCTGTTTGTTAGGATCTTGCTAATACATTTATAGATGACATTACAACAAGATATCGATCGGTAATCATTTTTTTCCGGTAAAAGGCCGTCACCCCTTGTAAACTTGTATAAATAATCACAATAATAACAGGCAACATGGCAGAAATGCCAGTTGGCTTACAACGTCCATGCTAATAAAGCAAAACATAGAAAGAAACAGAGTGATGCAACACTCTCAAAAGATCTACCTAGGTTTACAACCTCGAAACAACTAGGAAATTAAGAAAGAGACTTGATGCGAATATGATCCCACTCGCTGAACTGACTAATTCCAGTCAGCTAGAAGGGGTCGCTGAAGGGAGTCAGCTGGAAGGGGTCGCTGAAGAGAGTCAGCTAGGAGGGGTCGCTGGCAACAATCTACTGGCAGCGAGCATTGGACTGAAGATGCCTCCAGAACAAGCCATGCTCATCTTACCAGCGATAGCCCATTATGGACAAGCCTTCGCTGACAAACAACCTCAAATTGTTACTTTACTCCAGTGGCAAGTCCCTCCTTGATCAATAAAAGTCATCAGCGAGCAATTCCAATCAGCATACTTCAGCTGCCACGTCACCAGTTCTAGAAGGTCTTGGATAAGGATGTGTGCGCGTGAGACAGTAACATCTCTAACGGTATTATGGGACCACTTGCAGGGGAATGTTTATGAAAAGCCACGTTGTCCATTTCCTATTGGCCAAACCCAATTAGTGGCTAGCATTTGACAGCTTTTTTTTATTGTATTTTCGTTAAATCCTAGGTAGAGCATGTGGCTATAAATAGGGGTTTATTTCCTTGTAAAAGGCAGTTTTTTTGGTTATCAAGTTGAATGAAAAGAACACTTTCTTTTCCTTATTAAATCTTCTTATTACCTTCATAAATCGTTGTTTTATTTGGGTGTTTGGAGTGATCCCTTTATCTTTAATTGTGGTGGCTCGTCCTTTATCAATTAAAGTGGTGAGATCTTAAATCTTCGATTCCTTTATCTTTAATCGTGGTGGTTCATCCTTTATCGATTATAGTGGTGGGTTGGAGTGTTTCTATTATTTGATTCCGGTGGCTCGTTTCCTTTATGAATCAAGTATTAGATTCTTTATCTATCTTCATTGTTATTGTCTTGTTGTTTTGTTTCATTAAAACCCAGAAAATACCAAAAATAGTTATTCCCGCTGTGCTAGTTTCGTTGTCTAATTCCATTGTGCTTGGATTCGCGTGACTATCACATCAATTTGGTATCAGAGCCAGGTTTACAAAAGGTTTCTTAATCTTTTGGGTCTTGTTGTTTGTTTAGATCTCGTTTCGATTTAGTCAGATCTAAGTTTGTTTTGTTTAGATCTATTGATTGATTGAGTTGTTGTTGATTATAAATGGCAGATAGACGAGATATGACTTTAGAAGAAGCTCATAATGTTAGGAGAGATAGGCAGATTGAAGATCTACAAGAAACACTTGGTAGGGTTCTTAATCTATTAGAAGATGGTGGTTTAAGGATGAATAGGGAACGTGTTGTAAGAGATGATGCGTCTCAAGGTCCTAGTGAGAGATCTGATAATACACCCAGATCTTCTAGTGATTCTGAGGAGTCTAATCAATCTAGAAGAAGGCATAGGAGACATAAGGTTGACGATACTAGAGATATTAAGATAGATCCACCAGATTTTGTTGGTTCATCAAACCCAGAGGAATATTTTGAATGGGTTCAGGTGATGGATAGGATTATGGAAATAAAAGGTTATGATGATAGAAAGAGTTTTAAGGTTGCCATTATTAAGCTTAAAAAGTATGCTTCATCTTGGTATGATAATATAAAATCTGAAAGGGAATATAAGGGTAAGAGTAAAATCAAGACCTGGTCGAAACTGAAGGAAGTTATGCAGAAGAGATTTGTTCCTCAAACTTACAAGCAAGATCAGTATCTACTGATGAATAATCTGAAGCAAGGTGCTAAAGAAGTGGTAGAGTATATCAGGGAGTTTGAGCAGCTGAAGACAAGAACTGGTGTCAAAGAAACTGAAGAGCATACTATCGCCAGATTCCTTGGTGGGTTGAATGCTATCATTGCTGAGAAGATGGAATTACAGCCCATCTGGACTTATGAAGGTGCATGCAAGCTGGCCCTCCAGATTGAAAAGCAGCTGAAGAAGAAGGTTCAGTACAAACCTTTCACTAAGGTTACTTCTAGCTCCAGTCAACCAGCTACCAGGCCTAATGAAACTGTTCAGAAACCCTTCAAAGGAAAGGAGAAAGAAACTGGAGGATCAAAAGAACCAGTAGGGAAGAAATGTTTCAAGTGCCATGGATTTGGTCATTTCCAGGCCCAGTGTCCCAATCAGCGAGCACTGACTATCAGGGAAATAGAAAGTTTACCAGAGGCTGACACTGAGGAAGAAGAAACAGTGTACGATGATGATGATGGCGCTGAAGAAACATATGTAGGTGCTGATATTGGGGAGATGCTGGTGGTCAGAAGAATGATGCACGTTGATGAAGTCACTGCTGATAAGGCTCAGCGAGAGAATATCTTCCACTCAAGATGTACTGTCAAAGGAAAGGTATGCAGTCTTATCATTGATGGAGGCAGTTGTGCTAATGCTGCTTCAACTTACATGGTTGAAAAACTAGGGTTACCTACACTGAAACATCCCCGTCCTTACAAGCTTCAATGGCTCAGCGAGGGAACAGAGGTAAAGGTTACTCGACAAGTTACTATTCCATTCTCCATTGGTCATATTTATCAGGATGAGATTGTTTGTGATGTTGTCCCTATGGATGCGTGTCATTTGTTGTTGGGAAGGCCATGGTTGTTTGATAAGCATGTATTTCATAATGGTCATTTAAACTCTTATTCATTATTTGTAAATGGGAAAAAGATCACCCTAACTTCTTTGAAACCCGACGAGCACTCAAAAACCAAGGTGATGGATCAGCGAGACAAGGCCTTGTTCATGACCCAAACCGAAGTTGAAAAAGAACTCGCTGATGGCACCTCAATAATGATGTTGCTGATGGTTGAGCTTACTGATAAGAAGGGACTCGCTGACATTGCCAGTTTAGTCAAACCCTTGCTGAAAGGATATGCTGACGTATTTCCTGAAGAATTGCCCTCTGGTTTGCCTCCTATTAGGGGTATTGAACACCAGATTGATCTAATTCCAGGATCAATCCTTCCAAACAAAGCTGCTTACAGATGTTCACCTAGTCTAGCTAAAAGCACGGCTTTCTTTTGTAATGTCCCTGATCGTATTAAGAGGGCTATTTTGGAGATCCTCCCATTTGAAGAAGGCTTTCTTCCGATTCGTTATCTTGGTGTTCCACTTATTTCATCTAGACTTTTACACAAAGATTGCACAATTTTGGTTGAAAGGATGGAGGCTAGAATAAGTGATTAGAAGAACAAGTCTCTTTCGTTTGCTGGCAGGTTACAATTAATTAATTCAGTTCTCTCTTCCATGCATATTTATTGGGCTTCAGTTTTCATTCTCCCTGCTAGTATCATTTCTGATTTGGAAAAGAAGATGCGGGCTTTTTTATGGACTCAAGGACCCATGAGCAAAGGTAAAGCTAAGGTGGCATGGAAGGATTGTTGCCTTCCTAAGTATGAAGGAGGAATTGGAATTAAAAGAATTTGTGATGTTAACAAAGCTCTTATGACTTCTCATGTATGGAGTATCTTGAATAATCGAAAGTCTCTTTGGGTACAGTGGATTAATGTGCATAAACTCAAGGGAAGAAATTTCTGGGATGTCCCTTTGAAAGCTGGCTCAACATGGGGATGGCGTAAGCTTCTTCAATTGCGAGAAGTAATCCGACCACATATTAAGTATCTGATAGGGGATGGGTGTACTACTTCAGCTTGGTTTGATAATTGGGCTTCTATTGGCCCTTTATGTAAGTTTATTACATATAGAGAGATGACTAGAGCGGGATTTCGTCTTGATGCAACTGTTAATGATGTTCTAACTAATGGACGCTGGAAATGGCCAATTGCCTGGTTTGATCTATTTCCAGTGCTTATAAATGTTACTCCTCCTGTTCTTCGTCCTGCTGTTTCTGATAGAATTACTTGGTATGATAATAATGGGAAGGAAACTGGTTTTTCAGCCTCTTCCACATGGGAAACCATCCGAGTTAGAAGACCAGTTGTTCCTTGGGTTGCTCTTGTTTGGTTTGCACATAGTATTCCGAGGCACTCATTTCATGTCTGGCTTATTATGAGAGAAAAACTGAAGACTCATGATAAGATGAAGCAATGGGATGTTAGTGGTTCTACTAACTTAAATCTACTTTGTTGTTCCCTCTACAAGCGTGGACCTGATTCGCATCAACATTTATTTTTTGAATGTAATTACTCATTGCAGATTTGGAATTTGGTTCGCCCCTTAATGGGATTTCATGCGGTTCCAAACCGATGGACTGATATCACTTCAATGCTATTGTTGACATCAAAGCCTAATCTAGCCAAGACGGTTATTGCTAAGCTTCTGATTGCTGCTTCGGCTTATTACTTATGGCAAGAGAGAAACTCCAAATTATTTTCTCCTAAAGAAAGATCGGTTGCTCAACTACGTGATGTTATTGTGTCTACTGTCCGGATGAAGTTAGCCACTATGAAGTTCAAGAAAAAGATTCAAGGAAGAAGCATCCTAGAAGAATGGAAGTTGGATATCACGTAAACATTTATTAAACATCACTTTTATTGTTTTGCCATTAAGAAGTCATCAAGTCTTCTAAATGTGTCCCTCTGACAGGCCTTTGGATTTATCTAAGGGTAGGAGTCTCCATTTGGTTAGCCATTTTGAGCTCTTCACTGTGATGTGCATGTTTGAGATTTGGTTTCGATTTGGTAGAATGATAGAGGTTGATGTTTGATATTGGTTACTTACATATTAGAGGTGTATTATTAATGCTTTTGATGTTATTAGCCTTTTTTATGTATTGTTCAGCTAGGTCGTTTGTGACGTTATTGTTTCACATACATATGGCATGTCATATGTATGAATTAGTTTGGTACTTTGCCAACCTACTTGTAATAATCTTCTTTTGGGTGATTTATAAAAGCTTACCGGGGTTTAAATTCCCCTTTACCCAAAAAAAAAAATGAAGCTAAAGAGTTGCAGAGACAAGTCGATGAATTGGTTGAGAAGGGTTATGTGAGAGCAAGTATGAGTCCTTGTTCAGTACCAGCTCTCCTGGTCCCAAAGAAAGATGGTACGATGAGAATGTGTGTTGATAGCAGGGCCATCAACAACATAACCATTAAGTATAGATATCCCATTCCCAGATTGGATGATATGCTTGATGAGTTACATGGCTCCAGAGTATTTTCCAAGATTGATCTCAGAAGTGGCTATCACCAGATAAGGATGAAGGATGGAGACGAGTGGAAAACTGCTTTCAAGGTCAAGGGAGGGTTGTATGAATGGTTAGTTATGCCTTTTGGCTTATCTAATGCTCCCAACACTTTCATGAGACTAATGAACGAAGTTCTCAGGCCACTCATTGGTCAGTTTGTTGTTGTATATTTTGATGATATTCTGATATATTCAAAATCTGAAGCTGAACATGTTAATCATCTGAAGAGTGTATTTGAACTGTTGAGAAAACACCAGTTGTATGGGAAGCTGGAGAAATGTGATTTCTTGGTGGAAAGTGTGATATTTCTTGGATACGTTGTATCTAAGAATGGAATTTCAATGGATCCTTCGAAGGTTGAAGCAATTAAGTCCTGGCCAGCTCCTACAACGATCACTGAGGCAAGAAGTATTCATGGTCTGGCATCATTTTATAGAAGGTTCATCCGAAATTTCTCAACTGTTGTAGCTCCCATTACTGATTGCCTCAAGAAAGGTGTGTTTGAATGGCCTAAGTCAGCTCAGAGTGCCTTTGAATTGCTGAAAGAAAAACTCAGTTCAGCACCAGTCCTGTCCTTACCAAATTTTGAATTATTATTCGAATTGGAGTGTGACGCTAGTGGAGTTGGTATTGGTGCTGTCCTTGTTCAAGAAAAGAGACCAGTCGCATACTTCAGTGAAAAGTTGAATGGTTCGAAGCTGAAGTACAATACGTATGACAAAGAATTCTATGCTATCATCAGGGCTATCAATCATTGGTCACACTATCTGAGGCCCAAGCAGTTTGTTTTATATTCTAATCATGAAGCGCTGAAGTACATCAATGGTCAGCATAAGTTAAATTCAAGGCATGCAAAGTGGGTGGAATTTTTGCAGTCTTATTCGTTTGTGTCTAAACATAAAGCTGGGGTAGAGAATGTTGTTGCTGATGCACTATCAAGAAGATATTCAATGCTTTCCATTTTGGAAGCAAGGGTTCTTGGGTTCTCTTTTATCAAAGAGTTGTATGCTGCTGATACAGATTTTGCTGGTCACTTCACTGATGGTTCCTCCAAAGGATCATATTTCGTGCAAGAAGGGTTTTTATTTAAAAATGGAAGGTCGTGTATTCCTAAGGGCTCAATTCGAGACTTGCTGATAAGAGAAGCTCATGGCGGAGGACTCTCTGGTCATTTTGGTATTACTAAGACTGCTGACATCCTCAACGAACATTTCTATTGGCCATGTCTGCTGAAAGACGTCCAGACTATCATCAGTAGATGCTCAACTTGTCATCAGGCCAAGGCAATTTTTCACAAAGGTTTGTACACTCCTCTTCCAGTTCCAAGTCAACCGTGGGAAGATCTGAGCATGGATTTCATTGTTACTTTACCCAAAACCCAGAGAGGAAAAGATTCTATCATGGTGGTGGTTGACAGATTCTCAAAAATGGCCCATTTCATTCCTTGTAACACCACTAATGATGCCTCAGCAGTAGCCAATTTATTCTTCAAAGAAATTGTCCGTCTTCATGGAATCCCCAAAACCATTGTTTCTGATAGGGATACAAAATTTCTGAGTTATTTTTGGAAAACTTTGTGGAGATTGATGGGAACTAAGCTCCTGTTCAGCACTTCTCATCACCCCCAAACTGATGGCCAGACTGAAGTTACTAACAGGACCATTGGGATGTTATTAAGGACGCTGGTGAACAAGACGCTAAAAGATTGGGATCTAAAGCTCGCTCATGCTGAGTTCGCTTTTAATAGAGCCCCCAACCACTCAACCACCAAGACTCCATTTGAAGTTTGTTATGGTACCAATCCTTTAACTCCCATTGATTTAATTCCTTTTTCAATTGAGCCAAGAGTAAGTGTTGATGCTGAAGAGAAAGCTAAGGAAATCAAAAAAATACATCAGCAAGTAAAGACAAAAATTGAGAAAGCAAATGAAGAATACAAGGCCAGAGCTAATAAGCATCGTCAGCAGCCTAGTTTTGCACCTGGCGATCTTGTTTGGGTGCATCTCAGAAAAGAAAGATTTCCTTCCAAAAGAAAGAACAAACTGATGCCAAGAGCTGAAGGACCATTCAGAATACTGGAAAAGTTCGGTGACAGCGCGTACAAGGTTGAATTACCAGGAAGCATGTCAGTTTCAAGCACTTTTAATGTTGGAGATTTGATGCCTTACCTTGAAGATGAATATCTCGAGGACAAGTCCTATTTTAGAGGGGGAGAATGATGCGAATATGATCCCACTCGCTAAACTGACTAATTCCAGTCAGCTAGAAGGGGTCGCTGAAGGGAGTCAGCTGGAAGGGGTCGCTGAAGAGAGTCAGCTAGGAGGGGTCGCTGGCAACAATCTACTGGCAGCGAGCATTGGACTGAAGATGCCTCCAGAACAAGCCATGCTCATCTTACCAGCGATAGCCCATTATGGACAAGCCTTCGCTGACAAACAACCTCCAATTGTTACTTTACTCCAGTGGCAAGTCCCTCCTTGATCAATGAAAGTCATCAGCGAGCAATTCCAATCAGCATACTTCAGCTGCCACGTCACCAGTTCTAGAAGGTCTTGGATAAGGATGTGTGCGCGTGAGACAGTAACATCTCTAACGGTATTATGGGACCACTTGCAGGGGAATGTTTCTGAAAAGCCACGTTGTCCATTTCCTATTGGCCAAACCCAATTAGTGGCTAGCATTTGACAGCTTTTTTTTATTGTATTTTCGTTAAATCCTAGGTAGAGCATGTGGCTATAAATAGGGGTTTATTTCCTTGTAAAAGGCAGTTTTTTTGGTTATCAAGTTGAATGAAAAGAACACTTTCTTTTCCTTATTAAATCTTCTTATTACCTTCATAAATCGTTGTTTTATTTGGGTGTTTGGAGTGATCCCTTTATCTTTAATTGTGGTGGCTCGTCCTTTATCAATTAAAGTGGTGAGATCTTAAATCTTCGATTCCTTTATCTTTAATCGTGGTGGTTCATCCTTTATCGATTATAGTGGTGGGTTGGAGTGTTTCTATTATTTGATTCCGGTGGCTCGTTTCCTTTATGAATCAAGTATTAGATTCTTTATCTATCTTCATTGTTATTGTCTTGTTGTTTTGTTTCATTAAAACCCAGAAAATACCAAAAATAGTTATTCCCGCTGTGCTAGTTTCATTGTCTAATTCCATTGTGCTTGGATTCGCGTGATTATCACATCAAGACTGATGCCGAATAAGTGAGAAAGGCAAATCCCAAGAGGTAAGGAATCTTTCAACCCGTCATGTTTTCTTGAATCTGCAAGCGAGTAGCTTAAGACGAATCGTGTGAGTAATCACACCAAAAAGCTGATCCGCATTCCTTTTTTGTTGCCGAAACAATCTTGAAATTCTTTTGATGTGTAAATCACGCGACAAACGACAGCGGAAGACTATTTTTGGTATTTTCTGGATTTTATATGAAACAAACAATTAAACGAGACAATAAAGTAAAATGATAGATAAATAATCCACCACCAAGACTCGTAAAGGCTAAGCCACCGGAATCAAGGATAAAGGAAACACTCCGCCCCACCACTACAATCGATAAAGGTCTAGCCACCACGATTATAAATAAAGGAAACCGAAGATTTAAAAGACCTCACCACAATATTTGATAATGGACGAACCACCACAAATACTGATAAAGGGGTCACTCCCAACCACCAAGATCAAAGATCTATAAAGGTAAAAAAGATTTTGTAAGAAATAGAGGCTGCTCTATTAATTTCATTCAACATCAACTAACTGTTTTTTACAAGGAAAATAAACCTCTATTTATAGCCACATGCTCTACCTAGGAATTAACGAAATACAATAAAATATTCAAAAAGCTGTCATGTGCTACGGACCACCACTAATTAATTATCCAATGAAAAATGGACACGTAAAGCTTCTAGAAACATTCCCCCCTGCACGTGGTCCCACAATACCGTTAGTCACACGCTCCTTCCTTGACAGCTGTCATTCCTTCTTTATTGGACCCACAGATATAAGCCTTCAGTGGGGACTTTATTATCTGGACAATGGAACATAAATCTGGACTGCCACTGGTGGACCTTCAGTGTTGGTCACTGGAGCATTCATCTGGTGGACCTTCAGTGTTGGTCACTGGAGCATTCATCTGGAGCAAGCTACTGGACATCTTCACTGGTGGATTATCAGAGTTGGTCACTGGAGGATGTTGCCACTGGAGAAGTGTTACTACTGGTGACTGGACTGGTTCAGAAAAGACTTGTCTGAAATGGGCCACTGCTGGTAGAATCAACATGGCTTGTTCAGATGGCATTATCAGCTCAGTCTCCTTCAGCTCGGTTGACTTCTTCAGTTCGCTGGGTTCCTCCAGTTCAGTGAACCTGGACGTCTCTGCATCATCTTTCTTGCCAAATGAAATAACTGGTAGCTGCAAGGCTGAGTTTCGCCACAAAACTCTTAATAGATTTATGCTTTGCCATAGGAGTCATTCCATGAACCACAGAATCCCATGTAGTAGATACATTAGCTAATTCAACTTTCGTCTTGATAGAGTTCCACACCTGAGACGAGTATGGGCATTCAAAGAAGAGATGCTCATGCGAATCCGTCTGTAACTCGCATAGGGGACAACATAAACCAATAGAGGATTCGCTCACATCCCATTGCGACAATAAATCTTGTGTTTTTAACCTGCGTTTAAAAATAAGCCACAAAATAAAAAATGCTTAGGAATACTCTAAGTAAACCAAACAAGGTGAAACCAAGGAACACAAGCGTCTCTCGGCCGCAAATCCTCCCAAGCAGTGTGTACTGAAAATTCCTGAAGAATATTATTTCTATCCTTTGGTTGACTATTCAAGATCGGAACAGGTATATTATGGAACATAGGATTCCAATGTGAAGGCCATCTCCAATTACCATTAATAATAAGATCAGTAACCTTATCTTTTAATAAGAACCCCGAATTCGTGATTGTTCTTGCAGACAAAGATTCAGCAATTGGTCCATTAAGGCACCACGAGTCATACCAAGCTGAAGGCGTAGAGCCATTACCACTAACAAACCACAAATGCTTACGAACCAAAGGTCTAACCTGAAGAATCTTGCGCCAACTCCAAGATAAAGATCCCCGAAGTGGAACCTCCCATAATGTCTTATCCTTTAACTTGTAGGAGTGAATCCATCGAACCCAAAGAGAATCCTTTTTAGCAACAATATTCCAGATATGGTTAGAAATGAGGGCAACATTAAACGGTTCAATCCGACGAATACCCAACCCTCCTTCTTCTTTAGGCAAGCATACATCTTCCCAAGCAACCTTGGATTTGCCACGACCTTGATCTCCCGAGTTCCACAAAAAATTTCTCATCAATCTTTCAATCTCTTGTATAACTTGCATAGGTAAAATGAAAGCAGAGGACCAATAAACATGTAATGATGAGATAACAGAGTCAATCAGTTGCAAACGCCCTACAAAGGATAAAAACCTGTTTTTCCAACTTTGAATGCGCTTTTGAACACATTCTAGCAGCTCCTTACAATCACGATATCTAAGTCTAGAGGAAACCAAAGGGATGCCCAAATACTTAACAGGAAGTGTACCCTCCTCAAACGGTAACACATTAAGTATATCCAGTTTGATATGGTTTAAAACATTAAAGAAATATGCGGTACTTTTAGCCAAGCTAGGAATTAACCCCGAAACAAGCTTAAATTCATCCAACGCCCTAGACACCACCCTGGCCGATTCAACATCACCATGTATGAAAAGAAAGAGGTCATAAGTAAAGCAAAGGTTAATGATCTTTTGTTCATGACATTGCTTATGATAAGAAAATTGACCCGAATTTCGAACCTGTCTTTTAAGGATTAAAGATAACACTTCCATAACCAAAGTAAAAAGATACGGGGATAAAGGATCACCTTGTCGAAGCCCTCTTTTACCCTGAAAATATCCATGTGAAGAACCATTTATGCTCAGCGAAAAAGTAGTGGTCGAAACACACTCCATAATCCAAGAGACCATGCGCCGATGAAAACCAAACCCAAGCAGAATCTTTCTGAGAAAATTCCAGTCGACCGTATCATATGCTTTTTGAATATCCACTTTAAAAGCACATCTTGGAACACCTCTATCAAGATGATAATTGTGCATAAGTTCTTGAGTCAAAAGAATGTTATCAGTAATTCTTCTGCCCGGTACAAAGGCCGATTGATTATCACTCACCAAATCATGCAAACAATCCTTCATTCTATTCGACAATATTTTAGTAATACACTTAAAAAGTACATTACATAAAGAAATTGGACGAAAATCTGTTACTCTAGTCGGGGATTGTACCTTCGGTATTAATGCAATAATAGTATGATTGAGCTCCTTAAGCAAATTACCTGTGCTAAAAAATTCTTTCACATCATTTTTAACATCAACACTAATAATATCCCATAAGGCTTTGAAAAAAGCAGCCGAAAACCCATCCGGACCTGGAGATTTATCATCTCCCATAGAAAACAAAGCTTCTCGAACTTCCTCATCAGAAATCTCAGCAATCATTTCAATAGCTTTATCCTGTGATAGTCGATTACAAAATAGATCAATAGTGTTCAAATTAGCCACAGGAGCAGCTTGGCCAAGAAAGTGAGTGTAGTGCCCAATAAAAGCATGAGTAACATTCTCGCCATTAATCAAATTTCCATCGGAATCCGCAATCACATCAATTCTTCTTTGGGCCACTCTACTCTTCACAAAATTATGAAAATAGGCTGAATTAGAATCCCCAACTCTTAGCCATTCGATTTTTGCTTTTTGTTTAAGAAAACGTTCCTCATCTAGAAGTGCATCATTGTAAGCTTTAAGATAAGCAGCATGTTCCTCTCTTAAAAAGAAATTGAAAGGATCCAAATCTAAAGCACGTTGAACTTCATCCAATTCACTTCTAAGAACAGTGACATTATTATGCAAGTTACCTTTATCAAAAAGGAGTTTGCGAAGGGGTTTCTTCAAGCTTTTAAGCTTCTGAACCACACGAAACATAGAATAACCAGCAATGTCTTGTTCCCAAGTTGATGAGACCACCTGTTTAAAATCTGCAGAATGAATTATCACATTTGAAAATTTAAAAGGCTTTGGTGTGAACTTAGACCTCCTAGGAAGACGTAAGACAAGCAGGCGAGTGATCAGAAATTCTGTAGGGTTGAAAAACCGCTACAGCACCTACAAACATGTCCATGAATTCGGTATTGGCCATAATATGGTCAATTTTCTTTAACAACCCTTGATCACCTCTAGGTTTTTGATTCCAAGTAAAGTGTAACCCAACTTTATTAACGTCCGAAACTTCTAAATTCTCCACACATTCTTTGAATTCTCTCATGGCAATATCCATTTTCGAGCTTCCCACAGAGCTATCTTCCAAATTAAGAGCTGCATTAAAGTCCCCTAAGATACACCAAGGCTGACTATGAACAAAGGCTTTATGTACCTCCAAATTATTCCAAAGAACACGTCTCTGAGCATACCGGTTATGAGCATAAACAAACGAACACATAACAGCTTTCTTTTCATCTTTAAGTATGATCTGAGTGTGCATCACTTGATCCGTCTGCGACAAAAGCATTAAATCAACAACATTTAGATCCCACCCCAAGATAATCCCGGAGCCTTTTGAACATAAGCTAGCATTTGAAATCCAACACCATCTAACAAACACTTTAGAGCACAAATCTTGAAGTCGAGCAGAACTCACATGAGATTCCAAGATCGCACAAACACATAATTTATTTTCAGACACAATTTGCCGAACCTCCTTTTGTTTTGGGGGTTGGTTCATCCCCCTTATATTCCAGGATGCGATGTTATACATTGGGAATCGACTGAGCAGGAGTGCTTGCCCCTGTTTTGTTCAATTCCTTTGGTTCTTCAAAAATCACTTCATCATCATCACTATTTGAAAGAAAATCAGGAGGATTCTTCTTCAAATCAGAATCATTTTCCTTACCATCAGCTCTAATTCATTTCCAAAATCATCAACCCCCCATCTAGCACCGAATAAGGATTATTAACTTTAAGACCAAGTTTAGAGGCTAACATATTTAGAGGCTAACAAAACTGGTCTTCCCAGTTTAGAGGCTAACATATTTAATCCATCCTCAGTATAAGCCACAAGAGGGACGTCATAAAGTTTAACCCAAACAGGACATTTGTCATGTCTCTCTTTACCAATGAGACATTTGGTGTCCATTCATTCAGAAAAATAGGAGTGGACCTGATCATCCATGGTCCCTTTCTCCAACACTTGGTTCATGCCATCCTTTGAATCAAATTGAAAGAAAAAGAAATCAGCAGTATTCATCATTACTTTTTTAAGCCCAAATTTAGCCCCAGTGTTTTTACATACATTTCCACAACAGGAAAAGCAAGTCTATCTCCAAGAAAATAGCCATAAAGCGAATTAGACAAACGACTATTTACCTCAATCACAGATTGCATGGGAATCAACAAGTCAACTCCCTCAGCCTCCACATCAGAATTCAAAAATCTAAAGTTAGCTTTCCGGTTTGGAACATCCTTTTTCAATGTGGAAGCATATGAAGCTGGTGCTTTCTTAGGCTCTTCATTGCTACTTGATGCGTAAATCACGCGACAAACGACAGCGGAAGACTATTTTGGTATTTTCTGGATTTTATATGAAACAAACAACTAAACAAGACAATAAAGTAAAATGATAGATAAAAAGAATCCACCACCAAGACTCGTAAAGGCTAAGCCACCGGAATCAAGGATAAAGGAAACACTCCGCCCCACCACTACAATCGATAAAGGCCTAGCCACCACGACTATAGATAAAGGAACCGAAGATTTAAAAGACCTCACCACAATATTTGATAAAGAACGAGTCACCACAAATATTGATAAAGGGGTCACTCCTAACCACCAAGATCAAAGATCTATAAAGGTAAAGAAGATTTGTAAGAAATAGAGGCTGCTCTATTAATTTTCATTCAACATCAACTGCCTTACAAATGAGAGATAAACCTCTATTTATAGCCATGTGCTCTACCTAGGAATTAACGATGAAATAATAAAATAATACATAAAAGCTGTCATGTGCAAGCCACTAACTAGTTTGGACCAATAAGACATGGACACGTAATCTTCTAGAAACATTCCCCTGCAAGTGGTCCCATAATATTGTTAGAAACGTCACACGCGCCTTCCTTAACAACTGTCATTCTTCTTTATTCTTGGACCCACAAACAACTTCAGTTAAAAACAAACTTTATTATAGACAACTGGAGCATTTATCTGGAGCACTTCACTGGCGGCCTTCAGTATCCACTACTGGAGCCCTTCAGAATTGATTTTCACTGGTGCTCGTCAGATGCAACTGGAGCTCGTCAGATGCCACTGGTGATAATTCCCATTGGAGCAAGGTCACTACTGGAGACTGAGTTGTTTCAGTAAAAAGATGGTTAAAATGTGATACAGCTGGCAAAATTAACATTGCTTGTTCAGACTGCATGGTTCGCTCAGATTCCTTCTTCAGTTTAGTCAACTGCTTTTCTCCAGATTCCTCCAGCTCAGCTTCAGTCAAACTTGGTTCATTGAATCTGGACATTCCCAGAATCTTGAATGGACCGTCAGCTCTGGGCATCAGTTTGCTTTTTCTCTTGGCTGGAAATCTTTCCTTTCTGAGATGCACCCAAACAAGATCACCTGGTGAAAAACTGGGCTGCTTCCTGTTCTTGTTTGCCTTGGCCTTGTAACTGGCATTTGCTTTCTCAATTCTGGTCTTCACTTGTTCATGAATCTTCTTGATTTCTTTTGCTCTGGTCTCTGCTTCAACACTTGCCTTTGGTTCAATCGAAAAAGGAATTAAATCAATAGGAGTCAGTGGATTGACACCATAACAAACTTCAAATGGGGATTTACTGGTGGAATAATTTGGAGCTCTATTGAAGGCAAACTCAGCATGAGCAAGCTTCAGATCCCAATCCTTCAGCGTCTTCTTCACCAGTGTTCTCAATAACATACCAATTGTTCTGTTCGTGACTTCAGTCTGTCCATCAGTCTGAGGATGGTGAGACGTACTGAACATCAATCTGGTACCCATCAGTCTCCATAGAGTCTTCCAGAAATAGCTTAAAAACTTCACATCTCGATCAAAAACAATGGATTTAGGAATTCCATGTAATCTGACAATCTCCTTAAAGAACAAATTCGCTACAGTTGAAGCATCATTTGTTGTATTACAAGCAACAAAATGAGCCATTTTTGAGAATCTATCAACAGCAACCATTATAGAATCTTTTCCCCTCTGGGTTCTGGGCAGTGCAACAATAAAGTCCATACTGAGATCTTCCCAAGGTTGGTTTGGAACTGGAAGAGGAGTGTACAAACCTTTGTGAAATGTTGTCTTTGCCTGGTGACAAGTTGGACAGCGACTGATAATACTCTGGACGTCCTTCAGTAGACTTGGCCAGTAGAAGTGTTCAGTCAGAATCTCTCCAGTTTTGTTAATTCCAAAATGTCCAGCTAGACCTCCTCCATGTGCTTCCCTTATTAATAAATCTCTTATTGAACCCCTTGGAATGCACAACTTACCATTCTTGAATAAGAAGCCATCTTGAACAGTGAATGGTCCTTTCAGATTAGCTTCAGTAATTTTCTCAGAAAAATCTGGATCAGCAGCATATAACTCCTTTATGAAAGAAAATCCAAGTACTCTTGCTTCCAGAACTGATAATAAAGAATATCTTCGTGATAGTGCATCAGCAACAACATTGCAAACTCCAGCCTTGTGCTTTGAAACAAATGAATAAGACTGCAAGAACTCTACCCACTTTGCATGTCTGGCATTAAGCTTTTGCTGACCATTTATAAACTTTAGTGCTTCATGATCAGAAAACAATACAAACTGTTTCGGCTTCAGATAATGTGACCAGTGAGTGATAGCACGAATAATTGCATAGAATTCTTTGTCATAAGTACTATACTTCAGTTTAGACCCATTCAGTTTCTCACTGAAGTATGCAACTGGACGACTACTTTGCACCAGTACTGCACCAATACCCACACCACTTGCATCACATTCAAGTTCAAATAACATGTCAAAATCTGGCAAAGATAGAACTGGAGCTGAACTGAGCTTCTCCTTCAGTGACTCAAACGCCAGTTGAGCTGAACTTGGCCAGATGAACACACCTTTCTTCAGACAGTCGGTAATTGGAGCTACAACTGTAGAGAAATTCTTGATAAATCTTCTATAAAATGATGCCAGTCCATGAAAACTTCTAGCTTCAGTGATGGTTGTAGGAACTGGCCATGACTTGATAGCATCAACCTTCGAAGGATCCATAGAAATTCCATTCTTGGACACAACATACCCCAGAAATATAACACTGTCCACCATAAAATCACATTTCTCTAGTTTGCCATACAACTGGTGTCTCCTAAGCAGTTCAAATACCTTCTTCAGATGATTAACATGTTCAGCTTCAGATTTTGAATACACCAGAATATCATCAAAGTATACCACAACAAACTGACCAATGAGTGGCCTGAGAACTTCATTCATCAGTCTCATGAATGTACTAGGGGCATTTGACAAGCCGAAAGGCATCACTAACCATTCATATAAGCCTCCTTTGATTTTGAATGCAGTTTTCCACTCGTCTCCATCCTTCATTCTTATCTGGTGATAACCACTTCTGAGATCAATTTTTGAAAACACTTTGGAGCCATGTAACTCATCAAGCATATCATCCAATCTGGGAATAGGATATCTATACTTAATAGTTATATTGTTGATGGCTCTGCTGTCAACACACATTCTCATCGTTCCATCTTTCTTTGGAACCAGTAGAGCAGGAACTGAACAAGGACTCATGCTTGCTCTGACATAACCCTTCTTGACCAGTTCATCTACTTGTCTTTGCAATTCTTTGGCTTCATTAGGAGAACAACGATAAGCAGCTTTGTTTGGAAGAACTGAGCCTGGAACCAAGTCAATCTGGTGCTCAATACCTCTAACTGGAGGTAATCCTTCAGGTAGATCTTCAGGAAAAACATCTCTGAACTCCTTCAGTAATGACTTCAGTAAACTGGGGTCTTCAGTGGACTTCTTCTCTTCAGACTTTTCAACGACCAGTAGCATTAGAACTGGAGAGCCTTCAGATAACTCTTCCTCAACTTCAGATTGAGATAAAAACAAAGGCTTACTGGGCTGATCCTTCTTGACTTTCATCAGTTCGGTGGGCTTCAAAGAAGTCAGTGTGACCTTCTTTCCACTTACATTCAGAGAATATGAATTCATACGACCATCATGATGAACATAATTATCAAATAACCATGGCCGACCCAACAAAATGTGACAGGCATCCATGGGAACAACATCACATATAATTTTATCTTGGGATGCTTCACTGTTGGTAGTTCCAGTTTCTCTACCATGTAAGTTGAAGCAGCATTTGCACAACTGCCACCATCGATGATCAGATCACATACCTTGCCTTTCACTGTGCATCTGGAGTGGAAAATATTCTCGCTCTGAGCAGTATCAGCTGTAACTTCATCAGTATGCATTACTCTCCTGACAACCAACATCTCTCCCACATCTGCACCAACATATGATTCTTCATCTTCTTCTTCATCGTACACTGGCTCACCTTCTTCAGTGTCGACATCTGGCAAACATTCAATTTCTCTTGCAGTCAATGCTCTTTGATTAGGACACTGGGCCTGGAAGTGACCAAAGCCATGACACTTGAAACATTTTCTTCCAACTGGTTCTTTAGAAGCTCCAGTTTCTTTTTCTTTCCCTCTAGAGGATTTCTGAGCAGCTTCAGTAAATCTGGCAACTGGTTGACTGGCAACTGGTTGACTTGCACTGGCAGGAACCTTACTGAAGGACTTGTACGGAACCTTCTTCTTCAGTTGTCTTTCAATCTGGATAGCCAGTTTACATGCACCTTCGTATGTCCAGATAGGCTGCAATTCAATCTTCTCAGTAATGGCAGCGTTTAGACCACCAAGAAATCTGGCTATAGTGTGCTCTTCAGTTTCATTCACACCAGTTCTGGTCTTCAGATGCTCAAACTCTCTAATGTATTCCACAACTTCCTTGGCTCCTTGCTTTAGATTGTTCATCAGTAGATACTGATCTTGCTTGTACGACTGGGGAACAAATCTTTTTTGCATAACTTCCTTCAGTTTGGACCAGGTCTTGATTTTACTTTTGCCCTTGTATTCTCTTTCAGATTTCATGTTATCATACCAAGATGAAGCATATTTCTTCAGTTTAATAATGGCAACTTTAAAGCTTTTCCTATCATCATACCCTTTTATTTCCATAATCCTGTCCATCACCTGGACCCATTCGAAATACTCTTCTGGGTTAGAAGACCCATTAAAATCTGGTGGATCTATCTTAATATCCCTAGTATCATCACCCTTATGCCTCCTACGCCTTTCTCTAGGATGTGGTTCATCAGAATCACTAGAGTGCCTAGGATTACTATCAGATCTTTCACTGGGGCCTTGAGATTCAGAATCTCTTTCACTGGCAACAACATTTTCTCGATTAAATCGTAAACCACCATCTTCTAACATATGAACAACTCTACCAAGGGCTTCCTGTAGATCTTCAATCTGTCTATCTCTCCTAGCATTATTAGCTTCGTCTAAAGTCATATTTCTTCTAAACGCCATTTATAACCAACAAATAACTCACAATCAATAGATCTAAGCAAATAACTAATAGATCTAAACAAACAATAACCCAACGGACAAAAAGATTAAGAAACCTTTTTCAAACCTGGCTCTGATACCAAATTTGATGCGTAAATCACGCGACAAACGACAGCGGAAGACTATTTTTGGTATTTTCTGGATTTTATATGAAACAAACAACTAAACAAGACAATAAAGTAAAATGATAGATAAAAAGAATCCACCACCAAGACTCGTAAAGGCTAAGCCACCGGAATCAAGGATAAAGGAAACACTCCGCCCCACCACTACAATCGATAAAGGTCTAGCCACCACGACTATAGATAAAGGAAACCGAAGATTTAAAAGACCTCACCACAATATTTGATAAAGAACGAGTCACCACAAATATTGATAAAGGGGTCACTCCTAACCACCAAGATCAAAGATCTATAAAGGTAAAAGAAGATTTGTAAGAAATAGAGGCTGCTCTATTAATTTTCATTCAACATCAACTGCCTTACAAATGAGAGATAAACCTCTATTTATAGCCATGTGCTCTACCTAGGAATTAACGATGAAATAATAAAATAATACATAAAAGCTGTCATGTGCAAGCCACTAACTAGTTTGGACCAATAAGACATGGACACGTAATCTTCTAGAAACATTCCCCTGCAAGTGGTCCCATAATATTGTTAGAAACGTCACACGCGCCTTCCTTAACAACTGTCATTCTTCTTTATTCTTGGGCCCACAAACAACTTCAGTTAAAAACAAACTTTATTATAGACAACTGGAGCATTTATCTGGAGCACTTCACTGGCGGCCTTCAGTATCCACTACTGGAGCCCTTCAGAATTGATTTTCACTGGTGCTCGTCAGATGCAACTGGAGCTCGTCAGATGCCACTGGTGATAATTCCCATTGGAGCAAGGTCACTACTGGAGACTGAGTTGTTTCAGTAAAAAGATGGTTAAAATGTGATACAGCTGGCAAAATTAACATTGCTTGTTCAGACTGCATGGTTCGCTCAGATTCCTTCTTCAGTTTAGTCAACTGCTTTTCTCCAGATTCCTCCAGCTCAGCTTCAGTCAAACTTGGTTCATTGAATCTGGACATTCCCGCATCACTACTATTCACCGCCTTATCATCCTTGTTACTTTGACCATTCTTCCCCATATCCCCAGCAGGAATGAAGGAATTTGATGGACCATGAGAAAAAGGAGGAGGATCGGGCATATTAGGTAGATCACCAAAAGAAGGAGGATCGGGCATATTAGGTAGACACACCCCCGAACCAGAACCCATATTAGCAGATGCAATATTAGGGTTTTCATTACTCAAAACCCTAATCGGTTTCTTTATTCCAGATTCAGCCATAGAATGAATCTTATCAAAACGCAAACGTAAACTATCAAGATCAAAGGAAGGACTAGATAACACTCTCTTCATGCATCACAAACACACATCACAGCAAACAATAATTTTGAAACAGAAAAACTCGAAAAAAAAACCTAAAACGTTAAAGAAAACCCTAAAACGTAAATCAGTACCCTTAACCTGTAAACAAGTTCAACGATCTAGCTAAACTACACAGAGGTAGCCGATCACGGAAGCAAAAATACACCTAGGGTTTTGACGAAGAAACAGAAACGAGTGGCTACCCAATCAAAAAACCTTGAAGAACCTCAAACATGCACATCAACTGATTCGAAAATCAATGAGAGGGACACATTTACAAGATTAACTAGATCAAATCGATTTGATAGCCATGGGAAAGTGAAGAACAAATCGCCATTGGTTGCAATCGGTAATCATTTATAGAGCTAGGAGTGGTTTTCTTAGGGACAAGAGCTATAATAGTATGGTTTATACCTTTCGGAATTCTACCATTTCTGAAAAAGTCTTTAATAGCAAGACATACCTCTTTCTCAACCACATCCCAAGACGACTTGAAAAAAGTCGAAGAATAACCATCCAGGCCAGGAGCTTTATTATCACCAATGGAGAACATGGAGGCTTTTATTTCGTCATCTGTAATTTCCCTGATCATACTAGTTGCATGCTGCTCACTTACTTTTCTTACAAAAAGATCACGATGTGGGGTTGCTGATGTGTTGCCCTCGGTTCCCAAAAAAACTTCATAATGCTTGACAATAGCCTCATGCGCCGCTCCACCTTCATGCACCCTACCATTAGTGTCTTTAATTAATTCTATCCTACTTTGATGGTTCCGGCTTTTTAGTGAGTTATGAAAGAACGAAGAATTTGAATCTCCTACTCTCAGCCATTCCATTTTAGACTTTTGTTTCAGGAATCTTTCTTCATCTAAAATCGCATCTTTGAACTCCTGCAAATAAGCTACTTCCTAATCACGCAAATTGCTATTAGACGGGTCATTATCTATAGCGAGTCAGATGTCATCCAGATTCTTTCTAAGCTTGTTAACCCGTTCATGCAAGTTCCCCTGTTTAATAAAGAAAGCTGCGTAATGGGTATTTTAGATATTTCATTTTTTGTACCAAACGATACATGTTATGTCCCTTTACCTCCGTATCCTAAGCTTTCTCAATCAGCTCTTTATAGCCCTTTTTATGAACAAGGAAATTCGCAAACTTAAAAGGTCGAGGTTTTTGTCGAGTAACCTTAGGGAGTTTTAAAACACATGGAGAATGGTCAGAGACTCGATACGGTTGGAATATGGCGTGCTGATTGAAACTCAACCATAAGTTGCAGATTACCCTTGACTCTATCTATTTTCTTTAAGATTTTTTTTTGGGTAAAAGGTTACCCTGGTAATTTTATTATAAAATAATCCATAAGTACAAGTAATGTAACTAATTGTTACATTAGTTAATGTGAATGACATGCCAAACACATTCAAACAACTAGCCTAGCTAGACAACCAATCAACTCAAAACCACATTACAAAATATACCAGAACATATTTCATAACAAATCAGCCATGCTCGTCTTCATCGTGCTTAGGTAATCTCCATTCCTCTAGCAAATTATTTTGTCCTTTGAATCTAAGGGTGAGTAACCTTAACCGAACCGTTCGAATAATCAGGTCAGCGATGACTTCCACATTACGTACACCTTGCGTAAACAGTCTTTCATTCCGTTCCTGCCATAGAAAGTAGGTGGCAGCAGCAACAACAATCCTACTAATCACACTATCAACAGATTTCTGTTTGGATCTTTGAATGAGACAATTTGCAATATCATCCCAGGACTCCGATACATCATTCATATTTGCCAGCGCTTTAATCTTCCTCCAAACCTGTACAGAGAAATGACACTGAAAAAACAAATGTGAGCGAGAGTTAACCCCTGTTTTGCACAGTGGACAACACATAAGTTTCAGATTAGTCTCGCTCCCTGCCTCCCATGCCTTCATGCGATCCTGAGTCTTCAATTTGTTTCTAAAAACCAGCCATAAGTGGAAGGCATGACGGGGAATGCATTGTGAGAACCAGACGACATTAACCCAATCTACTTCCCCCTGTTTCCTTCTCAACGACTCCCAAACCACTTTAGAAGAGAATTCAGTCTCTACACCATTCGAACCTTTCCATACATACCTTTCTATTTTCTTTAAGATGCCAATGCCCTTTTTAGGTTTTTGGTTCCAAGTATAATGGATCCCCGTACTATTGATATCTTGCACTTCGATTTAATTCACACATTCTTTGAACTCTTGCATTCCGATATTAATAGTTGATGAGCCCATAAACTTGTCTTCTAGGTTTAATGACGAATTGAAGTCCCCTAAAATAAACCATGGCTTGTCGTTCACAAACAACTTATGCATACATAAATTCTCCCAAAGATCTCTTCGGTTTTTATAGTAATTATCAACATACACAAACGAGCAATAGAGAGCTTTTTGGTGCAACTTAAAAATGACATGCGTATGAATAAGTTGGCTTGTTTGTGAGATAACCATAACATCGACACGATCTGTGTTCCATCCGAGAATGATACGTGTTCCTTTCGTGCAAATATTCCCATTCGACGTCTAGTCCCAAGATCTGCAAATCTTCTTACAAACATCAAATAAGCGAGAAACATCCATATGAGATTCTATGATAGCACATACTTGCAACTTATTTTCCTGAACAACCTCACGAACCTCCTTTTGTTTCAGGTGTCGGTTCAGTCCCCTTATTTTCCATGAAGCTAAACTACCCATTAGAAACATTAGAACCGGGAGTGCTTGCCCCCTCAGCCTTACTAGGTGGTATCGTCCCCTTATCCATGTAAACAGATTTTTCGTCTGGAATATCAATGAGTTCGTTCTCATTAGATATATATCCATACTTTTTTAACTTTTGTAGCCTCCTTTCCTTCTCCTTCTCCTCATGTACAGGCGTGACATCTGATTGGGTATCTCTAACATCAGTTTCTTTCCCTAAAGCAGAAAACGAGTTACTTAATTGTACCTTCGATGTGGAAGCAGACGCATCAGTTTTTTGTTCCTTAAGTTTAGCAGCAGATTTGTAAACTACTTTTTGTTTTTGTTTCTTAATCGGGATTCCTTGCTGATGATGCGGGAATGTCCAGATTCAATGAACCAAGTTTGACTGAAACTGAGCTGGAGGAATCTGGAGAAAAGCTAGTTGACTAAACTGAAGAAGGAATCTGAGCGAACCATGCAGTCTGAACAAGCAATGTTAATTTTGCCAGCTGTATCACATTTTAACCATCTTTTTACTGAAACAACTCAGCCTCCAGTAGTGACCTTGCTCCAGTGGGAATTATCACCAGTGGCATCTGACGAGCTCCAGTTGCATCTGAAGGACTCCAGTAGTGAATACTGAAGGCCACCAGTGAAGTGCTCCAGATAAATGCTCCAGTTGTCTATAATAAAGTTTACTTTAACTGAAGGTTGTGTGGGGTCAATAAGGACGTGGGTATGGACGCGTGGCAGCTTTTTAGTGGATCAAGAAGGAGCGTGCAAAAGCATTAATATTCCTAACGATATTGTGGGCCACTTGAAGAGGATTGTTTCTAGAAGCCTTATGTGTCTATTTTCTATTGGTCCAAATTAATTAGTGGCTTGCACATGACAGCTTTTGTATTATTTTATTATTTTGTCGTTGATTCCTAGGTAAGAGTATGTGGCTATAAATAAGGCCTTTATTTCTCATTGTAAGGCAGTTGATGTTGAATGAAAATTAATAGAGCAGCCTCTATTTCTTACAAATCTTCTTTTACCTTTATAGATCTTTGATCTTGGTGGTTAGGAGTGACCCCTTTATCAATATTTGTGGTGACTTGTTCTTTATCAAATATTGTGGTGAGGTCTTTTAAATCTTCGATTTCCTTTATCTATAATCGTGGTGGCTAGACCTTTATCGGTTGTAGTGGTGGGGCGGAGTGTTTCCTTTATCCTTGATTCCGGTGGCTTAGCCTTTACGAGTCTTGGTGGTGGATTCTGTTATCTATCATTTTACTTTGTTGTCTCGTTTAGTTGTTTATTTCATATAAAATCCAGAAAATACCAAAAAATAGTCTTCCGCTGTCGTTTGTCGCGTGATTTACGCATCAAATTTGGTATCAGAGCCAGGTTTAAAAAGGTTTCTTAATCTTTTTGTCCGTTGGGTTATTGTTTGTTTAGATCTGTTGATTGTTTGTTTAGATCTATTAGTTATTTGCTTAGATCTATTAATTGTGAATTATTTGTTGGTTATAAATGGCTTTTAGAAGGAATATGACTTTAGATGAAGCTAATAATGCTAGGAGAGATAAACAGATAGAAGATCTACAAGAAGCTCTTGGTAGAGTTGTTCATATGTTAGAAGATGGTGGTTTAAGATTTAATCGAGAAAATGTTGTTCCAAGTGAAAGAGATTCTGAATCTCAAGGTCCTAGTGAAAGATCTGATAGTAATCCTAGACACTCTAGTGATTCTGATGAACCACATCCTAGAGAAAGGCGTAGGAGGCATAAGGGTGATGATAATAGGGATATTAAGATAGATCCACCAGATTTTAATGGGTCTTCTAACCCAGAAGAGTATTTTGAATGGGTCCAGGTGATGGACAGGATTATGGAGATAAAAGGTTATGATGATAGAAAAAGCTTCAAAGTTGCCATTATTAAACTGAAGAAATATGCTTCATCCTGGTATGATAACATGAAGTCTGAAAAGGAATATAAAGGCAAAAGCAAAATCAAGACCTGGTCCAAACTGAAGGAAGTTATGCAAAAGAGATTTGTTCCCAGTCGTACAAGCAAGACCAGTACTTACTGATGAACAATCTGAAGCAAGGAGTTAAGGAGGTTGTAGAATACATTAGAGAGTTTGAGCATCTGAAGACCAGAACTGGTGTGAATGAAACTGAAGAGCACACTATAGCCAGATTTCTTGGTGGTCTGAACGCTGCCATTACTGAGAAGATTGAATTGCAGCCTATCTGGACATACGAAGGTGCATGTAAACTGGCTATCCAGATTGAAAGACAACTGAAGAAGAAGGTTCCGTACAAGTCATTCAGTAAGGTTCCTGCCAGTGCAAGTCAACCAGTTGCCAGATTTACTGAAGCTGCTCAGAAATCCTCCAGAGGGAAAGAAAAAGAAACTGGAGCTTCTAAAGAACCAGTTGGAAGAAAATGTTTCAAGTGTCATGGCTTTGGTCACTTCCAGGCCCAGTGTCCTAATCAAAGAGCATTGACTGCAAGAGAAATTGAATGTTTGCCAGATGTCGAGACTGAAGAAGGTGAGCCAGTGTACGATGAAGAAGAAGATGAAGAATCATATGTTGGTGCAGATGTGGGAGAGATGTTGGTTGTCAGGAGAGTGATGCATACTGATGAAGTTACCGCTGATACTGCTCAGAGAGAGAATATTTTCCACTCCAGATGCACAGTGAAAGGCAAGGTATGTGATCTGATCATTGATGGTGGCAGTTGTGCAAATGCTGCTTCAACCTACATGGTAGAGAAACTGGAACTACCAACAGTGAAGCATCCCAGACCTTACAAGTTGCAATGGTTAAGCGAAGGTTCTGAAGTAAAGGTAAACCGACAAGTCACTATTCCCTTTTCAATTGGGTCAGTTTACCAAGATAAAATTATATGTGATGTTGTTCCCATGGATGCCTGTCACATTTTGTTGGGTCGACCATGGTTATTTGATAATTATGTTCATCATGATGGTCGTATGAACTCATATTCTCTGAATGTAAGTGGAAAGAAGGTCACACTGACTTCTTTGAAGCCCACCGAACTGATGAAAGTCAAGAAGGATCAGTCCAGTAAGCCTTTGTTTTTATCTCAATCTGAAGTTGAGAAAGAGTTATCTGAAGGCTCTCCAGTTCTAATGCTACTGGTCGTTGAAAAGTCTGAAGAGAAGAAGTCCACTGAAGTCCCCAGTTTACTGAAGTCATTACTGAAGGAGTTCAGAGATGTTTTTCCTGAAGATCTACCTGAAGGATTACCTCCAGTTAGAGGTATCGAGCACCAGATTGACTTGGTTCCAGGCTCAGTTCTTCCAAACAAAGCTGCTTATCGTTGTTCCCCTAATGAAGCCAAAGAATTGAAAAGACATGTAGATGAACTGGTCGAGAAGGGTTATGTCAGAGCAAGCATGAGTCCTTGTTCAGTTCCTGCTCTACTGGTCCCAAAGAAAGATGGAACGATGAGAATGTGTGTTGACAGCAGAGCCATCAACAATATAACTATTAAGTATAGATATCCTATTCCCAGATTGGATGATATGCTTGATGAGTTACATGGCTCCAGAGTGTTTTCAAAGATTGATCTCAGAAGTGGTTATCACCAGATAAGAATGAAGGATGGAGATGAATGGAAGACTGCTTTCAAAATCAAGGGAGGTTTATATGAATGGTTAGTGATGCCTTTTGGCTTATCAAATGCCCCAAGTACTTTCATGAGGCTAATGAATGAAGTTCTGAGGCCACTTATAGGTCAGTTTGTTGTTGTTTACTTTGATGATATTCTGGTGTACTCTAAATCTGAAGCTGAACATGTTGGTCATCTAAAGAAAGTATTTGAACTGTTAAGAAGACACCAGTTGTATGGAAAACTGGAGAAATGTGATTTTATGGTGGACAATGTTATATTTCTGGGGAATGTTGTGTCCAAGGATGAAATTTCTATGGATCCTTCGAAGGTTGATGCTATCAAGTCATGGCCAGTTCCTACAACCATCACTGAAGTTAGAAGTTTTCATGGACTGGCATCATTTTATAGAAGATTTATCAAGAATTTCTCTACAGTTGTAGCTCCAATTACCGACTGTCTGAAGAAAGGTGTGTTCAACTGGCCAAGTTCAGCTCAACTGGCGTTTGAATCACTGAAGGAGAAGCTCAGTTCAGCTCCAGTTCTATCTTTGCCAGATTTCGACATGTTATTTGAACTTGAATGTGATGCAAGTGGTGTAGGTATTGGTGCAGTACTGGTGCAAAGTGGTCGTCCAGTCGCATACTTCAGTGAGAAACTGAATGGATCTAAACTGAAGTATAGTACTTATGACAAAGAATTCTATGCAATTATTCGTGCTATCACTCACTGGTCACATTATCTGAAACCGAAACAGTTTGTATTGTTTTCTGATCATGAAGCACTAAAGTTTATAAATGGTCAGCACAAGCTTAATGCCAGACATGCAAAGTGGGTAGAGTTCTTGCAGTCTTATTCATTTGTTTCAAAGCACAAGGCTGGAGTTTACAATGTTGTTGCTGATGCACTATCACGAAGATATTCTTTATTATCAGTTCTGGAAGCAAGAGTACTTGGATTTTCTTTTATAAAGGAGTTATATGCTGCTGATCCAGATTTTTCTAAGAAAGTTACTGAAGCTAATCTGAAAGGACCATTCACTGTTCAAGATGGTTTCTTATTCAAGAATGGTAAGTTGTGCATTCCAAGGGGTTCAATAAGAGATCTATTAATAAGGGAAGCACATGGAGGAGGTCTAGCTGGGCATTTTGGAATCAACAAAACTGGAGAGATTCTGACTGAACACTTCTACTGGCCAAGTCTACTGAAGGACGTCCAGAGTATTATCAGTCGCTGTCCAACTTGTCACCAGGCAAAGACAACTTTTCACAAAGGTTTGTACACTCCTCTTCCAGTTCCAAACCAACCTTGGGAAGATCTCAGTATGGATTTTATTGTTGCACTGCCCAGAACCCAGAGGGGAAAAGATTCTATAATGGTGGTTGTTGATAGATTCTCAAAAATGGCTCATTTTGTTGCTTGTAATACAACAAATGATGCTTCAGCTGTAGCGAATTTGTTCTTTAAGGAGATTGTCAGATTACATGGAATTCCTAAATCCATTGTTTCTGATCGAGATGTGAAGTTTTTAAGCTATTTCTGGAAGACTCTATGGAGATTGATGGGTACCAGATTGATATTCAGTACGTCTCACCATCCTCAGACTGATGGGCAGACTGAAGTCACGAACAGAACAATTGGTATGTTATTGAGAACACTGGTGAAGAAGACGCTGAAGGATTGGGATCTGAAGCTTGCTATGCTGAGTTTGCCTTCAATAGAGCTCCAAATTATTCAACCAGTAAATCCCCATTTGAAGTTTGTTATGGTGTCAATCCACTAACTCCTATTGATTTGATTCCTTTTCGATTGAACCAAAGGCAAGTGTTGAAGCAGAGACCAGAGCAAAAGAAATCAAGAAGATTCATGAACAAGTGAAGACCAGAATTGAGAAAGCAAATGCCAGTTACAAGGCCAAGGCAAACAAGAACAGGAAGCAGCCCAGTTTTTCACCAGGCGATCTTGTTTGGGTGCATCTCAGAAAGGAAAGATTTCCAGCCAAGAGAAAAAGCAAACTGATGCCCAAAGCTGACGGTCCATTCAAGATTCTGGAGAGATATGGAGAAAATGCTTACAAAGTTGAACTTCCTGGAGATATGTCAGTCTCCAGTACATTCAATGTTGGTGATCTGATGCCCTACCTGGAGGACGAGTATCTCGAAGACTTGAGGACAAGTCTCTTTTTAGAGGGGGAGAATGATGCGGGAATGTCCAGATTCAATGAACCAAGTTTGACTGAAACTGAGCTGGAGGAACTTGAGAAAAACAGTTGACTAAACTGAAGAAGGAATCTGAGCGAACCATGCAGTCTGAACAAGCAATGTTAATTTTGCCAGCTGTATCACATTTTAACCATCTTTTACTGAAACAACTCAGTCTCTAGTAGTGACCTTGCTCCAGTGGGAATTATCACCAGTGGCATCTGACGAGCTCCAGTTGCATCTGAAGGACTCCAGTAGTGAATACTGAAGGCCACCAGTGAAGTGCTCCAGATAAATGCTCCAGTTGTATATAATAAAGTTTACTTAACTGAAGGTTGTGTGGGGTCAATAAGGACGTGGGTATGGACGCATGGCAGCTTTTTAGTGGATCAAGAAGGAGCGTGCAAAAAGCATTAATATTCCTAACGATATTGTGGGCCACGTGAAGAGGATTGTTTCTAGAAGCCTTATGTGTCTATTTCCTATTGGTCCAAATTAATTAGTGGCTTGCACATGACAGCTTTTGTATTATTTTATTATTTTGTCGTTGATTCCTAGGTAAGAGTATGTGGCTATAAATAAGGCCTTTATTTCTCATTGTAAGGAAGTTGATGTTGAATGAAAATTAATAGAGCAGCCTCTATTTCTTACAAATCTTCTTTTACCTTTATAGATCTTTGATCTTGGTGGTTAGGAGTGACCCCTTTATCAATATTTGTGGTGACTTGTTCTTTATCAAATATTGTGGTGAGGTCTTTTAAATCTTCGGTTTCCTTTATCTATAATCGTGGTGGCTAGACCTTTATCGATTGTAGTGGTGGAGCGGAGTGTTTCCTTTATCCTTGATTCTGGTGGCTTAGCCTTTACGAGTCTTGGTGGTGGATTCTTTTATCTATCATTTTACTTTATTGTCTCGTTTAGTTGTTTATTTCATATAAAATCCAGAAAATACCAAAAATAGTCTTCCGCTGTCGTTTGTCGCGTGATTTACGCATCACGACCTTACCCTCTTCTTTGTTTCCCTGATTAATCATGGACACACCCTCTGGAACCGTCTCATGCACAACATTATCATCTGAATTCATGTTACCGACATCCAATCCTAAATTCCCAAGTGGTGCGCCATTATTAGGGTTTGCACCCAAATTTCCTTGTTCATCACGTTTAAGGATTCTGACTGGTTGAGTACGCTCACCAGTATTACTCATCTTTTTAATATTATCAAGACGATCAGCTATCCTTTTGAAATCAAAGGACCAATCTCTCTTCATAAACTAAAGAACCATGAAACCATCCAGACCAGGAGGAAAATAAAGCAATCAAGCAGCAGAAAAACGAAACCCTAACCCTATATGGACCCTAAATAAAGATGCGATCAGCCTTAAACAAATAGTTAGCAGGTTAAATCTAGGAGGCTCACTCAGGAGGTCCGATAAAACCCTCACAACTATCCGATCAGGAAGACACACAACAGTATCTAGGGTTTGTGAAAACAGAAAATAGAAAACCTAACTGTGAAAGAACACTACCACGAACAAACAAATTATAGAACCATAAATCTCAAACAAAATCCATGGTCCACAATCAGATCTGAATCGTAATAATGGAACAATCAAATTAGGTTTTTGGAAGAAGAAAATCGCCACACATAGGGAGAGAGAAAAAAGGTTTAAAAGAATACATTATACTCACAGATTTAATAGGAACAACCATATACAGTTTCGGATCACTCTCCTTGAGTATTGAAGCTTCCAAATGTTTCTAGAGCTCGTCAAAACCCTTTAAATTTGCCAACTTCTTAGTTCAAACGGAGGGGTTTACAGACGCTGTTAAAACTCATTGGGATCGACCATATAAATGGTTGAATCAGATTTCTAACTTTCATCAACTTACGCCATCCCCAGCTCACTCCATTTGGGACATGAACCTCCCATAAGTTCCAACCTTTTAACCTGTACGAATGAACACATTGAACCCATAGAGATTCCCTATGATTTAATATACTCCAAATATGTGTAGACAAGAGCGCTTTGTTATGTATAGCAATCCGTTTTATCCCTAATACACCCTCTTGCTTAGGCAAGTAAACAGAATTCCATGATACCTTAGCTTTGCCCTTTTTGCATAGGGCCTTGGCACCATAAAAATTACCGCATTTTTTGTTCTAGTTCCTTAATGATACGGGCTGGTAGTGAAAATACCGATGCCCAATAAACATGTAGTGAGGAAAGAACAGATTTAACAAGCTCTAACCGACCTGCAAATGACAAAGTCTTGTTTCGCCATTCCGTAATTCTCTTTTCCATCTTTTCCACCAAAATATTACAATCTTTATATAATAGTCTAGATGAAATGAGAGGGACACCAAGATACCTTATAGGAAGACAGCCTTCTTCAAATGGCAATATATCCAGAATAGCCTTCCTCGACTGATCTGAGACATTACAAAAGAAAACAGTACTGTTAGTAGTGCTAGTTTTTTTTGGGTAAATGGGGATTTTCCCCGTTAACTTTTATATCCCCCAAAAACGTTACAAAACAAGTAGTGTGACTTAGTTATCACACTAGTTCATATATATATGACATGCCCTATATATGTTAACAAGAAAGTACAAAAAATATCAGCTAACAATCGAACCTAGCCTATTCTAAACGAAAATACATTTAGAAATAGACAATGAGACTAAACATATACTAGATTAACAGCCATCTTGAAACAAGTAGTCACCCCGAACCTTCCAAGCATCGAGTGTAGAAACAACTCGAGCTGTCTTTTTAAACTTCAATCTCCATAATCTTGAACGAACCGTATCTTTAATGAGATTGGATAAAACATCAGGTGGGAGAGCATGATTAGCAAACATTCTATTAGTGCTAGTTACTAGCTTGTTTCACCTTTTACGACATGTCGTATAAGGAACTAATGCGGTACTCTGCCACATTACCCAAAAAAAGTTCAACTGTTGGTATAAAAGTTTAAACAGGGTGACCTTTTACCCAAAAAAAAAACTTCAACTGTTGACTCGACAAGTCCAAAGTACAAAACCCCTTTTAAATCAAAAACAAAAAGCTCAATCTAGAGCTAAAAATGAAAAGAAAAAGGGGAAGAAACAAATCAAACCAATTGTTTTTATTCCTGGCACTGGAGCTGACAAAAATGCTCCAGTACCAATCTCCATTTCAGACCAACAAACATCAACTGTGACTTCCCAGGGAGAGTCCAGTGAACCCATCTTTTGATGGGTTCACAAAAATAACTAATGATTTTTGTGGGTGTGCAGGGCGATCGAAAAAAGCATATATGGTATCTGGATAGCGCTGTTGGCCAGACGATGACCGGATGTAAGCCTCTGCTGGAAGAGTTCAATGTTCAAGATGGACCAACAGTGACTTTTGGTAATGATGGAAGTGGAAAGACTGAAGGATATGTTGTGCTAAATAATGGACAAGTCAAATCCACTAGGGTTGCATTTGTGAATGGTTTGAAATATAACTTGATCAGTGTAAGCCAATTATGTGATGATGGCTACAGAGTTTTGTTCCATATTGCACAGGGCACCATATTTAACAAGGATTGACAAGTGGTGATGATTGCACCAAGAAAAGGCAATGTGTACATCATGGATATGGAAGCATCTCCAAAAGAGCAATGTTTTTATACCAAGGCTGATGAGGACACCAACTGGTTATGGCACAAGAGGTTATCCCATCTAAATTTCAAAAATATCAACAAGTTGTCTAGAAAACAACTGGCTGATGGGATTCCTCCAGTTTCTTTCAATAAAGAAAACCCATGTCCAGGGTTTGAGATGAGCAAGCAGAAAAGAGCCAGTTTCAAGACTATGCTTCATATGGATCTATTTGGTCCAGTGAATGTTCAAACTAGAGCTGGCAAAAGATATACCCTAGTTGTGGTTGATGAATTCACCAGATACTGTTTGGTGGTGTTCCTCAGATCAAAAAGTGATGATGCTGCTGAAATCATCTCTCTCATCTAGAAGATTGAACTCAAGTATACTCGAAAAGTTTGTCAGTTAAGAAGAGATAATGGAATAGAATTTCAAAAAAGACTCTAGAATACTTCTGTACTGACACTGGCATCTCTCAAAACTTCTCATCAGCACACTCTTCAGAGCAGAATGGAGTTGTTGAAAGAAAGAATCGTACACTGATAGAAGCTGCAAGAAGTATGCTATCTGAATCTGGTCTTTCTACCAGTTTTGGGCTGAAGCAGTGGCTACTGCATGCCACACCCGGAACCGGTTAGTTTATGTCAAAAGACATAAGAAGACTTGCCTATGAAGTAGTCAGGAATCGTAAACCAAATATTAGTTATTTTCATGTATTTGGTTGTCGAGTTTATATTTTAAACGATTCCAGACAGCTAGGAAAATTTGATGCAAAAGCTGATGAAGGTGTTTTTCTAGGCTATTCAGATATTCAAAAAGCTTTTAGAGTTTATAATTATAGACTTCAAAAGGTTCATGAGTCAATCCATGTCACATTTGATGAATCAAATGATGCAATCAATAAAAGGCCAAACCTTGATATTTCTCCAGTCACTCCATTAAGTTTTGGTGAATCTGATCAAGTTCATCAGTCTAAAGATTCACCTAACAATGTTTCCAGTCACACTGACTTGGAACCAGTTTCATTGAAGAAACCCACCAGTGACACTTCATTTTATCCTTCAATAAGCTTTAAATTACCACAAAATCTTATTATTGGATCTGATGTACGTGCCACTCCAGTATTAGCACCAGTTCAAACTACTCCAGTACTTTAAGACATACCTTCTAATGAAGTTTTTCATGATGCAATCGTGACCTCAATGACTCTGATGAGGACGTTGAAGTAGTTTGGGAAGATCCTCTACCTGAAGTAACTCCAGAGGAACCTCCACTGGTACCTTGCACTGATATTGTAGTTAGAAATCCTGGTCATTACTCTAAGTGGACAAGAGCACATCCAATTGATCAAATCATTGGAGAGTCCAGTGGTTCAAACCAGAAGAGCCACTAGCGTGTAATGCTTAAATGTCACCTTCTTATCACTGATTGAATCGAAGAAGATTGACGAGGCTATGGCAGGCTCAAGCCGGGTAGAAGCAATGCAAGAAGAGCTTATCCAGTTCGAAAGGAATAATGTTTGGGAACTTGTTCCTTGTCCACCAGGGTTAAAGAAGGAACCTATTGGAACAAGATGGGTCTACCAAAACAAGATGGATGAAGATGGCAATGTTGTAAGAAACAAAGCCAGATTGGTTGCCCAGGTTTATTGTCAAGCAGAGGGCGTTGACTTTGATGAGGCTTTTGCTCCAGTTGCTAGACTAGGAGCCATAAGAATTTTCTTGGCTTGTGCTGCTCATTTGCAGTTCAAAGTCTACCAGATGGATATTAAAAGTGCGTTCCTGAATGGAACACTGGAAGAAGAAGTGTATGTTAAGGAAACACCAGGCTTCATCAATGAGAAGCATCCTCACTCGGTCTACAAACTGAACAAATCTTTGTATGGTTTGAGACAAGCCCCAAGAGCCTGGTATGACACTTTAACTAAACATCTTCTAAAAAATGGCTTTCAAAGAGGTGCAATAGATAATACCTTGTTTATTCTCAAAGAAAAAGGTAATATCTTATTGGTACAAATTTATGTTGATGATATTATATTTGGGTCTACTAATGATGCAATGTGTAAAAAGTTTTCTAAAGTCATGTCATTTGAGTATGAAATGGGTTTAATGGGTGAATTGACATTTTTCTTGGGTCTTCAAATTAAACAAACTGTTGATGGAATTTTCATCAACCAAGAAAAATATGTCAAGGATTTTTTAAGAAAATATAAATTTGATTCTATCCCATCCAAAACTACACCAATTGCAGCACCAAATGAAAAACCAGTGAACACCACTGAATATCGTGGTATGGTTGGTTCACTGATGTATTTAACTGCAAGTTGACCAGTGTTTGCAACATGTTTATGTGCCAGATTTCAGGCTAACCCAAAGGAATCACATTTGCTTGCTGTTAAGCGCTTTTTTAGATATCTGAAAGGGTGTCCTAGTCTTGGCCTTTGGTATCCCAAGGGTTCTTGATGCAGGAATGACCCCGAGCCATTTCCGCATAAATATTCGGCTCGTGTTTTTATTAAATGAAGTTCAGCAAGCAAAAAATAACACTTGGATATCCTTTATTGGATTTAAACTACTGGTGTATGCTGATCTTAAGTCAAGTGCTGAAGTGATAAGACAAGCCTTACTGATCTTGCTGCCCACCAGTGACAAAATAAGTCTTGATCAGAAACAACTCTCGCTGAAGCAACTTCAACTGATCGCGACCAGTAAACTGGTCAGCACCAGATGCAACCAGCAAGTGTCCAGAACAACGATCACTGAACGGGGCAACACCAGATGTGATCAGCTAGTGTTCAGAACGACTAGTAACACTTCAGTGAGAAGGTTACATCAGCAGGTCGTTCCTCAGCAAGTATTTATCAGTGACACTAGTCAGAAGTGGGTGACCAGTGCTCTATTTAAGTTATACTTCAGCGAGCATCCACCAGTGAACTTAACAGCTATGTTTCAGTTGCACACCAGTGAAGACTCGTCAGTCAAAGCTCCAGTAATTTGCTCCAGTCACGAGGCTTCAAAAATGGGTTCCAGTTTTACTTCAGTGAATAACTCCAGTAAGTTGCTTCAGTCGAAATGCTCCAGATGAAATACTCCAGTGAAGGTTCTCCAGGACAAGACTACAGTGAAGCAATTCCAGATCCATGCTCCAGTTGAAAAGCCTCCAGATTACTTCTCCAGTGAAGATCCTCCAGATGCATTCTCGAGTAAAGATCCTCCATATGCATTCTCCAGTGAAGATCCTCCAGATGCATTCTCCAGTGAAGATCCTCCAGATGCATTCTACAGTGAAGATCCTCCAGATCCAGGCTCCAGTGACGATCCTCCAGATCCAGGCTCCAGTCAAGACCCTTCAGTAAGCTTTCCAGAAGTCCACCACTGAAGTTCTCCACTAAAGCACTCAAGTGACCAGCTCCAGTCCAGTCTACTGATGAACGCTCCAGATGAAGTCACCAGTTGAGGTCCAGATTTTAGTTTCCAGTCCTATCAATAAAGTCTGATCACGTGTGGGGACCCAGTAAAGAAGGAATGACAGCTGTCGAAAGAAGATAAGGAAGGAGCGCGTGACAACGTTATTCATAACGGTTTGTGGACCCACTTGCAGGAGGAATCCTTCTAGAAGATTGCTTGTCCCTTTCTTATTGGTTAATAAATTAGTGGTTGTCTTTTGTTCAAGACAGCTTTTTATTATTTTATTATTACTTTTCGTTAATTCCTAGGAGATAGTTTTGGTTATAAATAGGGGTTGTATTTCTCATTGTAAAGTAAGTTGATGTTGAATGAAAATTAATAGAGCAGCCTCTATTTCTTACAAATCTTCTTTTACCTTTATAGATCTTTGATCTTGGTGGTTAGGAGTGACCCCTTTATCAATATTTGTGGTGACTTGTTCTTTATCAAATATTGTGGTGAGGTCTTTTAAATCTTCGGTTTCCTTTATCTATAATCGTGGTGGCTAGACCTTTATCGATTGTAGTGGTGGAGCGGAGTGTTTCCTTTATCTATAATCGTGGTGGCTAGACCTTTATCGATTGTAGTGGTGGAGCGGAGTGTTTTCTTTATCCATCTATCGTTTTACTTTATTGTCTCGTTTGTTGTTCATTTCGTATAAAATCCAGAAAATACCAAAAATAGTCTTCCGCTGTCGTTTGTCGCGTGATTTACGCATCAGTTCTGGACTAGATCTAATGGGTTATTCAGATTCAGATCATGCAGGTTGTAAGATAGATAGAAAATCAACAACTAGTGGTTGTAATTTCCTTGGAGGAAAACTGATAAGTTAGACCAGTAAGAAGCAGACATCAGTCTCTATGTCCACTGCTGAGGCAGAGTACATTTCTGCGGCCAGTTGCTGTGCCCAGATTCTCTGGATCAAGAACCAGTTGCTAGATCAAGGACTCCAATCTTTTGTGACAATACCAGTGCAATTGCTATATCTCACAACCCAGTGATGCACTCAAAGACGAAGCATATTGACATCAGGTATCATTTCATTCATGATCATGGTATGAAAGGTGATATTGAAATACATTTCATCCCCACTGACAAACAGCTTGCTGATGTCTCTTACAAAACCTCTTGATGAGAAAACTTTTAAACATCTCATTAGTGAGCTGGGAATGTTAAATCCTTAAAACTAGAGACTTTGTTATGAAGGCGTCAGTGACACTGATGAAGTTCATCAGTTGAGGAGATCCATATAATCTTTGCTCGTCTTGCTATCGAACGCCTTTGTGATACTATCTTGGCACTAATCAATTTATGGATCATCATTTAAGGGGGAAGACTCAAAATATTTTTATGACTAAAATTCTTTTGTTTGAAAAATTGTCACTGGAGAAGTCTCCAGTGAAAACTGGCACTGGTCTAAACCACCAGTGTACATGTTTAGTCTTATCTAAACTGGCGGTCAATCAGTTTTTCATAACGTTAGAGATACTTGGTCAATATTTGTGACACGTTACGGTACTCGAGTACTTTCGACAACATGTAACCGTCGGCTGACGTGTCAAGATCATTTTTGGAACATTGTTGCACTTTCATTGGGATTGTAAAAGTAAGTGGGCCATGGGTATACCAGCCGTTTTTGCATTTAATGCTGACAACTGGTAATTAAATTATTTTTAATTTCAAATTTTCATTAGACAAAAACATCAAATCATTTTAAAAATTTGGGGAATATAATATATTTTCGTATTTACTTTGGGATTTTATACCTGATGCGTGAATCACGCGACAAACGACAGCGGAAGACTATTTTTGGTATTTTCTGGATTTTATATGAAATAAACAACTAATCGAGACAATAAAGTAAAATGATAGATAAAAGAATCCACCACCAAGACTCGTAAAGGCTAAGCCACCGGAATCAAGGATAAAGGAAACACTCCGCCCCACCACTACAACCGATAAAGGTCTAGCCACCACGATTATAGATAAAGGAAACCGAAGATTTAAAAGACCTCACCACAATATTTGATAAAGAACAAGTCACCACAAATATTGATAAAGGGGTCACTCCTAACCACCAAGATCAAAGATCTATAAAGGTAAAAGAAGATTTTTGTAAGAAATAGAGGCTGCTCTATTAATTTTCATTCAACATCAACTACTTTACAATGAGAAATAGAACCTCTATTTATAGCCACATGCTCTACCTAGGAATTAACGACATAATAATAAAATAATACATAAAAGCTGTCATGTGCAAGCCACTAAGTAATTTGGACCAATAAAATATGGACACGTAAGCTTCTAGAAACATTCCCCTGCAAGTGGTCCCATAATATTGTTAGAAACGTTCTGTCACACGCGCCTTCTTTAACGGCTGTCATTCTTCTTTATTATTGGGCCCACAAACAACTTCAGTGGAGACTTTATTAATTGGCAACTGGAGACAAAACTGGAGCACGTCATCTGGAGGACCTTCAGTAGTGGTCACTGGAGCACGTCATCTGGAGGACCTTCAGTAGTGGTCACTGGAGAATCTTGCCACTGGAGAAATGTTACTACTGGAGACTGAACTGGCTCAGAAAAGACTTGTCTGAAATGGGCTACAGCTGGCAGAATCAACATGGCTTGTTCAGAGGGCATGATCAGTTCAGTTGCCTTCTTCAGTTCACTGGGTTCCTCCAGTTCAATGAATCTGGTCATTTCCGCATCATTCTCCCCCTCTGAAAAGAGACTTGTCCTCAAGTCTTCGAGGTACTCATCCTCCAGATAAGGCATTAGATCTCCCACATTAAAAGTACTTGAAACTGCCATGTCTCCAGGTAACTCAACCTTGTAAGCATTATCACCATATCTCTCCAGAATCTTGAACGGACCTTCAGCTCTGGGCATTAGTTTACTCTTTCTTTTTGCTGGAAACCTTTCTTTTCTAAGATGCACCCACACAAGATCACCTGGTGAAAAACTGGGTTGCTTTCTATTCTTGTTTGCTCTGGCCTTGTAACTGGCATTTGCCTTCTCTATTCTGGCCTTCACTTCTCCATGAATTCTCTTTATTTCTTTTGCTCTGGTTTCAGCTTCAATGCTTGCTTTTGGTTCAATCGAAAATGGAATTAAGTCAATGGGAGTCAGTGGATTGACACCATAACAAACTTCAAATGGGGATTTACTGGTGGAATAGTTAGGAGCTCTGTTGAAAGCAAATTCAGCATGAGCAAGCTTCAAATCCCAATCCTTCAGTGTCTTCTTCACCAGTGTTCTTAACAACATACCAATTGTTCTGTTCGTAACTTCAGTTTGTCCATCAGTCTGAGGATGGTGAGACGTACTGAACAACAATCTGGTGCCCATCAATCTCCATAGAGTCTTCCAGAAATAGCTCAAAAACTTCACATCTCGATCTGACACAATTGTCTTGGGAATTCCATGCAACCTGACAATCTCCTTAAAGAACAAATTCGCTACTGCTGAAGCATCATTGGTTGTGTTACAAGCGATAAAATGTGCCATTTTTGAAAACCTATCAACAACCACCATTATCGAATCTTTTCCCCTCTGGGTTCTGGGCAGTGCAACAATGAAATCCATACTGAGATCTTCCCATGGCTGGTTTGGAACTGGAAGAGGAGTATACAAACCCTTGTGAAAAGTAGTCTTCGCCTGGTGACAAGTTGGACAGCGACTGATAAGACTCTGGACATCCTTCAGTAGACTTGGCCAGTAGAAGTGTTCAGTGAGGATCTCTCCAGTCTTGTTAATGCCAAAATGGCCAGCTAAACCTCCTCCATGTGCTTCTCTTATCAGTAAATCTCTTATCGAACCTCTGGGAATGCACAACTTTCCATTTTTATACAAGAAACCATCTTGAACAACAAATGGTCCTTTCTGGTGAACTTCAGTGAGGTGATTAGCAAAGTCTGGATCAGTAGCATACAAATCTTTAATGAAAGAAAATCCAAGGACTCTTGCTTCCAGAATTGATAACAAGGAATATCTTCGTGACAATGCATCAGCAACAACATTACAAACTCCAGCCTTATGTTTTGAAACAAACGAATAAGATTGTAAGAATTCTACCCATTTGGCATGCCTGGCATTAAGCTTGTGTTGGCCGTTTATAAACTTCAGGGCTTCATGATCAGAAAACAATACGAACTGTTTTGGCTTCAGATAATGTGACCAGTGAGTGATAGCACGAATTATTGCATAAAATTCTTTATCATAAGTGCTATACTTTAATTTTGATCCGTTCAGTTTCTCACTGAAATAAGCAACTGGACGCCCACTCTGCACCAGTACTGCACCAATACCAACTCCACTGGCGTCACACTCTAATTCGAACAACTGATCAAAATCTGGTAGAGATAGAACTTGATGCGTAAATCACGCGACAAACGACAGCGGAAGACTATTTTGGTATTTTCTGGATTTTATATGAAACAAACAACTAAACAAGACAATAAAGTAAAATGATAGATAAAGAGAATCCACCACCAAGACTCGTAAAGGCTACGCCACCGGAATCAAGGATAAAGGAAACACTCCGCCTCACCACTACAATCGATAAAGGTCTAGCCACCACGACTATAGATAATGGAAACCGAAGATTTGAAAGACCTCACCACAATATTTGATAAAGAACGAGTCACCACAAATATTGATAAAGGGGTCACTCCTAACCACCAAGATCAAAGATCTATAAAGGTAAAAGAAGATTTGTAAGAAATAGAGGCCGCTCTATTAATTTTCATTCAATATCAACTGCCTTACAATGAGAAATAAAGGCCTTATTTATAGCCACATACTCTTACCTAGGAATCAACGACAAAATAATAAAATAATACAAAAGCTGTCATGTGCAAGCCACTAATTAATTTGGACCAATAGGAAATAGACACATAAGGCTTATAGAAACAATCCTCTTCAAGTGGCCCACAATATCGTTAGGAATATTAATGCTTTTGCACGCTCCTTCTTGATCCACTAAAAAGCTGCCACGCGTCCATACCCACGTCCTTATTGACCCCACACAACCTTCAGTTAAAGTAAACTTTATTATAGACAACTGGAGCATTTCACTGGTGGCCTTCAGTATTCACTACTGGAGTCCTTCAGATGCAACTGGAGCTCGTCAGATGCCACTGGTGATAATTCCCACTGGAGCAAGGTCACTATTGGAGACTGAGTTGTTTCAGTAAAAAGATGGTTAAAATGTGATACAGCTGGCAAAATTAACATTGCTTGTTCAGACTGCATGGTTCGCTCAGATTCCTTCTTCAGTTTAGTCAACTGCTTTTCTCCAGATTCCTCCAGCTCAGTTTCAGTCAAACTTGGTTCATTGAATCTGGACATTCCCGCATCATTCTCCCCCTCTAAAAAGAGACTTGTCCTCAAGTCTTCGAGATACTCATCCTCCAGGTAGGGCATCAGATCACCAACATTGAATGTACTAGAGACTGACATATCTCCAGGAAGTTCAACTTTGTAAGCATTTTCTCCATATCTCTCCAGAATCTTGAATGGACCGTCAGCTTTGGGCATCAGTTTGCTTTTTCTCTTGGCTGGAAATCTTTCCTTTCTGAGATGCACCCAAACAAGATCACCTGGTGAAAAACTGGGTTGCTTCCTGTTCTTGTTTGCCTTGGCCTTATAACTGGCATTTGCTTTTTCAATTCTGATCTTCACGTGTTCATGAATCTTCTTGATTTCTTTTGCTCTGGTCTCTGCTTCAACACTTGCCTTTGGTTCAATCGAAAAAGGAATCAAATCAATAGGAGTTAGTGGATTGACACCATAACAAACTTCAAATGGGGATTTACTGGTTGAATAATTTGGAGCTCTATTGAAGGCAAACTCAGCATGAGCAAGCTTCAGATCCCAATCCTTCAGCGTCTTCTTCACCAGTGTTCTCAATAACATACCAATTGTTCTGTTCGTGACTTCAGTCTGTCCATCAGTCTGAGGATGGTGAGACGTACTGAACATCAATCTGGTACCCATCAGTCTCCATAGAGTCTTCCAAAAATAGCTTAAAAACTTCACATCTCGATCAGAAACAATGGATTTAGGAATTCCATGTAATCTGACAATCTCCTTAAAGAACAAATTCGCTACAGTTGAAGCATCATTTGTTGTATTACAAGCAACAAAATGAGCCATTTTTGAGAATCTATCAACAACAACCATTATAGAATCTTTTCCCCTCTGGGTTCTGGGCAGTGCAACAATAAAATCCATACTGAGATCTTCCCAAGGCTGGTTTGGAACTGGAAGAGGAGTGTACAAACCTTTGTGAAATGTTGTCTTTGCCTGGTGACAAGTTGGACAGCGACTGATAATACTCTGGACGTCCTTCAGTAGACTTGGCCAGTAGAAGTGTTCAGTCAGAATCTCTCCAGTTTTGTTGATTCCAAAATGTCCAGCTAGATCTCCTCCATGTGCTTCCCTTATTAATAAATCTCTTATTGAACCCCTTGGAATGCACAACTTACCATTCTTGAATAAGAAACCATCTTGAACAGTGAATGGTCCTTTCAGATTAGCTTCAGTAACTTTCTCAGAAAAATCTGGATCAGCAACATATAACTCCTTTATGAAAGAAAATCCAAGTACTCTTGCTTCCAGAACTGATAATAAAGAGTATCTTCGTGATAGTGCATCAGCAACAACATTGCAAACTCCAGCCTTGTGCTTTGAAACAAATGAATAAGACTGCAAGAATTCTACCCATTTGGCATGCCTGGCATTAAGCTTGTGTTGGCCGTTTATAAACTTCAGGGCTTCATGATCAGAAAACAATACGAACTGTTTTGGCTTCAGATAATGTGACCAGTGAGTGATAGCACGAATTATTGCATAAAATTCTTTATCATAAGTGCTATACTTTAATTTTGATCCGTTCAGTTTCTCACTGAAATAAGCAACTGGACGCCCACTCTGCACCAGTACTGCACCAATACCAACTCCACTGGCGTCACACTCTAATTCGAACAACTGATCAAAATCTGGTAAAGATAGAACTGGAGCTGAACTGAGTTTCTCCTTTAGTGACTCAAACGCCAGTTGGGCTGAACTCGGCCAGTTGAACACACCTTTCTTCAGGCAGTCAGTAATTGGAGCTACAACTGTAGAGAAATTCTTGATAAATCTTCTATAAAATGATGCCAGTCCATGAAAACTTCTAGCTTCAGTGATGGTTGTAGGAACTGGCCATGACTTGATAGCATCAACCTTCGAAGGATCCATAGAAATTCCATCCTTGGACACAACATACCCCAGAAATATAACACTGTCCACCATAAAATCACATTTCTCTAGTTTGCCATACAACTGGTGTCTCCTAAGCAGTTCAAATACCTTCTTCAGATGATTAACATGTTCAGCTTCAGATTTTGAATACACCAGAATATCATCAAAGTATACCACAACAAACTGACCAATGAGTGGCCTGAGAACTTCATTCATCAGTCTCATGAATGTACTTGGGGCATTTGATAAGCCAAAAGGCATCACTAACCATTCATACAAACCTCCCTTGATTTTGAAAGCAGTCTTCCATTCATCTCCATCCTTCATTCTTATCTGGTGATAACCACTTCTGAGATCAATCTTTGAAAACACTCTGGAGCCATGTAACTCATCAAGCATATCATCCAATCTGGGAATAGGATATCTATACTTAATAGTTATATTGTTGATGGCTCTGCTGTCAACACACATTCTCATCGTTCCATCTTTCTTTGGGACCAGTAGAGCAGGAACTGAACAAGGACTCATGCTTGCTCTGACATAACCCTTCTCGACCAGTTCATCTACTTGTCTTTGCAATTCTTTGGCTTCATTAGGAGAACAACGATAAGTAGCTTTGTTTGGAAGAACTGAGCCTGGAACCAAGTCAATCTGGTGCTCGATACCTCTAACTGGAGGTAATCCTTCAAGTAGATCTTCAGGAAAAACATCTCTGAACTCCTTCAGTAATGACTTCAGTAAACTGGGGACTTCAGTGGACTTCTTCTCTTCAGACTTTTCAATGACCAGTAGCATTAGAACTGGAGAGCCTTCAGATAACTCTTCCTCAACTTCAGATTGAGATAAAAACAAGGCTTACTGGGCTGATCCTTCTTGACTTTCATCAGTTCGGTGGGCTTCAAAGAAGTCAGTGTGACCTTCTTTCCACTTACATTCAGAGAATATGAATTCATACGACCATCATGATGAACATAATTATCAAATAACCATGGTCGACCCAACAAAACGTGACAGGCATCCATGGGAACAACATCACATATAATTTTATCTTGGTAAACTGACCCAATTGAAAAGGGAATAGTGACTTGTCGATTTACCTTTACTTCAGAACCTTCGCTTAACCATTGCAACTTGTAAGGTCTGGGATGCTTCACTGTTGGTAGTTCCAGTTTCTCTACCATGTAAGTTGAAGCAGCATTTGCACAACTGCTACCATCGATGATCAGATCACATACCTTGCCTTTCACTGTGCATCTGGAGTGGAAAATATTCTCTCTCTGAGCAGTATCAGCTGTAACTTCATCAGTATGCATCACTCTCCTGACAACCAACATCTCTCCCACATCTGCACCAACATAAGATTCTTCATCTTCTTCTTCGTCGTACACTGGCTCACCTTCTTCAGTGTCGACATCTGGCAAACATTCAATTTCTCTTGCAGTCAATGCAATTTGATTAGCACACTGGGCCTGGCAGTGACCAAAGCCATGACACTTGAAACATTTTCTTCCAACTGGTTCTTTAGAAGCTCCAGTTTCTTTTTCTTTCCCTCTAAAGGATTTCTGAACAGCTTCAGTAAATCTGGCAACTGGTTGACTGGCAACTGGTTGACTTGCACTGGCAGGAACCTTACTGAATGACTTGTACGGAACCTTCTTCTTCAGTTGTCTCTCAATCTGGATAGCCATCTTGCATGCACCTTCATACGTCCAGATAGGCTGCAACTCAATCTTCTTAGTAATGGCAGCGTTCAGACCACCAAGAAATCTGGCAATGGTGTGTTCTTCAGTCTCATTTACACCAGTTCTGGTCTTCAGATGCTCAAACTCTCTAATGTATTCTACAACCTCCTTAGCTCCTTGCTTCAGATTGTTCATCAGTAAGTACTGGTCTTGCTTGTACGACTGGGGAACAAATCTTTTCTGCATAACTTCCTTCAGTTTGGACCAGGTCTTGTTTTTGCTTTTGCCTTTATATTCCCTTTCAGACTTCATGTTATCATACCAGGATGAAGCATATTTCTTTAGTTTAATAATGGCAACTTTGAAGCTTTTCCTATCATCATAACCTTTTATCTCCATAATCCTGTCCATCACCTGGACCCATTCGAAATACTCTTCTGGGTTAGAAGATCCATTAAAATCTGGTGGATCTATCTTAATATCCCTAGTATCATCACCCTTATGCCTCCTACGCCTTTCTCTATGACGTGACTCATCAGAATCACTAGAACCTCTGGCTACACTTTCAGATCTCTCACTACCACCTTGAGATTCAGTATCTAATGTTAGAAATCCAAAAAATAGTGATAAATTGTAATCTAGATTAGAGGAATTTCTTGTTGTTAATTCATAGATAAATGATCACTAAGGTTGAGGGGCTAATTGTGACAATTAGCATAATTGTAGAATTAGACTATAAATAGCCCTCTCATACCTTAGAGATAATAAGAACAATAACAACAATTACACATAACCTATATACTTGTTAATTCACACAGTTACCTTTGATTCTCTCTCAAAACACACACAAACACCAAGAACACACACTATCCAAACCGCCATTGATGAATTGAATTCAGTGATAGAAATCGTGTTATAACAAGTGGTATCAGAGAAAAACATCAATCTGATGACGATCCATAACTGAATTCAATCACAAATTCAACAAAATCAAAATTATTTACAATTCTGTTCGTATTTTTTTTACCTACTGGTTCATCAAAATTCACACTTCAAATCACATAAAATCACAGTTATTTGTTCACCAATAGATTCGTGGTTATTGATAACATAATCCTGTCAAGTTTCAAGTTCCAATTCAATCTATATCTCGAGATTGAATTTTGAGTTTTTGGCGCGAATTTTGAGGGATTTGAATCTGTTGTGTTTTGTGTTGAATTTTGTTCATAAACTTGTTGCGGACATGAATTCAATCAGTTTGCAAGTGATTTCGTGATCTAACTCCCAGTAATTCAAAAGATATTGAAGTTTTTTTGTTGTTAATGGAGTTTTTCTGGAAAACTGATAAAATGAAGAAGATGACTACAAAACGATCTTCACTAGGACGATCTTCCTAAGATCGTCTTAGTCGTTCAAAGCTCGTTTTTCATTCTTGTGCATTGTGGCTTGTTAGACGATCTTCACAAGATCGTTCTAGACAAGTGTGTGTGGTGAAGTGTTTGCTTTCTGGCTAATTAATCCGAAAGGATTGGTTTGGTCAATTCAAATACTTATAAGTTTTGAGAAAGAAAACAAGACGATCTTCAACCAAGATCGTCTCATTTCCTAGAAACCTAAGACGATCTTCACCAAGATCGTTTCAGTTCTTAGAAATCTAAGACGATCTTCACCAAGATCATTTCATTTCTTTGAAACTTAAGACGATCTTCAACCAAGATCGTCCCAGTTCCTTGAATCATTTCAATCCAAAATCACTTTAATTCAAGACCGTTTCATTTCAAGACCGTTTCATTTCAAGATCGTTTCATTTCAAGACCGTTTCATTTCAAGACCGTTTCATTTCAAGAACATTTTCATTTCAAGACCGTTTCATTTTCAAGACCGTTTCACTTCAAGATCGTTTCAATTTCAAGACTTAACCAAATTTCATCAAAATCCTAAGACGATCTCACTCAAGACGATCTCAATCAAGACGATCTCACCCAAGACGATCTTACCAAGGACGATCTTCTCAAGATCGTTTCATTTCCTGTAATTCTCAAGATCGTTTCATTTTCTGATCTTAATTCAATCCAATCTTTCAAATCAAATCAATCTCAAATGGCTTCTCGTGAAGCATTGGCATTGGGTTCAGATACAAGACCTCCAGTTCTCTACCGTGGTTCCTATGGACTATGGAAGAAAAGATTTATGGACTATGTGGAAAGTCAAACAAATGGTCATATGCTGAAAGATTCCATCCTTAATGGACTTGCCGTTCATCGCCATCCCACTACTGATGCAATAATTCTAACTCCTGATCTTTTGAATGCTGAACAAAAAGATCGAACAGCTGCAGATAACAGAGCTAGGTCATGCTTATACAAAGCTCTACCGGATGAAATCTATGGCTCTGTTGATTCTTATGATACGGCCAAGGAGATTTGGGATGAGGTGGCTAGACAGATGGAAGGAGCTGACGTGACTTCGACGATAAGATTGACCAATATTTTGACTGAGTTTGACAACTTCGCGAAATTGCCTAATGAAACTCTTGAAGCTGTCTACTACAGATTCTGCAATGTCATAAATGAGCTGAGGAAGAACAATGTCAAGAAAACAGAGATTGAGCTAAACATCAAATTCATCAAAGCTCTTGGTCCAGAATGGGAAGATTTTGGAACACAGATCAAGCAACATCAAAATCTGACCAAGTTCACCATTCATACTCTTTATGAATCTTTCAAACTCAATGAAAACCAAGTCCTAAACAAAGCTTCATCAAACAAAATGCCAGAAGTTGTATCTTCTGATCCTTTGGCATTGATAGTTGAGAAGAAGATTTCTGAAGCTCTTAACAGGCAAATGGTAGTTGTTTCTTCGTCTGATGAGGAGGGAGATGATCTGATGGCTACAAGAGATGGTGTTTCAGATGAACTATATCAAGCTCTTGCCGCGGTAACAAAGCATTTCAAGAGGAAATTTTACAAAGCGAGGCCAACAAACAACAATCTCCGCACTTCTTCTACAAGTGCATTTCCCAAGAAGGAACACTATCATCCAAGGAGTAATGAGCAAAGTGAAGCTAATGGATCAAGGTATGGTGAAAAGAAGGAAATTTATGAGAAACAAGTTGTTGAGAAAGGTAAGGCATCAGACAAAAAGTGCTACAATTGTGGTATTCCTGGACATTTTGCTGTTGATTGCAAACAACCTCGAAAGCGGAACTATGAGTATTACAAGCAGAAGATGCTGTTAGCCAAACAAGTCGAAGCAGGACATGCATTGCTAGCTGAAGATGACAAATGGCTGTTACTCACAGATGATGAAGATCAAGATCTCTCTGCTAATGTTTGCTATATGGCAAGGTTGGCCAAGAACAAAGTCTTTAAAGAAGAAAGCACTGATGATGAATACCCAGATGATGAGGTAAATCTCGACTCTACTTTTTCTTTGATTAAGGACAAAGAGTCATGTAGATTAGCTTTATCAGATTTAACAACTCATATCAATTCTTTAGCCAACAAAAACAAAAGGTTGAAAAATAGCATTTCATTTTCTAAAAGTGAATTTTCAAAACTTCTTGAAGAACATTCAAAATTACTTTTTGAACATGATGCTATTAAACAAGATTTTCAAGCTTACAAAGATAAGATGTTGGTTAAAGAATGTGAGTTGAATGTCTCTCCTGATTCTAAGTTATTACAAAAATGTCAAAATCTTGAAAAGACCATTCATGATCTTGAAAAGGCCAATCAAGATCTTGAAATCCAAAAGACCAATGAATGGCTTCGGGCAAATGCAAGACAAATGGATGTTGATATTCTTAATAAAAAGCTCCAAGAAGCTAAACCAAACAATGTTGAATTCGAAAGGAAGATTTCTGATTTAAATCATAATTGTTTTCTAAAAGGCATTGAGATTGAGAATCTTGAAAAACAAGTTGAGGAATTTAAAAAGAATATACTTTTCTATCAAGAAAAGTTATATAAAGTTGAACAAAATCCTCTCTTGAATTTCACTGCCTATTTCAACAAGCCAAAAATTGACAAAACAGAACTTCTTCTAGGGTTGGGATTTAAGAATATCACACCATTGCAAAAAGCCAAAGAGGAAATTGAACCCTTGTATGATGAAAAATTCCTACGACTTGGTATGATACAACAATTTATTCGTCCATTGAATGACGAATTTGAGACTGATGAAGTTGAGAGAATACCAAAACAAGAATTTTTGGTTAATTATGATGCAATAAATGATTCATACAAAACAAAAGAATTTTCAATTTTCAAATTGGAAGAAATTGAATCAAATTTTCAAAACCAAGAATCTGTCTGTACTCCACCTAAACCAACTAAAATGTATTTTCCAACCACATGTTTGGAAAAACAAATAGAAGGTTTACAACAAAAGGTAGAATCTCAACAAAAAGTTATTGATCATCTCAAGTCTCAAAGTCCGAATTCAGAGGATAAATGTATTGTTGTTGATACTAAGAAAGTTTGTGAGATTGCTTCTACTCAAACTGACCAAAGTACTTTAGTAGACAATTCTACACAAACTACTTGTGATTCATCTACCAATACCTCTACTCAGACCTTGACTGCTTCTCTTGGATGTACTTGTCAAAATACTGCTACATTTATAGCTGAGAATTATGTGCAATCTGATTTTTCTAATGAAGAACTTGCACATAGTTTAGTTTTGATATGGTACTTCTATAGGTTTTTCACATGCAACAATGTTGATGAGTTAGTTGTTCACCCTAAGCCTAGTGCTAGTATAGGTGTTGATACCTCTACTCAATTTTTTCGTGAAACCAAAGATGTGTCAGTTCAAGTTGACCTAATTTCCGAGACTAACCATGATGTGAAGTTGGACACAAAGATTCCTGATTTTTCAAAATTTTCAACTAAATCTGAAATTAATCAATCTCCATTGAAATTTTCTTTTTCAAAAGATTTCACGAAAGATGATTTTGATAAATTCATGGAGGGAGAATATGTTTTTGATTCAGAAACTGAGAAAAAGATTGAATCTACCAAAATCAAAGTGAAAACAAAAGTGGAATCACAAAAACCATTGTCCAAAGCTCCAACTTCATATTACTCAAAGGAACGAGTTAAGACCAAACTCGTCGAGACTGAACCAAAGACCATTAAGGTAGAAACCTTTATTGCTACCCCTGTGAAACATGTCAAAAAGGAACAAGCTGAGACCCCACACAGGACAAAGTACACCAAAGTGAAACTTCCGAAAGACTACCCTAATGCTTCTCAATCTAGCTCTCAATCTAGTTCTATTCCTAAGGTGTCTAAGTCTAGCACAATTTCGCTAACTAAGGATGCATCAATTGGTACAACTAGATATAGGGATAGATATGGATGGTTTTCTCATGATAAACCAAAGAAGCAAGAAGTTTCCTCACCTCCAAAAGATTTCAAAAAGATGAAAGTGTTTAAAACTCCTAGTTCTAATTTTCTTAATTTCAATTCAACAGGTGGAAAGAGTATAACTAGTGGTGCTGAATGGGTTGCTAAGACATTAGTACCTAAGATCACTAGTAATCAAAAGGAAATTGAGAAAAAGAAGAATACAAAAAGGAGAAAGCATGTTAATAGGAGGAAGGGTGTTCATGTTAGTAAAAACAATTTTTCTTTGTTAAATAATGTTGAAAATGCCAAGGCAAGGCCTTGTGAGCTTGTAAACAATCTTAATTCCCGTACTTGTGTGACTGAAGTTGATGCTTGTAGACATGTTACTTTTAATTCTCATGTGAATGTTCGTACTTTTTATTCAAATGTGTTTGTTGATAATGTGCTTGTCAATGCTTATGTTGATTCAAAAACATGTTTGAATGCGATTCCTAAGTTATATACCCTGCCTGTTTTAACTAACCATAAAGGACCCGTCTTCAAGTGGGTACCTAAAAACGGTTAAATTTCTTTGATTGCAGGAAATAACCATCTGTGTTTGGATACTCGATTCCGGGTGTTCGAAGCACATGACTGGAAATAAATCTTTGCTCAAGAATTTTGTTGAAAGATTCATGGGAACAGTTCGCTTTGGAAACAACAATTTCGCTCCTATCTTAGGTTATGGAGACATTGAAAGAAATGGAATTATCATCAAGAAAGTTCACTATGTTGAAGGATTAAGTCACAACTTGTTCAGTGTTGGACAATTCTGTGATAACAATCTTCAAGTTCTGTTTCGAAAATCTCTTTGCAAAGTCCAAACTCTAGATGGAGTTGATATTCTTTGTGGTGACCGTGATGATAATCTCTTTACCGTCAATCTCGATGATAACCAACCAACCGATAATATTTGTCTCATTTCAAAGGCTGCTTCAAAGAATTCTTGGTTATGGCATAGAAGGCTTTCTCATCTGAATTTTCAAACCATCAATACTTTAGTCAACAAGCATCTTGTTTTTAGGCTTACCTGACTATAAGTATGAAAGTGAACATGTTTGTCCTTCTTGTGCTGTTGGGAAGATTAAGAGAGCTTCTCATAAACCGAAGAAATCTCCAAATTCTTTAGCACCTCTTCATTTGCTTCACATGGATCTTTGTGGGCCGATGAAAGTACAAAGCCGAAATGGGAAGAAATACATCTTGGTTATTGTTGATGATTATTCAAGATATACTTGGGTCAAGTTTCTTTCATCCAAAGATGAAACAACTCAGATGTTGATAGATTTCATCACTAATACTCAAGTAAATCTTCAACTTCCAGTTCGTTACATCCGTTCGGATAACGGAACTGAGTTCAAGAATGCTGTTTTTGATGAATTCTGCAAATCCAAAGGTATTACTCATCAATTCTCAGCAGTTCGCACCCCACAACAAAACGGTGTTGTTGAAAGGAGAAATCGATCGCTGGTGGAAGCAGCTAGGACAATGCTTGCTTATTCCAAATTGCCATCCAATATGTGGGCTGAAGCTGTTGACACTGCATGTCACACTCAGAATCGGTCCATTATCAATCAGCGTTTCGAAAAGACTCCTTATGAGGTTATTAACAAACGCAAACCCAACATCAACTACTTTCATATATTTGGGTGTGTTTGTTATACCTTGAATGATCGGGAGAATCTTGGAAAGTTCGAGAAGAAAGGTGATGAAGGATATTTTGTTGGTTATTCCAAAACATCAATTGCCTATCGAATCTATAACCGTCGAACCAACACAATTCAAGAAACAATGAATGTTTGGTTTGATGAGATGTCAGGCATGATTTTTGAGCAAGAAGGTTTGCTGCCAACAAGTAATGATCCAAGAACTTCAAGTACTTCTACAAGGAATTCTACCTTAGCTTCAAAATTCAAGAAGTTTCCAACTCCAACAAGTGATGAATTAGATATTCTTTTTGAAGAATTCTATAATTCAAAACCGATTCATGATCAAGAACCTCAGGTCATCGTTGAACCAATTCAAAACAATGAACCTCTTCATAACAACGATCCAGTTCCTGACAATATTCATGAATCTTCATCAAGTTCTTCAGAGCAAGAATTTTCTTCTACTGATACTTCTCCACCATCCTCTCCTGATAATGCTTCTCAAGTGAATGTTCAAGAACAACCTTCTCGATTAACTCAGACAACAAATCCACTAAACACTCCAAATGTGTATGTACCACTTGATTTTGATCATCCAGCTTATGAGGAAAGAGTTATACCAAGTTATGACTCCATCTCTCAACAAAACTCAAGTTTTAATGATGGTGAAGTTGATCTTCAACAACAAGATCCTCTTCCTCATGCTCACAAGTGGACACGTATGCAGAAAGATCATCCTACTGATCAAATAATTGGAGATCCACAAGCAGGAGTAACTACTCGTACCTCAGTAAATGAGTGTCTTGTTGCACTTTCTCTTAGCAACTTCGAACCCAAAACCGTATCTGAAGCTCTTCATGATCTAGAGTGGGTTAAGGCAATGCAAGATGAACTCGCGCAATTTGAAAGACTGAAGGTATGGAGATTAGTTCCAAATCCTAGAAAAGATGATCCAATTGGAACAAAGTGGATATTCAAAAACAAAAAGGATGAGAATGGAGTGGTAGTAAGGAATAAAGCTCGACTTGTTGCAAAGGGTTATTGCCAACAACCAGGTGTTGACTTCGACGAAACTTTTGCTCCAGTAGCAAGAATGGAGGCCATTCGGATATTCTTAGCTTATGCCGCATTCAGAAACTTTACTGTGTTTCAAATGGATGTGAAGACTGCTTTCTTGAATGGTGACCTCAAAGAAGAAGTTTACGTTGATCAACCAGAAGGTTTTGTTGATCCTCAAAGGCCAAACCATGTCTACAGGTTAGACAAGGCTCTCTACGGTCTTAAGCAAGCACCCCGAGCATGGTATGATTATTTATCTACTTTCTTACTAAGAGGTGGCTTTACCAAAGGCACAATTGACCCTACCTTGTACATTCGCAAACAAGGTAAGCACGTTCTACTTGTTCAAATATATGTTGATGACATTATATTTGGGGTCGACCAGTCAAACATTTTGCCGAAACTTTTCATCTCTTATGGTTAATCATTTTGAAATGAGTATGATTGGGGAAATGAATTACTTTTTGGGTCTTCAAATCAAACAGTTACCAACTGGTTTTTTTATATCACAAGGTAAATACATAAATGACATGTTGAAAAAGTTTGATATGACTTCATGTTCTTCAATATCTACCCCAATGGCTGCTCGAACAAACATAAATGCTGACACAAATGGGAAACCATTTGACCAAAAGAGATATCGAAGTATGATTGGTTCGTTGTTGTACCTAACAGCATCTCGACCAGATATAATGTTTGCAACATGTATGTGTGCTAGATATCAAGCTGCTCCAACTGATTTACATTATCAAGCTGTGAAACGAATCTTTCGTTATCTGAAGGGGACACCCGATTTACGTCTCTGGTATCCAAGGGATACTGGATTCAATCTAACTGCATATTCAGATGCAGATCATGCAGGTTGTAAACTTGATCGCAAGAGCACTTCCGGTACTCTACAATTTTTAGGTGATAAAATTGTGAGTTGGTCTTCCAAGAAACAGAATTGTGTGTCTCTATCAACGGCTGAAGCAGAATATGTGGCTGCGGCTAGTTGTTGTGCTCAAGTTTTATGGATGAAGACACAACTAACTGATTATGGTCTGAAATATGATCATATCCCTATCTATTGTGATTCTCAGAGTGCCATTGCCATTGCAGTCAACTCAGTAAACCACTCTCGCTCAAAGCATATTGATGTTAGATATCATTTTCTCAAAGATCATATTGAGAAAGGTGACATCGAGCTCTACTTTGTGGGTACTAACATTCAACTTGCAGATTTGTTCACAAAACCACTGGATGAAAAGAGGTTTAACTTTCTTATCTCCAAGCTAGGTATGTTAAATCTTAAACCTTAACTCTTTCGAAGGAATTCTTGACACATTCCAGAAAACCAAAATACAAAATTGCATATTTTCAAAAATAAACAAAAAGATTTTTATTTTCCGTGGCTTGCATATACTATGTATGCAACCCGTTCTTAAATGATATATTTATTGGTAGAGTGTTTTTACATTCTAAGCTTTTGTTATTATACATACAAATTGATATAAGATAACAAGGAATCGAACGCCTTTGTGTACTTCCAAGTGTTCTTATATGAATATGTATGGGTGATAGCAATCTAGTTGTTCAAATAAAGTTGTCAAAACTCTCAATTGTTGATATGAGACGCAAAGGATCGAACGCCTTTGTGTACTCCCTTGTTGTCTCATCTTGAACAATTGATTGGATTTTCATTTGCTTAAATGTTTTAATTGCCTCCAACTTGTTGTTGTAAGATGCGAAGGATTGAACGCCTTTGTGTACTCCCTAGCTGTCTTACTCTCAACATTGTTGTTGAAGCAAAACTTTATTTTTTTAAATCAAAGTCTTGTTTACTATAGACTCTCAAAGTTTTTCTTTTTTTTTCTCGAAAATATCACAACAAAGATTTTACTACTTTTGATCTCACAGAACCAATTTTTGCTCCACCTTTATATGAAAATTTTTGATCTATTCTTGCATAGATTAAGGAGGAGTTTGTGATTTCAACAACCTTCAAAACTTCAAATGTTTTTTTTTCATGCACACATTTGATGTTTTTCCAATGATTTTCAATCAAATGGAGTTCGGTGATTAGTTTGCACATGAGTGATAAGTAAATCTCAAAATTTACTCCATGAATTTCATCATCGCCGATGAATTCTAACCCCGGAGTATTCACTTCTTTCATTAGATAGTGAGGGTATTTTGAGTGATGTTGTTTTCGTGCAAATAGGATGGAGGGAGTAAAGTTGAAAAGTGAGAGGGTAAGGTGATATGATGTGAGAAAGGGCTAAAAGAAACAAAAGCCCTCCCTAAATTCTCAAAAAGCCGGGTAAACACGTTTCTATCGGATTTCATTTGTTGATTTCTCGATATTGAAGAAGTCTTCATGGACCCAGTGAAGCAATGCACATCTTTACCTAACCACTCAAGTGTTTCTTAACAAATACTTGTTTCATTTCTCACGGAGATTTCCACATTTCTATTGACTCTTCCTTTGGAAGATGTTGATATTGAAAAAGGGCGACATTCTGCTCCAGTCCCGACTTCATTTTGATCACGATGTGTCTAGAGCTATCTTGTTTGGTCATTAATTTGATCATCATTCATTTGTATTAGAACACATTCGAGTCATATCTTTGTGATATAATTGCTTATCTTTGTGATATAGCCGGAACATTCGTAGTGATATCTCAATTGATATTCCACGATGATCGAATGGAAATCCTACCAATGCTAACATCTTTTCCAACGTTGAACGTAGGTCTCATGATTACATTTATGTGATTATTGAGTTAACAAGAAGTCTAAGTGACCTCGGTTTTCCCTAAAAGTCTTTAAGGATAAAATTGTGGTTATCAAATGCTTCGGTAGTGTTAACCATGATTTATATTCTTTGAAGCAATCTTGTGGTTGCAAAGCCGCAGACTGAACTATGTTAGAGAATTGTTTTGTGCATATCTCAATGATACATAGGAAATCCGGAAAAATGTTATACATTTCAATCGGTCATTTCATTAATCCTTTCGATTTTTGAACAAGCTAACGGATCATTCTTATCCGGTTTCATTTCTCATCACACAAACACAGAAAACACCAACACCATGATATAACGTTTGTACCAACAACTTCGATCTTACATTTTAGTCACCCCTAGGATTTCTTGGGTTGAGCTAATGGTTTGGGTTGATGTTTTGATGGTTGCAATTTCTTTATGGTTTCTTTTGATATTTAATCAATCAAATGTGTACATAATGACATTGGTTCCCAATGATGTCATTATGAGGAGGAGAAAATATTATGATTGATTCACTAATTGATAAGGAAACAAGGAGAAAAGTTTATGTTTGGTTGTTTTAATTGGGTTTAGGCTTATCAAAGTTCTAGGCTTATCAAAGTTTGTGTATAGGGGAGAAAATTATTCATGATGTGACAATAGTTTCAGATTTTCACTAGACTTTAGGTGATTGAAATTTTGATTTTAAAAAGGGGAATCTGAATTGACGTCAAAGATAAGAATGAAACCGAAGATGAAAAGATTTTCACTCAAGATGCTTCAAAAGTTCAAAGATGCTCCAAAATGTTTATAATCATGGATTGAGGGGGAGCATGATTACTTCGTAAGAATTTCATCCAAACCTCATTCAATTGCTTACTCTCCAAAGTGTTCGAATTGATATGACAAAGATCAAAGCTTCAAAAAGGATCAAAGATCGGTTAGAAGATTTAAGTCAAAGAAGTAAAAGCTTTAACAGAGTCTTCATCAAACACTCTTCATTCAAAGATCTTCAAGTCATACTACAACATTTTGTTCAAGAAACTCCAATGCATACATCAAGGGGGAGAGTTCATATTCATGAAACTTTATTCCAAGAAGATGAAATTCATTCAAAAATTAAAACTGAAGAATCGAAAAGCTGAATTTCACTCAAGAATCGAAGATTGAAACATTCGAAACCAAGATTTATACCTTCCGCATTTTAAAAGACAACTCTGATTCATGATTCAACAATTCTCGAAGATTCAAGTCACACACATTTGTTTGACTTCATTATTCTCTTCATTCAAGACTCACACGCATTCATTATTCTCTATTCTAAAAGAACATTGAGAATCCTCACATGATTTAACTTCAAGAAGTTCAAGACCAAGATCAAGACTGAATCAAGTTCTCCAAAGACAAAAGAGAGAGCTTTGAAGACTTGTTTCATCACCCCAATTGTCTTCACCACCGGGCTCATCAAATTCATTCCTACAAGACAAAATAACACGTACTTCATTACAATGTATCACTAAGGGGGAGAATGTTAGAAATCCAAAAAATAGTGATAAATTGTAATCTAGATTAGAGGAATTTCTTGTTGTTAATTCATAGATAAATGATCACTAAGGTTGAGGGGCTAATTGTGACAATTAGCATAATTGTAGAATTAGACTATAAATAGCCCTCTCATACCTTAGAGATAATAAGAACAATAACAACAATTACACATAACCTATATACTTGTTAATTCACACACAGCTACCTTTGATTCTCTCTCAAAACACACACAAACACCAAGAACACACACTATCCAAACCGCCATTGATGAATTGAATTCAGTGATAGAAATCGTGTTATAACACTTTCACTTGGAACAACATTTTCTCGATTAAATCTTAAACCACCATCTTCTAACATATGAACAACTCTACCAAGAGCTTCTTGTAGATCTTCTATCTGTTTATCTCTCCTAGCATTATTAGCTTCATCTAAAGTCATATTCCTTCTAAAAGCCATTTATAACCAGCAAACAACTCACAATCAATAGGTCTAAACAAATAACCAACAGATCTAAATGTTCAAACAACAGATCTAATCAAAACTTCAACAGATCTGAACAATCAAACAACGACAACCAAAAGATTAAGAAACCTTTTGCAAACCTGTCTCTGATACCAAATTTGATGCGTAAATCACGCGACAAACGACAGCGGAAGACTTATTTTGGTATTTTCTGGATTTTATATGAAATAAACAACTAAACAAGACAATAAAGTAAAATGATAGATAAAGAGAATCCACCACCAAGACTCGTAAAGGCTACGCCACCGGAATCTAATGCTAACAAAGGATAACCAAGGGTAATTGGTTGCTTGCTGAACTTCAATTAGCAAATATACGAACCAACTTTTTTTGTGGAAATGGTTCGGGGTCATTTCCGCATCATGTTCTTTGTTGGAAGGATAGAAACAATTCTATTCAGGATTTTTCTGTTTCTATTGTTTGGGAAGATATCCGACCAAGGAGAGATAGGGTTGACTGGATTGAGCTGGTGTGGTTTAGTTATTGTATTCCTAAACATGCTTTTATCTTATGGTTGGCTTTTAAGCAACGCTTAAAAACACAAGATTTATTGATGCATTGGGATACAGATGCTACTATTGGACAGCTTTGCCCGTTTTGTAATATGCAACCAGATTCACATAGCCATTTATTCTTTGATTGCACATATTCTACATAGGTCTGGAATCGTGTTACTGCTAAGGCTGGTCTTTCTTCTCGACCTCATGCTTGGAACTTCATTATTGATCGTTTGAAGCCTCGAGCTAGAAAGAAATCATTGCAGAATGTGATTGACAAACTACTCCTTGCTGCTTCGGTGTATTTTATTTGGCAAGAAAGGAATAGAAGACTATTTATGAAGGTTTCAAGGGCAGTTGATACATTAGCTGAAGACATCTTATCCACTGTGCGACTCAAGCTACTCACGTTCAAGTTTAAGAGAACAGCAAATGTGGAGAGATTTCTGGATGCTTGGGATCTCCTTGTGTTATTAATTAACTAGTGTTACAGGTACCTTGTAAATGTGTCCCTCTCGCTGGTGCTTAGACAGGTTGATGTGCATGTTTGAGGTAACTTCGGTTTCCTTGTAAATGTGTCCCTCTCATTTGTCTTTGTATTAGTGATATGCATGTTTGAGGTTACCTATGTCACTAAAACTGTTTTGATGATTATTTGTGTATCTAGATTAGCTTGTTAGGGGTTTATCCCTGTTGATATTGGACATTGCACTTTTTGTGCGTGATTTGTAAAAGTCGGCTTGGTATTCTACCAAGTCGCCTGTTCTTCATTATTTTAATATAATAACCAGGGGTGACGGCCTTTTACCGAAAAAAAATGGACAAGTAAGGCTACTAGAAATATTCCCCTGCAAGTGGTCCCACAATACCGTTAGAAACGTCGTGCCACACGCGCCTTCCTTACAGCTATCATTCTTCTCTATTGGGCCCACGAACATGGAACTTCAGTGGGGACTTTATTGACTGAAAACTGGAAACAGAATCTGGACCTCTACTGGAGACAAACTCTTGAGCATTCATCTGGAGCTGGTTATCTGGAGCGCTTCAGTGGAGAACTCTGGAGCATTCATCTGGAGCTGGTCACTGGAGTGTGTCACTGGTGGATTACCAGTGTTGGTCACTGGAGTGTGTCACTAGTGGATTACCAGTGTTGGTCACTGGAGAATCTTGCCACTGGAGAAGTGTTACTACTGGTGACTGGACTGGTTCAGTAAAGATTTGTCTGAAATGGGCCACTGCTGGTAGAATCAACATGGCTTGTTCAGATGGCATTATCAGTTCAGTTTCTTTTATTTCAGATAGCTTCTTCAGTTCGCTGGGTTCCTCCAGTTCAGTGAATTTGGACATTTCTGCATCACCAAGGTTCAGTCTTTTATCTCCAGTTTGCTGGGCAACACTGTTAGAACTTCAGAAATTGATTTAAAGGAGATAGAAAGACAAGTGAAGACGTTCATTGAAAAATCTGGACTTGATGTCAATGAGCTTGGGCAACAGTTTGCCACTTCAGTTGGTCAAAAGGTTAATGATGCCTTAGCTGCCAGAGAAGAAGAACTAGTTAAAAATGTGATGTCTGATCTGGCAGGTTGATCTGGCCCCACTTCAAACTGAAATCAACTTGTTAAAGGGAAGTCTGGATAATCTGGCCAGCAAAGTATCTGAACACTCAACTGCCATATCCACACTGACAATTAAAGTGGGAAAGGAAAAAGAAAAGGAAGTCGTTAAGGAGTTTGTGAATACTGGTCTCTCAACTGAAGATTCTCAACTGTTAAAAGATCTAAAGCCTTCTCAAGAAAATCTGTCTAACGATCAAAAATGTCAGTCAAGGGAAACCAGTCATTTATGAAGAACTGTCAGAATGCTTTGTACAGTTCTCAAGGAATGCAAGGACATGAAATCATGGAGTAGTCTAGACAGGCTGCTCACCAGTGCTTCTGACTGGGAGGCAGTGCAGCAAGTCTTTGACTTCTCCAAGGGGGAAATAGTTGCCAGTGTCCTTGCAAGAAAGAAAACTACTGAGCAAGCTAAGGAAACTCCTGCTACCAGAACTAATGTTGGTCAGCATGTCATTGAGCAATTTGAAGATGTGGGTGTTAAGCCAAGGGGGAATGTGGCTAATAAAGGCAAGGGTAAAGCTGTTGAAGATACTGCCACGGCCACTGAAATAACAACTAATGACAAAGATACATATGCAACTGGTACTGAGGCCTGTGTGCTTGAAACTGGTAATCAAGATAAGCTTCCTCCAGTTACTGAATTGGACCACAGGAGTCTGGTGACCCTTGGCTATGATATTAAAGAAAGAAAAAGAAGTAAGAAAGAGTTACAAAGACTTTCCAGGGCACAGATGACTGATTTAAATGTCCTCGATGCTAATGATGCTGGTCTTTTAGGGGTTACACTGAATCAGTATAGAAGAATCAAAACTGACCCAAAGATACTTGAAGCAGTCACTGAAAGATTAGAAATTGAACTGGAGATGAGGGCAGATGGCATAAAGAAAAGGCTTGCCAAGGTTGCCAAAGTGGTTAGAGATGTCTTGAATCCACCCAAGTCCAAAGGTACAAAAAGAAAACAACTGCCTAGAGATGCCAACCTAAGGACTTGAATTGAACCAGTGGCTGAAGTATCAAATGATGATGTCAAAGCTGTAATGCATAGGTTAAGCACTGGCAGCATTAAACTGGCAAATGAATCTTATGCCAGGGCTTATTACAATGGACTGATGCAGCGGAAATCAAGCCAGGCACACAATTCTTTCATGTTGGAGTGATGGGCCATTGTGTAAGACTGACAATCCAGATGTGACCCGTTATGGCCATTCAGAGCATGTGGAAAAGTTGAGAATACTGGAAGCTAAAGCAGTGAAGACAAGGTTTGAAAAATGTTGGATTAATGTGCTTCAGAATCTTATTAAGCATAAAAAAAATATTGAAAACGGACTGAACATTGATTCTGAAGACACTCAACGAATCTCTTCTAATGCGTAAATCACGCGACAAGCGACAGCGGAAGACTATTTTTGGTATTTTCTGGATTTTATATGAAACAAACAACAAACAAGACAATAAAAATTAAATTGATAGATAAAGACTCCACCACCAAGACTCGTAAAGGCTAAGCCACCGGAATCAAGGATAAAGGAAACACTCCGCCCCACCACTACAACCGATAAAGGTCTAGCCACCACGATTATAGATAAAGGAAACCGAAGATTTAAAAGACCTCACCACAATATTTGATAAAGGACGAACCACCACAAATATTGATAAAGGGGTCACTCCTAACCACCAAGATCAAAGATCTATAAAGGTAAAAGAAGATTTGTAAGAAATAGAGGCTGCCTTTATTTCTCATTGTAAGGCAGTTGATATTGAATGAAAATTAATAGAGCAGCCTCTATTTCTTACAAATCTTCTTTTACCTTTATAGATCTTTGATCTTGGTGGTTAGGAGTGACCCCTTTATCAATATTTGTGGTGACTTGTTCTTTATCAAATATTGTGGTGAGGTCTTTTAAATCTTCGGTTTCCTTTATCTATAATCGTGGTGGCTAGACCTTTATCGGTTATAGTGGTGGGGCGGAGTGTTTCCTTTATCCTTGATTCCGGGGGCTTAGCCTTTACGAGTCTTGGTGGTGGATTCTTTTATCTATCATTTTACTTTATTGTCTCGTTTAGTTGTTTATTTCATATAAAATCCAGAAAATACCAAAAATAGTCTTCCGCTGTTGTTTGTCGGGTGATTTACGCATCAAAATTGGTATCAGAGACAGGTTTGAAAAAGGTTTCTTAATCTTTTTGTCCGTTGGGGTATTGTTTTAGATCTGTTGAGGTTTTGCTTAGATCTATTAATTGTGAGTTATTTGTTGGTTATAAATGGCTTTTAGAAGGAATTTGACCTTAGATGAAGCTAATAATGCTAGGAGAGATAAACAGATAGAAGATCTACAAGAAGCTCTTGGTAGAGTTGTTCATATGTTAGAAGATGGTGGTTTAAGATTTAATCGAGAAAATGTTGTTCCAAGTGAAAGAGATACTGAATCTCAAGGTGGTAGTGAAAGATCTGATCTGAAAGTATAGCCAGAGATTCTAGTGATTCTGATGAGTCACGTCATAGAGAAAGGCGTAGGAGGCATAAGGGTGATGATACTAGGGATATTAAGATAGATCCACCAGATTTTAATGGATCTTCTAACCCAGAAGAGTATTTTGAATGGGTCCAGGTGATGGACAGGATTATGGAGATAAAAGGTTATGATGATAGAAAAAGCTTCAAAGTTGCCATTATTAAACTGAAGAAATATGCTTCATCCTGGTATGATAACATGAAGTCTGAAAGGGAATATAAAGGCAAAAGCAAAATCAAGACCTGGTCCAAACTGAAGGAAGTTATGCAAAAGAGATTTGTTCCCCAGTCGTACAAGCAAGACCAGTACTTACTGATGAACAATCTGAAGCAAGGAGTTAAGGTGGGTTGTAGAATACATTAGAGAGTTTGAGCATCTGAAGACCAGAACTGGTGTGAATGAAACTGAAGAGCACACTATAGCCAGATTTCTTGGTGGTCTGAACGCTGCCATTACTGAGAAGATTGAATTGCAGCCTATCTGGACATACGAAGGTGCATGTAAACTGGCTATCCAGATTGAAAGACAACTGAAGAAGAAGGTTCCGTACAAGTCATTCAGTAAGGTTCCTGCCAGTGCAAGTCAACCAGTTGCCAGATTTACTGAAGCTGCTCAGAAATCCTCCCGAGGGAAAGAAAAAGAAACTGGAGCTTCTAAAGAACCAGTTGGAAGAAAATGTTTCAAGTGTCATGGCTTTGGTCACTTCCAGGCCCAGTGTCCTAATCAAAGAGCATTGACTACAAGAGAAATTGAATGTTTGCCAGATGTCGACACTGAAGAAGGTGAGCCAGTGTACGATGAAGAAGAAGATGAAGAATCTTATGTTGGTGCAGATGTGGGAGAGATGTTGGTTGTCAGGAGAGTGATGCATACTGATGAAGTACAGCTGATACTGCTCAGAGAGAGAATATTTTCCACTCCAGATGCACAGTGAAAGGCAAGGTATGTGATCTGATCATCGATGGTGGCAGTTGTGCAAATGCTGCTTCAACTTACATGGTAGAGAGACTGGAACTACCAACAGTGAAGCATCCCAGACCTTACAAGTTGCAATGGTTAAGCGAAGGTTCTGAAGTAAAGGTAAATCGACAAGTCACTATTCCCTTTTCAATTGGGTCAGTTTACCAAGATAAAATTATATGTGATGTTGTTCCCATGGATGCCTGTCACGTTTTGTTGGGTCGACCATGGTTATTTGATAATTATGTTCATCATGATGGTCGTATGAATTCATATTCTCTAAATATAAGTGGAAAGAAGGTCACACTGACTTCTTTGAAGCCCACCGAACTGATGAAAGTCAAGAAGGATCAGCCCAGTAAGCCTTTGTTTTTATCTCAATCTGAAGTTGAAGAAGAGTTATCTGAAGGCTCTCCAGTTCTAATGCTACTGGTCGTTGAAAAGTCTGAAGAGAAGAAGTCCACTGAAGTCCCCAGTTTACTGAAGTCATTACTGAAGGAGTTCAGAGATGTTTTTCCTGAAGATCTACCTGAAGGTTTACCTCCAGTTAGAGGTATCGAGCACCAGATTGACTTGGTTCCAGGCTCAGTTCTTCCAAACAAAGCTGCTTATCGTTGTTCCCCTAATGAAGCCAAAGAATTGCAAAGACAAGTAGATGAACTGGTCAAGAAGGGTTATGTCAGAGCAAGCATGAGTCCTTGTTCAGTTCCTGCTCTACTGGTCCCAAAGAAAGATGGAACGATGAGAATGTGTGTTGACAGCAGAGCCATCAACAATATAACTATTAAGTATAGATATCCTATTCCCAGATTGGATGATATGCTTGATGAGTTACATGGCTCCAGAGTGTTTTCAAAATTGATCTCAGAAGTGGTTATCACTAGATAAGAATGAAGGATGGAGATGAGTGGAAAACTGCATTCAAAATCAAAGGAGGCTTATATGAATGGTTAGTGATGCCTTTCGGCTTGTCAAATGCCCCCAGTACATTCATGAGACTGATGAATGAAGTTCTCAGGCCACTCATTGGTCAGTTTGTTGTGGTATACTTTGATGATATTCTGGTGTATTCAAAATCTGAAGCTGAACATGTTAATCATCTGAAGAAGGTATTTGAACTGCTTAGGAGACACCAGTTGTATGGCAAACTAGAGAAATGTGATTTTATGGTGGACAGTGTTATATTTCTGGGGTATGTTGTGTCCAAGGATGGAATTTCTATGGATCCTTCGAAGGTTGATGCTATCAAGTCATGGCCAGTTCCTACAACCATCACTGAAGCTAGAAGTTTTCATGGACTAGCATCATTTTATAGAAGATTTATAAAAAATTTCTCTACAGTTGTAGCTCCAATTACTGACTGCCTGAAGAAAGGTGTGTTCAACTGGTCGAGTTCAGCCCAACTGGCGTTTGAGTCACTAAAGGAGAAACTCAGTTCAGCTCCAGTTCTATCTTTACCAGATTTTGATCAGTTGTTCGAATTAGAGTGTGACGCCAGTGGAGTTGGTATTGGTGCAGTACTGGTGCAGAGTGGGCGTCCAGTTGCTTATTTCAGTGAGAAACTGAACGGATCAAAATTAAAGTATAGCACTTATGATAAAGAATTTTATGCAATAATTCGTGCTATCACTCACTGGTCACATTATCTGAAGCCAAAACAGTTCGTATTGTTTTCTGATCATGAAGCCCTGAAGTTTATAAACGGCCAACACAAGCTTAATGCCAGGCATGCCAAATGGGTAGAATTCTTGCAGTCTTATTCATTTGTTTCAAAGCACAAGGCTGGAGTTTACAATGTTGTTGCTGATGCACTATCACGAAGATATTCTTTATTATCAGTTCTGGAAGCAAGAGTACTTGGATTTTCTTTTATAAAGGAGTTATATGCTGCTGATCCAGATTTTTCTGAGAAAGTTACTGAAGCTAATCTGAAAGGACCATTCACTGTTCAAGATGGTTTCTTATTCAAGAATGGTAAGTTGTGCATTCCAAGGGGTTCAATAAGAGATTTATTAATAAGGGAAGCACATGGAGGAGGTCTAGCTGGACATTTTGGAATCAACAAAACTGGAGAGATTCTGACTGAACACTTCTACTAGCCAAGTTACTGAAGCTAATCTGAAAGGACCATTCACTGTTCAAGATGGTTTCTTATTCAAGAATGGTAAGTTGTGCATTCCAAGGGGTTCAATAAGAGATTTATTAATAAGGGAAGCACATGGAGGAGGTCTAGCTGGACATTTTGGAATCAACAAAACTGGAGAGATTCTGACTGAACACTTCTACTGGCCAAGTCTACTGAAGGACGTCCAGAGTATTATCAGTCGCTGTCCAACTTGTCACCAGGCAAAGACAACTTTTCACAAAGGTTTGTACACTCCTCTTCCAGTTCCAAACCAACCTTGGGAAGATCTCAGTATGGATTTTATTGTTGCACTGCCCAGAACCCAGAGGGGAAAAGATTCTATAATGGTGGTTGTTGATAGATTCTCAAAAATGGCTCATTTTGTTGCTTGTAATACCACAAATGATGCTTCAGCTGTAGCGAATTTGTTCTTTAAGGAGATTGTCAGATTACATGGAATTCCTAAATCCATTGTTTCTGATCGAGATGTGAAGTTTTTAAGCTATTTCTGGAAGACTCTATGGAGACTGATGGGTACCAGATTGATGTTCAGTACGTCTCACCATCCTCAGACTGATGGACAGACTGAAGTCACGAACAGAACAATTGGTATGTTATTGAGAACACTGGTGAAGAAGACGCTGAAGGATTGGGATCTGAAGCTTGCTCATGCTGAGTTTGCCTTCAATAGAGCTCCAAATTATTCAACCAGTAAATCCCCATTTGAAGTTTGTTATGGTGTCAATCCACTAACTCCTATTGATTTGATTCCTTTTTCAATTGAACCAAAGGCAAGTGTTGAAGCAGAGACCAGAGCAAAAGAAATCAAGAAGATTCATGAACAAGTGAAGACCAGAATTGAGAAAGCAAATGCCAGTTACAAGGCCAAGGCAAACAAGAACAGGAAGCAGCCCAGTTTTTCACCAGGCGATCTTGTTTGGGTGCATCTCAGAAAGGAAAGATTTCCAGCCAAGAGAAAAAGCAAACTGATGCCCAGAGCTGACGGTCCATTCAAGATTCTGGAGAGATATGGAGAAAATGCTTACAAAGTTGAACTTCCTGGAGATATGTCAGTCTCCAGTACATTCAATGTTGAGTATCTCGAAGACTTGAGGACAAGTCTCTTTTTAGAGGGGGAGAATGATGCGGGAATGTCCAGATTCAATGAACCAAGTTTGACTGAAACTGAGCTGGAGGAATCTGGAGAAAAGCAGTTGACTAAACTGAAGAAGGAATCTGAGCGAACCATGCAGTCTGAACAAGCAATGTTAATTTTGCCAGCTGTATCACATTTTAACCATCTTTTTACTGAAACAACTCAGTCTCCAGTAGTGACCTTGCTCCAGTGGAAATTATCACCAGTGGCATCTGACGAGCTCCAGTTGCATCTGAAGGACTCCAGTAGTGAATACTGAAGGCCACCAGTGAAGTGCTCCAGATAAATGCTCCAGTTGTATATAATAAAGTTTACTTAACTGAAGGTTGTGTGGGGTCAATAAGGACGTGGGTATGGACGCGTGGCAGCTTTTTAGTGGATCAAGAAGGAGCGTGCAAAAAGCATTAATATTCCTAACGATATTGTGGGCCACGTGAAGAGGATTGTTTCTAGAAGCCTTATGTGTCTATTTCCTATTGGTCCAAATTAATTAGTGGCTTGCACATGACAGCTTTTGTATTATTTTATTATTTTGTCGTTGATTCCTAGGTAAGAGTATGTGGCTATAAATAAGGCCTTTATTTCTCATTGTAAGGCAGTTGATATTGAATGAAAATTAATAGAGCGGCCTCTATTTCTTACAAATCTTCTTTTACCTTTATAGATCTTTGATCTTGGTGGTTAGGAGTGACCCCTTTATCAATATTTGTGGTGACTTGTTCTTTATCAATATTGTGGTGAGGTCTTTTAAATCTTCGGTTTCCATTATCTATAATCGTGGTGGCTAGACCTTTATCGGTTATAGTGGTGGGGCGGAGTGTTTCCTTTATCCTTGATTCCGGTGGCTTAGCCTTTACGAGTCTTGGTGGTGGATTCTTTAATCTATCATTTTACTTTATTGTCTCGTTTAGTTGTTTATTTCATATAAAATCCAGAAAATACCAAAAATAGTCTTCCGCTGTTGTTTGTCGCGTGATTTACGCATCAAGCAGCCTACCTTAAAGCTTATAATGATGCTTTACTTGATGAGGAACGTTTTCTCAAACAGAAAGCAAAGGTGGAATGGCTTCGTGTAGGTGACTCAAATTCTGCTTATTTCCATAATGTGGTTAAAAGTAGGGTGGCTAGAAATCGAATAGATGTCATTGCTGATATGCATGGTAATCTGATTAATGGTGATAATGTGAATGACATTATTATAGCACATTATACCCAATTTTTGGGTCAGGCGACTCCTGTTGATAACTTAAACACGATTGATCTCTTTTGTAATAGATTATCACAGGAGAAAGCAGTGGCTATGATTAGAGAGGTTTCTGATGAAGAGGTTAAAGATGCGATCTTTTCAATGGGTGATGACAAATCTCCTGGACCTGATGGCTTCTCGGCTGGGTTTTTTAAAGCTGCTTGGGATACGATTGGTTTGGATGTCACCAAGGCTGTGAAAGAGTTCTTTGATTCGGGTAACTTATTGAAGGAACTCAATCATACTGTTATTGCTCTAATACCGAAGGTTCAATCCCCTACTACAGTCTCTGATTATCGTCCTATTTCCCTTTGTAATGTATTATTTAAATGCATTACAAAAATCTTGTCGAATAGAATGAAAGACTATTTGACTGAGTTGGTTAGTGAAAATCAGTCAGCTTTTGTGCCGGGTAGAAGAATTACTGATAATATCTTATTGACTCAAGAGCTTATGCATAATTATCACCTTGATAGAGGAACACCAAGATGTGCTTTCAAAGTAGATATTCAGAAAGCATATGATACTGTTGATTGGGGTTTTCTACGAAAGATTCTATTGGGGTTTGGCTTTCATCCGCGTATGGTATCTTGGATTATGGAGTGTGTTACCACTACTACTTTTTCGATATGTATAAATGGTAACTTGAATGGTTATTTTCAGGGTAAACGCGGGCTTAGACAAGGTGATCCTTTGTCTCCGTATCTATTCACTTTGGTCATGGAGGTTTTAACGCTTATTCTTAAAAGACAAGTTCGAAGATCAGAATTTTTTGGATATCACAAATATTGTGATAAACAAAAAATTATCAATCTATGCTTTGCTGATGATCTATTTCTCTTTATGCATGGAGATGTGGCATCTGCTCGGGTTATTTCTAAAGGACTAGATGAATTTAAGCTTGTCTCGGGTATAAATCCTAGTTTACCAAAAAGTACAGCTTATTTCTGTAACGTTCTGAATTGTACTAAACAGGAAATTCTTAATGTTTTACCATTTCAAGAAGGATTGCTTCCTGTCAAATATTTGGGAGTAAGATTGTAGTGATCTGTTAGAAAGAGTGCGAAAAAGATTAGATAGTTGGAGAAACAGATTACTCTCTTTTGCGGGTCGTTTACAATTAATTAATTCGGTTATTTCATCTATGCATGTGTATTGGTCTTCGGCTTTTATTCTTCCTGGGAAACTTATACAAGAGATTGAACGATTGATGAGGAACTTTTTATGGAGTTCTGGTGACCAGGGGAAGGCTCGATCAAAGGTGGCTTGGGAGGTTGTTTGTCTTCCTAAGGAGGAAGGAGGGCTTGGTATTCGTCGTATTCAGTCTTTTAATGCAGCACTTATTACCTCTCACATCTGGAATATTGTGGCCCAGAAAGAGACTCTTTGGGTAAGATGGGTTCATACTTATAAGCTTAAAGGCAAATCTTTATGGGAGATACCGATTAGAGGATCCTTGTCCTGGAGTTGGCGTAAAATTCTTCAGATTAGACCAATGATTCGAAAGCATTTGTGGTTTGCTATTGGAAATGGTCTCACTGCTTCTGCTTGGTACGATTTGTGGTGCTCTCAAATCCCATTGGGAGATCATGTATCAGCTAGAACAATTACAAGGTCGGGATTTCAATTTGATGCTAAAGTTGCTGATCTTATTCTTGATGGTAATTGGATATGGCCAACATCTTGGAGTGCCTGTTTTCGTAATATTCAGGTTCCTGTTTTGCATATCTCCATCAATGATAAGCTTTCTATGGAAGGATAGAAATGATGTTTTGCAGGATTTTTCGGTAGCTACTGTTTGGGAAGATTTAAGGTCAAGAGATGATCTTGTTCCTTGGTACCAGATTGTGTGGTTTGCTCATAATATACCCAAACATGCTTTCATTTTGTGGTTGATTTTCAAACGTAGATTGAAGACACAAGACCTGTTATCACAATGGGATTTGGACGCCTCAAGTAGTGGGTTAAGCTGTTCTTTATGTGAGTTAGAGCCTGATTCGCATGCTCACCTTTTCTTTAGTTGTCCTTTTTCATTACAGGTTTGGAACATTGTAAAGCAGAAAGCTGAATTATATACTGTTACTAATGATTGGGACTCGGTTGTTGATGGGCTGTTGATTATAGTACATTCGAGGTCAATTCAGAGTGTGGTGGCCAAGCTTATTTTAGGGGCTACAACTTACTTTATTTGGCAAGAGAGAAATGCTTGCCTGTTTCGCCAGCAAAAAAGATCGAAAGATGAGCTCATTAATGTGATCATCCATACGGTTCGACTCAAGCTCCTCACCTGCAGGTTCAAGAGAACTAGACGTGTTGAAAGATTTCTTGATGCATGGGATTTGCCGGTTTCACTCATTCAAAATAGATCTTCTTTTTGATTTTCCTAGTTTGTTATCTATTTGTAATAACTAGGTAGGTTCTCTTTGGGGTATGATGTCTTATACCTTAGTGTAATTGGTTTATTTGGACGTTTTGTAAGTCAACTGGCATTTCAGCCATGTTGCCTGTTTTTATTGATGATTAATACAAGTTAACAAGGGGTGACGGCCTTTTACCGGAAAAAAAACTAGAAAAGCGATGCATTATGATGATTAGAGATTCTATTAGAGAGTTTTAAATTCGAAGACATTAAATAAGGGAATCTTGGCAACAAGATAAAGTAAGATCTTACGAAAATCTTACAAGTATTAATTGAATGTATGGTATTTGGGAAAAAAGAAAGTTTGATTTCAAATTTAGTGTTGAGTAAGAGGCATAAGGAAAGTAAACATTGTAATACCGAAATGGGAAATAGGAGATTTCCGCATTAAAGTTAGATTCATCTTGATGCGGAAATGTCTAGGTTCACTGAACTGGAGGAAGCCAGCGAACTGAAGAAGCTAGCTGAACTGAAGGAAGCTGAACTGAATAATGCCATCTGAACAAGCCATGTTGATTCTGCCAGCAGTGGCCCATTTCAGACAAGTCTTTTCTGAACCGGTCCAGTCACCAGTAGTAACACTTCTCCAGTGGCAAGATTCTCCAGTGGTCAACTCCAGTGAAGCGCTCTAGATGACCAGCTCCAGATGACTACTCCAGATGAATACTCCAGTGACCAACACTGATGGCCCTCCAGTGAAAGTCCAGATTTTGTCTCCAGTTTCCAGATAATAAAGTTTCCACTGAAGTCGTTTGTGGGCCCAATAAAGAAGAATGACAGCTGTAATGGAAGGCGCGTGTGACGATGACATTTCTAACGGTATTGTGGGACCACTTGCAGAGGAATGTTCCTAGAAACCCCACGCTGTCCATTTTCTATTGGTCAAAATAAATTACTGGCTTAGCATATTTTACAGCTTTTATGTATTATTTTATTATGTCGTTAATTCCTAGAAATAGCATGTGGCTATAAATAGAGGTTGTATTTCTCTTTGTAAGGACAGTTGATGTTGAATGAAATTAATAGAGCAGCCTCTATTTCTTACAAAAATCTTCTTTTACCTTTAGAGATCTTTTGATCTTGGTGGTTAGGAGTGACCCCTTTATCAATATTTGTGGTGACTTGTTCTTTATCAAATATTGTGGTGAGGTCTTTTAAAATCTTCGGTTTCCTTTATCTATAGTCGTGGTGGCTAGACCTTTATCGATTGTAGTGGTGAGGCGGAGTGTTTCCTTTATCCTTGATTCCGGTGGCTTGACCTTTACGAATCTTGGTGGTGGATTCTTTATCTATCATTTTAATTTTATTGTCTTGTTTGTTGTTTATTTCATATAAAATCCAGAAAATACCAAAAATAGTCTTCCGCTGTCGTTTGTCGCGTGATTTATGCATCAAATTTGGTATCAGAGACAGGTTTAAAAAGGTTTCTTAATCTTTTTTATACGTTGGGGTATTATTTGTTTAGATCTCATTTTGATTTAGCCAGATCTGTTTGTTGATTGTTTAGATCTAGTGGTTATTTGCTTAGATCTATTGATTGTGAGTTGTTATTGGTTATAAATGGCATATAGGCGAGATATGACTTTAGAAGAAGCTCATAATGTTAGAAGAGATAGGCAAATAGAAGATCTACAAGAAGCTCTTGGTAAAATAGTCCATATGTTAGAAGATGGTGGTTTACGATTTAATCGAGAAAATATTGTTACTAGTGAAAGAGATTCTGAATCTCAAGGTCCTAGTGAAAGATCTGATAGTAATCCTAGAAACTCTAGTGATTCTGATGAACCACATCCTAGAGAAAGGCGTAGGAGGCATAAGGGTGATGATACTAGGGATATTAAGATAGATCCACCAGATTTTAATGGGTCTTCTAACCCAGAAGAGTATTTTGAATGGGTCCAGGTGATGGACAGAATAATGGAAATAAAAGGTTATGATGATAGAAAAAGTTTCAAGGTTGCCATTATTAAACTTAAGAAATATGCTTCATCATGGTATGATAACATGAAATCTGAAAGGGAGTACAAGGGCAAAAGTAAAATCAAGACCTGGTCCAAACTAAAGGAGGTCAGGCAGAAAAGGTTTGTTCCCCAGTCATACAAGCAAGATCGTATCTACTGATGAACAATCTGAAACAAGGAGCCAAGGAGGTTGTGGAGTACATTAGAGAGTTTGAGCATCTGAAGACCAGAACTGGTTTGAATGAAACTGAAGAGCACACTATTGCCAGATTTCTTGGTGGGTTGAATGCTACCATCACTGAGAAGATTGAGTTGCAGCCTATCTGGACATATGAAGGTGCATGCAAGATGGCTATCCAGATTGAAAGACAACTGAAGAAGAAGGTTCCGTACAAGTCATTCAGTAAGGTTCCTACCAGTGCAAGTCAACCAGTTACCAGTCAACCAGTTCCCAGATTTACTGAAACTGTCCAGAAATCCTTCAGAGGCAAAGAAAAGGAAACTGGAGGATCAAAAGAACCAGTTGGAAGGAAATGTTTCAAGTGTCATGGCTTTGGTCACTTCCAGGCCCAGTGTCCTAATCAAAGAGCCTTGACTGCCCAAGAGATTGAATGTTTACCAGATGTCGACACTGAAGAAGGCGAACCAGTGTACGATGAAGAAGAAGATGAAGAGTCTTATATTGGTGCAGATGTGGGAGAAATGTTGGTTGTCAGAAGAGTGATGCATGTTGATGAAGTTACCACTGATACTGCCCAGAGGGAGAACATTTTTCACTCCAGATGCACAGTCAAAGGAAAAGTTTGTGATCTGATCATTGATGGTGGTGTTGTGCTAATGCTGCTTCAACTTACATGGTAGAGAAACTGGAACTACCTACAGTAAAGCACCCTCGTCCATACAAGTTACAATGGCTCAGTGAAGGATCTGAGGTAAAAGTTAACAGACAAGTTACTATTCCATTTTCCATTGGATCTATTTATCAAGATAAAATTGTATGTGATGTTGTTCCTATGGATGCTTGCCATATATTACTGGGTAGACCTTGGTTATTTGATAATAATGTTTTTCATAATGGTCGTATGAACTCATATTCAGTATTTGTAAGTGGGAAGAAGGTCACTCTGACTTCTTTAAAACCCAGTGAAATATTGAAAATTAATAAGAAAGACCAGCCCAGTAAGTCTTTGTACATGTCTTAAACTGAAGTTGAAGAAGAGTTAACTGGAGGCTCTCCAGTTATGATGTTACTGGTCGTTGAAAAATCTGAAGAGAAGGAGTTCACTGGTGTCCCCAGTCTCCTGAAGACTTTACTGAAGGAATTCACTGACGTTTTCCCAGAAGACCTACCTGAAGGTTTTCCACCAGTAAGAGGAATTGAACACCAGATTGACCTGGTTACAGGTTCAGTTCTTCCAAACAAAGCTGCTTATAGGTGTTCACCTACTGAAGCAAAGGAGTTGCAAAGGCAGGTAGATGAGTTGGTTGCCAAAGGTTATGTGAGAGCAAGTATGAGTCCTTGTTCAGTTCCAGCTCTCCTGGTTCCAAAGAAAGATGGTTCGATGAGAATGTGTGTTTATAGCAGAGCCATCAATAATATAACTATTAAGTATAGATATCTCATTCCCAGATTGGATGATATGCTTGATGAGTTACATGGCTCCAGAGTATTTTCCAAGATTGATCTCAGAAGTGGCTATCACCAGATCAGAATGAAAGATGGAGATGAATGGAAAACTGCTTTCAAAATCAAGGGAGGTTTGTATGAATGGTTAGTTATGCCTTTTGGCTTATCTAATGCTCCCAGTACTTTCATGAGACTGATGAATGAAGTTCTCAGACCACTCATTGGTCAGTTTGTTGTTGTTTACTTTGACGATAATCTGGTGTATTCAAAATCTGAAGCTGAACATGTTAGCCATCTGAAGAAGGTATTTGAACTGTTGAGAAGACACCAGTTGTATGGCAAACTGAAGAAATGTGATTTTATGGTGGAAAGTGTGATATTTTTGGGGTATGTTGTGTCTAAGAATGGAATTTCAATGGATCCCTCTAAGGTTGATGCCATCAGATCATGGCCAGTTCCAACTTCAATCACTGAAGTGAGGAGTTTTCATGGACTAGCATCATTTTATAGGAGATTTATCAAAAAATTCTCTACAGTTGTGGCTCCAATTACTGACTGTCTGAAGAAAGGTGTGTTCAACTGGCCGAATTCAGCCCAACTGGCGTTTGAAACACTGAAGGAGAAGCTCAGTTCAGCCCCAATCTTATCCTTACCAGATTTTGATATGTTATTTGAGCTAGAATGTGATGCAAGTGGGGTAGGTATTGGTGCAGTTTTAGTGCAAGCAGAGAGACCAGTTGCATACTTCAGTGAGAAGTTGAATGGATCTAAACTGAAGTACAACACTTATGATAAAGAATTTTATGCCATTATTCGTGCTATCACTCACTGGTAACATTATCTGAAGCCAAAGCAGTTTGTCTTATTCTCTGATCACGAAGCGCTGAAGTTTATAAATGGTCAGCACAAGCTTAATGCCAGACATGCCAAATGGGTAGAATTCTTATAATCTTATTCATTTGTTTCAAAACATAAAGCTAGAGTTTGTAATGTTTTTGCTGATGCATTGTCACGAAGATACTCATTGTTGTCTATTCTAGAGGCAAGAGTGCTTGGGTTTTCATTTTTAAAGGAGTTATATGCTGCAGACCCAGATTTTTCTGAAAAACTCACTGAAGCTAATCAGAAAGGACCAATTACTGTACAAGATTGTTTCTTATTTAAGAATGGAAAGTTGTGCATTCCCAGAGGTTCAATTAGAGATTTACTGATAAGAGAAGCACATGGAGGAGGTCTAACTGGTCATTTTGGAATCAACAAGACTGGAGAGATCTTGACTGAACATTTCTACTGGCCAAGTCTACTGAAGGACGTCCAGAATATTATCAGTCGCTATCCAACTTGTCACCAGGCAAAGATAACTTTTCACAAAGGATTATACACTCCTCTTACAGTTCCAAACCATCCTTGGGAGGATCTCAGTATGGATTTTATTGTTGCACTGCCCAGAACCCAGAGGGGAAAAGATTCAATTATGGTGGTCGTTGACCGATTTTCAAAAATGGCACATTTTGTTGCTTGTAATACAACAAATGATGCTTCAGCAGTGGCGAATCTGTTCTTTAAAGAAATTATTAGATTGCATGAAATTCTCAAATCGATTGTTTCAGATAGGGATGTAAAGTTTTTAAGTTATTTCTGGAAGACATTGTGGAGACTGATGGGTACCAGATTGATGTTCAGTACGTCTCACCATCCTCAGACTGATGGGCAGACTGAAGTCACCAACAGAACGATTGGTATGCTGTTAAGAACACTGGTGAAGAAGACACTGAAAGATTGGGATCTGAAGCTTGCTCATGCTGAGTTTGCTTTCAACAGAGCTCCTAACTATTCTACCAGTAAATCCCCATTTGAAGTCTGTTATGGTATCAATCCACTGACTCCCATTGATTTAATTCCTTTTTCGATTGAGCCAAAAGCCAGTATTGAAGCTGAAGCCAGAGCGAAGGAAATCAAGAAAATTCATGCAGAAATGAAGGCCAGAATAGAGAAAGCAAATGCCAGTTACAAGGCCAGAGCAAACAAGAATAGAAAGCAACCCAGTTTTGTACCAGGTGATCTTGTGTGGGTGCATTTGAGAAAAGAAAGGTTTCCAGCAAAAAGGAAGAGTAAACTAATGCCCAGAGCTGAAGGTCCGTTCAAAATTCTGGAGAGATATGGCGATAATGCTTACAAGGTTGAGTTACCTGGAGATATGGCAGTTTCAAGTACTTTTAATGTAGGGGATCTGATGCCTTATCTGGAGGATAAGTACCTCGAGGACTTGAGGACAAGTCCCTTTTCAGAGGAGGAGAATGATGCGGAAATGTCCAGGTTCACTGAACTGGAGGAAGCCAGCGAACTGAAGAAGCTAGCTGAACTGAAGGACGCAGAACTAATAATGCCATCTGAACAAGCCATGTTGATTCGAGTTAGAAGACCAGTAATGGGAAGGAAACTGGTTTTTCAGCCTCTTCCACATGGGAAACCATCCGATTTAGAAGACCAGTTGTTCCTTGGGTTGATCTTGTTTGGTTTGCACATAGTATTCCGAGGCACTCATTTCATGTCTGGCTTATTATGAGAGAAAAACTGAAGACTCATGATAAGATGAAGCAATGGGATGTTAGTGGTTCTACTAACTCATGATAAGATGAAGCAATGGGGTGTTAGTGGTCCACCAGATAAGTACTCCAGTGAAGCGCTCCAGATGACTACTCCAGATGAATACTCCAGTGACCAACACTGATGGCCCTCCAGTGGAAGTCCAGATTTTGTCTCCAGTTTCCAGATAATAAAGTTTCCACTGAAGTCATTTGTGGGCCCAATAAAGAAGAATGACAGTTGTAATGGAAGGCGCGTGTGACGATGACATTTCTAACAGTATTGTGGGACCACTTGCAGAGGAATGTTCCTAGAAACCCCACGCTGTCCATTTTCTATTGGTCAAAATAAATTACTGGCTTAGCATATTTTACAGCTTTTATGTATTATTTTATTATGTCGTTAATTCCTAGAAATAGCATGTGGCTATAAATAGAGGTTGTATTTCTCTTTGTAAGGACAGTTGATGTTGAATGAAATTAATAGAGCAACCTCTATTTCTTACAAAAATCTTCTTTTACCTTTAGAGATCTTTTGATCTTGGTGGTTAGGAGTGACCCCTTTATCAATATTTGTGGTGACTTGTTCTTTATCAAATATTGTGGTGAGGTCTTTTAAAATCTTCGGTTTCCTTTATCTATAGTCATGGTGGCTAGACCTTTATCGATTGTAGTGGTGGAGCGGAGTGTTTCCTTTATCCATATCATGGTGGCTAGACCTTTATCGATTGTAGTGGTGGAGCGGAGTGTTTTCTTTATCCATATCATGGTGGCTAGACCTTTATCGATTGTAGTGGTGGAGCGGAGTGTTTTCTTTATCCATATCATGGTGGCTAGACCTTTATCGATTGTAGTGGTGGAGCGGAGTGTTTTCTTTATCCATATCATGGTGGCTAGACCTTTATCGATTGTAGTGGTGGAGCGGAGTGTTTCCTTTATCTATAATCATGGTGGCTAGACCTTTATCGATTGTAGTGGTGGAGCGGAGTGTTTCCTTTATCCTTGATTCCGGTGGCTTGGCCTTTACGAATCTTGGTGGTGGATTCTTTATCTATCATTTTAATTTTATTGTCTTGTTTGTTGTTTATTTCATATAAAATCCAGAAAATACCAAAAATAGTCTTCCGCTGTCGTTTGTCGCGTGATTTACGCATCACATCTCATATCTTCTTTAAGATACACGATGAATGCATAAAGTATTACAATAAGGAATATTATGACACGTTGAGAGTATCACTCTTATTGAGTCACGGCACATAATTGAGATTATGAGAATATTCTATGGAGTTCAACACAGTTGAAGTGAGTTGGTAAAAGAAACCTATGGTCGAAGGCATAAAGATAGGTACGCTTTTAAAAATATCTTCCTGTGATTTATTTTGATATCGGGGCCGATCGGAGATGTTTAAAGACGTTATGAATTGCACTACTAATTTCAGTTCTTGCATCTTTGAGCTCCATGTTTGCATGTTTAAAACATATCCGTGAGATTGCGTAAAGCAATTTCTAAATTAAGACTCATTACTAGTCATTGTCACGGGAGTGAAATGATGAAAGTAATTGTGAGAGTCGATACATGGGTAGATGTATCATTTCGCAAGTAGTCAAGGGAGAGAGAGAGTTGAATATTGGGATGACCCGCTCCTCGAGAACATCACGTGGATCGATGACATAGATAAGTATCGAGAAATGGTCATGTTTATGTGTCCTCGGACTTGAGATACATAGGCGAGTCTCGGAGTACGTAGTCACATGCTTTGATTTAGTTTCGAACTTGCATCTTTACCGACAGTAATATGGGCTGTTTTGGGTATGTGGTGAAATATGGAAGAGACGTATGTATTGAATAAAGGATTTGCTCGCCAAGTCAGTTGGATAAGATGGCACCCGGCCACTCGATGAATAGAAATGATAAAAGTGTACTGCCGTACCGTTACTAGAATTCGTTTTTAGTAAGTGTTTTTGGTTCGAATCATTTCCATTCAAAAGATCGAGAAACTAAGTCAAACTATATGAGTATGAAGGGGATCCGCGTCTCATGGTTTGATGTGCGCATCAGAAGCATAAAGGGAGATATAAGCATTAGACCAAAACATTAAAAAGGCAAGTTTTTAATGTACAATAGTCAATAGTTGATAGTTGTCATGAACATATATAGTCATATATATCTGGGGGCATCGTCGTGTGGCTAGACGAACGTTCGGTGTCGTTATACTTGTTTTCGTTGGAGAGATTCCCAAGTGGGAGTGTTGTAATTGTGGAAATATCTCAACGAAATTTAAACGGCTATTTATATATGATCCAAGAAGGGTCACACACGAAGAACATTGAAAGGCTAGTTGAACTTGTAAAAATATGTAAAATATAAGAACTTTCCAAAAATAGATTTGGAAATGAATTTCGGGTCGAAACCGCGAATCGGGTAAAAATTGGATCGGACACCAAAGCACCAAATCGGATACCATAAGGCGGTCGACGAACACAAGGCTAGAACGAGGCCTAAACCGTTTAAGTTTTCTAATCTCATTGTGCATAAGCAGGGGTTTATTGAAGATGTGCAAAGACAATGGGCTATGGATGTGCGCGGACATGCTATGTATCGTGCTGTAAAGAAACTTCTTTCCCCCTATGGCGATTTTCTATCTGCTTTTCTTCTTCCTTGCCCTAATTTCGTGTCTATCTAGCTGATCATGAGGATTGTTTATGTCCATTGTATCTCTTTTGATACTATAATCCTAATCAATCTCTCTTTTTTTTTGTCTAGATATGACATTTTTTAGGGTTTCTTTTTCGTTTTCTAATTTCGCCAAACCCTAGCTCTGTTTTTTTCCCCCCTGATTGATTACCAGATTTGTGTTCACGGCTAACTAGATTAGTCCAGCTAGATTTACGAACCTGTTAATTGATTAAGGATTAAAGCTACAGATTAGGTTTCCCTAGGGTTTTGGGTTTCTTTTTGTTTGCCCAATTCTTATTTTAGTCATGGTTTTTGCAGCATGGTTTCTTAGAATTCTGATGTTTGCGTGTTAATGGAGGGATTGTTTTCGTCAAAAGGCCCTGTAGGGTTGGCTGCGAAGATTAAAAATATTGATAGTACGAGAAAACCACCTATTCGATCTATCCTGAAAAACCCTAATTCCAAAAAGGGTTCTAGGGACGGAAAGCGTTGATCTATGGGGTCACCAGCAGGTGATATTCATAGGAAGACGAACGATAACAATGACACACCAGGTGGCAGTCGTGATACTTCTTCTAAAACTACTAGTGGTGATTCTGCTGATTCGAAAGTAAATAAAGATGCTGAAGCTGGGAAACTCAATACTTCTAAAGCTGATAGTTCCCAGGCTGTTGAGCCTATAAGGAGATGAAATTGAAAATTGATGATGAGCAGAAGAAACATGTTGAGTTTTCTTTTGCTTCGGTTCAACCTGATCCAATTGTTGAGGAGATGAACTTTGTCACACAGCCTCCTGAAACCAATGATACAATCAAAAAAGTTCCTGAGTCATACGCCAAACTTGCTCAAGGGGAAAAGAAAGATCATAAGGTAAACTTTCGCTCTATGAATGTTCAAAGTTCAATAGCTGATATAGATGTTGTGATTCCACTAGACTCCGTTAAGAAAGCGCATGATCGTTATGCAAATACATTGTATGGATACTTTCTTGGTAAATGCTTGACTTTTAAAAAACCCTTTTCTCTCTACCCTAAATGGCGACTTCCTTTCTTCTTGCTGCCCTACCTGGTTCGATCTAAATCTCACTTGTAGATGTGTCCCTCTTATCATCCTTGGATTGATTGAAGTGCATGTTTGAGTGTGATCTATTTCATTTTCCTTCGAGGGTTTTTTTTCATTTCTTGTTTCGCCTAAATCTTGATCCATGGCTCGTTTCTCTGATTAATTAACAAAATTGTTTTCGCGACTAATTCATTTAGTTTAGCTAGATACTACAATCCTATTAATTGATTAAGGGTTTCGTTTTTTATGGATTAGGGTTTTTATTAGGGTTAAGGTTTTTTTAGTTTAGATATTTCGTGGTGTTTAGGGTTTTTTTGCTGCATGGTCCATATTGTATGAAGGGAGATCGTCCAGTCTTTGATATTAAAGCATTAGAGGAACGTTTTAATCGTTTAAGATCAGTTTCTTGTGGTCAACCAGAGATGTCGGGCAAAAAGAAAAAGGGTGGCAGCCCTAATAAAGGGCGAAACCCTATGACTAATGGTAATAATCTTGGTGCTGATTCGATTAAAGGAGAGTCATCTGTGAGTCCAAATTCTGATGTGAAGGCTGATAAGATGTCATCTAGTGGTGATGTCGAACAACCAGGTGGTGGTACTCAATCCACTAATCAAACTCCTGGGTGTATGAACTCAATTCCAGCCAGTGATGTGATTAATGAGAATAATGCTGAAAATGGTGAAGATGTTGGAAATATCGATATCAATGCTATGGATGGTAATAAGAACACACAATCTGGTGTGGGAAAGGATGATGTATCGCCACCGGTTCATGTAGCTGAAGATGGGTCAGATTCCATTAAAGAGGATGCTAATGACAACGGTGTTAAGAGGACTCAGAATGAAACTTCTCAAACTCCTGGTATGAACTCTTATGCTGCAAAACTTAAAGTTGGGTCGATTAAGGAAGTTGTCAATTTCAGGAAGCTTGAGAATTTGGAAAAACATGATGGTATTATTGTGGTTCTCCCTCGTGAGTCTGTTCGAATTATTCAAGATAAGTTCTCGAATACTTTGTTTGGGTATTTCTTGGGGGATAGATTAGCTTTTCCTGTCGTCGAATATTTTGTTAAAATGAACTGGAAGAAATTTGGATTGGAGAAGATTATGATGAATGCAAATGGGTTTTTCTTTTTCAAATTCGATAAGAAGAAAGGGATGTTAGCTGTCATTGAAGGAGGACCTTGGGTTATTCGCAATATGCCCATATTCCTAAATATCTGGTCGCCAACGTCGCAACTGAAGAAAGAGGATATTAAAGAAGTGTCAGTATGGATTAAAATCCATGATGTACCGATTGCTGCATACACAGATGACGGCCTCAGCATGCTTGCAACAAAGCTAGGTAATCCTAAACTGCTTGATACATATACTAACTTTATGTGTACAGAAGCATGGGGTAGAAGTAGCTATGCTAGAATGCTTATTGAAATATCTGCTGATAATGAATTTAAAAATGAATTGACTTTGGCTATTCCTTCAATGGATGGGGATGAATATATTAAGGAAACAATGCGTGTGGAATATGAATGGAGACCACCTAGGTGTTCTTATTGCTGTGTGTTTGGGCATAATTCTAATGTCTTAGACATGTTTCCTCACCTAAGGAAACTGTTAAGGTCCAAAAGGTGAATCCTAAAGTGGATAGTGATGGATTTCAAACTGTGAAAGGAAGGAAGAAGGCTGCTAAACAAGGTTTCTCAATGGGTAAGCAAAAACAGAAGCCTACTTTTATCTATAGACCTGTTGTTAATGCTAAAGAAAATAATGGTGGGGCTAGCACGTCCAATATAGCTACAAAAAACTCGTATGATTTATTGAATGACTATGGGGATGGTGCGAATGAGCCTTTATATGAGCTTGCCCAGCCTAATGGGTATGAAGGGAATAAAATAGGAAGCCGATCTAATGATGATGAATCTGATGATGAAGAGGTTGAGGTTATTTTTGATGAAACGGATGAGTTCTTTAAGGCGAATAGCAAACCAATATTAGGGGGTTGAACCGCCCTCTGAAACAATATGAGGTTCTTCAGGTAATTCAGGAACATCGGTTGAACTTGTGCGCCATTATGGAGTCCCATATTGATGTTAGCAAGTTATTTGATGTATGTAAAAAGATTTGTAGAACGTGGAACTGGACTTCCAATGGGGGCTTGGGTAGTAAAGGTACGAGAATAATTATTGGGTGGGACACAGATTTGGTGGACTTAATGGTGTTATTACAAACTGATCAAGTTATTCACACACAAATCGTTTTTAAGGTGGATCGAAAATCTGTTTTCTGTTCCTTTGTTTATGCAGACAATCACTATAAAAGAAGGATGGAACTTTGGCAAGAGCTGGGGAAACATAAGGTTTTTGTTCATGATCGACCTTGGGTAATTCTGGGTGACTTTAACTCCTCGCTGAATCTTGAAGATAGTTTAATGGGTTCCTCGACTATTAATATAGGTATGAGGGAATTTAAAGAGTGTGTTGAGGAGATTGAAGTGCTGGATATTACTAGTAGTGGCCTCCACTTTACTTGGAATAATAAGCCAAAAAAAGGGATTGGAATCTTTAAAAAGATAGATAGAGTAATGGGCAATATGAAGTTTGTAGATGATTTCCCGGCTGCAAACGCCCTTGATGCGTAAATCACGCGACAAAGACAGCGGAAGACTATTTTTGGTATTTTTTGGATTTTATGAAATAAAATAAACAAACACGAGACAACAAAATAAAAAGATAGATAAAAGAATGGGCAATATGAAGTTTGTAGATGATTTCCCGGCTGCAAACGCCCTTGATGCGTAAATCACGCGACAAAGACAGCGGAAGACTATTTTTGGTATTTTTTGGATTTTATGAAATAAAATAAACAAACACGAGACAACAAAATAAAAAGATAGATAAAAGAATCCACCACCAAGATTCAGGATAAAGGAAACACTCCGCCCCACCACTATAATCGATAAAGGTCTAGCCACCACGATTACAGATAAAGGAAACCGAAGATTTAGACCTCACCACAATATTTGATAAAAGACGAACCACCACAAATATCGATAAAGGGGTCACTCCTAACCACCAAGATCAAAGATCTCTAAAGTTAAAAGAAGATTTTTGTAAGAAATAGAGGCTGCTCTATTAACTTCATTCAACATCAAAAACTGTCTTACAATGAGAAATAAAGCCTCTATTTATAGCCACATGCTATTTTCTAGGAAAAGAAAATACAATAATAAAATAAATAAAAAGCTGTCATGTGCTAAGCCACTAATTGTTTTTTTGGCCAATAGGAAATGGACAGAGTAGGTTTCTAGAAACATTCCCCTGCAAGTGTTCCCACAATAACGTTAGAAATATCGTTGTCACACGTGCCTTTCTTATCCCTATCAACAGCTGTCATTCTTCTTTATTGGGTCCACAAACATGGGACTTCAGTGGGGACTTTATTGATTGGAAACTGGAAACAAAAATCTGGACTTCCACTGGAGAAAAAATCTGGAGCATTCATCTGGAGACTAGACTGGAGCTGGTCACTGGAGTGCTTCAGTGGATATCTTCGCTGGTGGATTACCACTGTTGGTCACTGGAACATCTTGCCACTAGAGAAGTGTTACTACTGGTGACTGGACTGGTTCAGTAAAGACTTGTCTGAAATGGGCCACTGCAAGTGGTCCCACAATACCGTTAGAAATATCGTTGTCACACGTGCCTTCCTTATCCCTGTCAACAGCTGTCATTCTTCTTTATTGGGTCCACAAACATGGGACTTCAGTGGGGACTTTATTGATTGGAAACTGGAAACAAAAATCTGGACTTCCACTGGAGAAAAAATCTGGAGCATTCATCTGGAGACTAGACTGGAGCTGGTCACTGGAGTGCTTCAGTGGATATCTTCGCTGGTGGATTACCACTGTTGGTCACTGGAACATCTTGCCACTAGAGAAGTGTTACTACTGGTGACTGGACTGGTTCAGTAAAGACTTGTCTGAAATGGGCCACTACTGGCAGAATCAACATGGCTTGTTCAGATGGCATTATCAGTTCAGTTAGCTTCTTCAGTTCGCTGGGTTTCTCCAGTTCAGTGAACCTGGACATTTCTGCATCAGCCCTTTTTGAGCCATATAGGGTGTCCGATCATTCGCCATGTATTTTAAAACTTTCATCCATTCAAGATCTTATCTTTGAGTGAGAAACCCGCTCGCAATATTGTCCTCATCGACAAAACACTACTTAATGGACCATTGTTATCCCATTTATCAAACCACGCAAAAGTTGAGTTACCATCACCTATTCTTGACCATAAAAAAGGCCTAATAGATGATCTTAAATGATTAAGTTTGCGCCAGCCCCAACTCATACTATTAGTACTAGGTACGTCCCAAAAACTCCTACCTTTTAGTTTATAAGCATGTACCCATTGTACCCACAAGGAATTTTGGTTGCTAAGAATTTTCCACACATGGGTAGTCATAAGAGCCTTATTATCATATATATTCTGTTTATATATATTGCATGAGGATTATTTAGTATGGGCGATCTCCTCTCCCCTTGTCTGACCTAATTCGATCGATCTTATATGTTTTTCTTCATGATTCTGCCATGGATTATGATTGAAGATCTCTGTATAAGGTTGATTATTTAGGTTTTCATTTTTTTTATCGTCCATATTAGATTAGGGTTTCTTGCTTTGATCGTTCCTTTCCTTCCTGAAGATGTGTTTATTTTCTTCTGGTCTTTTAGGGATATACCTGATCGCGGCTGCATTTGTAGTTTAGCTAGATCGCTGGTGTATCTCTAACGGATTTAGGGTTTTCATTTACTTTTTAGGGTTAGTGATGCGTAAATCACGCGACAAACGACAGCGGAAGACTATTTTTGGTATTTTCTGGATTTTATATGAAATAAACAACTAAACGAGACAATAAAGTAAAATGATAGATAAAAGAATCCACCACCAATCAAGGATAAAGGAAACACTCCGCCCCACCACTACAACCGATAAAGGTCTAGCCACCACGATTATAGATAAAGGAAACCGAAGATTTAAAAGACCTCACCACAATATTTGATAAAAGACGAACCACCACAAATATCGATAAAGGGGTCACTCCTAACCACCAAGATCAAAGATCTCTAAAGTTAAAAGAAGATTTTTGCAAGAAATAGAGGCTGCTCTATTAACTTCATTCAACATCAAAAACTGTCTTACAATGAGAAATAAAGCCTCTATTTATAGCCACATGCTATTTTCTAGGAAAAGAAAATACAATAATAAAATAAATAAAAAAGCTGTCATGTGCTAAGCCACTAATTGTTTTTTTGGCCAATAGGAAATGGACTGAGTAGGTTTCTAGAAACATTCCCCTGCAAGTGTTCCCACAATAACGTTAGAAATATCGTTGTCACACGTGCCTTTCTTATCCCTATCAACAGCTGTCATTCTTCTTTATTGGGTCCACAAACATGGGACTTCAGTGGGGACTTTATTGATTGGAAACTGGAAACAAAAATCTGGACTTCCACTGGAGAAAAAATATGGAGCATTCATCTGGAGACTAGACTGGAGCTGGTCACTGGAGTGCTTCAGTGGATATCTTCGCTGGTGGATTACCACTGTTGGTCACTGGAACATCTTGCCACTAGAGAAGTGTTACTACTGGTGACTGGACTGGTTCAGTAAAGACTTGTCTGAAATGGGCCACTACTGGCAGAATCAACATGGCTTGTTCAGATGGCATTATCAGTTCAGTTAGCTTCTTTAGTTCGCTGGGTTTCTCCAGTTCAGTGAACCTGGACATTTCTGCATCAGCCCTTTTTGAGCCATATAGGGTGTCCGATCATTCGCCATGTATTTTAAAACTTTCATCCATTCAAGATCTTATCTTTGAGTGAGAAACCCGCTCGCAATATTGTCCTCATCGACAAAACACTACTTAATGGACCATTGTTATCCCATTTATCAAACCACGCAAAAGTTGAGTTACCATCACCTATTCTTGACCATAAAAAAGGCCTAATAGATGATCTTAAATGATTAAGTTTGCGCCAGCCCCAACTCATACTATTAGTACTAGGTACGTCCCAAAAACTCCTACCTTTTAGTTTATAAGCATGTACCCATTGTACCCACAAGGAATTTTGGTTGCTAAGAATTTTCCACACATGGGTAGTCATAAGAGCCTTTTTATACATATATATTTGTTTATATATATTGCATGAGGATTATTTAGTATGGGCGATCTCCTCTCCCCTTGTCTGACCTAATTCGATCGATCTTATATGTTTTTCTTCATGATTCTGCCATGGATTATGATTGAAGATCTCTGTATAAGGTTGATTATTTAGGTTTTCATTTTTTTTATGGTTAGTGATGCGTAAATCACGCGACAAACGACAGCGGAAGACTATTTTTGGTATTTTCTTCTGGTCTTTTAGGGATATACCTGATCGCGGCTGCATTTGTAGTTTAGCTAGATCGCTGGTGTATCTCTAACGGATTTAGGGTTTTCATTTACTTTTTAGGGTTAGTGATGCGTAAATCACGCGACAAACGACAGCGGAAGACTATTTTTGGTATTTTCTTCTGGTCTTTTAGGGATATACCTGATCGCGGCTGCATTTGTAGTTTAGCTAGATCGCTGGTGTATCTCTAACGGATTTAGGGTTTTCATTTACTTTTTAGGGTTAGTGATGCGTAAATCACGCGACAAACGACAGCGGAAGACTATTTTTGGTATTTTCTTCTGGTCTTTTAGGGATATACCTGATCGCGGCTGCATTTGTAGTTTAGCTAGATCGCTGGTGTATCTCTAACGGATTTAGGGTTTTCATTTACTTTTTAGGGTTAGTGATGCGTAAATCACGCGACAAACGACAGCGGAAGACTATTTTTGGTATTTTCTGGATTTTATATGAAATAAACAACTAAACGAGACAATAAAGTAAAATGATAGATAAAAGAATCCACCACCAAGACTCGTAAAGGCCAAGCCACCGGAATCAAGGATAAAGGAAACCGAAGATTTAAAAGACCTCACCACAATATTTGATAAAGAACGAGTCACCACAATATTTGATAAAGAACGAGTCACCACAAATATTGATAAAGGGGTCACTCCTAACCACCAAGATCAAATATTGATAAAGAACAAGTCACCACAAATATTGATAAAGGGGTCACTCCTAACCACCAAGATCAAAGATTTATAAAGGTAAAAGAAGATTTGTAAGAAATAGAGGCTGCTCTATTAATTTTCATTCAACATCAACTAACTTTACAAATGAGAGATAAACCTCTATTTATAGCCATATGCTCTACCTAGGAATTAACGATGAAATAATAAAATAATACATAAAAGCTGTCATGTGCAACCACCAATTAACTTGGACCAATAAAATATGGACACGTGAGCTTCTAGAAATATTCCCCTGCAAGTGGTCCCATAACATTGTTAGAAACGTCTTGTCACACGCGCCTTCCTTAACGGCTTTCATTCTTCTTTATTATTGGGCCCACAAACGACGTCAGTGGAGACTTTATTAATTGGCAACTGGAAACATAAATCTGGACCGCTACTGGAGACAAAAACTGGAGCACGTCATCTGGAGGACCTTCAGTAGTGGTCACTGGAGCATTCATCTGGAGGACCTTCAGTAGTGGTCACTGGAGCAGTCGTCTGGAGCAGTCATCTAGAGCTTGCCACTGGAGAAATGTTACCACTGGTGACTGGATTGGTTCAGAAAAGACTTGTCTGAATGGGCCACTGCTGGCAGAATCAACATGGCTTGTTCAGATGGCATGATCAGTTCGGTTTCCTTCAGTTCAGTTAGCTTCTTCAGTTCACTGGGTTTCTCCAGTCCAGAGAATCTGGACATCTCCGCATCATTCTCCCCCTCTGAAAAGAGACTTCCTCAAGTCTTCGAGGTACTCATCCTCCAGATAAGGCATCAGATCTCCCACATTAAAAGTGCTTGAAACCGCCATGTCTCCAGGTAACTCAACCTTGTATGCATTATCACCATATCTCTCCAGAATCTTGAACGGACCTTCAGCTCTGGGCATCAGTTTACTCTTTCTCTTTGCTGGAAACCTTTCTTTTCTAAGATGCACCCACACAAGATCACCTGGTGAAAACTGGGTTGCTTTCTATTCTTGTTTGCTCTGGCTTTGTAACTGGCATTTGCCTTCTCTATTCTGGCCTTCACTTCTCCATGAATTCTCTTTATTTCTTTTGCTCTGGTTTCAGCTTCAATGCTTGCTTTTGGTTCAATCGAGAATGGAATTAAATCAATGAGAGTTAGTGGATTGACACCATAACAAACTTCAAATGGGGATTTACTGGTAGAATAGTTAGGAGCTCTGTTTAAAGCAAACTCAGCATGAGCAAGCTTCAGATCCCAATCTTTCAATGTCTTCTTCACCAGTGTTCTTAACAACATACCAATTGTTCTGTTCGTAACTTCAGTCTGTCCATCAGTCTGATGATGGTGAGACGTACTGAACAACAATCTGGTACCCATCAATCTCCATAGAGTCTTCCAGAAATAACTCAAGAACTTCACATCTCGATCTGACACAATTGTCTTGGGAATTCCATGCAACCTGACAATCTCCTTAAAGAACAAATTTGCTACTGCTGAAGCATCATTGGTTGTGTTACAAGCGATAAAATGTGCCATTTTTGAAAACCTATCAACAACCACCATTATTGAATCTTTCCCCCTCTGGGTTCTGGGCAGTGCAACAATAAAGTCCATACTGAGATCTTCCCATGGCTGGTTTGGAACTGGAAGAGGAGTATACAAACCCTTGTGAAAAGTAGTCTTTGCCTGGTGACAAGTTGGACAGCGACTGATAAGACTCGGGACATCCTTCAGTAGACTTGGCCAGTAGAAGTGTTCAGTGAGGATCTCTCCAGTCTTGTTAATGCCAAAATGGCCAGCTAAACCTCCTCCATGTGCTTCTCTTATCAGTAAATCTCTTATCGAACCTCTGGGAATGCACAACTTTTCATTTTTATACAAGAAACCATCTTGAACAACAAATGGTCCTTTCTGGTGAACTTCAGTGAGGTGATTAGCAAAGTCTGGATCAGTAGCATACAAATCTTTAATGAAAGAAAATCCAAGGACTCTTGCTTCCAGAATTGATAACAAGGAATATCTTCGTGACAATGCATCAGCAACAACATTACAAACTCCAGCCTTATGTTTTGAAACAAACGAATAAGATTGTAGGAATTCTACCCATTTGGCATGCCTGGCATTAAGCTTGTGTTGGCCGTTTATAAACTTCAGGGCTTCATGATCAGAAAACAATACGAACTGTTTCGGCTTCAGATAATGTGACCAGTGAGTGATAGCACGAATTATTGCATAAAATTCTTTATCATAAGTGCTATACTTTAATTTTGATCCGTTCAGTTTCTCACTGAAATAAGCAACTGGACGCCCACTCTGCACCAGTACTGCACCAATACCAACTCCACTGGCGTCACACTCTAATTCGAACAACTGATCAAAATCTGGTAAAGATAGAACTGGAGCTGAACTGAGTTTTTCCTTTAGTGACTCAAACGCCAGTTGGGCTGAACTCGGCCAGTTGAACACACCTTTCTTCAGGCAGTCAGTAATTGGAGCTACAACTGAAGAGAAATTCTTGATAAATCTTCTATAAAAAGAAGCCAGTCCATGAAAATTTCTTACTTCAGTGATTGTAGTTGGAACTGGCCATGATCTGATGGCATCAACTTTAGAAGGATCCATAGAAATACCATTCTTAGACACTACGTATCCTAAGAATATTACACTTTCCACCATAAAATCACATTTCTCTAGTTTGCCATACAACTGGTGTCTTCTCAACAGTTCAAATACCCTCTTCAGATGGCTAACATGTTCAGCTTCAGATTTTGAGTATACCAGAATATCATCAAAATATACAACAACAAACTGGCCAATGAGTGGCCTGAGAACTTCGCTCATCAGTCTCATGAAGGTACTGGGAGCATTAGATAAGCCAAAAGGCATAACCAACCATTCATACAAACCTCCCTTGATTTTGAAAGCAGTCTTCCATTCATCTCCATCCTTCATTCTTATCTGGTGATAACCACTTCTAAGATCAATCTTTGAAAACACTCTGGAGCCATGTAATTCATCAAGCATATCATCCAATCTGGGAATAGGATATCTATACTTAATAGTTATATTGTTGATGGCTCTGCTGTCAACACACATTCTCATCGTTCCATCTTTCTTTGGGACCAGTAGAGCAGGAACTGAACAAGGACTCATGCTTGCTCTGACATAAGCCTTCTCGACCAGTTCATCTACTTGTCTTTGCAATTCTTTGGCTTCATTAGGAGAACAACGATAAGCAGCTTTGTTTGGAAGAACTGAGCCTAAAACCAAGTCAATCTGGTGCTCAATACCTCTAACTGGAGGTAAACCTTCAGGTAGATCTTTAGGAAAAATATCTCTGAACTCCTTCAGTAATGACTTCAGTAAACTGGGGACTTCAGTGGACTTCTTCTCTTCAGACTTTTCAACGACCAGTAGCATTAGAACTGGAGAGCCTTCAGATAACTCTTCTTCAACTTCAGATTGAGATAAAAACAAAGGCTTACTGGGCTGATCCTTCTTGACTTTCATCAGTTCGGTGGGTTTCAAAGAAGTCAGTGTGACCTTCTTTCCACTTATATTCAGAGAATATGAATTCATACGACCATCATGATGAACATAATTATCAAATAACCATGGTCGACCCAACAAAATGTGACAAGCATCCATGGGAACAACATCACATATAATTTTATCTTGGTAAACTGACCCAATTGAAAAGGGAATAGTGACTTGTCGATTTACCTTTACTTCAGAACCTTCGCTTAACCATTGCAACTTGTAAGGTCTGGGATGTTTCACTGTTGGTAGTTCCAGTTTCTCTACCATGTAAGTTGAAGCAGCATTTGCACAACTGCCACCATCGATGATCAGATCACATACCTTGCCTTTCACTGTGCATCTTGAGTGGAAAATATTCTCTCTCTGAGCAGTATCAGCTGTAACTTCATCAGTATGCATCACTCTCCTGACAACCAACATCTCTCCAATATCTGCACCAACATATGATTCTTCATCTTCTTCTTCATCGTACACTGGCTCACCTTCTTCAGTGTCGACATCTGGTAAACATTCAATTTCTTTAGCAGTCAATGCTCTTTGATTAGGACACTGGGCCTGGAAGTGACCAAAGCCATGACACTTGAAACATTTTCTTCCAACTGGTTCTTTAGAAGCTCCAGTTTCTTTTTCTTTCCCTCTGAAGGATTTCTGAACAGCTTCAGTAAATCTGGCAACTGGTTGACTGGCAACTGGTTGACTTGCACTGGCAGGAACCTTACTGAATGACTTGTACGGAACCTTCTTCTTCAGTTGTCTTTCAATCTGGATGGCCATCTTGCATGCACCTTCATATGTCCAGATAGGCTGCAACTCAATCTTCTCAGTAATGGCAGCGTTCAGACCACCAAGAAATCTGGCTATAGTGTGCTCTTCAGTTTCATTCACACCAGTTCTGGTCTTCAGATGCTCAAACTCTCTAATGTATTCTACAACCTCCTTAGCTCCTTGCTTCAGATTGTTCATCAGTAAGTACTGGTCTTGCTTGTACGACTGGGGAACAAATCTTTTCTGCATAACTTCCTTCAGTTTGGACCAGGTCTTGATTTTGCTTTTGCCTTTATATTCCCTTTCAAACTTCATGTTATCATACCAGGACGAAGCATATTTCTTCAGTTTAATAATGGCAACCTTAAAACTTTTTTTTTCATCATACCCTTTTATTTCCATAATTCTGTCCATCACCTGGATCCATTCAAAATACTCTTCTGGGTTAGAAGACCCATTAAAATCTGGTGGATCTATCTTAATATCCCTAGTATCATCACCCTTATGCCTCCTACGCCTTTCTCTATGACGTGACTCATCAGAATCACTAGAATCTCTGGCTATATTTCAGATCTTTCACTACCACCTTGAGATTCAATATCTCTTTCACTTGGAACAACATTTTCTCGATTAAATCTTAAACCACCATCTTCTAACATATGAACAACTCTACCAAGTGCCTCTTGTAGATCTTCAATCTGCTTATCTCTTCTAGCATTATTAGCTTCGTTTAAAGTCATATTTCTTCTAAACGCCATTTATAACCAACAAATAACTCACAATCAATAGATCTAAAACAAACAACATCCAACGGACAAAAAAAGATTAAGAAACCTTTTTCAAACCTGGCTCTGATACCAAATTTGATGCGTAAATCACGCGACAAACGACAGCGGAAGACTATTTTTGGTATTTTATGGATTTTATATGAAATAAACAACTAAACGAGACAATAAAGTAAAATGATAGATAAAAGAATCCACCACCAAGACTCGTAAAGGCTAAGCCACCGGAATCAAGGATAAAGGAAACACTCCGCCCCATCACTACAACCGATAAAGGTCTAGCCACCACGATTATAGATAAAGGAAACCGAAGATTTAAAAGACCTCACCACAATATTTGATAAAGAACAAGTCACCACAAATATTGATAAAAGGGTCACTCCTAACCACCAAGATCAAAGATCTATAAAGGTAAAAGAAGATTTGTAAGAAATAGAGGCTGCTCTATTAATTTTCATTCAACATCAACTAACTTTACAATGAGAAATAGAACCTCTATTTATAGCCACATGCTCTACCTAGGAATTAACGACATAATAATAAAATAATACATAAAAGCTGTCATGTGCAAGCCACTAAGTAATTTGGACCAATAAAATATGGACACGTAAGCTTCTAGAAACATTCCCCTGCAAGTGGTCCCATAATATTGTTAGAAACGTTCTGTCACACGCGCCTTCTTTAACGGCTGTCATTCTTCTTTATTATTGGGCCCACAAACAACTTCAGTGGAGACTTTATTAATTGGCAACTGGAGACAAAACTGGAGCACGTCATCTGGAGGACCTTCAGTAGTGGTCACTGGAGCAGTCATCTGGAGCTTGCCACTGGAGAAATGTTACTACTGGAGACTGAACTGGCTCAGAAAAGACTTGTCTGAAATGGGCTACAGCTGGCAGAATCAACATGGCTTGTTCAAAGGGCATGATCAGTTCAGTTGCCTTCTTCAGTTCACTGGGTTCCTCCAGTTCAATGAATCTGGTCATTTCCGCATCAATATCTATACTTAATAGTTATATTATTGATGGCTCTGTTGTCAACACACATTCTCATCGTTCCATCTTTCTTTGGGACCAGTAGAGCAGGAACTGAACAAGGACCCATGCTTGCTCTGACATAACCCTTCTCGACCAGTTCATCTACTTGTCTTTGCAATTCTTTGGCTTCATTAGGATAACAACGATAAGCAGCTTTGTTTGGAAGAACTGAGCCTGGAACCAAGTCAATCTGGTGCTCAATACCTCTAACTGGAGGTAAACCTTCAGGTAGATCTTCAGGAAAAATATCTCTGAACTCCTTCAGTAATGACTTCAGTAAACTGGGGACTTCAGTGGACTTCTTCTCTTCAGACTTTTCAACGACCAGTAGCATTAGAACTGGAGAGCTTCAGATAACTCTTCTTCAACTTCAGATTGAGATAAAAACAAAGGCTTACTGGGCTGATCCTTCTTGACTTTCATCAGTTCGGTGGGCTTCAAAGAAGTCAGTGTGACCTTCTTTCCACTTATATTAAGAGAATATGAATTCATACGACCATCATGATGAACATAATTATCAAATAACCATGGTCGACCCAACAAAATGTGACAGGCATCCATGGGAACAACATCACATATAATTTTATCTTGGTAAACTGACCCAATTGAAAAGGGAATAGTGACTTGTCGATTTACCTTTACTTCAGAACCTTCGCTTAACCATTGCAACTTGTAAGGTCTGGGATGCTTCACTGTTGGTATTTCCAGTTTCTCTACCATGTAAGTTGAAGCAGCATTTGCACAACTACCACCATCGATGATCAGATCACAAACCTTGCCTTTCACTGTGTATCTAGAGTGGAAAATATTCTCTCTCTGAGCAGTATCAGCTGTAACTTCATCAGTATGCATCACTTTCCTGACAACCAACAACTCTCCAATATCTGCACCAACATAAGCTTCTTCTTCTTCTTCTTCTTCATCGTACACTGGCTCACCTTCTTCAGTGTCGACATCTGGTAAACATTCAATTTCTTTAGCAGTCAAGGCTCTTTGATTAGGACACTGGGCCTGGAAGTGACCAAAGCCATGGCACTTGAAACATTTTCTTCCAACTGGTTCTTTCGTTCCTTCAGTTTCCTTTTCTTTGCCTCTGAAGGATTTCTGGACAGTTTCAGTGAATCTGGGAACTGGTTGACTGGAAACTGGTTGACTTGCACTGGCAGGAACCTTACTGAATGACTTGTACGGAACCTTCTTCTTCAGTTGTCTTTCAATCTGGATAGCCATCTTGCATGCACCTTCATATGTCCAGATAGGTTGCAACTCAATCTTCTCAGTAATGGCAGCGTTCAGACCACCAAGAAATCTGGCAATAGTGTGCTCTTCAGTCTCATTCACACCAGTTCTTGTCTTCAGATGCTCAAACTCTCTAATGTACTCCACAACTTCCTTGGCTCCTTGCTTCAGATTGTTCATCAGTAGATACTGATCCTGCTTGTACGACTGGGGAACAAACCTCTTCTGCATAACCTCCTTCAGTTTGGACCAGGTTTTGATTTTACTTTTGCCCTTGTACTCTCTTTCAGATTTCATGTTATCATACCAAGATGAAGCATATTTCTTAAGTTTGATAACGGCAACTTTGAAGCTTTTTCTATCATCATAACCTTTTATGTCCATAATCCTGTCCATCACCTAGACCCATTCAAAATACTCCTCTGGGTTAGAAGACCCATTAAAATCTGGTGGATCTATCTTAATATCCCTAGTATCATCACCCTTATGCCTCCTACGCCTTTCTCTAGGATGTGGTTCATCAGAATCACTAGAGTGTCTAGGATTACAATCAGATCTTTCACTAGGACCTTGAGATTCAGAATCTCTTTCACTGGCAACAACGTTTTCTCGATTAAATCGTAAACCACCATCTTCTAACATATGAACAACTCTACCAAGTGCTTCTTGTAGATCTTCAATCTGCCTATCTCTCCTAGCATTATTAGCTTCGTCTAACGTCATATTTCTTCTAAACGCCATTTATAATCAACAAATAACTCACAATCAGTAGATCTAAGCAAATAACTAATAGATCTAAATAATCAATCAACAGATCTAGACAAACAATACCCCAACGGATAAAAAAATTAAGAAACCATTTTAAACCTGGCTCTGATACCACCAAGACTCGTAAAGGCTAAGCCACCGGAATCAAGGATAAGGAAACACTCCGCCCCACCACTACAACCGATAAAGGTTTAGCCACCACGATTATAGATAAAGGAAACCGAAGATTTAAAAGACCTTACCACAATATTTGATAAAGAACAAGTCACCACAAATATTGATAAAGGGGTCACTCATAACCACCAAGATCAAAGATCTATAAAGGTAAAAGAAGATTTGTAAGAAATAGAGGCTGCTCTATTAATTTTCATTCAACATCAACTACTTTACAAATGAGAGATAAACCTCTATTTATAGCCACATGCTCTACCTAGGAATTAACGATGAAATAATAAAAAAATACATAAAAGCTGTCATGTGCAAACCACTAATTAACTTGGACCAATAAAATATGGACACGTAAGCTTCTAGAAATATTCCCCTGCAAGTGGTCCCATAATATTGTTAGAAACGTCTTGTCACACGCGCCTTCCTTAACGGCTGTCATTCTTCGTTATTATTGGGCCCACAAACGACTTCAGTGGGGACTTTAATAATTGGCAACTGGAAACATAAATCTGGACCGCTACTGGAGACAAAATCTGGAGCACGTCACTGGAGGACCTTCAGTAGTGGTCACTGGAGCATTCATCTGGTGGACCTTCAGTGTTGGTCACTGGAGCATTCATCTGGAGCAGTCATCTAGAGCAAGGTACTGGACATCTTCACTGGTGGATTATCAGAGTTGGTCACTGGAGGATGTTGCCACTGGAGAAATGTTACCACTGGTGACTGGACTGGTTCAGAAAAGACTTGTCTGAAATAGGCCACTGCTGGCAGAATCAACATGGCCTGTTCAGATGGCATGATCAGTTCGGTTTCCTTCAGTTCACTGGGTTTCTCCAGTCCAGTGAATCTGGACATCTCCGCATCAAATTCTGCCAGCAATAGTCCGTTTCAGACAAGTATTCACTGAACCAGTCCAGTCACCAGTGGTAACACTTCTCCAGTGGCAAGAGTCTCCAGTGACAGCCAGCAGCAATCCACCAGTGAAGATATCCACTGAAGCACTCCAGTGACCAGCTCCAGTCTAGTCTCCAGATGGATGCTCCAGATTTACATCCCAGTTTTCATTAATAAAGTTTGTTTCATGTTTGTGGACCCAATAAAGGAGGAATGACAGTTGTCAAAGACGACAAGGGAGGAGCGTGCATCAACATTCATTTCCTAACGGTATTATGGGACCACTTGCAGGGGAATGTTTCTAGAAGCCTACTTTGTCCATTTCCTATTGGTTAATAAATTAGTGGCTGTCTTTTGTCCATGACAGCCTTTTATTCTATTTTCTTTATTTTATTGTATTTCGTTAATTCCTAGGTAATATCATGTGGCTATAAATAGGGGCTCTTTTTCTTTGTAAAAAATTAAGTTATGTTGAATTGAATGAAATTAATAGAGCAGCCTCTATTTCTTAAAAATCTTCTTTTACCTTTAGAGATCTTTGATCTTGGTGGTTAGGAGTGACCCCTTTATCAATATTTGTGGTGGTTCGTCCTTTATCATATATTGTGGTGAGGTCTAAATCTTCGGTTTCCTTTATCTGTAGTCGTGGTGGCTAGACCTTTATCGATTATAGTGGTGGGGCGGAGTGTTTCCTTTATCCTTGATTCCGGTGGCTTGGCCTTTACGAATCTTGGTGGTGGATTCTTTTATCTATCATTTTTTTTTATAGTCTTGTTTTATTGTTTGTTTCATATTAAAATCCAGAAAATACCAAAAATAGTCTTCCGCTGCCGTTTGTCGCATGATTTATGCATCAAATTTGGTATCAGAGCCAGGTTAAAAAAAAGGTTTCTTAATCTTTTATCCGTGGGTTTTGTTGTTTGTTGGGTCAGATTCAAAAGGGTTGTTCTAATCTTTTGATCTGTTGGAGTTTTTGCTTAGATCTGTTATTGTTAGTGTTGTTTGTTGAATATAAATGGCTTTTAGAAGAAATATGACATTAGAAGAAGCTCATAATGCCAGGAGGGATAGACAGTGAAGGTTCAGAGGTAAAGGTTAATCAACAAGTTACTATTCCTTTTTCCATTGGATCAGTTTATCAAGATAAAATTGTTTGTGATGTCGTTCCTATGGATGCTTGTCATATATTACTGGGTAGGCCATGGTTATTTGATAATTATGTTTTTCATAATGGACGTATGAATTCTTATTCGTTATCTGTAAGTGGAAAGAAGGTCACTTTGACTTCTCTGAAACCCAATGAGTTATTGAAAATTAATAAGAAAAACCAGCCCAGCATGTCTTTGTTTATGTCTCAAACTGAAGTTGAAGAAGAGTTAACTGGAGGCTCTCCAGTTATGATGTTACTGGTGCTTGAGCGTACTGAAGACAAGGAGTTCACTGGAGTCCCGAGTCTCCTGAAGTCTCTACTGAAGGAATTCACTGATGTTTTCCCAGAAGACCTACCTGAAGGTTTGCCACCAGTAAGAGGAATTGAACACCAGATTGACCTGGTTCCAGGTTCAGTTCTCCCAAACAAAGCTGCTTATAGGTGTTCACCTACTGAATCAAAGGAGTTGCAAAGGCAGGTAGATGAGTTGGTTACCAAAGGTTATGTGAGAGCAAGTATGAGTCCTTGTTCAGTCCCAGCTCTCCTGGATCCAAAGAAAGATGGTTCGATGAGAATGTGTGTTGATAGCAGAGCCATAAATAATATAACTATTAAGTATAGATATCCCATTCCCAGATTGGATGATATGCTTGATGAGTTACATGGCTCCAGTGTGTTTTCAAAAATTGATCTCAGAAGTGGCTATCACCAGATTAGAATGAAGGATGGAGATGAGTGGATGACTGCATTCAAAATTAAAGGAGGCCTTTATGAATGGTTAGTAATGCCTTTTGGCTTATCTAATGCTCCTAGTACTACTTCATGAGACTGATGAATGAAGTTCTCAGGCCACTTATTGGTCAGTTTGTTGTTGTTTATTTTGATGATATTCTTGTATATTCGAAAACTGAAGCTGAACATGTTAACCATTTAAGAAATCTGTTTGAATTACAGAGAAGACACCAGTTGTATGGTAAATTGGAGAAATGTGATTTCATGGTTGAAAGTGTAATATTTCTGGGGTATGTTGTGTCAAAAGAAGGTATTTCCATGGATCCTTCAAAGGTAGAAGCCATCAGATCATGGCCGGTTCCAATTACAATCACTGAAGTAAGAAGTTTTCATGGACTGGCATCTTTTTATAGAAGATTTATCAAAAATTTCTCTACAGTTGTGGCTCCAATCACTGATTGTCTGAAGAAGGGTGTGTTCAACTGGCCAAGTTCAGCCCAACTGGCATTTGAAACACTGAAGGAAAAGCTCAGTTCAGCTCCAGTACTATTTTTACCAGATTTTGATATGTTGTTTGAGTTAGAGTGTGACGCTAGTGGAGTAGGTATTGGTGCAGTTTTAGTACAAGCAGGGCGTCCAGTGGCTTATTCCAGTGAAAAACTTAATGGTTCAAAACTGAAATATAGCACATATGACAAAGAATTCTATGCAATTATTCCTGCTATCAATCACTGGTCACATTATCTGAAGCCGAAGCAGTTTGCCTTATTTTCTGACCATGAAGCACTGAAGTTTATTAATGGTCAACACAAACTTAATGCCAGACATGCAAAATGGGTGGAATTTTTGCAGTCTTATTCTTTTGTTTCTAAACACAAAGCTGGAGTGGCTAATGTTGTTGCTGATGCACTTTCCAAACGATATTCGTTGCTATCAATTCTGGAAGCAAGAGTTCATGGATTTTCTTTCATTAAAGAGTTGTATGCTGCTGATCCAGACTTCGTTGATCGCCTCACTGAAACTAATCAGAAAGGGCCATTTGTTGTTCAAGATGGTTTCTTATTCAAGAATGGAAAATTGTGTATTCCAAAGGTAGCTATTAGAGATTTACTGATAAGGGAAGCACATGGAGGAGGTCTGGCTGGCCATTTTGGTATTAACAAAACTGGAGAGATTCTCACTGAACACTTCTACTGGCCAAGTCTACTGAAGGATGTTCAGAATATTATCAATCGTTGTCCAACTTGTCACCAGGCGAAGGCTACTTTTCATAAAGGATTGTATACACCTCTTTCCAGTTCCAAACCAACCTTGGGAAGATCTTAGCATGGATTTTATTGTTGCACTGCCCAGAACCCAGAGGGGAAAAGATTCTATCATGGTAGTTGTTGATCGATTTTCGAAGATGGCACAATTTATTACTTGTAACACAACCAATGATGCTTCAGCAGTAGCAAATTTGTTCTTTAAAGAGATTGTCAGATTACATGGAATCCCCAAGACAATTGTGTCAGATCGATGTTCAGTACGTCTCACCATCCTCAGACTGATGGACAGACTGAAGTCACAAACAGAACAATTGGTATGTTATTAAGAACAATGGTGAAGAAGACACTGAAAGATTGGGAACTGAAGCTTACTCATGCTGAGTTTGCTTTCAACAGAGCTCCAAATTATTCAACCAGTAAATCCCCGTTTGAAGTTTTTTATGGTGTCAATCCACTGACTACCATTGATTTATTTCCATTTTCGATTGAACCAAAAGCAAGTATTGAAGCTGAGGCCAGAGCAAAAGAAATCAAGAAAATTCATGAACAAGTGAAGGCCAGAATAGAGAAAGCAAATGCCAGTTACAAGGCCAAGGCAAACAAGAATAGGCTGCAGCCCAGTTTTGCACCAGGTGATCTTGTTTGGGTGCATCTAAGAAAAGAAAGGTTCCCAGCAAAGAGGAAGAGTAAACTGATGCCCAGAGCTGAAGGTCCATTCAAGATTCTGGAGAGGTATGGTGATAATGCATACCCTCGAGTTACTTGGAGATATGTCAGTTTCAAGTACTTTTAATGTCGGGGATCTGACGCCTTATCTGGAAGATGAGTACCTCGAGGACTTGAGGAAAAGTCCTTTCTTAGAGGGGGAGATTGATGTGGAAATGTCCAGGTTCACTGAACTGGCTAACACCAGTGAACTGGAGAAGTCAACTGAGCTGAAGGGAACTGAACTAATAATGCCATCTGAACAGGCCATGCTAATTCTGCCAGCAATAGCCCATTTCAGACAAGTATTCACTGAACCAGTCCAGTCACCAGTGGTAACACTTCTCTAGTGGCAAGAGTCTCCAGTGACAGCCAGCAGCAATCCACTAGTGAAGATATCCACTGTAGCACTCTAGTGACCAGCTCCAGTCTAGTCTCCAGATGGATGCTCCAGACTTAAGTATCCAGTGGAAGTTCCAGATTTACATCCTAGTTTTCATTAATAAAGTTTGTTTCATGTTTGTGGACCCAATAAAGGAGGAATGACAGTTGTCAAAGACGATAAGGGAGGAGCGTGCATCAACATTCATTTCCTAACGGTATTATGGGACCACTAGCATGGGAATGTTTCTAGAAGCCAACTCTGTCCATTTCCTATTGGTTAATAAATTAGTGGTTGTCTTTTGTCCATGACAGCCTTTTATTCTATTTTCTTTATTTTATTGTATTTCGTTAATTCCTAGGTAATAGCATGTGGCTATAAATAGGGGCTCTTTTTCATTGTAAAAAATTAAGTTATGTTGAATTGAATGAAATTAATAGAGTAGCCTCTATTTCTTAAAATCTTCTTTTACCTTTAGAGATCTTTGATCTTGGTGGTTAGGAGTGACCCCTTTATCAATATTTGTGGTGGTTCGTCCTTTATCATATATTGTGGTGAGGTCTAAATCTTCGGTTTCCTTTATCTGTAGTCGTGGTGGCTAGACCTTTATCGATTATAGTGGTGGGGCGGAGTGTTTCCTTTATCCTTGATTCCGGTGGCTTGGCCTTTACGAATCTTGGTGGTGGATTCTTTTATCTATCATTTTTTATTTTATAGTCTTGTTTTATTGTTTGTTTCATATTAAAATCCAGAAAATACCAAAAATAGTCTTCCGCTGTCGTTTGTCGCGTGATTTACGCATCACAAACATCCTTACCCACAATCTCTCAAGCCTCCTTAAAGAAAGCAGAAGTGTATCCATCAGGGCCTGGAGCTTTGTTTTCACCAATAGAGAACATAGCAGCCTTAATTTCTTCATCCGTAACACTTCTTATCATATTAGAAGCCTTAGCTGTGTCCACCTTCTTAACAAACAAATGATCAGGTGGGATCCTATTAATCGGCCCTTCAACCCCCAAAAACCGTTCATAATGTACAAAAGCCTCATGAACAAGTTTCAGGAACTTCTCCTCATCAAATGATGCTTCTTGAAAATTACGAAGGCATTCACCCTCTTTCTCACGAAGAACCACATTCGCAGGATCGATATCAATTGCTTTATGAACACTATCAAGTTCCTTTCGAAATAAGTCAACCCGAGCATGAAGATTACCTTGTTTAAACAATAAACTACGTAAAGGGGACTTCAAAGCCCGAAGCCTTGAAACCACTTTGTACATATTATGTCCATCAACCTCCATCGCCCAAGTGTTAGCTACCAACTCCTTATATCCATCCTTGCTTACAAGAAAATTTGCAAATTTAAACACCTTTGGCCTAGACCTTGCAACATTTGGTAATTTAAGGACACATGGTGAATGATCAGAAACCCTATAAGGTTGAAAAATCCTTGCTTACAAGAAAATTTGCAAATTTAAACACCTTTGGCCTAGACCTTGCAACATTTGGTAATTTAAGGACACATGGTGAATGATCAGAAACCCTATAAGGTTGAAAAATGGCATGTGCTCCCTGAAATTCAGCCATAAATTGGATATTAGCCATAACTCTATCAATCTTCTTCATGATTCCCACACCTTTTTTTGGCTTTTGATTCCAAGTAAAGTGCAATCCAGACCTGTTTACATCCAAAACTTCGATCCTATCCACACATGGTGAAATCACCCAAGATAAGGGACGAGTTGAAATCACCCAAGATACACCAAGGTTTGTCTTTCGTAAAAAGTTTATGCATACACAAGTCATTCCAAAGCTCTCTACGTTCCTTATAATGATTTTTAGCATAAATAAACGAACAAAACAAAGCCTTGTTGTCAACCTTAAACACAATCTGTGTATAAATCACCTGAGCAGTTTGTGAAATGATCATAACATCCACAAGATCAGGATTCCATCCAAGAATGATACGAGTACCCTTATCACACAAATTCCCATTTGAATTCCAATCCCAAGTACCACAAATCTTCTTACGTACATTAAACAACTTTCCAATGTCCATATGTGATTCCATAATGGCACATACTTGCAACTTATTATCATCAATGACCTTCTTGACCTCGTTTTGTTTCAGGGGACGATTTAAACCCCTTATGTTCCAAGCTGCCAAACTACCCATTGACACTTTCTAACCCGGGAGTGCTTGCCCCCTCAGAACCTTTCTCTTTATCCAACTTTGCTCCCATAAATGTGCCTGTTTCATCCTCAACTTCTATACATTCATCAATCTCAGAATCAGAATCATGAGCATCATCTGAATCAACAGCAAATGCAAAATCACCCTTTTTATGTTTCTTCTTAATATCAGCACGCTCCTCAATAGGAACTTCTTGGATGACTGGATCAGTTTCCCCTTTCCCATAATCCGACAACAACTCATACGAGTTTTTTGTGTGCACCATTGCCTCAACCTTTTTAGGAACCGAACTGAAGTACTAGCAATATTGGACACATCTTTCGTCTTAATCACAGGTCTATACTCAAATTTTGGCTTTTGTTTTGTGATCGGGATCCCTTGCTTGAAATTAGCTTTCTTTTTTCCTTTCACCTCCGTGAACCCATCAGCATCAGTTTGGGCAACTGCTTTTACATTCACTCTAACTTGCTTGGGACAAGTATCATATTTATGCCCAAAAACGCAGCAAGATGAACATCTTGGCGGTTTCCATTCATATTTCACTTGCAAAGTTTCCTTAGTATAACCATCCCCATCCAAATCCGGGATTGCAATTGACAACTTATCTTGAAAATCCGACATAGCTGAAATCTCTATTAAAGCTCGAGCATAACTACTTCGACCCCAAAGCTCCGTGCACGTAGCACTAGTATAAGAATCAAGTGACTTTGGGTTGCCAAGTTTCGAAAACAGTAGACTCAAACGATCATCAGTATAAGCTGCAATAGGTACGTTGTGAATCTTAATCCGCACCGTGATCTCCTTTAGATCTTCCCTTTTCAACTTAGCGGTTGGTGACCAAACATTAAGAAAAATAGGCATATTACGAATCACCCACGGTCCACCTTCCAACACACTATTCATACCCTTCTTGTCAGCAAGTTGGAAATGGCCGGAGGCTTGGAGGGATTTGTATCCGGTTTTAATTGAGTATCCTGTTCCAATTTTTGATGGCACAAAAACTGACTGTATTGTTTGGCGGGATAGGAATGGGGAGGAGAAGCATTATTCGACTTCCAATGTTTGGGATGCGATTCGGAATAGAGGTGAAAGGGTGGATTGGGCTAATATTGTTTGGAACTCCAAATCAATCCCTAGACATGCTTTCTTGCTTTGGTTGGTGATGAGGAAAAAGTTGAAAACCCACGACAAATTGAAACCATGGGATGTGGGTGGGGCTGTCAACCTTAACCTTGTTTGTTGTTCTTTGTGTAAAACAGGTCCAGACTCTCATGATCACTTGTTCTTTGAATGCCCATATTCTGCGAAAGTATGGACTTTGATTAAGGATGTGGCTTGCATGGAAGGATCTTCATGCAACTGGGATGATATTGTTGCTAACTTCTTATGTTCTCTCAAGAATAACTCAGTCAAGAGTGTTATTGCCCGACTTGTGCTTGCGGCCGCTGTCTATTTTGTATGGCAGGAACGAAATAATCGTATGTTTAGCAACCATGCAAGACCGCCTGAGAAGATCAGAGATATTATTATGGAGACTGTTCGCTATAGACTGGTCAAGCTAAGGTTTAAGAATAGTGCAAGGACTGCTCACTTGCTGGCTACTTGGAATCTTCCAAAGGATTTACTCATGCATGATGCGAGTTACTAGTTCTCTTGTTATTATTTGTAGTGTTATAGGAACCTTGTAAATGTGTCCTCTCACTGGTACTTAGATAGGTTGATGTGCATGTTTGAGGTAACTTCGGTTTCCTTGTAAATGTGTCCCTCTCACTTGTCTTTGTATTAGTTGATGTGCATGTTTGAGGCTGCCTGTCTCACTCAAATGGTTTTTCGTTGTAATAGCCTTGGTTTTTTGATGTTTTGATTAGTTTGCTTCTTGTATGGCTAGGATAGCTTGTGTTTAACTCTATATGGCCTGTCATATAGGGAATTAATGGGGCACTCAGCCTCATTACTTGCGATGTACTGTTAATTGTTGTTGGTATAAAAGTTTGAACAGGGTGATCCCTTTTACCCAAAAAAAACTTTCATCGATTGCAAGAACTCGACCTAAGCCTTTTAAGTTTGCGAATTTCATTGTGCATAAACCGGGTTTCAATGAGGCAGTGAAGCATGCTTGGGATATGGAAGTATAAGGCCATTACATGTTTCGGCTGGTGAAGAAACTCAAAACACTTAAAAAACCGATGCGCAAACTATTGCAGAAACAAGGTAACTTGAAAAATTATGTTGATAGATTGAGAAGGGAGCTGGATGAAATTCAAAAGTCCATTGATATCAATCCTATGGATGTGCAACTTCGCCAAATTGAAGCTACGTGTCTTAAAAACTTTAAGGAAGCACAGTTGGACGAAGAGAGATTTCTGAAGCAAAAATCAAAAGTGGAGTGGTTGGATGTTGGTGATGCTAACTCAGCTTTTTTCCACAAATCTTTGAAATGGAAAAATCACAGGTCAAGGATTGAAGTAATAAAAGATGCAGCTGGGAAAGTTCATGAAGGAGGGGATGCACAGATTGCTTTAGTTAATTACTACATTAATTTTCTTGGTGCGAGTACACCAACCTTGCAAACCCCCTCACCTGACTTGTTCTCAAAAACTTTGGACCATGAACGAGCTACTTCAATGATACGTAATGTAACAGATGATGAAATAAAGCTGGCTATGTTTTCTATTGGGGAGAATAAAGCTCCAGGTCCGGATGGGTATACATCTGGCATTTCTTAGCCAGATGTGCATTTAAGATAGACATTCAAAAAGCCTATGATACGGTAGACTGGCATTTCTTAGAGTTGACATTGAAGGGATTTGAATTTCACCCAACGATGATCAAATGGATTATGACTTGTGTATCCACGACATCTTTCTCGTTATGCATTAATGGGAACTTGCATAGATATTTTAAAGGAAAGCGGGGATTGAGACAGGGTGATCCTATGTCACCTTACCTGTTCACTTTGGTGATGGAAGTACTAACGCTTATTTTGAATAATTCTGTTTCAAATGCTTCTAATTTCAGGTTCCATAATAGATGTGAAAAGCTACAAATCACTAATTTATGCTTTGCTGATGATTTGGTTATCTTCTCACGGGGTGAAACGAGATCAGCGAAAGTCATTATGGAGTCTCTTAATCGATTTCGAGACATGTCTGGCCTAGTGGCAAGTTTGACAAAGAGCACGACTTTTTTCTGTAATGTCCCTGATCATGTTAAATATGCTATTCTTGCTATCATGCCATTTGAAGAAGGAAGTCTACCGGTAAGATATCTTGGAGTCCCTCTAATCTCAACTCGTTTATTATATAAGGATTGTAAGATTTTGGTGGAAAAATTAGAGAAGCGGATTACGGATTGGCGAAATAAATCCTTATCTTTTGCTGGGCGGCTTCAATTGATTAGATATGTTCTATCATCCTTACATGTATATTGGGCATCAGTGTTTATTCTCCCAAAACGTATTATTAAAGAATTGGAAAGCAAAATGAGGGGATTTCTATGGAATCAAGGTGATTATGTAAAAGGCAAAGCCAAAGTGTCATGGAAAGCTATTTGTCTCCCAAAATCAGAAGGAGGACTTGGTATTAGACGGATCATAGAGGTAAACAAAGCTTTAATGGTCACACATGTTTGGAGTACTTAACCATAGGGAATCCTTATGGGTTAAATGGATCCATGCGTATAAAATTAAAGAGAGAAACTTTTGGGATCTACCGAGTCAAGTGAATTGTAGCTGGAGTTGGAGGAAACTTTTACTCATTCGTAGTCAAATCAGGCATCATATTTGGACTAGAATTGGTAATGGATAGAACACCTCTGTTTGGTATGACAAATGGGCAGATTTATGTCCTATTCGCAGCTATATAACTCCTCGTGAGGTTAGTCGTGCTGGTTTTAATCTTGGGGAATCTGTTGCTGACCTTCTTGATGGGGGGAACTGGAAATGGCCGGTTGCTTGGTTAGATTTATTTCCGATATTAATTGACCTGCCCAACATCCACCTCTCACCGAATACTCGTGATACATTATTTTGGAAGTCGTCTGATGGGAAAGAGCTAAATTTCTCTTCCTTGGCTGTTTGGGATACCATTCGATCCAAGCAAGATGTGGTTGTGATGCGTAAATCACGCGACAAACGACAGCGGAAGACTATTTTTGGTATTTTCTGATTTTATATGAAATAAACAACTAAACGAGACAATAAAGTAAAATGATAGATAAAAAAATCCACCACCAAGACTCGTAAAGGCTAAGCCACCGGAATCAAGGATAAAGGAAACACTCCGCCCCACCACTACAACCGATAAAGGTCTAGCCACCACGATTATAGATAAAGGAAACCGAAGATTTAAAAGACCTCACCACAATATTTGATAAAGAACAAGTCACCACAAATATTGATAAAGGGGTCACTCCTAACCACCAAGATCAAAGATCTATAAAGGTAAAAGAAGATTTGTAAGAAATAGAGGCTGCTCTATTAATTTTCATTCAACATCAACTTCTTTACAATGAGAGATAAAACCCCTATTTATAGCCACATGCTCTACCTAGGAATCATCGACAAAATAATAAAATATTACAATAAAAGTTGTCATGTGCAAGCTACTAACTAGTTTGGACCAATAAGACATGGACACGTAAGCTTCTAGAAACATTCCCCTGCCAGTGGTCCCATAATATTGTTAGAAACGTCACACGCGCCTTCCTTAACAACTGACATTCTTCTTTATAGGGACCACAAACGACTTCAGTGGGGACTTTATTATTTGGCAACTGGAACATAGATCTGGACCACCACTAGAGATAAAATCTGGAGCACTTCACTGGAGGACCTTCAGTAGTGGTCACTGGAGCATCCATCTGGAGCAGGCAACTGGAGGACCTTCAGTAGTGGTCACTGGAGCATCCATCTGGAGCAGTCATCTGGAGAAGTGTTACCACTGGTGACTGGACTGGTTCAGAAAAGACTTGTCTGAAATGGGCTACTGCTGGAAGGATCAAAATGGCTTGTTCAGAATGCATGATCAGTTCAGTTGACTTCAGCTCAGAAACTCCTTTCAGCTCAGAAATTCCTTTCATTTTAGAAACTTCTTTCAGTTCAGAAACTCCTTTCAGTTCAGATGACTTATCCAGTTTAGTGGTATTAGTCAGTTCAATGAATCTGGACATTTCCGCATCATTCTCCCCCTCTGAAAAGAGACTTGTCCTCAAGTCTTCGAGGTACTCATCCTCCAGATAAGGCATCAGATCTCCCACATTAAAAGTACTTGAAACTGCCATGTCTCCAGGTAACTCAACCTTGTAAGCATTATCGCCATATCTTTCCAGAATCTTGAATGGACCTTCAGCTCTGGGCATCAGTTTACTCTTTCTCTTCGCTGGAAACCTTTCTTTTCTCAGATGCACCCACACAAGATCACCTGGTGAAAAACTGGGCTGCTTTCTATTCTTGTTTGCTCTGGCTTTGTAACTGGCATTTGCCTTCTCGATTCTGGCCTTCACTTCTCCATGAATTTTCTTTATTTCTTTTGCTCTGGTCTCAGCTTCAATGCTTGCTTTTGGTTCAATCGAGAATGGAATTAAATCAATGGGAGTTAGTGGATTGACACCATAACAAACTTCAAATGGAGATTTACTGGTAGAATAGTTAGGAGCTCTGTTGAAAGCAAACTCAGCATGAGCAAGCTTCAGATCCCAATCTTTCAATGTCTTCTTTACCAGTGTTCTTAACAACATACCAATTGTTCTGTTCGTAACTTCAGTCTGTCCATCAGTCTGGGGATGGTGAGACGTACTGAACAACAATCTGGTACCCATTAATCTCCATAGAGTCTTCCAGAAATAACTCAAGAACTTCACATCTCGATCTGACACAATTGTCTTGGGAATTCCATGCAACCTGACAATCTCCTTAAAGAACAAATTTGCTACTGCTGAAGCATCATTGGTTGTGTTACAAGCGATAAAATGTGCCATTTTTGAAAACCTATCAACAACCACCATTATCGAATCTTTTCCCCTCTGGGTTCTGGGCAGTGCAACAATGAAATCCATACTGAGATCTTCCCATGGCTGGTTTGGAACTGGAAGAGAGTATACAAACCCTTGTGAAAAGTAGTCTTCGCCTGGTGACAAGTTGGACATCGACTGATAAGACTCTGGACATCCTTCAGTAGACTTGGCCAGTAGAAGTGTTCAGTGAGGATCTCTCCAGTCTTGTTAATGCCAAAATGGCCAGCTAAACCTCCTCCATGTGCTTCTCTTATCAGCAAATCTCTGATTGAACCTCGGGGAATGCACAACTTTTCATTCTTAAATAAGAAACCATCTTGTATATTAAATGGTCCTTTCTGGTTAGCTTCAGTGAGGTGATCAGCAAAGTGTGGATCAGTGGCATACAATTCCTTAATGAAAGAAAATCCAAGAACTCTTGCTTCCAGAATAGATAACAGTGAGTATCTTCGTGACAATGCATCAGCAACAACATTACAAACTCCAGCCTTATGTTTCGAAACAAATGAATAAGACTGTAAGAATTCTACCCATTTGGCATGTCTGGCATTAAGCTTGTGTTGGCCATTTATGAACTTCAGGGCTTCATGATCAGAGAATAAGACAAACTGCTTTGGCTTCAGATAATGTGACCAGTGAGTGATAGCACGAATAATTGCATAAAACTCCTTGTCATAAGTGCTATACTTCAATTTAGAGCCATTGAGCTTTTCACTGAAATATGCAACTGGACGCCCGGCTTGTACCAGAACTGCACCAATACCTACTCCACTTGCATCACATTCGAGCTCAAATAGTATATCAAAATCTGGTAAGGATAAGACTGGAGCTGAACTGAGCTTATCCTTCAGTGCTTCAAACGCCAGTTGGGCTGAATTTGGCCAGTTGAACACACCTTTCTTCAGACAGTCAGTAATTGGAGCTACAACTGTAGAGAAATTCTTGATAAATCTTCTATAAAATGACACCAGTCCATGGAAACTTCTTACTTCAGTGATTGTGGTTGGAACCGGCCATGATCTGATGGCATCAACCTTAGAGGGATCCATAGAAATTCCTTCTTTTGAGACCACATATCCCAGAAATATCACACTCTCCACCATAAAGTCACATTTCTCCAGCTTACCATACAACTGGTGTCTTCTCAACAGTTCAAATACACTCTTCAGATGATTAACATGTTCAGCTTCAGATTTTGAGTATACCAGAATATCATCAAAATATACAACAACAAACTGACCAATGAGTGGTCTGAGAACTTCGTTCATCAATCTCATGAAAGTACTGGGAGCATTAGATAAGCCAAAAGGCATAACTAACCATTCATACAATCCTCCCTTGATCTTGAAAGTAGTTTTCCACTCATCCCCATCCTTCATTCTTATCTGGTGATAGCCACTTCTGAGATCAATCTTGGAAAACACTCTGGAACAATGTAACTCATCAAGCATATCGTCCAATCTGGGAATGGGATATCTATACTTAATGGTTATATTGTTGATGCCCTGCTATCAACACACATTCTCATCGTACCATCTTTCTTTGGGACCAGGAGAGCTGGTACTGAACAAGGACTCATACTTGCTCTCACATAACCCTTCTCAACCAACTCATCGACTTGCCTCTGTAACTCTTTAGCTTCATTGGGTGAACACCTATAAGCAGCTTTGTTTGGTAAAACTGACCCTGTAACCAAGTCAATCTGGTGCTCAATTCCTCTTACTGGTGGCAAACCTTCAGGTAGGTCTTCAGGGAAAACGTCAGTGAATTCCTTCAGTAAAGTCTTCAGGAGACTGGGGACAGCAGTGAACTCCTTCTCTTCAGATTTTTCTACGACCAGTAACATCATAACTGGAGAGCCTTCAGATAACTCTTCTTCGACTTCAGCTTGAGACAAAAACAAAGGCTTACTGGGCTGGTCTTTCTTGACTTTCATCAGTTCATTAGGTTTCAAAGAAGTCAGTGTGACTTTCTTTCCACTTATACTCAAAGAATACGAGTTCATACGACCATCATGAAGAACATAATTATCAAATAACCATGGTCGACCCAACAAAATATGGCAAGCATCCATAGGTACAACATCACAAACAATTTTGTCTTGATAAACTGACCCAATTGAAAACAGAATAGTAACTTGACGATTAACTTTTACCTCTGACCCTTCACTGAGCCATTGCAACTTGTAAGGTCTAGGGTGCTTAACTGTAGGTAGCGCCAGTTTCTCTACCATGTAAGTTGAAGCAGCATTTGCACAACTCCCACCATCAATGATCAGATCACAAACTTTTCCTTTGACTGTGCATCTGGAGTGAAAAATGTTCTCCCTCTGGGCAGTATCAGTGGTAACTTCATCAGCATGCATCACCCTTCTGACAACCAACATTTCTCCAATATCTGCACCAACATAAGCTTCTTCATCTTCTTCATCTTCATCATACACTGGCTCGCCTTCTTCAGTGTCAACATCTGGCAAACATTCAATTTCCCTGGTAGTCAAGGCTCTTTGATTAGGACACTGGGCCTGGAAGTGACCAAAGCCATGGCACTTGAAACATTTTCTTCCAACTGGTTTTTTCGTTCCTCCAGTTTCCTTTTCTTTGGCTCTGAAGGCTTTCTGGACAGTTTCAGTAAATCTGGGAACTGGTTGACTGGCAACTGGTTGACTTGCACTGGCAGGAACCTTACTGAATGACTTGTACGGAACCTTCTTCTTCAGTTGTCTTTCAATCTGGATAGCCATCTTGCATGCACCTTCATACGTCCAGATAGGCTGCAATTCAATCTTCTCAGTAATGGCAGCGTTCAGACCACCAAGAAATCTGGCAATAGTGTGCTCTTCAGTCTCATTCACACCAGTTTTGGTCTTCAGATGCTCAAACTCTCTAATGTACTCCACAACTTCCTTGGCTCCTTGCTTCAGATTGTTCATCAGTAGATACTGATCCTGCTTGTACGACTGGGGAACAAACCTCTTCTGCATAACCTCCTTCAGTTTGGACCAGGTCTTGATCTTACTCTTGCCCTTGTACTCTCTTTCAGATTTCATGTTATCATACCAAGATGAAGCATATTTCTTCAGTTTAATAATGGCAACTTTGAAGCTTTTTCTATCATCATACCCTTTTATTTCCATTATTCTGTCCATCACCTGGACCCATTCGAAATACTCTTCTGGGTTAGAAGATCCATTAAAATCTGGTGGGATCTATCTTAATATCCCTAGTATCATCACCCTTATGCCTCCTACGCCTTTCTCTAGGATGGGGTTCATCAGAATCACTAGAGTTCCTAGGATTACTATCAGATCTTTCACTGGGGCCTTGAGATTCAGAATCTCTTTCACTGGCAACAACATTTTCTCGATTAAATCATAAACCACCATCTTCTAACATATGAACAACTCTACCAAGTGCTTCTTGTAGATCTTCAATCTGTCTATCTCTCCTAGCATTATTAGCTTCGTCTAAAGTCATATTTCTTCTAAACGCCATTTATAACCAACAAATATCTCACAATCAATAGATCTAAGCAAATAACTAATAGATCTAAACAATCAATCAACAGATCTTAAACAAACAATACCCCAACGGACAAAAAGATTAAGAAACCTTTTTCAAACCTGTCTCTGATACCAAATTTGATGCGTAAATCACGCGACAAACGACAGCGGAAGACTATTTTTGGTATTTTCTGGATTTTATATGAAGTAAACAACTAAACGAGACAATAAAGTAAAATGATAGATAAAAGAATCCACCACCAAGACTCATAAAGGCTAAGCCACCGGAATCAAGGATAAAGGAAACACTCCGCCCCACAACTACAACCGATAAAGGTCTAGCCACCACGATTATAGATAAAGGAAACCGAAGATTTAAAAGACCTCACCACAATATTGATAAAGAACAAGTCACCACAAATATTGATAAAGGGGTCACTCCTAACCACCAAGATCAAAGATCTATAAAGGTAAAAGAAGATTTGTAAGAAATAGAGGCTGCTCTATTAATTTTCATTCAACATCAACTTCTTTACAATGATAGATAAAACCCCTATTTATAGCCACATGCTCTACCTAGGAATCATCGACAAAATAATAAAATATTACAATAAAAGCTGTCATGTGCAAGCTACTAACTAGTTTGGACCAATAAGACATGGACACGTAAGCTTCTAGAAACATTCCCCTGTAAGTGGTCCCATAATATTGATAGAAACAAGTCACCACAAATATTGTAACATCCCAAACTTTTCTTTAAGATTTGACTAACGCAGTTAAGTCAACCTCATGTGTGTCGTTAAGTCTAGTGTGAATATATGCATATACGTAGTTAATGTGTGTTATGTGTGAGGTTTGAAAACCTAAATGTTAATATAGTATAAATGTGTGAAATATGAAGAAATTATGTCTATGTAGTGACATTTAATGAAGGGTTAATGTTGTATATGGGCAATAAAGAAGTTTGTGACCAATAATGAAGGATTAGGAAGCCTAGGGACTAGTTTTGACATGTGTGGAAAGTCAAAAACGGGATTAGTAGCTTAGAGGCTGTCATTAGGAGGTTATTTGCAGATCTCACTTCTTCTAAACAAGCCCTAACTGATCCTAAGTCATTCCATAGTCTTCTCTCATCAAATCTCAAGCCGAAAAGTCGTTTTGTGTGTGAATTGGTGGTCATTGTCAAGAGTATTTGCATTCTATTTGTCATTTGCAGGTAATAATCAATTCATTGATCGTATTTTCAGATCATGAGTCGTGTGTGTTGAATCAAATCTGATTGAAAAGGGGTTTGTAAAGGAATTAGGGTTTCATTGTGTTCTTGGTTAATTTATGTGTTTTAATCAAGTATTTGGCCTAAAACGATTGTAAACGATGTTTTAACGATTTGGATTGATAAGAGATGTTTTGATGATCAAAGATTAATGTTTTTGTGTCAATTCGATCGGTACTTAAAGAGTTTTGGGGTCATTTTCTGGAAAAAGGTCAAAAAACACGTTTCTGCACTTCGAACGAAGATAATCTTCGTAAGAACAAACTATCTTCGTAAGAACAAACTATCTTCGTAAGAACAAACTATCTTCGTAAGAACAAACTATCTTCGTAAGAACAAACTATCTTCGTAAGAACAAACTATCTTCGTAAGAACAAACTATCTTCGTAAGAACAAACTATCTTCGTAAGAACAAACTATCTTCGTAAGAACAAACTATCTTCGTAAGAACAAACTATCTTCGTAAGAACAAACTATCTTCGTAAGAACAAACTATCTTCGTAAGAACAAACTATCTTCGTAAGAACAAACTATCTTCGTAAGAACAAACTATCTTCGTAAGAACAAACTATCTTCGTAAGAACAAACTATCTTCGTAAGAACAAACTATCTTCGTAAGAACAAACTATCTTCGTAAGAACAAACTATCTTCGTAAGAACAAACTATCTTCGTAAGAACAAACTATCTTCGTAAGAACAAACTATCTTCGTAAGAACAAACTATCTTCGTAAGAACAAACTATCTTCGTAAGAACAAACTATCTTCGTAAGAACAAACTATCTTCGTAAGAACAAACTATCTTCGTAAGAACAAACTATCTTCGTAAGAACAAACTATCTTCGTAAGAACAAACTATCTTCGTAAGAACAAACTATCTTCGTAAGAACAAACTATCTTCGTAAGAACAAACTATCTTCGTAAGAACAAACTATCTTCGTAAGAACAAACTATCTTCGTAAGAACAAACTATCTTCGTAAGAACAAACTATCTTCGTAAGAACAAACTATCTTCGTAAGAACAAACTATCTTCGTAAGAACAAACTATCTTCGTAAGAACAAACTATCTTCGTAAGAACAAACTATCTTCGTAAGAACAAACTATCTTCGTAAGAACAAACTATCTTCGTAAGAACAAACTATCTTCGTAAGAACAAACTATCTTCGTAAGAACAAACTATCTTCGTAAGAACAAACTATCTTCGTAAGAACAAACTATCTTCGTAAGAACAAACTATCTTCGTAAGAACAAACTATCTTCGTAAGAACAAACTATCTTCGTAAGAACAAACTATCTTCGTAAGAACAAACTATCTTCGTAAGAACAAACTATCTTCGTAAGAACAAACTATCTTCGTAAGAACAAACTATCTTCGTAAGAACAAACTATCTTCGTAAGAACAAACTATCTTCGTAAGAACAAACTATCTTCGTAAGAACAAACTATCTTCGTAAGAACAAACTATCTTCGTAAGAACAAACTATCTTCGTAAGAACAAACTATCTTCGTAAGAACAAACTATCTTCGTAAGAACAAACTATCTTCGTAAGAACAAACTATCTTCGTAAGAACAAACTATCTTCGTAAGAACAAACTATCTTCGTAAGAACAAACTATCTTCGTAAGAACAAACTATCTTCGTAAGAACAAACTATCTTCGTAAGAACAAACTATCTTCGTAAGAACAAACTATCTTCGTAAGAACAAACTATCTTCGTAAGAACAAACTATCTTCGTAAGAACAAACTATCTTCGTAAGAACAAACTATCTTCGTAAGAACAAACTATCTTCGTAAGAACAAACTATCTTCGTAAGAACAAACTATCTTCGTAAGAACAAACTATCTTCGTAAGAACAAACTATCTTCGTAAGAACAAACTATCTTCGTAAGAACAAACTATCTTCGTAAGAACAAACTATCTTCGTAAGAACAAACTATCTTCGTAAGAACTGTAGCTAAGTTCGTAAGAAGGATTTTCCAGACTAAGTTCGTGAGGTTTGTTAAGTTCGTTTGAGTCCCAAATGACTTATATTTCATATGTTAATGTACAATAGGTGTCGGGGATTACTGATAAGCACTATTAGCTATTTGTTTGCGCGCGTACACTACTACCAGGTAAGATACACTACTTTGACACGCTGGGGGATCAACTAAAAGCTGGTTTCAAATCGTAAACACTTCCATTCGGTATCTTTATATTGCATGTGGGCATATGGGTTACTTGGGAGGTATTATGGGTTATGCAGTTGACCATGAGACCTGAGATGCAGTCCCTATTGTAGTGTAATGTAGTATTGCTTAATGTAGTATTGCTTAATGTAGTATTGCTTAATGTAGTATGTAGCTATGCAGTTGATGTAGTTTAATGAAGTATCTTGATATGCATGATATATAGAAATGAAGTTGATGTGTGATATGCATGCTTGACTTGTACGCCTAGTTCACTAGACTTGCTAGGTTACTATGTCACTTGCACGTTTAAGGATCCAAACGTAATGAAGTTAAAGTGTGTGAATGTCTAGGAATGTGTGTTACCTAGACTATATGTGTGTGAATGTTTGGGAATGCAGGGACCCAATCTATATGTGTGAAATTGAGCTCATAAAACTAATGCAGGGAAAGTGTTAAGCTTAACCCGTACTTGTCTCAGCCGGATGAGTGCGTTGATGCAGTTGTTGCTTGGGTGGCTCCTCGCAACATGGTCTTTATAACGCAGGGCGAGTAATACGAGAGGTTTGACCAACCTCCACATACGGATTACTCTTGGATTGGCTTGCCACTCCTTAACGACGTAAGATGAGTAGTCTTTTGACTGATCATCCAGTCGGGTGTGATGCAGGGCACACTTATATGCAGTTAACAAAGATACGTGTGACAATGTGTGAACTAATGCAGGATAGGCACATTTAGGATGATTATCCTAATTAATATGAAGTCGAAATGTAGTATATGTGTGAACGTGTGATGTGTGTTGTGCCTAATAAAACTTGTCTAATAATGAAGATTGTTTTAATTGGACAAATGCTTTTAATTAAGTGTTATCTTACTTAGCTATTCTTATAGCTAACACTTGCTTCTTTAATGTGGTTGTTCCCTCAGGTTTAGCTTGATGGAATTAGATGAAGGATGTGTGAGCTTGGGTAGATTCATTGAAGGAGCCTTAGTTATCCATAGACGATTCTTTGCTTAGACATTTATTTACATTTCGTACTTAATGTCGAATTTATGTTGTGACTTGTGAACGGTTGTTTTATGTTGGGCAACCGTTGGGTTTTCATTTGAACTATTGTTTGATATGGCATGTAACACCAAATAAATGCAGAAACCGAAATGTTTTTATCGGTTTTGACTTTTACAGTCTTTACTTCCGCAATTTAACACCGTTAGGTGAAAAGTTTTGAAAACCCATATTTTAAACGACGGGTGTTACAAGTTGGTATCAGAGAAGTGGTTTAAGTGAACCAAGGCCTATTAACCATAGGATTTGGACTTAAACTTAAGATATGCATGCTAGGTATTTGTAGGATGCCTTAGTTTTAATGAAAGATGATATAGGATGGGTTGGGACGAGTGCGAGTGCGATAGGGCTTATGAGATGTTTACGTTACGATGATATGCTTTAGCCTTATCTTAACAAGCATTTTGCTTTAATTTGCGCTTATCGACTCTACCTTTTTATTAAAGGAAAATGGTTAACACTCGCAACCGCAACTTCCGACGTGATGGAGCTACTGCTAGCATTACCCCACCTGTCCATCCGGGTGCAGGCGCTGCAAATGCCGTTGTGGTTACTCCTAATGTCGTTCAAGCCCCTCGGTTTAAGTTTGAAAGTTTCCAGAAGTGTGGAGGTCAGAAGTTTGATGGAACCCTTAATGCAGTGGGTTGCATGGAATGGCTCGATGATACGGAGATGGTCTTTGAAGCCTGTGACTGTCCCGAGGATAAGAAGGTGTTGTGCGCTAGTCGAATGTTGAAAGAAGGTGCTCGGGATTGGTGGAAGAGCATTACTATTTCGATGACTCCAGCTATGGTATCTGCTATCTCGTGGGCTAACTTTAAGCAGAAATTCATTGAGGAATATATTGGGGTTCATGAGCAGCGTAAGATGGAAAAGGAGTTTCGTGCCTTGACGGCTGAAGTCGAAATGTAGTATATGTGTGAACGTGTGATGTGTGTTGTGCCTAATAAAACTTGTCTAATAATGAAGATTGTTTTAATTGGACAAATGCTTTTAATTAAGTGTTATCTTACTTAGCTATTCTTATAGCTAACACTTGCTTCTTTAATGTGGTTGTTCCCTCAGGTTTAGCTTGATGGAATTAGATGAAGGATGTGTGAGCTTGGGTAGATTCATTGAAGGAGCCTTAGTTATCCATAGACGATTCTTTGCTTAGACATTTATTTACATTTCGTACTTAATGTCGAATTTATGTTGTGACTTGTGAACGGTTGTTTTATGTTGGGCAACCGTTGGGTTTTCATTTGAACTATTGTTTGATATGGCATGTAACACCAAATAAATGCAGAAACCGAAATGTTTTTATCGGTTTTGACTTTTACAGTCTTTACTTCCGCAATTTAACACCGTTAGGTGAAAAGTTTTGAAAACCCATATTTTAAACGACGGGTGTTACAAGTTGGTATCAGAGAAGTGGTTTAAGTGAACCAAGGCCTATTAACCATAGGATTTGGACTTAAACTTAAGATATGCATGCTAGGTATTTGTAGGATGCCTTAGTTTTAATGAAAGATGATATAGGATGGGTTGGGACGAGTGCGAGTGCGATAGGGCTTATGAGATGTTTACGTTACGATGATATGCTTTAGCCTTATCTTAACAAGCATTTTGCTTTAATTTGCGCTTATCGACTCTACCTTTTTATTAAAGGAAAATGGTTAACACTCGCAACCGCAACTTCCGACGTGATGGAGCTACTGCTAGCATTACCCCACCTGTCCATCCGGGTGCAGGCGCTGCAAATGCCGTTGTGGTTACTCCTAATGTCGTTCAAGCCCCTCGGTTTAAGTTTGAAAGTTTCCAGAAGTGTGGAGGTCAGAAGTTTGATGGAACCCTTAATGCAGTGGGTTGCATGGAATGGCTCGATGATACGGAGATGGTCTTTGAAGCCTGTGACTGTCCCGAGGATAAGAAGGTGTTGTGCGCTAGTCGAATGTTGAAAGAAGGTGCTCGGGATTGGTGGAAGAGCATTACTATTTCGATGACTCCAGCTATGGTATCTGCTATCTCGTGGGCTAACTTTAAGCAGAAATTCATTGAGGAATATATTGGGGTTCATGAGCAGCGTAAGATGGAAAAGGAGTTTCGTGCCTTGACGGCTGAAGTCGGAAAGGTCAACGAGTATGCTCGTTCCTTCATGGAGAAGATGAAGTTCGTGGGTCATTTATTCCGTACTGATGCAGATCAGGTTGCTTGCTATGTTGATGGTTTGCCTCCGAGTTATCGAGGTATCTGCAGGCAGCACAAGACTCTGACTGAAGCTATCAAGGAGTCTAAGAAGCTTGACGATGATTTCGCTTCGGACAAGAAGGTTGAGAAGAGTGATGATAAGAAGTCGGGGTTTAAAAGAAGGTCAAATTGGTCTTCCAATAACAATAATAATAAGAAGTTCCGTGGAAGTGGTAGTTCGAGTGGTGACAAGGATAAAAAGAAGAATGGTTCATGGTGTACATTTTGCAAGACAATTCATGAAGGGCATTGTACCGACAAGACAAGAAGGTGCCATAAGTGTGGGAAGTCGGGACATCTTGCCACTGAATGTAGGGACAAGACTCGTTGCTACAAGTGCCAAGAAACGGGTCATCTCATTGCCGATTGTCCACAGATGAAGAATGTTGGAAAGAAGACCGCCACGACAGCAACAAAAGTGAGAGCTCTTCAAATGACGGTTGATGACGCAAGGAACAACGATGAAGTGGTATGTGGTACTTTCCTTGTTAACTCAAAGCCTGCCTCTGTTTTATTTGATTCAGGTGCAAATAGGTCGTTTGTGTCCACATTATTTGCTCCTAAGCTAGAAAGAGTCACTACTCCCTTAGATTGTTCATTAGAGGTAGAAATTGCTAATGGTACGGTTAATAATATACGTGTGGGTTATGACGATTGTGACATTGAGATTGAAGGTCGTTCTTTTCCAGTCCAACTATTGCCTACTACCTTAGGTGGTTTTGATGTAGTGATTGGTATGGATTGGTTGGCTAGAAATGAAGCTAGTATTTTATGTTCCCAAAAGATAATTCGATTGCCTATATCCGAGGGTAAAGTGATAACGGTGTATGGAGACAAGAAGAGAGGAGGAATAAAGATTATTAGTATGATGAAAGCTATTAAATGTATAAGGAAAAACAAGAGCCATTTCTTGGCTTATGTCATTGATGCAAGAAAAGAGAAGTCTCCAATCGCTAGTGTTGATGTAGTATCCAATTTCCCCGATGTGTTTCCCGATGATCTACCCGGTATTCCTCCCGATCGTGAAGTTACTTTTCAGATAAATCTTATTCCCGGTGCTACACCCGTTGCTAAAGCACCTTACCGATTAGCTCCTACAGAAATGAAGGAATTAATGACGCAACTTCAGGAGTTACTTGACAAGGGGTTCATACAACCTAGTTCCTCGCCTTGGGGAGCTCCGGTTCTCTTTGTTAAGAAGAAGGATGGATCGATGCGCATGTGTATTGACTATCGTGAGTTGAACAAACGAACGGTCAAGAACAAGTATCCTCTCCCGAGAATTGATGATCTTTTTGATCAACTACATGGTGCTTCGTATTTTTCAAAGATTGAAGCTGTTTCAAAGTGGGAGCAGCCAAAGACTCCTACCGAGATTAAGAGTTTTCTTGGTTTGGCTGGGTATTATAGAAGGTTTATTCAGGATTTTTCCCGAATAGCCAAGCCTATGACGGAATTAACAAAGAAGGGTGTGAAGTACGAGTGGACTGAAAAGCAGGAAAATGCATTCCAAACGTTGAAAAAGAAGTTGTGTGAAGCTCCTATCCTTGCCTTGCCTGAAGGTACTGATGATTTAGTGGTATATAGCGATGCTTCTATTACGGGTTTGGGTTGTGTCTTAATGCAGAGAGACAAAGTGATTGCCTATGCTTCACGTCAGTTGAAGCCTCATGAGAAGAATTACCCTACCCATGATCTTGAGCTAGCGGCGGTTGTGTTTGCATTGAAATTATGGAGACATTACTTATATGGTACTAAATGCACACTTTTCACCGACCATAAGAGTTTACAATATATGTTTACTCAAAAGGAGATGAATGTGAGACAAAGAAGGTGGATGGAATTACTTAAAGACTATGATTGTGAAATCAAATACCATCCGGGTAAAGCCAATGTAGTGGCGGATGCACTAAGTAGGAAAGTGCAAAGCTCTTCTTGTAAGTTGATGAGCATGCAAGTTCAAGCCAAGTCGGGTCTATTAGATCGAATTAAAGAAGCACAAGAGATGGCATTAATGAAGGATAATATTGATAAAGAGAGTATTGGGAAGAAGAAACGACTTGTGATGGAGACTAATAGCCGTGGGTTTAAAACATACAAGGGTCGTATTTGGGTGCCACTGCTTGGTGGTAACCGGGAGTTGAACAAACGAACGGTCAAGAACAAGTATCCTCTCCCGAGAATTGATGATCTTTTTGATCAACTACATGGTGCTTCGTATTTTTCAAAGATTGAAGCTGTTTCAAAGTGGGAGCAGCCAAAGACTCCTACCGAGATTAAGAGTTTTCTTGGTTTGGCTGGGTATTATAGAAGGTTTATTCAGGATTTTTCCCGAATAGCCAAGCCTATGACGGAATTAACAAAGAAGGGTGTGAAGTACGAGTGGACTGAAAAGCAGGAAAATGCATTCCAAACGTTGAAAAAGAAGTTGTGTGAAGCTCCTATCCTTGCCTTGCCTGAAGGTACTGATGATTTAGTGGTATATAGCGATGCTTCTATTACGGGTTTGGGTTGTGTCTTAATGCAGAGAGACAAAGTGATTGCCTATGCTTCACGTCAGTTGAAGCCTCATGAGAAGAATTACCCTACCCATGATCTTGAGCTAGCGGCGGTTGTGTTTGCATTGAAATTATGGAGACATTACTTATATGGTACTAAATGCACACTTTTCACCGACCATAAGAGTTTACAATATATGTTTACTCAAAAGGAGATGAATGTGAGACAAAGAAGGTGGATGGAATTACTTAAAGACTATGATTGTGAAATCAAATACCATCCGGGTAAAGCCAATGTAGTGGCGGATGCACTAAGTAGGAAAGTGCAAAGCTCTTCTTGTAAGTTGATGAGCATGCAAGTTCAAGCCAAGTCGGGTCTATTAGATCGAATTAAAGAAGCACAAGAGATGGCATTAATGAAGGATAATATTGATAAAGAGAGTATTGGGAAGAAGAAACGACTTGTGATGGAGACTAATAGCCGTGGGTTTAAAACATACAAGGGTCGTATTTGGGTGCCACTGCTTGGTGGTAACCGGGAGTTGATCCTTGAAGAGGTCCATAGAAGTAGGTATTCGATGCATCCCGGTGTCACCAAAATGTATGCAGATTTGAAGCCGATTTATTGGTGGCCGGATATTAAAGGTGAAGTAGCTCATTTTGTAGCAAAGTGTTTGACATGTGCACGTGTGAAAACGGACCATAAAAAGCCGTATGGTTTGTTGCATCAATTAGACGTTCCCGAGTGGAAATGGGATCATATCACGATGGACTTTGTAACGAAGCTACCGAAAACGCCGAAAGGGAATGATATGATTTGGGTGATTGTAGATAGATTGACGAAGAGTGCTCATTTTCTAGCTACCCGACAAGATGTGCCTTTAAAGAAGATGGCAAAGATGTATATAGATGAAGTTGTCTCGAAACATGGAGTTCCATTGTCTATTGTCTCGGATAGGGACACTAGATTTGTGTCTAAATTTTGGAAGGGTCTTCAACGAGAATTGGGTACTAGAGTGAACTTGAGTACCGCCTATCATCCTCAAACCGATGGGCAAAGTGAGAGAACCATCCAAACCTTAGAGGATATGTTGAGAACGTGTGTACTAGACTATGGTGGAGCATGGGATGAACACTTGAAGTTGATTGAATTTGCTTATAATAATAGTCACCATGCAAGTATTGGAATGCCACCATTTGAAATGTTATATGGAAGGAGATGTAGGACTCCAAGTTGTTGGATGGAGCCCGGTGAAAAGCAGTTAACCGGTCCCGAAATTATTGAAATCTCCGCTGAGAAAGTTAATGTAGCTAAAGAAGCTTTACGTGTGGCCAGAGAAAGGCAGAAAACTTATGCAGATAAGAAAAGGAGACCAATGGAGTTTAATGTAGGTGACTTAGTGATGCTGAAAGTGTCACCATGGAAAGGAGTAATCCGATTTGGAAAGAAGGGCAAGTTGAGTCCAAGATTTATTGGACCTTTTAAAATCTTGAAACGCATTAAGGATGTAGCATATCAGTTGGAATTACCTCCAGAATTGGATGGAATTCACAACACCTTTCATGTATCCTACCTAAGGAAGTGTCTAGCCGAGGAGTCAAGTGTGATTCCAATTCAAGATGTGAGCATTGACCCAATGAAGAAAATGGTTGAAGAACCGGTGGCAATACTTGGAAGGAAGCAAAAGAAGTTACGCAGGAAAGTGATAGATCTTGTCTTGATAAAGTGGAAGCATAATCATGGAGAAAGCTTGACTTGGGAAACTGAAGCAGTAATGAAGGAGAATTATCCCGAGTTGTTCCTTAATGATGAGATTCCGGGGACGGAATCCTCTTAAGGGGGAGGTAATTGTAACATCCCAAACTTTTCTTTAAGATTTGACTAACGCTGTTAAGTCAACCTCATGTGTGTCGTTAAGTCTAGTGTGAATATATGCATATACGTAGTTAATGTGTGTTATGTGTGAGGTTTGAAAACCTAAATGTTAATGTAGTATAAATGTGTGAAATATGAAGAAATTATGTCTATGTAGTGACATTTAATGAAGGGTTAATGTTGTATATGGGCAATAAAGAAGTTTGTGACCAATAATGAAGGATTAGGAAGCCTAGGGACTAGTTTTGACATGTGTGGAAAGTCAAAAACGGGATTAGTAGCTTAGAGGCTGTCATTAGGAGGTTATTTGCAGATCTCACTTCTTCTAAACAAGCCCTAACTGATCCTAAGTCATTCCATAGTCTTCTCTCATCAAATCTCAAGCCGAAAAGTCGTTTTGTGTGTGAATTGGTGGTCATTGTCAAGAGTATTTGCATTCTATTTGTCATTTGCAGGTAATAATCAATTCATTGATCGTATTTTCAGATCATGAGTCGTGTGTGTTGAATCAAATCTGATTGAAAAGGGGTTTGTAAAGGAATTAGGGTTTCATTGTGTTCTTGGTTAATTTATGTGTTTTAATCAAGTATTTGGCCTAAAACGATTGTAAACGATGTTTTAACGATTTGGATTGATAAGAGATGTTTTGATGATCAAAGATTAATGTTTTTGTGTCAATTCGATCGGTACTTAAAGAGTTTTGGGGTCATTTTCTGGAAAAAGGTCGAAAACACGTTTCTGCACTTCGAACGAAGATAACCTTCGTAAGAACAAACTATCTTCGTAAGAACAAACTATCTTCGTAAGAACAAACTATCTTCGTAAGAACAAACTATCTTCGTAAGAACAAACTATCTTCGTAAGAACAAACTATCTTCGTAAGAACAAACTATCTTCGTAAGAACAAACTATCTTCGTAAGAACAAACTATCTTCGTAAGAACAAACTATCTTCGTAAGAACAAACTATCTTCGTAAGAACAAACTATCTTCGTAAGAACAAACTATCTTCGTAAGAACAAACTATCTTCGTAAGAACAAACTATCTTCGTAAGAACAAACTATCTTCGTAAGAACAAACTATCTTCGTAAGAACAAACTATCTTCGTAAGAACAAACTATCTTCGTAAGAACAAACTATCTTCGTAAGAACAAACTATCTTCGTAAGAACAAACTATCTTCGTAAGAACAAACTATCTTCGTAAGAACAAACTATCTTCGTAAGAACAAACTATCTTCGTAAGAACAAACTATCTTCGTAAGAACAAACTATCTTCGTAAGAACAAACTATCTTCGTAAGAACAAACTATCTTCGTAAGAACAAACTATCTTCGTAAGAACAAACTATCTTCGTAAGAACAAACTATCTTCGTAAGAACAAACTATCTTCGTAAGAACAAACTATCTTCGTAAGAACAAACTATCTTCGTAAGAACAAACTATCTTCGTAAGAACAAACTATCTTCGTAAGAACAAACTATCTTCGTAAGAACAAACTATCTTCGTAAGAACAAACTATCTTCGTAAGAACAAACTATCTTCGTAAGAACAAACTATCTTCGTAAGAACAAACTATCTTCGTAAGAACAAACTATCTTCGTAAGAACAAACTATCTTCGTAAGAACAAACTATCTTCGTAAGAACAAACTATCTTCGTAAGAACAAACTATCTTCGTAAGAACAAACTATCTTCGTAAGAACAAACTATCTTCGTAAGAACAAACTATCTTCGTAAGAACAAACTATCTTCGTAAGAACAAACTATCTTCGTAAGAACAAACTATCTTCGTAAGAACAAACTATCTTCGTAAGAACAAACTATCTTCGTAAGAACTGTAGCTAAGTTCGTAAGAAGGATTTTCCAGACTAAGTTCGTGAGGTTTGTTAAGTTCGTTTGAGTCCCAAATGACTTATATTTCATATGTTAATGTACGATAGGTGTCGGGGATTACTGATAAGCACTATTAGCTATTTGTTTGCGCGCGTACACTACTACCAGGTAAGATACACTACTTTGACACGCTGGGGGATCAACTAAAAGCTGGTTTCAAATCGTAAACACTTCCATTCGGTATCTTTATATTGCATGTGGGCATATGGGTTACTTGGGAGGTATTATGGGTTATGCAGTTGACCATGAGACCTGAGATGCAGTCCCTATTGTAGTGTAATGTAGTATTGCTTAATGTAGTATTGCTTAATGTAGTATGTAGCTATGCAGTTGATGTAGTTTAATGAAGTATCTTGATATGCATGATATATAGAAATGAAGTTGATGTGTGATATGCATGCTTGACTTGTACGCCTAGTTCACTAGACTTGCTAGGTTACTATGTCACTTGCACGTTTAAGGATCCAAACGTAATGAAGTTAAAGTGTGTGAATGTCTAGGAATGTGTGTTACCTAGACTATATGTGTGTGAATGTTTGGGAATGCAGGGACCCAATCTATATGTGTGAAATTGAGCTCATAAAACTAATGCAGGGAAAGTGTTAAGCTTAACCCGTACTTGTCTCAGCCGGATGAGTGCGTTGATGCAGTTGTTGCTTGGGTGGCTCCTCGCAACATGGTCTTTATAACGCAGGGCGAGTAATACGAGAGGTTTGACCAACCTCCACATACGGATTACTCTTGGATTGGCTTGCCACTCCTTAACGACGTAAGATGAGTAGTCTTTTGACTGATCATCCAGTCGGGTGTGATGCAGGGCACACTTATATGCAGTTAACAAAGATACGTGTGACAATGTGTGAACTAATGCAGGATAGGCACATTTAGGATGATTATCCTAATTAATATGAAGTCGAAATGTAGTATATGTGTGAACGTGTGATGTGTGTTGTGCCTAATAAAACTTGTCTAATAATGAAGATTGTTTTAATTGGACAAATGCTTTTAATTAAGTGTTATCTTACTTAGCTATTCTTATAGCTAACACTTGCTTCTTTAATGTGGTTGTTCCCTCAGGTTTAGCTTGATGGAATTAGATTAAGGATGTGTGAGCTTGGGTAGATTCATTGAAGGAGCCTTAGTTATCCATAGACGATTCTTTGCTTAGACATTTATTTACATTTCGTACTTAATGTCGAATTTATGTTGTGACTTGTGAACGGTTGTTTTATGTTGGGCAACCGTTGGGTTTTCATTTGAACTATTGTTTGATATGGCATGTAACACCAAATAAATGCAGAAACCGAAATGTTTTTATCGGTTTTGACTTTTACAGTCTTTACTTCCGCAATTTAACACCGTTAGGTGAAAAGTTTTGAAAACCCATATTTTTAAACGACGGGTGTTACAATATTGATAAAGGGGTCACTCCTAACCACCAAGATCAAAGATCTATAAAGGTAAAAGAAGATTTGTAAGAAATAGAGGCTGCTCTATTAATTTTCATTCAACATCAACTTCTTTACAATGATAGATAAAACCCCTATTTATAGCCACATGCTCTACCTAGGAATCATCGACAAAATAATAAAATATTACAATAAAAGCTGTCATGTGCAAGCTACTAACTAGTTTGGACCAATAAGACATGGACACGTAAGCTTCTAGAAACATTCCCCTGTAAGTGGTCCCATAATATTGTTAGAAACGTCACACGCGCCTTCCTTAACAACTGACATTCTTCTTTATAGGGCCCACAAACGACTTCAGTGGGGACTTTATTATTTGGCAACTGGAACATAGATCTGGACCACCACTAGAGATAAAATCTGGAGCACTGGAGGACCTTCAGTAGTGGTCACTGGAGCATCCATCTGGAGCAGGCAACTGGAGGACCTTCAGTAGTGGTCACTGGAGCATCCATCTGGAGCAGTCATCTGGAGAAGTGTTACCACTGGTGACTGGACTGGTTCAGAAAAGACTTGTCTGAAATGGGCTACTGCTGGAAGGATCAACATGGCTTGTTCAGAATGCATGATCAGTTCAGTTGACTTCAGCTCAGAAACTCCTTTCAGCTCAGAAATTCCTTTCATTTCAGAAACTTCTTTCAGTTCAGAAACTCCTTTCAGTTCAGATGACTTATCCAGTTTAGTGGTATTAGTCAGTTCAATGAATCTGGACATTTCCGCATCAGGTTGCGTGGCACAAAGTTGTTTGGTTTTCGCAAATGATACCGCGTCATGCATTTCTTATGTGGTTGCTTGTTCGACGCAAATTGAAAACTCAAGAAATTAAAAAAGTTTCAGTATGGGTCAAAGTTCATGATGTTCCAATGGCTGCCTATACGGAGGATGGTTTAAGTATGCTTGCAACAAAAATTGGAATTCCGAAGTCACTTGATAACTATACTTCTACTATGTGTATGGAATCATGGGGGCGGTGTAGCTATGCTCATGCATTGATCGAATTATCAGCAGAGAAGGTGATGCAGAAATGACCCCAAGTCATTTTCACAAAAAGGCTTGGCTCGTATATTTATTAATCAAAGATCAGAAAGCAACCATGTACTCCTGGATATCCTTTATTGGCATTATACTACTGCTGTATGTTGATCTTGATACTAATTCGAGTATTGAAGTTTTGCAACCAAGACAAAAGTCGTTGGTCTTAAAGTTCATTAGTGACAAAACAAGCCTTGATCAACAACAACTCTTCAGTAACTTCATTTCAATAGTGCTACTGACCAGTGACACTTCAACGAGTATCCGTCAGTTGCACTCTGTGAGATGCTCCAGTTTCAAGGCTCCAGTGAAGATCCTCCAGATGCATTCTCCAGTGAAGATCCTCCAGATGCATTCTCCAGTGAAGATCCTCCAGATGCATTCTCCAGTGAAGATCCTCCAGATGCATTCTCCAGTGAAGATCCTCCAGATGCATTCTCCAGTGAAGATCCTCCAGATCCAGGCTCCAGTGAAGATCCTCCAGTCTCCAGGCTCCAGGCTCCAGTCTCCAGTTTCCAGACTCCAGACTCCAGGCTCCAGTCTCCAGTCTCCAGTCTCCAGTCTCCAGTCTCCAGTCTCCAGTCTCCAATTTCCAGACTCCAGGCTCCAGTCTCCAGTCTCCAGGCTCCAGTCTCCAGGCTCCAGTTTCCAGACTCCAGGCTCCAGTCTCCAGTCTCCAGTCTCCAGCTCCAGTCTCCAGTCTCCAGGCTCCAGGCTCCAGTCTCCAGTCTCCAGTCTCCAGGCTCCAGTCTCCAGACTCCAGGCTCCAGGCTCCAGTCTCCAGTCTCCAGGCTCCAGTCTCCAGGCTCCAGTCTCCAGGCTCCAGTCTCCAGTGAAGATCCTCCAGATGCATTCTCCAGTGAAGATCCTCCAGATGCATTCTCCAGTGAAGATCCTCCAGATGCATTCTCCAGTGAAGATCCTCCAGATCCAGGCTCCAGTGAAGATCCTCCAGTCTCCAGGCTCCAGGCTCCAGTCTCCAGTTTCCAGACTCCAGACTCCAGGCTCCAGTCTCCAGTCTCCAGGCTCCAGGCTCTATTCTCCAGCTCCAGGCTCCAGTCTCCAGTTTCCAGACTCCAGACTCCAGGCTCCAGTCTCCAGTCTCCAGGCTCCAGGCTCCAGTCTCCAGTTTCCAGACTCCAGACTCCAGGCTCCAGTCTCCAGTCTCCAGTCTCCAGGCTCCAGTCTCCAGACTCCAGTCTCCAGGCTCCAGTCTCCAGTCTCCAGTCTCCAGGCTCCAGTCTCCAGACTCCAGGCTCCAGTCTCCAGTCTCCAGTCTCCAGGCTCCAGTCTCCAGGCTCCAGTCTCCAGGCTCCAGGCTCCAGTCTACAGTCTCTAGTCTCCAGGCTCCAGTTTCCAGACTCCAGGCTCCAGGCTCCAGTCTCCAGTCTCCAGGATCCAGTCTCCAGTCTCCAGTCTCCAGGCTCCAGGCTCCAGTCTCCAGGCTCCAGTGCTCCAGTCTCCAGACTCCAGGCTCCAGTTTCAGCTCCAGACTCCAGGCTCCAGGCTCCAGGCTCCAGTTTCCAGCTCCAGCTCCAGTCTCCAGTTTCCAGACTCCAGGCTCCATGCTCCAGTCTCCAGTCTCAAGTTTCCAGACTCCAGACTCCAGGCTCCAGTCTCCAGTCTCCAGTCTCCAGTCTCCAGTCTCCAGTCTCCAGGCTCCAGGCTCCAGACTCCAGGCTCCAGTCTCCAGTCTCCAGGCTCCAGTCTCCAGTCTCCAGTCTCCAGTCTCCAGTCTCCAGTCTCCAGTCTCCAGTCTCCAGTCTCCAGTCTCCAGTCTCCAGGCTCCAGTCTCCAGTCTCCAGGCTCCAGTCTCCAGTCTCCAGGCTCCAGGCTCCAGTCTCCAGTCTCCAGGCTCCAGTCTCCAGATCCAGGCTCCAGTGAAGATCCTCCAGTCTCCAGGCTCCAGGCTCCAGTCTCCAGTTTCCAGACTCCAGACTCCAGGCTCCAGTCTCCAGTCTCCAGTCTCCAGGCTCCAGTCTCCAGTCTCCAGACTCCAGGCTCCAGTTTCCAGACTCCAGGCTCCAGTCTCCAGTCTCCAGACTCCAGGCTCCAGGCTCCAGTCTCCAGTCTCCAGTCTCCAGTCTCCAGGCTCCAGGCTCCAGTCTCCAGTCTCCAGTCTCCAGGCTCCAGTCTCCAGACTCCAGCTCCAGGCTCCAGTCTCCAGGCTCCAGTCTCCAGTTTCCAGTCTCCAGTCTCCAGACTCCAGGCTCCAGTCTCCAGTCTCCAGTCTCCAGTCTCCAGTCTCCAGTCTCCAGACTTCAGGCTCCAGGCTCCAGTCTCCAGTCTCCAGGCTCCAGGCTCCAGTCTCCAGTCTCCAGTCTCCAGCTCCAGTCTCCAGTCTCCAGTCTCCAGTCTCCAGCTCCAGACTCCAGGCTCCAGTCTCCAGTCTCCAGGCTCCAGGCTCCAGTCTCCAGTTTTCAGACTCCAGACTCCAGGCTCCAGTCTCCAGTCTCCAGTCTCCAGGCTCCAGTCTCCAGTTTCCAGACTCCAGTCTCCAGTCTCCAGTCTCCAGGCTCCAGTCTCCAGTTTCCAGGCTCCAGTCTCCAGTTTCCAGACTCCAGGCTCCAGGCTCCAGTCTCCAGTCTCCAGTCTCCAGGCTCCAGTCTCCAGTCTCCAGTCTCCAGGCTCCAGGCTCCAGTCTCCAGTCTCCAGTCTCCAGGCTCCAGTCTCCAGTCTCCAGTCTCCAGTCTCCAGGCTCCAGTCTCCAGTCTCCAGGCTCCAGTCTCCAGTCTCTAGGCTCCAGTTTCCTGCTCCAGATCCAGGCTCCAGTGAAGATCCTCCAATCTCCAGACTCCAGTCTCCAGTCTCCAGTCTCCAGTCTCCAGGCTCCAGTCTCCAGTCTCCAGTCTCTAGTCTCCAGGCTCCAGTCTCCAGGCTCCAGTCTCCAGACTCCAGGCTCCAGTTTCCAGACTCCAGGCTCCAGTCTCCAGTTTCCAGACTCCAGGCTCCAGGCTCCAGTCTCCAGTCTCCAGTCTCCAGTCTCCAGTAAGATCCTCCAGATGCATTCTCCAGTGAAGATCCTCCAGATGCATTCTCCAGTGAAGATCCTCCAGATGCATTCTCCAGTGAAGATCCTCCAGATGCATTCTCCAGTGAAGATCCTCCAGATGCATTCTCCAGTGAAGATCCTCCAGATGCATTCTCCAGTGAAGATCCTCCAGTCTCCAGGCTCCAGATCTCCAGATCCATTCTCCAGTGAAGATCCTCCAGATGCATTCTCCAGTGAAGATCCTCCAGATGCATTCTCCAGTGAAGATCCTCCAGATGCATTCTCCAGTGAAGATCCTCCAGATGCATTCTCCAGTGAAGATCCTCCAGATGCATTCTCCAGTGAAGATCCTCCAGATGCATTCTCCAGTGAAGATCCTCCAGATGCATCTCCAGTGAAGATCCTCCAGTCTCCAGGCTCCAGGCTCCAGTCTCCAGTCTCCAGTCTCCAGGCTCCAGTGCCTCAGATATTTGTGGTGACTTGTTCTTTATCAAATATTGTGGTGAGGTCTTTTAAATCTTCGGTTTCCTTTATCTATAATTGTGGTGGCTAGACCTTTATCGATTGTAGTGGTGGGGCGGAGTGTTTCCTTTATCCTTGATTCTGGTGGCTTAGCCTTTACGAGTCTTGGTGGTGGATTCTTTTATCTATCATTTTACTTTATTGTCTCGTTTAGTTGTTTATTTCATATAAAATCCAGAAAATACCAAAAATAGTCTTCCGCTGTCGTTTGTCGCGTGATTTACGCATCAAATTTGGTATCAGAGACAGGTTCAAAAAAAAAGTTTTCATGACTTTTTGTCCAGGTTTCCAAAAAGGTTTCTTAATCTTTTTATCCGTGGGTTTTTGTTGTTTGATTGTTGGATCAGGTTTCTTTTAAAGGGTTTCTTAATCTTTTAATCCTTGGGTTTTGTTAGTTTGTTGTCCTTTGTTTAGATCTGAATGTGTTTATTCATGAAATTGTGGTTTCCAATTTCAGATCTGATCTCTCTTGTCTAGATCTATTTTTGATTATCTTTTCATTTAGATAATAGAAATGGGTTATAATAGAAATCTTGCTTTAAAGAATTATCGAAGAGATAGACAGCTTAAATCTCTTGAAAAACAAATGGGGATAATCTTAGATGTGTTAGAAAATCATGTGAGAGAAACAAAAAAGAAAAATTCTCTTAAGAAACTCACTGATTGCAATTTAAATCTCATGGAGATTAGATCAGTCCCTAATTCATTCAAAAAGATAAAAGTTGAAGTCGATGTTGAACAAGAGCCTATTTATGATAAAGAAGAAATAAGTGATGTTGCTGATGACTTTTTACTCTTCAAGAGAACTGATCATTCACTTGATATGGATGACGTTCAGCAAGAAGATGATTTTTTTCAACCATGTGTTTATGATAACGATGGTGAAGAAGTAATTGAAGCTTACCTTGATGATTTCTTGCTGAATCGGAATGCTAATCATTCTCGTGAAGTTAGTGTTGATGAATCCCAACAAGGAAGTGTTAGCCAGACTTGTTTTTGTTATGTTACTAGCGAAAAAGAGTCCATAAGAGCTGCTGGTGATAAATCATCGCTGATCCAAGAAGCCCAACAAGTAGTACATTCGACTGGAACTCTCACTGATGAAGTCCAGCGAAAAGTGTACTCCAGTGAAGCTTTTACTGATGAAGATCCAACTGAAGATCCAACTGGAGATCCATCAGTTGAAGTTCAACAAGCAATGTCTATATGCCTGAGGAAGAACTCCATACCTACTCAGTCACTACCAGTCACAACTCAATGGCTTAAGGAAGGCATAGGGGTAACAACTACTAACCGAGCACTTGTGTTTAATTCCAGATTCGATTATTATGGTATGGGTTTTTGTATTATTCCTATAAATGCTCGAATTTTGATGTTTGATAATGATTGTCATGATGGCCACTTGAACACTCGTTCATTGTGTGTTCGAAAGAGGCAAGTCCCTCTTAATCGTTTACGGTCTGATGAAATGATTAAGGCTAAATCTGATTTGTTGGCTGATCTTAAAATCAGTCAGCAGCACTTCTTATTTGATCTTAGAGCTGATCGGAAGGTTAAGTACAAGGTGAAAATGAAGAGTTATGTACCTGGTCTTATAAGAGGTAGTGAAGAGCAAGTCGAGCCAGACTTAATTATAGGGTCAATTGTAAGAAAAAAAGGAATCAGTATGTAGTGTTTTCGAAAGTGTGTTCTGGTCTCTCAAGACAAATTTATGACACTCTAGGGAATCATGAATTGCTTAGTCGCCCAGGAGTCGAAATGAAAAGCAATCTGGTTGGTATGTGTACTGGACGATACTTGGTCTTTCCAGTTCTATTCCTTGTTACTTTGAAGAAACGTGATTCGTATGTGTGGGTAGAGAAGTGTAATCTCATGATAAACGTGCTGATCGTTACAACAAGTATTGAAGAGAATAATCTGGTCTTTATTGATATTTCCAAGTTTGATCGAGTTTCATATCTGTTGGTTCATGAATCCGTAATCGATCTCGAACTTTCTCACTCTCTATCAGCAATCTTGGAAGTTGATGTGCTGGAATTTCTTTTATTCAAGAAATCTGAAAATTCAAGCTTTGTTACCGGGTGGGGATTACCAGAAGTCGTTTGTGACCTGAAGATGTTCAGAAATGAAAACTCGAGGCCTCACTTTAAGGACTTGAGGGCAAGTCCCAAAAAAGAGGGAGAGATTGATGCAGAAATGACCCCGAGTCATTTCCACAAAAAGGCTTGGCTCGTATATTTATTAATCAAAGATCAGCAAACAACCATGTACCCCTGGATATCCTTTATTGGCATTATACTACTGGTGTATGTTGATCTTGATACTAATTCGAGTATTGAAGTTTTGCAACCAAGACAAAAGTCGTTGGTCTTAAAGTTCATTAGTGACAAAACAAGCCTTGATCAACAACAACTCTTCAGTAACTTCATTTCAATAGTGCTACTGACCAGTGACACTTCAGCGAGTATCCGTTAGTTGCACTCCTGTGAGATGCTCCAGTTTCAAGGTTCCAGATGGATCCTCCAGATGCATTCTCCCAGTAAAGATCCTCCAGATGCATTCTCCAGTGAAGATCCTCCAGATGCATTCTCCAGTGAAGATCCTCCAGATGCATTCTCCAGTGAAGATCCTCCAGATCCAGGCTCCAGTGAAGATCCTCCAGATCCAGGCTCCAGTCTCCAGTTTCCAGACTCCAGACTCCAGGCTCCAGTCTCCAGGCTCCAGTCTCCAGTTTCCAGACTCCAGACTCCAGGCTCCAGTCTCCAGTCTCCAGGCTCCAGTCTCCAGTTTCCAGACTCCAGTCTCCAGACTCCAGGCTCCAGTCTCCAGACTCCAGGCTCCAGTCTCCAGTTTCCAGACTCCAGACTCCAGGCTCCAGTCTCCAGTCTCCAGTTTCCAGACTCCAAACTCCAGGCTCCCGTCTCCAGTCTCCAGGCTCCAGTCTCCAGTATCCAGACTCCAGGCTCCAGTGTCTCCATCTCCAGACTCCAGACTCCAGTCTCCAGTATCCAGTCTCCAGGCTCCAGTCTCCAGTCTCCAGTTCCAGGCTCCAGTCTCCAGACTCCAGGCTCCAGTCTCCAGTCTCCAGACTCCAGGCTCCAGTCTCCAGTCTCCAGTCTCCAGTCTCCAGTTTCCAGGCTCCAGTCAAGACCCTTCAGTGAAGCTTACCAGTGAACGACTCCAGTCCAGAAATACCAGAATAAAGTCACCAGTTTTGTTCAGTTCAGTTTATTTTGGTGACATGGCAGTGGACCCAATAAAGAAGGAATGACAGCTGTTGACAGGGATAAGGAAGGCATGTGTGACAACGTTATTTCTAACGGTTTGTGGGCCCTTGTGCAGAAGGAATCTTTCTAGAAGCTTTTTCTGTCCTTTTCCTATTGGTGGATAAATTAGTGGTTGTCCTTAGCACATGACAGCCTTTTATTTATTTAATATTTGTATTTCTTTATTCCTAGGAAATAGCATGTGTGTGGCTATAAATAGGTGCTTAATTTCTCATTGTAAGGCAGTTGGTGAATGTTGAATGAAATTAATAGAGCAACCTCTATTTCTTACAAAAATCTTCTTTTACCTTTATAGATCTTTTGATCTTGGTGGTTAGGAGTGACCCCTTTATCAATATTTGTGGTGACTTGTTCTTTATCAAATATTGTGGTGAGGTCTTTTAAATCTTCGGTTTCCTTTATCTATAATCGTGATAAAGGGGTCACTCCAACCACCCAGATCAAAAGATCTATAAAGGTAAAAGAAGATTTTTGTAAGAAATAGAGGCTGCTCTATTAATTTCATTCAACATTCACCAACTGCCTTACAATGAGAAATTAAGCACCTATTTATAGCCACACACATGCTATTTCCTAGGAATAAAGAAATACAAATATTAAATAAATAAAAGGCTGACATGTGCTAAGGACAACCACTAATTTATCCACCAATAGGAAAAGGACAGACAAAGCTTCTAGAAAGATTCCTTCTGTACAAGGGCCCACAAACCGTTAGAAATAACGTTGTCACACGTGCCTTCCTTATCCCTGTCAACAGCTGTCATTCCTTCTTTATTGGGTCCACTGCCATGTCACCAAAATAAACTGAACTGAACAAAACTGGTGACTTTATTCTGGTATTTCTGGACTGGAGTCGTTCACTGGTAAGCTTCACTGAAGGGTCTTGACTGGAGCCTGGAAACTGGAGACTGGAGCCTGGAGACTGGAGACTGGAGACTGGAGACTGGAGACTGGAGACTGGAGCCTGGAGCCTGGAAACTGGAGCCTGGAGCCTGGAGACTGGAGCCTGGAGACTGGAGACTGGAGCCTGGAGACTGGAGCCTGGAGTCTGGAGACTGGAGACTGGAGACTGGAGCTGGAGACTGGAGACTGGAGACTGGAGCCTGGAGACTGGAGACTGGAGCCTGGAGCCTGGAGACTGGAGCCTGGAGTCTGGAAACTGGAGACTGGAGACTGGAGCCTGGAGCCTGGAGGATCTTCACTGGAGAATGCATCTGGAGGATCTTCACTGGAGAATGCATCTGGAGGATCTTCACTGGAGAATGCATCTGGAGGATCTTCACTGGAGAATGCATCTGGAGGATCCATCTGGAGCCTTGAAACTGGAGCATCTCACAGGAGTGCAACTGACGGATACTCGCTGAAGTGTCACTGGTCAGTAGCACTATTGAAATGAAGTTACTGAAGAGTTGTTGTTGATCAAGGCTTGTTTTGTCACTAATGAACTTTAAGACCAATGACTTTTGTCTTGGTTGCAAAACTTCAATACTCGAATTAGTATCAAGATCAACATACACCAGTAGTATAATGCCAATAAAGGATATCCAGGGGTACATGGTTGCTTTCTGATCTTTGATTAATAAATATACGAGCCAAGCCTTTTTGTGGAAATGACTCGGGGTCATTTCTGCATCAGAAAGAATTAAAAAAGAGTTGAAAATGGCTATTCCTAATGTTGATGGGGAAGGATATGTGAAATAGACGATGCGTGTGGAATATGAGTGGAAACCTCCACATTGCTTGAACTGTAAGGTTTTTGGTCATGATGGTGAAGGCTGCCCATCAAGGAATAAAGGAAAAGCTACTGTCACTGTTGTAGATGAGGATGGATTTCAACAAGTAAAAAAGAAAAAGAAAGCGAATTCTCAGGGGTTTCCTGTTCACAAAAAGAAGCCTATTTTTGAGTATCGACCTGTCAGGAATACTCAGAATAACTCGAACATAGCTAGCTCTTCTGGCTTGGGGGTGGCATCAACTAGTAAACAACCTAGTAGTAGCATACATGTTCAAAACAAATATGATTTCTTACAAAGTAATGATGCTGAAGTGTTTTTGGATGAGGATCATGGCGTGATGCCAAAGTCGACTCTTTCTCAGAATGAGGAAAACAGTGATGATGATGAGGTTGAAGTCGTATTTGATGAGACTGTTGCGTATATGGCGCAATCTGAGGGGGCAAGCACTCCTGGACAACACGGTCTCCATGTTTAGTATTGCGTCATGGAATATTAGGGGAATGAACCACTCCCCTAAACAATCTGAGGTTCGGCAGGTAATTAATGAGTATAAGTTATCTGTCTGTGCTATTCTCGAATCGCATGTTTCTCTTTCCAAACTTGATATGCTTTGTAGTAGAGTGTTTATTATTTGGAGGTGGACTACGAATGGCCTTGTTTGTGATAAAAATGCTAGGATTATTTTGGGTTGGAATCCTAATGTTGTTGATCTTATGGTGCTTGCTCAATCTGATCAAGTAGTTCATACTCAGGTATTTCTGAAAGCTGATAGGAAAACTTTGTTTTGTTCCTTTGTTTATGCTCATAATTACTATATACATCGAAGGGAGTTGTGGAAAAATTTGGGTTTGCATCAAAGCTTTGTCAATGATAAACCTTGGGTTTTATTTGGTGATTTCAATACTACTCTTTTTCTTGATGATCATGCTGTTGGGTCGTCTCGTATAGATATAGCTGCAAGAGAATTTAAAGAGTGTGTTGATGAGCTTGAAGTTGAGGATGTTAATAGATCCGGTCTGCATTTCACCTGGATTCAAAAGCCAAAAGGGAGGGGTGGGGTGCTGAAAAAACTGGATCGAATTATGGCAAATCATGTGTTCTTGTCTAATTATGTGGGTGCTCATGCTCTATTTCAACCATATCGAATATCTGATCATGCAACGGCCAATTTATGTTTTCCGTTGGCAACAAAATTCAAGCCACGACCTTTTATGTTTTCTAATGTGCTAGTTTCTCACAACAATTTTAAGCAGGTTGTTCTAAATGGCTGGAATACTCAAATTGAGGGTTATCCTATGTATAAGCTTGTCAAGAAACTTAAGATTTTGAAATCTCCTTTGCGCAAGCTGTTGTATGAAAAAGGTAATTTACATGAAAGGGTGGAAAAGTTAAGATTTGAGTTGGATGCTGTTCAGAAAGCTGTTGATAATGATCCTTCTAATTCAGATCTCAGAGATGAGGAAGCAGCTTATTTACAAGCTTATAATGATGCTATTATAGATGAAGAACGTTTTTTAAAGCAAAAAGCTAAAATTAATTGGCTTCGAGTTGGGGACTCAAATTCTGCATACTTTCATAAGGTAGTCAAAGCAAGGCAAGCTAGGCATAGAATTGATTCAGTGATCGATGCTTCTGGAAATAGAGTTGATGGAGAGGGGGTTGGGGCTGCGTTTGTTGCCCATTATAAAGCTTTTTTGGGTTCTCCAGGTTTGATTTCTGATCTGAATATCCTAGGTCTGTTCACTAATAAGTTGTCTGATGATAAGGCAAATGCTATGATAATACCGGTTACGAATGAAGAAGTGAAGCAGGCTATTTTTGACATGGGGGATGATAAAGCACCTGCGCCGGATGGATTTTCAGCTGCTTTCTTCAAGCATGCTTGGGATATTGTTGGCTCAGATGTAACATCAGCTGTGCAAGATTTCTTTCGAAGTGGCAGCCTTTTAAAGGAGGTTAATCATACTGTTATTTCTTTATTACCTAAAGTTAAGGCTCCTTCTTATATTACTGATTTTAGACCTATATCTCTTTGCAATGTTATTTTTAAGTGCATTACGAAAATTATTGCAAATAGGATAAAGGATTGTTTGGGAGATATTGTTTGTGATAATCAATCTGCTTTTCTTCCTGGTCGTAGTATTTCGGATAATATTCTTTTGACTCAGGAGTTAATGCACAACTATCACTTGAATAGAGGAACTCCACGGTGTGCTTTTAAGGTCGATATTCAAAAGGCTTATGATACAGTTGATTGGCGCTTCTTGAAAAAAATTTGATTGAATTCGGTTTTCACCCTTGCATGGTGCATTGGATTATTACATGTGTGGCTACCTCCTCTTTTTCTATCAGTATGAATGGTTCTCTTCATGGTTTTTTTCCCGGAAAAAGGGGTTTGAGACAGGGTGATCCGCTTTCCCCTTATTTGTTTACCCTTGTAATGGAGGTTCTTACTTTAATTTTGAAACAAAGGGTTCGTGAAGCGGATGAATTTGTTTTTCATCCTAAGTGTGCTGAGCTCGATATTATTAATTTATGTTTTGCTGATGATTTAATCATTTTTTTACATGGTGATGTTAATTCTGCTAGGGTAATTATGGAGGCATTAGAAGAGTTCAAAGGGGTGTCAGGTTTGGCGCCAAGCTTACCTAAAAGTACAGCTTATTTTTGTAATATTCTGAGTCATGTCAAGCGTGATATTCTATCAGTTTTGCCTTTTGAGGAAGGATCGCTGCCTGTTAAATATCTGGGTGTGCCTTTGGTTTCTTCTCGTTTGATCTATAATGATTGTCGAGAGCTTGTTGAACGGGTGAAGAACAGAATTTTAGATTGGAAAAATAAGTTCTTATCCTTTGCTGGTAGGCTTCAATTAATTCAATCAGTTCTTTCTTCGATGCATGTATATTGGAGTACTATGTTTATGCTTCCTGCAGCTGTTATCAATGAAATAGAACAAATTATGCGAGGTTTTCTTTGGTCTCAAGGCCTTGGGAGGTTGTTTGCTTGCCTAAATCAGAAGGTGGATTGGGGATTCGAAGACTCCATGATTTTAATGTGGCATTGTTGTCTGTGCATGTTTGGAATCTTCTATCTCGTAAAGAGTCTTTATGGGTGCGGTGGATTCACATGTATAAAATTAAAGACAAAAACTTTTGGGAGATTCCTTATCGTGGTAATTTGTCTTGGAGCTGGAGGAAGATTCTTCAAATCGGACCTACCATACGTCGATTATTTTGGTATCAAATTGGGAATGGTGAATCTGTTTCAGCATGGTTTGATAATTGGTGTGACTTCGGTCCACTATCTAACCTTTTTTCTTTTCGCAATATTTCTCATGCAGGTTTTTATCTCCATTCTAAGGTGTCAGATATTGTGGTTGATGGAAATTGGGCGTTGTCGATTAGTGATAAGCTTACCCAGATCGAGCCTCCTGTTTTGGTTGAGATTAATTGTGATAAACTTTGTTTGAGATATGATAATGATTACCACGATTTTTCAGTTGCTAATGTTTGGGATGCTATTCGCCCTAGAGACTTAGAGGTTCCTTGGTTTAGGGCTGTTTGGTTTACTCATTGTATTCCAAAACATGCTATTCATCTTTGGTTGGTTATTAAACGCAAATTGAAGACTCAAGATATGTTAAGATCATGGGATGTACATGCGAGTTCGTCTACTCCACTTGTATGTTCTTTATGTGGTCTTGTTCCGGATTCTCACGATCATCTGTTTTTTAAATGTCAATTTGCTTGGTATGTTTGGCAAGGTATATGCACAAGTGTTGGCCTGGCTTGTTTTTCTGCTCATTGGAATGTTATTATGGCAAATGTTATCCAGTTTCCAATGAGTAGAAAAGCAGAATTTATTATTGCTAAGTTGGTGCTCGCAGCTACTACGTACTTTGTAACACCCCAACTAAGGCGGAACGTTGAGATGTACAGAAAGTCGAGTATTCAAAACAAAGGATAATAGATAACATTCACCATAGCTTTATTGGATAAAAATAATTTTACAATGCACAAGCATGTGAACCAATTCCCAAGTACAATACGTCTACTATACTTGGATATTGAGTCCACGAACCAAATAACAAATACATGAGATGGTATACTACAATGATCAGGGCGGATTCCATTGCCCGTCACAAGGTTTGATCTTTGACTCCAAAGTGCAATGCAAACAATCATGATGCATATAATTCCTCAAAGCTTACGCTAAATCCTGAAAAGCATGAAGAAAAAGTGTCAACTACGAAAACGTAGTTGGTGAGTGCATAGGTTTGCAAGTAAATCTCGTTACATATTCATTTCAAAATAGTTGAGAAATTCATGGTAAATTATAAAGTTCTCATTTGTCACATTTATCGTGAGAGAAACATAAGTCAAACGATTAATCATTCATCATACCAAAACCATTTGGTCATCAATACTTCAATATTTCCAATTTCAACAGCCTTCAAGATTCCATATAAGGTCCAATACCCAAACCGTATGTGCAATCCACAATATCCAACCATAAATAGTATCAATACCGCTTGGTCAATGGTAAGACTACCATGACGTAATTCGATGAGATAGATCTTGAGCCACTACTAAGACCGGTTATGTCCCAATAATCAAATGTATAGTCCCAATGATAAGATAATGATAAGCACATGCTGTCAATCACGTGCATCAAGATAACCAAGGGTCGTGCCATGGAGACGCCCATAAATATATATAGTAGTTAGAGCACCGCAAGGCCAGACTGGCGATGAAGGTGGCCACAAAGGCAGACCAAACATCCCACCGTTACCTATAATAGTGGATGAGGGGACAAATCCTAGTTGCGCAACCCTCTAACTACAGGCCTCAAATGAGTTAATAGTAGTGTACAGGGGACCACCGTTTGACAGTACTCAAGCTCATCATATAACATATAACACGTTGAACATACAATATAATTCCCATATCATTATCATTATTTCAAAGAATCATTTCATAAGAGAAAGTCATTTTAATTAATCATGCTTTCACCCCGCAAGTAAAACATATAAAAGAGTTTGAAAGGGGGCTATGACTCACCTTGATATGCCGCATATTATATTCACTTATCCAAAATGGGTACTTCCCATCTATAGCTTCCTTGATCATATATTCCATCATTGTCCTCAACCATACTCAAAGCCAAGACTATCCCTACGATAGGACTAATATACGTAAGTTCCTTTCTTAAGCCATCACTAAGAAATGCCACTTTTATTATGTTGTTATCAGTTATGGGATCCAAGCGTATTGCTAGTATTCACATCTTTTTGGTTGTAAAGATTGGTGGTGTAAAAGGTTACTTTCATTATACACGTAGTTATAAGTTGTTAGAATTTCGGTAACTTGCCTTCATTTGTGGTTTCGTTTGGCATCTTAGGTTATCATATGGGAATGCCATATTAAGTTATATTATCCTTAGTAATCATTTGATGTGTAACCGATTTTAGCACGAATTAGCATTTGTGATATCAATTTATAGTTTGGTTAACGTACTTACTTATGTCCATTCCACTTAAATATCTTTTATGTTACTTTGATTTCGCTTATCTTTCAAACTCACATACTTCTCGATATATCTTATGATTATTCGGGTTTATGAAATTCGTTTAAGTTTTATGGGCCATTACCAAATTGGGCCTAAGTGTTATGGGCTTTTAAGTGACTTGGGATTAATTTAGTTGTTGGGCTTAACCTTATTTGGGTTATGTGCTTAGTGGGTTATATTGGTTATTGGGCTATATGGTTTATTGGGCCAAATGGGTTATTGGGCCACCTGGGCCCACTGAGTTATATTTCATTTGGGTTCATTATTTGGGCCAAGTTAGCCCATTATGGTCTCTAGTGCATCTTTTAGCCCATTATACAAATGGTTAGTTTCCTTTTAACTTTTCTGTTTTTATACATCAGATTTATGAAATGTTGGCCACTAATTCGGGGTTAAATCTAATTATTTGGGACCTTCTGATTTTTATACAATGAACTATATGTGTCCACTTATTTTTTAATTTTTGGCTTAATTTATAAAGAATGTTTACTACCTCTAAATATTTTTATAAGTGAAAGTGGTCAAAACAGCCACTGTTTTGCATACTCGAAAGTTTTATAAAAGTTCTTTGGGTTTTGCTCTTAATAAAAATTCCATGATTTTATTTTAAGTTTAGGACACATTGGACTTACTTTCCACCAAGTATGGCCTCCTGGAACCTTTTGGTTTAGGAGATAAAAATTGTTAAAGTTTATAAAATATTCATACAAAATTACAGTTTTGACCAGTTTCAGTAGAAAAATCATATCTTTCGTTTCGTTCAGTATTTTTAAGTGATTCTAGTTGGTACTAAACCCTGACTCATTTATCTACAACTTTTGTTTTGACATAAACTACTGAATCGTCCAAAATAAGTGTGTTTTATCCATATGAAATCCAAAGTTTGAATCTGTTCAGCCTTTCTTGAAAACACCAAAGCATGCATTTACTTTGTTACTTCACCCAACACCAAATTTGACATTTTCTGATGCGTAAATCACGCGACAAACGACAGCGGAAGACTATTTTTGGTATTTTCTGGATTTTATACGAAATGAACAATCAAACGAGACAATAAAGTAAAACGATAGATAAAAGAATCCACCACCAAGACTCGTAAAGGCTAAGCCACCGGAATCAAGGATAAAGGAAACACTCCGCTCCACCACTACAATCGATAAAGGTCTAGCCACCACGATTATAGATAAAGGAAACCGAAGATTTAAAAGACCTCACCACAATATTTGATAAAGAACAAGTCACCACAAATATTGATAAAGGACCTCACCACAATATTTGATAAAGAACAAGTCACCACAAATATTGATAAAGGGGTCACTCCTAACCACCAAGATCAAAGATCTATAAAGGTAAAAGAAGATTTGTGAGAAATAGAGGCTGCTCTATTAATTTTCATTCAACATCCCTTTTTTTTTACAATGAGAAATACAACCCCTATTTATAACCAAAACTATCTCCTAGGAATTAACGAAAAGTAATAATAAAATAATAAAAAGCTGTCTTGAACAAAAGACAACCACTAATTTATTAACCAATAAGAAAGGGACAAGCAATCTTCTAGAAGGATTCCTCCTGCAAGTGGGTCCACAAACCGTTATGAATAACGTTGTCACGCGCTCCTTCCTTATCTTCTTTCGACAGCTGTCATTCCTTCTTTATTGGGTCCCCACACGTGATCAGACTTTATTGATAGGACTGGAAACTAAAATCTGGACCTCAACTGGTGACTTCATCTGGAGCGTTCATCAGTAGACTGGACTGGAGCTGGTCACTTGAGTGCTTCAGTGGAGAACTTCACTGGTGGACTTCTGGAAAGCTTACTGAAGGGTCTTGACTGGAGCCTGGATCTGGAGGATCTTCACTGGAGAATGCATCTGGAGGATCTTCACTGGAGAATGCATCTGGAGGATCTTCACTGGAGAATGCATCTGGAGGATCTTACTGTAGAATGCATCTGGAGGATCTTCACTGGAGAATGCATCTGGAGGATCTTCACTGGAGAATGCATCTGGAGGATCTTTACTCGAGAATGCATCTGGAGGATCTTCACTGGAGAAGTAATCTGGAGGCTTTTCAACTGGAGCATGAATCTGGAATTGCTTCACTGTAGTCTTGTCCTGGAGAACCTTCACTGGAGTATTCCATCTGGAGCATTTCGACTGAAGCAACTTACTGGAGTTATTCACTGAAGTAAAACTGGAACCCATTTTTGAAGCCTCGTGACTGGAGCAAATTACTGGAGCTTTGACTGACGAGTCTTCACTGGTGTGCAACTGAAACATAGCTGTTAAGTTCACTGGTGGATGCTCGCTGAAGTATAACTTAAATAGAGCACTGGTCACCCACTTCTGACTAGTGTCACTGATAAATACTTGCTGAGGAACGACCTGCTGATGTAACCTTCTCACTGAAGTGTTACTAGTCGTTCTGAACACTAGCTGATCACATCTGGTGTTGCCCCGTTCAGTGATCGTTGTTCTGGACACTCGCTGGTGCTGAGCAGTTCACTGGTCGCGATCAGTTGAAGTTGCTTCAGCGAGAGTTGTTTCTGATCAAGACTTATTTTGTCACTGGTGGGCAGCAAGATCAGTAAGGCTTGTCTTATCACTTCAGCACTTGACTTAAGATCAGCATACACCAGTAGTTTAAATCCAATAAAGGATATCCAAGTGTTATTTTTTTGCTTGCTGAACTTCATTTAATAAAAACACGAGCCGAATATTTATGCGGAAATGGCTCGGGGTCATTCCTGCATCAATCTCTCCCTCTTTTTGAGGACTTGCCCTCAAGTCCTTAAAGTAAGGTCTCGAGTTTCCATTTCTGAGCATCTTCAGGTCATAGCCAACTTCTGATAATCCCCACATTGTAACAAAGCCTGAATCTTCAGATTATTTAAAACAAAAATATTTATGTACACCATCTCCCAAGGCCTCGACATTCATCATGAATTCAAGAACCAACAGATAGGAAACTTGATCAAACTTTGAGACATCATCAAAGACCAGATTATTCTCATCAATAGGAACAAGGATTAGAACTGGAAAGACTAAGTATCGCCCAGTACACATAACTGCCACATTGATTTTCATCTCGACTCCTGGGCTACTGAGCAATTCATGATTCCCAGATATGACAAACACTTTCCTTAAAAGACTAGAACATACTCCTACACACACTACATTCCGGTTCCTTTTCTTCTTACAATTGATCTAATAATTAAGGCCATACTCATTCTCGACTTGCTCTTCACTACCTCTTATAAGACCAGACACATATAACTTCATTTTATATTTAACATTCCCACTGGTTTCAAGATCGACTATACAAGAAACTGTTTGTAACCCTTCTTTAAACTCACATTTAAATTCAGCTCGGGATATTACAAGATTAGTTTGAAATAGTGCATAGTCATCATGGGTTTCACCAGTTAGAGTATACAGACCAGATTTCTGAAGTGTTAACAAACTGGACGCTCCAGCCCATACCATGGCCTTATCATACTTAAACATATTAGCATGAACACATAATGAAATTATTTCAGCTTTAATCACTTCATCAAGTAGTAAAGATTTAAGAGTGTCTTGCTTCTTTCACACACATAATGAACTAGTGTTCAAGTGGCCATCATGTATCAAAAGACGATCATTCATAGGAATAACACAAAAACCCATACCATAATAATCGATTCTGACATTAAACACAAGTGCTCGGTTAGTAGTTGTTACCCCTATGCCTTCCTTAAGCCATTGAGTTGTGACTGGTAGTGACTGAGTAGGTATGGAGTTCTTCCTCAGGCATATAGACATTGCTTGTTGAACTTCAACTGATGGATCTCCAGTTGGATCTTCAGTTGGATCTTCAGTTGGATCTTCATCAGTAAAAGCTTCACTGGAGTACACTTTTCGCTGGACTTCATCAGTGAGAGTTCCAGTCGAATGTACTATTTGCTAGGCTTCTTGGATCAGCGATGATTTATCACCAGCAGCTCTTACGGACTCTTTTTCGCTAGTAACATAACAAAAACATGTCTGGCTAACACTTCCTTGCTGGGATTCATCAACACTAACTTCACGAGAATGATTAGCATTCCGATTCAGCAAGAAATCATCAAGGTCAGCTTTAATTACTTCTTCACCATCGTCATCATAAACACATGGTTGGAAAAATTCATCTTCTTGCTGAACGTCATCCATATCAAGTGAATGATCAGTTCTTTTGAAGAGCAAAAAGTCATCAGCAACATCACACATTTCTTCTTCATCATAAATAAGCTCTTGTTCAACATCGAATTCAACTTTTATCTTTTTGAAAGAATTAGGGGCTGATCTAATCTCCATGAGATTTAAATTGCAATCAGTGAGTTTCTTACGAGAATTTTTCTTTTTTGTTTCTCTCACATGATTTTCTAACACATCTAATATTATCCCCATTTGTTTTTCAAGAGATTTAAGCTGTCTATCTCTTCGAAAATTCTCTAAAGCAAGATTTCTATTATAACCCATTTCTATTATCTAAATGAAAGATAATCAAAAATAGATCTAGACAAGAGAGATCAGATCTGAAATTGGAAACCACAATTTCATGAGTAAACACATTCAGATCTAAACAATAATATTCAAATAACGATCAGATCTATGAAGATTTGAGACAACTTATCCAAACAGATTTTTGACAAAGAAACAAACACCAACAGGATAAAAAGATTAAGAAACCTTTTTCAAAACTGACCCAACAAACAAAATAACAAAAACCCAAGGACTAAAAGATTAAGAAACCTTTTGGTAACCTGGCTCTGATACCAAATTTGATGCGTAAATCACGCGACAAACGACAGCGGAAGACTATTTTTGGTATTTTCTGGATTTTATACGAAATGAACAATCAAACGAGACAATAAAGTAAAACGATAGATAAAAGAATCCACCACCAAGACTCGTAAAGGCTAAGCCACCGGAATCAAGGATAAAGGAAACAATCCGCTCCACCACTACAATCGATAAAGGTCTAGCCACCACGATTATAGATAAAGGAAACCGAAGATTTAAAAGACCTCACCACAATATTTGATAAAGAACAAGTCACCACAAATATTGATAAAGGGGTCACTCCTAACCACCAAGATCAAAGATCTATAAAGGTAAAAGAAGATTTGTAAGAAATAGAGGCTGCTCTATTAATTTTCATTCAACATCAACTTTTTTTTACAATGAGAAATACAACCCCTATTTATAACCAAAACTATCTCCTAGGAATTAACGAAAAGTAATAATAAAATAATAAAAAGTTGTCTTGAACAAAAGACAACCACTAATTTATTAACCAATAAGAAAGGGACAAGCAATCTTCTAGAAGGATTCCTCCTGCAAGTGGGTCCACAAACCGTTATGAATAACGTTGTCACGCGCTCCTTCCTTATCTTCTTTCGACAGCTGTCATTCCTTCTTTATTGGGTCCCCACACGTGATCAGACTTTATTGATAGGACTGGAAACTAAAATCTGGACCTCAAATGGTGACTTCATCTGGAGCGTTCATCAGTAGACTGGACTGGAGCTGGTCACTTGAGTGCTTCAGTGGAGAACTTCACTGGTGGACTTCTGGAAAGCTTACTGAAGGGTCTTGACTGGAGCCTGGATCTGGAGGATCTTCACTGGAGAATGCATCTGGAGGATCTTCACTGGAGAATGCATCTGGAGGATCTTCACTGGAGAATGCATCTGGAGGATCTTCACTGGAGAATGCATATGGAGGATCTTTACTCGAGAATGCATCTGGAGGATCTTCACTGGAGAATGCATCTGGAGGATCTTCACTGGAGAATGCATCTGGAGGATCTTCACTGGAGAATGCATCTGGAGGATCTTCACTGGAGAATGCATCTGGAGGATCTTCACTGGAGAATGCATCTGGAGGATCTTCACTGGAGAATGCATCTGGAGGATCTTCACTGGAGAATGCATCTGGAGGATCTTCACTGGAGAATGCATCTGGAGGATCTTCACTGGAGAATGCATCTGGAGGATCTTCACTGGAGAATGCATCTGGAGGATCTTCACTGGAGAATGCATCTGGAGGATCTTCACTGGAGAATGCATCTGGAGGATCTTCACTGGAGAATGCATCTGGAGGATCTTCACTGGAGAATGCATCTGGAGGATCTTCACTGGAGAATGCATCTGGAGGATCTTCACTGGAGAATGCATCTGGAGGATCTTCACTGGAGAATGCATCTGGAGGATCTTCACTGGAGAATGCATCTGGAGGATCTTCACTGGAGAATGCATCTGGAGGATCTTCACTGGAGAATGCATATGGAGGATCTTTACTCGAGAATGCATCTGGAGGATCTTCACTGGAGAATGCATCTGGAGGATCTTCACTGGAGAATGCATCTGGAGGATCTTCACTGGAGAATGCATCTGGAGGATCTTCACTGGAGAATGCATCTGGAGGATCTTCACTGGAGAATGCATCTGGAGGATCTTCACTGGAGAATGCATCTGGAGGATCTTCACTGGAGAATGCATCTGGAGGATCTTCACTGGAGAATGCATCTGGAGGATCTTCACTGGAGAATGCATCTGGAGGATCTTCACTGGAGAATGCATCTGGAGGATCTTCACTGGAGAATGCATCTGGAGGATCTTCACTGGAGAATGCATCTGGAGGATCTTCACTGGAGAATGCATCTGGAGGATCTTCACTGGAGAATGCATCTGGAGGATCTTCACTGGAGAATGCATCTGGAGGATCTTCACTGGAGAATGCATCTGGAGGATCTTCACTGGAGAATGCATCTGGAGGATCTTCACTGGAGAATGCATCTGGAGGATCTTCACTGGAGAATGCATCTGGAGGATCTTCACTGGAGAATGCATCTGGAGGATCTTCACTGGAGAATGCATCTGGAGGATCTTCACTGGAGAATGCATCTGGAGGATCTTCACTGGAGAATGCATCTGGAGGATCTTCACTGGAGAATGCATCTGGAGGATCTTCACTGGAGAATGCATCTGGAGGATCTTCACTGGAGAATGCATCTGGAGGATCTTCACTGGAGAATGCATCTGGAGGATCTTCACTGGAGAATGCATCTGGAGGATCTTCACTGGAGAATGCATCTGGAGGATCTTCACTGGAGAATGCATCTGGAGGATCTTCACTGGAGAATGCATCTGGAGGATCTTCACTGGAGAATGCATCTGGAGGATCTTCACTGGAGAATGCATCTGGAGGATCTTCACTGGAGAATGCATCTGGAGGATCTTCACTGGAGAATGCATCTGGAGGATCTTCACTGGAGAATGCATCTGGAGGATCTTCACTGGAGAATGCATCTGGAGGATCTTCACTGGAGAATGCATCTGGAGGATCTTCACTGGAGAATGCATCTGGAGGATCTTCACTGGAGAATGCATCTGGAGGATCTTCACTGGAGAATGCATCTGGAGGATCTTCACTGGAGAATGCATCTGGAGGATCTTCACTGGAGAATGCATCTGGAGGATCTTCACTGGAGAATGCATCTGGAGGATCTTCACTGGAGAATGCATCTGGAGGATCTTCACTGGAGAATGCATCTGGAGGATCTTCACTGGAGAATGCATCTGGAGGATCTTCACTGGAGAATGCATCTGGAGGATCTTCACTGGAGAATGCATCTGGAGGATCTTCACTGGAGAATGCATCTGGAGGATCTTCACTGGAGAATGCATCTGGAGGATCTTCACTGGAGAATGCATCTGGAGGATCTTCACTGGAGAATGCATCTGGAGGATCTTCACTGGAGAATGCATCTGGAGGATCTTCACTGGAGAATGCATCTGGAGGATCTTCACTGGAGAATGCATCTGGAGGATCTTCACTGGAGAATGCATCTGGAGGATCTTCACTGGAGAATGCATCTGGAGGATCTTCACTGGAGAATGCATCTGGAGGATCTTCACTGGAGAATGCATCTGGAGGATCTTCACTGGAGTAAGATCAGCATACACCAGTAGTTTAAATCCAATAAAGGATATCCAAGTGTTATTTTTTGCTTGCTGAACTTCATTTAATAAAAACACGAGCCGAATATTTATGCGGAAATGGCTCGGGGTCATTCCTGCATCATTTTCAATATACTTATTTTAATTTGAACAATATTCTACCATGTTAAAGGTGTTTCTACATATTTCATATCAAATTTTCCATAGATTAAATTGTTGGTTTAAAGTGAAATGTTCATATTTGTGGTTCAAGCTTTCGGTTTGTGATTTTTGATGTTGTTCTTGTTTGATTCTTATAAAAACCCATACTTCTTGATATATTATCTTTAAATCCAGATTTTTAACCTATATTTAACATGAATAATCATACAAAATAATAAATCAAAGATCCATCTCAAATTCCATAACAAAAACTATCTCAAAACTACTTGAATCTATACATGCATGTTAAGATCTAACCATTTTACATACAAATAAGTTATAATCTTTCATATACCTTTTGAAAACTCCTTTATATTCAAAAATCACAGAATATTAACATATACCTTTCATCAAAAATCAGATGTTTAACAAGATTCTTTCATCATTTTAAAAGCTAAATCGAAAAGACACACTTTTGGTCTTGACATGGTTGGATCATCGAATCTCCTCATAGATCTCGACATGCATGTGTCTTAGTGAGTGATTCTACCAACATCAAGACTCCCTCCTCAAGATTAACAAGAAAATAAGAATAAAATACAAGTTTCATGAAAAGCTTTTTGAAGAAACATGATTAAAACAAGTTGTTGAACAAGAAAAGAGTGTTTCTAACTACCTTCAAAGAACTCGATTATATGTAAAGAAGGGGCTGATTTTCGTGACATTCAAGACCACCAAATGACTCCATACTTGACCTTAGATGATGAATTAACAAGAAAAGTTATTATTACAATAGTTTAGATTAGATTTAAGCTCCATTTTTCCTTGCAAAATCCGAAAATGGTGAAGAAAGTGTGAAGAAAAGTTGAGAGAAAGTTTTAAGATGTGTGTGTGTTTTTTTTGGTGAAGAGTGTGTGTGAGGGGGGGACGGCCAAAGGATAAATTAGGGTTTCTCCCTTTTTTTTTATAATTATTTTATAAGTGTATAAGTGTGTATGTATGTATGTATATTTGGGTGGGTATTTGTTTTGTAAGAGTAATATATGTTTATTTGTAAGTATAATTAGTTGTTTTGTGTTCAAGAGTATATATATGTATATGTATGTCGTGTGTATATGTATGTATATACATACTTTTATGTTTTGAATTTAGCTACTTAAGTCGTTTTATGTACATTTTGTATTTGTATTAGACATATATATATATACTTATTATTATTCAAGCACTTTTATGTACATATTAGTTTATAAATTCATCCTTGAGATAGAATTTTATTTCCATGACCACATATACTTTAATTGGCTTGGTGATTGAATTGTTGGACATTTTGTAAGGTTTATTAACTTTTGTTACAAGTTGTGAGTCTTACATTATTATTTATTTAACTTGAGTTCTTGAAAATGAAGTCTTTGGTTTATTGACATTACATCAAGTTCAATTAGAACTAGTTTATAGATTGGGATTGTCTTGAATGATTATTGTTATTGTTTATGGCATTTCTAAGATAGCTAGTCATTTACGGTATTTCATTGAACTAGAGGGCAATTATCACTATGCCTTAAATGTCTAGAAGGCCAATTCTCTTAATAAACCTCTAGGGATAGATACCTAGATGAGTCTAAGTAAATTGTCCTAGTCGGAAATTGAGGGTTGTTACATACTTTGTGTGGCAAGAAAGAAATAATAGGTTATTCCAACAAACAAAGAGATCTCCACAACAGCTGATTGAGGTGATTAGATCTACAGTACGTTTGAAGCTTCTTTCGTTTAAGTTCAAGAAGAAGGCTAGTGTGGATGCTATTTTGAATGCCTGGAAGTTACCTAAGTCGATTTGTTTTGATTCAGCGTGATTTTTTTTAGCTTGTGTTTAGCTTAATTGCTTAGGTTTTGTGATTGATCATGAAAGTGGTATGTCACTGGTTCATGATCTAGTTTAGTAGTTGCTACTTGTTTGTATTAAGTCGTATTGGCACTTAGTCAGTACGCCTGTCTCACATTTCATTATTTATAAATCTAACCTAGGGTGACGACCTTTTACCGAAAAAGAAAGAAATCAGAGGTTGTTTTCTAACAAATCTCGAAATCCTGATCAGATTCAAGACTTGATTGCCTCTACAGTTCGGTTAAAACTTGTTACTTTGAGATTTAAGAACACAGCTCAAGTTGATCGCTTTGTACAAGCGTGGAATTTGCCCCGTCAGATGGTTGTCTTCGATCAAATCCGGCGCTAGGAGGCTTTAGTTTTTATGTGTTTTGTTCTTCAATTCATATTAGGTTATACTTGTAACTTATATGTATTGTGGTTAGCTTGATAGCTAGAATAGATTGTATGCTTGTCAGCGAGTTCACATATGCATGGCATGTCATGTGTTTGAATTAGTATGGTACTTCAGCCATACTACTTGTTTTGTAATGTTTTTGGTGATGGTATAAAATTCACAGGGAATATCCCATTAACCAAAAAAAAAAACGCTTGGCTTTTCCAGTTGTTGATAACTTTGTAAGGAATTCTTGGAAGAAATATGGTCTATTACGTGTCATGATGAATGCTCGTGGTTTCTTCTTTTTTAAATATAGTACTAAAGATGGCATGGAAAAACTTCTTGAGGAGGGTCGTTGGATGATACGTAATGTTCCAATTATTTTAAACTTTGGTCGCCCTCTGTTGACTTGAGAAAAGAAGAGATATCATCGATACCCCTTTATCGATATTTGTGGTGGTTCGTCCTTTATCAAATATTGTGGTGAGGTCTAAATCTTCGGTTTCCTTTATCTGTAATCGTGGTGGCTAGACCTTTATCGATTATAGTGGTGGGGCGGAGTGTTTCCTTTATCCTTGATTCCGGTGGCTTAGCCTTTACGAATCTTGGTGGCGGATTATTTACCTATCTTTTTACTTTGTTGTCTCGTGTTTGATTATTTTATTTCTTAAAATCCAGAAAATACCCAAAATAGTCTCCCGCTGTCGTTTGTTGCGTGATTTAGGCATCAAATTTGGTATCAGAGCCAGGTTTGAAAAAGGTTTCTTAATCTTTTTTTGTCCATTGGGGTATTGTTTGTCTAGATTCGTTCTAGATCTGTTTAGATCTCATTTCGATTTAGTCAGATCTGAGTTTGGTTTTCTAGATCTGTTTGTTGGTTGTTTAGATCTAGTTGTTGCTGATATAGATCTATTAAGTTGGTTGAATATAAATGGCTTTTAGAAGAAATATGACATTAGAAGAAGCTCATAATGCCAGGAGGGATAGACAGATAGAAGATCTACAAGAAGCACTTGGTAGAGTTGTTCATATGTTAGAAGATGGTGGTTTAAGGTTTAATAGAGACCATGTTGTTGCTAGTTAAAGAGATTCTGAATCTCAAGGTCCTAGTGAAAGATCTGATTGTACACCCAGAAACTCTAGTGATTCTGATGACCCACATCCTAGAGAAAGACGAAGGAAACATAAGGGTGATGATACTAGAGACATTAAGATAGATCCACCAGATTTCAATGGTTCTTCTAACCCAGAAGAATATTTTGAATGGGTTCAGGTTATGGATAGGATTATGGAAATAAAAGGTTATGATGATAAAAAAAAGTTTTAAGGTTGCCATTATTAAGCTTAAAAAGTATGCTTCATCTTGGTATGACAATATGAAATCTGAAAGGGCGTATAAAGGTAAGAGTAAAATCAAGACCTGGTCCAAACTGAAGGAAGTTATGCAGAAAAGATTTGTTCCTCAGTCGTACAAGCAAGATCAGTATCTACTGATGAATAATCTGAAGCAAGGTGCTAAAGAAGTTGTGGAGTATATTAGGGAGTTTGAGCAACTGAAGACAAGAACTGGTGTCAAAGAATCTGAAGAGCATACTATCGCCAGATTCCTTGGTGGGTTGAATGCAACTATTACTAAGAAGATATAATTGAAAAGCAACTGAAGAAGAAGGTCCAGTACAAGCCATTCACTAATGTTACTTCCAGTTCCAGCCAACCAGTTACCAGGCCCAGTGAAACTCTTCAGAAACCCTTCAGAGGAAAGGAGAAAGAAACTGGAGGATCCAAAGAACCAGTGGGAAGAAAATGCTTTAAATGCCATGGTTTTGGTCACTTCCAGGCGCAGTGTCCAAACCAGCGAGCACTCACTGCTAAGGAGATTGAAAGCTTACCTGATGCAGAAATGTCCAGGTTCACTGAACTGGAGGAACCCAGCGAACTGAAGAAGCTAACTGAACTGAAGGAAACTGAACTGATAATGCCATTTGAACAAGCCATGTTGATTCTGCCAGCAGTGGCCCATTTCAGACAAGTCTTTAATGAACCAGTCCAGTCACCAGTAGTAACACTCCTCCAGTGGCAAGATTCTCCAGTGACCAACACTGATAATCTACCAGTGAAGTTCTCCACTGAAGCACTCCAGTGACCAGCTCCAGATGACCAGCTCCAGATGAATGCTCCAGATTTTGTCTCCAGTGGAAGTCCAGATTTTTGTCTCCAGTTTCCAATCAATAAAGTTCCCACTGAAGTCCCATGATTGTGGGCCCAATAAAGAAGAATGACAGCTGTTGACAGGAATAAGGAAGGCGCGTGTGACAACGACATTTCTAACGGTATTGTGGGACCACTTGCAGGGGAATGTTTCTAGAAACCTACTCTGTCTATTTTCTATTGGTCAATTAATTAGTGGATGTCCTTAGCACATGACAGCTTTTATGTATTATTTTATTATTTCGTTAATTCCTAGGAAATAGCATGTGGCTATAAATAGGGGCTTCATTTCTCTTTGTAAAGACAGTTTTTGATGTTGAATGAAATTAATAGAGCAGCCTCTATTTCTTACAAAAATCTTCTTTTACCTTTAGAGATCTTTGATCTTGGTGGTTAGGAGTGACCCCTTTATCGATATTTGTGGTGGTTCGTCCTTTATCAAATATTGTGGTGAGGTATAAATCTTCGGTTTCGTTTATCTGTAATCGTGGTGGCTAGACCTTTATCGATTATAGTGGTGGGGCGGAGTGTTTCCTTTATCCTTGATTCCGGTGTCTTAGCCTTTACGAATCTTGGTGGTGGATTCTTTTATCTATCATTTTTAATTTTATTGTCTTGTATATTTGTTTGTTCCATTAAAATCCAGAAAATAACAAAAATAGTCTTCCGCTGTCGTTTGTCGCGTAATTTACGCATCAAATTTGGTATCAGAGCCAGGTTTGAAAAAGGTTTCTTAATCTTTTTGTCCGTTGGAGTATTGTTTGATTAGATCTCATTTCAATTTAATCAGATCTGAGTTTGGTTTTCTAGATCTGTTTGTTGGTTGTTTAGATCTAGTTGTTACTGATATAGATCTATTAAGTTGGTTGAATATAAATGGCTTTTAGAAGAAATATGACATTAGAAGAAGCTCATAATGCTAGAAGGGATAGACAGATTGAAGATATACAAGAAACACTGGGTAGGGTTGTTAATCTGTTAGAAGATGGAGATTTAAGGTTTAATAGAGAACATGTTGCTGTGGGTGAAAGAGATAATGAATCTCAAGGTCCTAGTGAGCGATCTGATAGTACACCCAGATCTTCAAGTGATTCTGAAGAGTCCAATCAGTCTAGGAGAAGACGAAGGAGACATAAGGTTGATGATACTAAAGATAGTGATGCGGGAGTGTCCAGATTCAATGAACCAAGCTTGACTGAAGCTGAGCTGGAGGAATCTGGAGAAAAGCAGTTGACTAAACTGAAGAAGGGGTCTGAGCGAACCATGCAGTCTGAACAAGCAATGTTAATATTGCAGCTGTATCACATTTTAACCATCTATTTTCTGAAACAACTCAATCTCCAGTAGTGACCTTGCTCCAGTGGGAATTATCACCAGTGGTATCTGACGAGCCCCAGTTGCATCTGACGAGCACCAGTGAAAAGCCCCAGTTGCATCTGACGAGCACCAGTGAAAATCAATTCTGAAGGGCTCCAGTAGTGAATACTGAAGGCCACCAGTGAAGTGCTCCAGATAAATGCTCCAGTTGTATATAATAAAGTTTACTTTAACTGAAGGTTGTGGGGGGTCAATAAGGACGTGGGTATGGACGCGTGGCAGCTTTTTAGTGGATCAAGGAGGAGCGTGCAAAAGCATTAATATTCCTAACGATATTGTGGGTCACTTGAAGAGGATTGTTTCTAGAAGCCTTATGTGTCTATTTCCTATTGGTCCAAATTAATTAGTGGCTTGCACATGACAGCTTTTGTATTATTTTATTATTTTGTCGTTGATTCCTAGGTAAGAATATGTGGCTATAAATACCTTTCTCATTGTAAAAAAAAAAAAAAAAAAAAAAAAAAAAAAAAAAACAAAACAGCTTTTGTATTATTTTATTATTTGTCGTTGATTCCTAGGTAAGATTATGTGGCTATAAATAAGGCCTTTATTTCTCATTGTAAGTTAGTTGATGTTGAATGAAAATTAATAGAGCAACCTCTATTTCTTACAAATCTTCTTTTACCTTTATAGATCTTTGATCTTGGTGGTTAGGAGTGACCCTTTATCAATATTTGTGGTGACTCGTTCTTTATCAAATATTGTGGTGAGGTCTTTTAAATCTTCGGTTTCCTTTATCTATAGTCGTGGTGGCTAGACCTATCGATTGTAGTGGTGGGGCGGAGTGTTTCCTTTATCCTTGATTCCGGTGGCTTAGCCTTTACGAGTCTTGGTGGGGGATTCTTTTTATCTATCATTTTACTTTATTGTCTCGTTTAGTTTTTTGTTTCATATAAAATCCAGAAAATACCAAAAATAGTCTTCCGCTGTCGTTTGTCGCGTGATTTACGCATCAGATAGATCCACCAGATTTTGTTGGTTCTTCTAACCCAGAAGAATACTTTGAATGGGTTCAGGTGATGGATAGATTATGGAAATAAAAGGTTATGATGATAAGAAAAGTTTTAAGGTTGCCATTATTAAGCTTAAAAAGTATGCTTCATCTTGGTATGACAATATGAAATCTGAAAGGGAGTATAAGGGTAAGAGTAAAATCAAGACCTGGTCCAAACTGAAGGAAGTTATGCAGAAAAGATTTGTTCCTCAGTCGTACAAGCAACCAGTATTACGCATCAAATTTGGTATCAGAGCCAGGTTTAAAAAGGTTTCTCAATCTTTTTGTCCGTTGGGGTATTGTTTGTTTAGATCTGTTGAGGTTTTGTTTAAGATCTGTTGATTGATTGTTTAGATCTATTAGTTATTTGCTTAGATCTATTGATTGTGAGTTATTTGTTGGTTATAAATGGCATTTAGAAGAAATATGACTTTAGACGAAGCAATAATGCTAGGAGAGATAGACAGATGAAGATCTACAAGAAGCTCTTGGTAGAGTTGTTCATATGTTAGAAGATGGTGGTTTACGATTTAATCGAGAAAATGTTGTTGCCAGTGAAAGAGATTCTGAATCTCAAGGTGGTAGTGAAAGATCTGAAAGTGTAGCCAGAGGTTCTAGTGATTCTGATGAGTCACGTCATAGAGAAGGGCGTAGGAGGTATAAGGGTGATGATACTAGGGATATTAAGATAGATCCACCAGATTTTAATGGGTCTTCTAACCCAGAAGAGTATTTCGAATGGGTCCAGGTGATGGACAGGATTATGGAAATAAAAGGGTTATGATGATAAAAAGTTTTAAGGTTGCCATTATTAAGCTTAAAAAGTATGCTTCATCTTGGTATGATAATATGAAATCTGAAAGAATACAAGGGCAAAAGTAAAATCAAGACCTGGTCCAAACTGAAGGAGGTTATGCTGAAGAGGTTTGTTCCCCAGTCATACAAGCAAGATCAGTATCTACTGATGAACAATCTAAAGCAAGGAGCCAAGGAAGTTGTGGAATACATTAGAGAGTTTGAGCATCTGAAGACCAGAACTGGTGTGAATGAAACTGAAGAGCACACTATTGCCAGATTTCTTGGTGGTCTGAACGCTGCCATTACTGAGAAGATTGAGTTGCAGCCTATCTGGACGTATGAAGGTGCATGCAAGATGGCTATCCAGATTTAGAGACAACTGAAGAAGAAGGTTCCGTACAAGTCATTCAGTAAGGTCTGCCAGTGCAAGTCAACCAGTTGCCAGTCAACCAGTTGCCAGATTTACTGAAACTGTCCAGAAAGCCTTCAGAGGCAAAGAAAAGGAAACTGGAGGAACGAAAGAACCAGTTGGAAGAAAATGTTTCAAGTGCCATGGCTTTGGTCACTTCCAGGCCCAGTTTCCTAATCAAAGAGCATTGACTGCTAAAGAAATTGAATGTTTACCAGATGTCGACACTGAAGAAGGTGAGCCAGTGTACGATGAAGAAGAAGAAGAAGAAGCTTATGTTGGTGCAGATATTGGAGAGATGTTGGTTGTCAGGAGAGTGATGCATACTGATGAAGTTACAGCTGATACTGCTCAGAGAGAGAATATTTTCCACTCCAGATGCACAGTGAAAGGCAAGGTATGTGATCTGATCATCGATGGTGGCAGTTGTGCAAATGCTGCTTCAACTTACATGGTAGAGAAACTGGAACTACCAACAGTGAAGCATCCCAGACCTTACAAGTTGCAATGGTTAAGCGAAGGTTCTGAAGTAAAGGTAAATCGACAAGTCACTATTCCCTTTTCAATTGGGTCAGTTTACCAAGATAAAATTATATGTGATGTTGTTCCCATGGATGCCTGTCACATTTTGTTGGGTCGACCATGGTTATTTGATAATTATGTTCATCATGATGGTCGTATGAACTCATATTCTCTGAATGTAAGTGGAAAGAAGGTCACACTGACTTCTTTGAAGCCCACCGAACTGATGAAAGTCAAGAAGGATCAGCCCAGTAAGCCTTTGTTTTTATCTCAATCTGAAGTTGAAGAAGAGTTATCTGAAGGCTCTCCAGTTCTAATGCTACTGGTCGTTGAAAAATCTGAAGAGAAGAAGTCCACTGAAGTCCCCAGTTTACTGAAGTCATTACTGAAGGAGTTCAGAGATATTTTTCCTGAAGATCTACCTGAAGGTTTACCTCCAGTTAGAGGTATTGAGCACCAGATTGACTTGGTTCCAGGCTCAGTTCTTCCGAACAAAGCTGCTTATCGTTGTTCTCCTAATGAAGCCAAAGAATTGCAAAGACAAGTAGATGAACTGGTCGAAAAGGGTTATGTCAGAGCAAGCATGAGTCCTTGTTCAGTTCCTGCTCTACTAGTTCCAAAGAAAGATGGGACGATGAGGATGTGTGTTGATAGCAGGGCCATCAACAATATAACCATTAAGTATAGATATCCCATTCCCAGATTGGATGATATGCTTGATGAGTTACATGGCTCCAGAGTGTTTTCAAGATTGATCTCAGAAGTGGTTATCACCAGATAAGAATGAAGGATGGAGATGAGTGGAAAACTGCTTTCAAGATCAAAGGGGGGTTGTATGAATGGTTAGTTATGCCTTTTGGCTTATCTAATGCTCCCAGTACTTTCATGAGACTGATGAACGAAGTTCTCAGGCCACTCATTGGCCAGTTTGTTGTTGTATATTTTGATGATATTCTGGTATACTCAAAATCTGAAGCTGAACATGTTAGCCATCTGAAGAGGGTATTTGAACTGTTGAGAAGACACCAGTTGTATGGCAAACTGGAGAAATGTGATTTTATGGTGGAAAGTGTAATATTCTTAGGATACGTTGTGTCTAAGAATGGTATTTCTATGGATCCTTCTAAAGTTGATGCCATCAGATCATGGCCAGTTCCAACTACAATCACTGAAGTAAGAAGTTTTCATGGACTGGCTTATTTTTATAGAAGATTTATCAAGAATTTCTCTACAGTTGTAGCTCCAATTACTGATTGTCTGAAGAAAGGTGTGTTCAACTGGCCAAGTTCAGCCCAACTGGCGTTTGAATCACTGAAGGAAAAGCTCAGTTCAGCTCCAGTTCTATCCTTGCCAGATTTTGATCGGTTGTTTGAGTTAGAGTGTGACGCCAGTGGAGTGGGTATTGGTGCAGTACTGGTGCAGAGTGGGCGTCCAGTTGCTTATTTCAGTGAGAAACTGAACGGATCAAAATTAAAGTATAGCACTTATGATAAAGAATTTTATGCAATAATTCGTGCTATCACTCACTGGTCACATTATCTGAAGCCAAAACAGTTCGTATTGTTTTCTGATCATGAAGCCCTGAAGTTTATAAACGGCCAACACAAGCTTAATGCCAGGCATGCCAAATGGGTAGAATTCTTACAGTCTTATTCATTTGTTTCAAAACATAAGGCTGGAGTTTGTAATGTTGTTGCTGATGCATTGTCACGAAGATATTCCTTGTTATCAATTCTGGAAGCAAGAGTCCTTGGATTTTCTTTCATTAAAGATTTGTATGCTACTGATCCAGACTTTGCTAATCACCTCACTGAAGTTCACCAGAAAGGGCCATTTGTTGTTCAAGATGGTTTCTTATAAAAATGGAAAGTTGTGCATTCCAGGGTTCGATAAGAGATTTGCTGATAAGAGAAGCACATGGAGGAGGTTTAGCTGGCCATTTTGGCATTAACAAAACTGGAGAGATTCTCACTGAACACTTCTACTGGCCAAGTCTACTGAAGGATGTCCAGAATCTCATCAGTCGCTGTCCAACTTGTCACCAGGCGAAGGCAACTTTTCACAAAGGACTGTACACTCCTCTTCCAGTTCCAAACCAACCTTGGGAAGATCTTAGCATGGATTTTATCGTTGCACTGCCCAGAACCCAAAGGGGAAAAGATTCAATAATGGTGGTTGTTGATAGGTTTTCAAAAATGGCACATTTTATCGCTTGTAACACAACCAATGATGCTTCAGCAGTAGCGAATTTGTTCTTCAAGGAGATTGTCAGGTTGCATGGAATTCCCAAGACAATTGTATCAGATCGAGATGTGAAGTTTTTGAGCTATTTCTGGAAGACTCTATGGAGATTGATGGGCACCAGATTGTTGTTCAGTACGTCTCACCATCCCCAGACTGATGGACAGACTGAAGTCACGAACAGAACAATTGGTATGTTATTAAGAACACTGGTGAAAAAGACACTGAAGGATTGGGATCTGAAGCTTGCTCATGCTGAGTTTGCTTTCAACAGAGCTCCAAATTATTCCACCAGTAAATCCCCATTTGAAGTTTGTTATGGTGTCAATCCACTGACTCCCATTGAATTCCATTTTCGATTGAACCAAAAGCAAGTATTGAAGCAGAGCAAAAGAAATCAAGAAAATTCATGAAGAAGTGAAGGCCAGAATAGAGAAAGCAAATGCCAGTTACAAGGCCAGAGCAAACAAGAATAGAAAGCAGCCCAGTTTTGCACCAGGTGATCTTGTGTGGGTGCATCTGAGAAAAGAAAGGTTTCCAGCAAAGAAGAGTAAACTTACCCGCTGTGTTCAGATTCTGGAGAGTATGGTACAAGTGTTGAGTTACCTGGATGGCAGTTTCAAGTACTTTTAATGTGGGAGATCTGCCTTATCTGGAGGATGAGTACCTCGAAGACTTGAGGACAAGTCTCTTTTCAGAGGGGTAGAATGATGCGGAAATGACCAGATTCATTGAACTGGAGGAACCCAGTGAACTGAAGAAGGCAACTGAACTGATCATGCTCTCTGAACAAGCCATGTTGATTCTGCCAGCTGTAGCCCATTTCAGACAAGTCTTTTCTGAACCAGTTCAGTCTCCAGTAGTAACATTTCTCCAGTGGCAAGCTCCAGATGAATGCTCCAGTGACCACTACTGAAGGTCCTCCAGATGACGTGCTCCAGTGACCACTACTGAAGGTCCTCCAGATGACGTGCTCCAGTTTTGTCTCCAGTTGCGGTCCAAATTTATGTTCCAGTTGCCAATTAATAAAGTCTCCACTGAAGTTGTTTGTGGGCCCAATAATAAAGAAGAATGACAGCCGTTAAAGAAGGCGCGTGTGACAGAACGTTTCTAACAATATTATGGGACCACTTGCAGGGGAATGTTTCTAGAAGCTTACGTGTCCATATTTTATTGGTCCAAATTACTTAGTGGCTTGCACATGACAGCTTTTTATGTATTATTTTATTATTATGTCGTTAATTCCTAGGTAGAGCATGTGGCTATAAATAGAGGTTTATCTCTCATTGTAAGTTAGTTGATGTTGAATGAAAATAATAGAGCAGCCTCTATTTCTTACAAATCTTCTTTTACCTTTATAGATCTTTGATCTTGTTGGTTAGGAGTGACCCCTTTATCAATATTTGTGGTGACTTGTTCTTTATCAAATATTGTGGTGAGGTCTTTTAAATCTTCGGTTTCTTTATCTATAGTCGTGGTGCTAGACCTTTATCGATTGTAGTGGTGGGGCGGAGTGTTTCCTTTATCCTTGATTCCGGTGGCTTAGCCTTTACGAGTCTTGGTGGTGGATTCTTTTATCTATCATTTTACTTTATTGTCTCGTTTAGTTGTTTATTTCATATAAAATCCAGAAAATACCAAAAATAGTCTTCCGCTGTCGTTTGTCGCGTGATTTACGCGCCTTCCTTAACGGCTGTCATTCTTCGTTATTATTGGGCCCACAAACGACTTCAGTGGGGACTTTAATAATTGGCAACTGGAAACATAAATCTGGACCGCTACTGGAGACAAAATCTGGAGCACGTCACTGGAGGACCTTCAGTAGTGGTCACTGGAGCATTCATCTGGTGGACCTTCAGTGTTGGTCACTGGAGCAGTCATCTGGAGCAAGCTACTGGACATCTTCACTGGTGGATTATCAGAGTTGGTCACTGGAGGATGTTGCCACTGGAGAAATGTTACCACTGGTGACTGGACTGGTTCTGAAAAGACTTGTCTGAAATGGGCCACTGCTGGCAGAATCAACATGGCCTGTTCAGATGGCATGATCAGTTCGATTTCTTTCAGTTCACTGGGTTTCTCCAGTCCAGTGAATCTGGACATCTCCGCATCATTCTCCCCCTCTGAAAAGAGACTTGTCCTCAAGTCTTCGAGGTACTCATCCTCCAAATAAGGCATCAGATCTCCCACATTAAAAGTACTTGAAACTGCCATGTCTCCAGGTAACTCAACCTTGTAAGCATTATCACCATATCTCTCCAGAATCTTGAACGGACCTTCAGCTCTGGGCATTAGTTTACTCTTTCTCTTCGCATGAAACCTTTCTTTTCTCAGATGTACCCACACAAGATCACCTGGTGAAAAACTAGGCTGTTTTCTATTCTTGTTTGCCCTGGCCTTGTAACTTGCATTCGCTTTCTCTATTCTGGTCTTCACTTCTTCATGAATCTTCTTGATTTCTTTTGCTCTGGCTTCAGCGTCAATACTGGCTTTTGGTTCAATCGAAAATGGAATTAAATCAATGGGGGTCAGTGGATTGATACCATAGCTCTAGTTTATTTCCCAACCTCAAAAAATACTGACTCCAACCTCAAAAAATCTAACACCCAATTCATTAGAAGCTTAGATCCAACAGTCTCTTAGTAAGGACAATGACGCAGTCCTTAATGGTCCTCGACAATGCCAACTTTTGTCAAGAGTTATGTAAACTAAAGTTATTGTTCATTTTATGTAATTTAGAATTGTTCATTTTATGTAAACTAAAGTGTTTTTTCAAGCATTCTTTTACAAAACAAAGGTTAGAGCATGTCAACGGAAAGGAAAGCATTGGGGGGTTCAAATATCTAGCCACACACGTTAAGTCGTTAAATGAATTAAAGATCTGCAGTACAACCGAACCATCGCACCCCTGCACCATTTTAATCTTGTGCAAGTGGGAGATTGTTGGAATTCTCTGCCCAAGACACATATTAAATTGACGTGGCTAGTACGTGATGATCCAAGTCGGGTCATACCCAATAACAAGCTAGACAAACACTTATGATATTTATTTATGATATGATCTTTAAATAAATATCAATACTTGAAACATTTAGAAAGTGGTTTTCTAAATACTTGCACTTGAGCTATGTAAATAAATTATATGGATGATTTATTTTGAGAGAAATGTGAATATGTTTATTTGGCAAAATAAACATTTACATGTGTTGTGTATAATATATAACATGTTACATAAGGTATGTAACAAGTTACAAGACTTTTATATAAAATGTTTATATAAAATACAAGTTTATAAAATTGGTGGATTTTGTCCATGTGATGGACCTAGGGGCCGGCCCCCCTCCCCCATGTGCATATGATGTGTTGTTCAACACACATCATTACTTGTCTTGTATGTCTTACAACACACACATAGAGTGTATCAAAACATACATGCAACTCTAAGAAGTTTTCTCACTCAACTTCTCAAGAGCAAAATACTCTCCTTTTTCTTGGAAATTT